>CM038671.1:662634859-663234859 GCA_021605145.1 Aegilops bicornis
CTAATAGCTCCCACATTCAATATGTATCCAGATGAAGACTTAGAGTCATCTGGATCAGTGCCAAAACTTGTATCGATGTAACCCTTTTACGATGAACCTTTTGTCACCTCCATAATCGATAAACATATCCTTATTCCACTAAGGATAATTTTGACCGTTATCCAGTGATCTACTCCTAGATCACTATTGTAATCCCTTGCAAAAATCAGTGTAGGGTATACAATAGATCTGGTACATAGCATGGCATACTTTATAGAACCTATGGATGAGGCATAGGGAATGACTTTCATTCTCTTTCTATCTTACATCGTGGTCGGGCTTTTAGTCTTACTCAATTTCACACCTTGTAACACAGGCAAGAACTCTTTCTTTGGATCTGCTCCATTTTGAACTACTTCAAAAACTTGTCAAGGTATGTACTCATTGAAAAAACTTATCAAGTGTCTTGATCTATCTCTATAGATCTTGATGCTCAATATGTAAGCAGCTCCACCGAGGTCTTCCTTTGAAAAACTCCTTTCAAACACTCCTTTATGCTTTGCAGAATAATTCTACATTATTTCCAATCAACAATATGTCATTCACATATACTTATCAGAAATGTTGTAGTGCTCCCACTCACTTTCTTGTAAATACAGGCTTCTTTGCAAGTCAGATAAAACTATATGCTTTGATCAACTCATCAAAGCGTATATTCCAACTCTAAGATGCTTGCACCAGTCCATAGATGGATCATTTGGAGCTTGCACATTTTGTTAACACCTTTAGGATCGACAAAACCTTCTGGTTGCATCATATACAACTCTTCTTTAATAAATCCATTAAGGAATGCAATTTTGTTTATCCATTTGCCAGATTTCATAAAATGTTGCAATTGCTAACATGATTCGGACAGACTTAAGCATAGATACGAATGAGAAACTCTCATCGTAGTCAACACCTTGAACTTGTCGAAAACCTTTTGCGACAATTCTAGCTTTGTAGATAGTAACACTATTATCAGCGTTTGTCTTCCTCTTGAAGATCCATTTAATCTCAATTGCTCGCCGATCATTGGGCAAGTCAATCAAAGTCCATACTTTGTTCTCATACATGGATCTCATCTCAGATTTCATGGCCTCAAGCCATTTCTCATAATCTGGGCTCACCATCGCTTCTTCATAGTTCGTAGGTTCGTCATGGTCTAGTAACATAACTTCCAGAACAGGATTACCGTACCACTGCAGTGCGGATCTTACTCTGGTTGACCTCACGAGGTTCAAGAATAACTTGATCTAAAGTTTCATGATCATCATCATTAACTTCCTCACTAATTGGTGTAGGTGTCGCAGGAACCGGTTTCTGTGATGAACTACTTTCCAATAAGGGAGCAGGTACAATTACCTCATCAAGTTCTACTTTCCTCCCACTCACTTCTTTCGAGAGAAAATCCTTCTCTAGAAAGGATCCATTCTTAGCAACGAATTTGCCTTCGGATCTGTGATAGAAGGTGTACCCAACTGTCTCCTTTGGGTATCGCATTTCTCCGATTTGGGTTCGAGCTTATCAGGATGAAACTTTTTCACATAAGCATCGCAACTCCAAACTTTAAGAAACGACAGCTTAGGTTTATTGCTAAACCATAGTTCATACGGTGTTGTCTCAGCAGATTTAGATGGTGCCCTATTTAACGTGAATGCAGCTGTCTCTAATGCATAATCCCAAAATGATAGTGGTAAATCGGTAAGAGACATCATAGATCGCACCATATCTAATAAAGTGCGGTTATGATGTTCGGACACACCATTACAACATGGTGTTCCAGGTGGTGTGAGTAGTGAAACTATTTCACATTGTTTTAACTGGAGGCCAAACTCGTAACTCAAATATTTTACCTATGCGATCATATCGTAGGAACTTTTATTTTCTTGTTACGATGATTCTCCACTTCACTCTGAAATTCTTTGAACTTTTCAAATGTTTCAGACTTATGTTTCATCAAGTAGATATACCCATATCTGCTCAAATCATCTGTGAAGGTCGAGGAAAATAATGATACCACTTGTGAGCCTCAACACTCATCGGACCACATACATCGGTATGTATGATTTCCAACAAATCTGTTGCTTGCTCCCTTGTTAGGAGAACGGCGTTTTAGTCATCTTGCCCAAGAGGCATGGTTACTTAAGCATCACGTGATTCCAAAAGCCCATCAGCATGGAGTTTCTTCATGTGTTTTACACCAATATGACCTACACGGCAGTGCCACAAATAAGTTGCACTATCATTATTAACTTTGCATCTTTTTGGCTTCAATATTATGAATATGTGTATCACTACGATCGAGATCCAACAAACCATTTTCGTTGGTGTGTATGACCATAGAAGGTTCTATTCATGTAAACAGAACAACAATTGTTCTCTAACTTAAATGAATAATCGTATTGCAATAAACATGATCAAATCATATTTATGCTCAACGCAAACACCAAATAACACTTATTTAGGTTCAACACTAATCCCGAAAGTATAGGGAGTGTGTGATGATGATCATCAATCTTGGAACCACTTCCAACACACATCGTCACTTCACCCTTAACTAGTCTCTGTTCATTCTGTAACTCCTGTTTCGAGTTACTAATTTTTAGCAACCAAACAAGTATCAAATACCCAGGGGCTACTATAAACACTAGTAAGGTACACATCAATAACATGTATATCAAATATAAGTTTGTTCACTTTGCCATCCTTCTTATCCGCCAAATACTTGGGGTGGTTCCGCTTCTAGTGACCAGTCCCTTTGCAGTAGAAGCACTTAGTCTCAGGCTTAGGACTAGACTTGGGCTTCTTCACTTGAGCAGCAACTTGCTTGCCGTTCTTCTTGAAGTTCCTCTTCTTTCCCTTTGCCCTTTTCTTGAAACTAGTGATCTTGTTAACCATCAACACTTGATGCTCTTTTCTTGATTTCTACCTTCGCCGATCTCAGCATCGCGAAGAGCTCGGGAATTACTTTCATCATCCCTTGCATATTATAGTTCATCACGAAGTTCTACTAACTTTGTGATGGTGACTAGAGAATTCTGTCAATCACTATTTTATCTGGAAGATTAACTCCCACTTGACTCAAGTGGTTGTAGTACCCAGACAATCTGAGCATATGCTCACTGGTTGAGCTATTCTCCTCCATCTTTTAGCTATAGAACTTTGTTGGAGACTTCATATCTCTCAACTCGGGTATTTGCTTGAAATATTAACTTCAACTCCTGGAACATCTCATATGGTCCATGACGTTGAAAACGTCTTTGAAGTCCCGATTCTAAGACTTTAAGCATGGTGCACTAAACTATCAAGTAGTCATCATATTGAGCTAGCCAAACGTTCATAACGTCTGCATTTGCTCCTGCAATAGGTCTATCACCTAGCGGTGCATCAAGGACATAATTCTTCTATGCAGCAATGAGGATAAACCTCAGATCACGGACCCAGTCCGCATCATTGCTACTATCATCTTTCAACTTAGTTTTCTCTAGGAACATATCAAAATATAAACGGGGAGCAACAACGCGAGCTATTGATCTACAACATAGATATGCTAATACTACCAGGACTAAGTTCATGATAAATTAAAGTTCAATTAATCATATTACTTAAGAACTCCCACTTAGATAGACATCCCCCTAATCCTCTAAGTGATCACGTGATCCATATCAACTAAACCATGTCCGATCGTCACGTGGGATGGAGTAGTTTCAACGGTGAACATCACTATGTTGATCATATCTACTATATGATTCACGCTCGACCTTTCGGTCTCCGTGTTCCGAAGCCATATCTGTTATATGCTAGGCTCGTCAAGTTTAACCTGAGTATTCCGCGTGTGCAACTGTTTTGCACCCGTTGTATTTGAACGTAGAGCCTATCACACCCGATCATCACGTGGTGTCTCAGCACGAAGAACTTTTGCAACGGTGCATACTCAGGGAGAACACTTATACCTTGATAATTTAGTGAGAGATCATCTGATAAAGCTACCGCCGAACTAAGCAAAATAATATGTATAAAAGATAAACATCACATGCAATCAAAATATGTGACATGATATGTCCATCATCATCTTGTGCCTTTGATCTCCATCTCCAAAGCATCGTCATGATCTCCATCGTCACCGGCATGACACCATGATCTCCATCATCTTGATCTATATCAATGTGTCATCACATGGTCGTCTCGCCAACAATTTCTCTTGCAACTATTGTTATCGCATAGCGATAAAGTAAAGCAATTATTTGGCGCTTGCATCTTATGCAATAGAGAGACAACCATAAGGATTTTGCCAGTTGCCGATAACTTCAACAAAACATGATCATCTCATACAACAACTTATATCTCATCATGTCTTGACCATATCACATCACAACATGCCCTGCAAAAACAAGTTAGACGTCCTCTACTTTGTTGTTGCAAGTTTTACGTGGCTGCTACGGGCTGAGCAAGAACCGTTCTTACCTACGCATCAAAACCACAACGATAGTTTGTCAAATTGGTGATGTTTTAACCTTCACAAGGACCGGGCATAGCCACACTCGGTTCAACTAAAGTTGGAGAAACTGATACCCGCTAGTCACCTATGTGCATAGCACGGCGGTAAAACCAGTCTCGCGTAAGCGTACGCGTAATGTCGGTTCGGGCCGCTTCATCCAACAATACCGCCGAACCAAAGTATGACATCTTTGGTAAGCGGATGACTTGTATCGCCCACCACTCCCTTGTGTTCCACTCGCGCACATAACCTCTAGGCATAAAACCTGGCTCTGATACCACTGTTGGGGAACGTAGTAATTTCAAAAAAATTCCTACGCACACGCAAGATCATGGTGATGCATAGCAACGAGAGGGGAGAGTGTTGTCCACGTACCCTCGTAGACCGAAAGCGGAAGCATTAGCACAACGCGGTTGATGTAGTCATACGTCTTCACGATCCGACCGATCAAGTACCAAACGTACGGCACCTCCGAGTTCAGCACACGTTCAGCCCGATGACGTCCCTCGAACTTCGATCCAGCCGAGTCTTTGAGGAGAGTTTAAATCGACGACGGCGTGGTGACGATGTTGATGTTCTACCGACGCAGGGCTTCGCCTAAGCACCGCTACAGTATTATCGAGGTGGACTATGGTGGAGGGGGGCACCGCACACATCTAAGAGATCAAGAGATCAATTGTTGTGTCGATTGGGTGCCCCCTACCTCCGTATATAAAGGAGCAAGGGAGGGAGAGGCGGCCGGCCAGGAGGAGGCGCACCAGGAGGAGTCCTACTCCCACCGGGAGTAGGATTCCCCCCCTTCCAAGTAGTAGGAGTAGGAGTCAAGGAAAGGGGAGAGAGGAGAGAAGGAAGGAAGGAGGGGGCGCAGCCCCTCCCCCTAGACCAATTCGGACTAAGCCTTGGGGGGAGGGGGGCGCAGCCTCTCTTCTCTCTTTCCCCTAAAGCCCAATAAGGCCCATATACTCCCCGACGAATTCCCTTAACTCTCCGGTACTCCGAAAAATACCCAAATCACTCGGAACCTTTCCGATGTCCGAATATAGTCGTCCAATATATCGATCTTTACATCTCGACCATTTCGGGACTCCTCGTCATGTCCGTGATCACATCAGGGACTCTGAACAACCTTCGGTACATCAAAACATATAAACTCATAATATAATTGTCATCGTAACGTTAAGCGTGCGGACCCTACGGGTTCGAGAACTATGTAGACATGACCGAGACAAGTGTTCGGTCAATAACCAATAGCGGAACCTGGATGCTCATATTGGCTCCCACATATTCTACGAAGATCTTTATCGGTCAGACCGCATAACAACATACGTTGTTCCCTTTGTCATCGGTATGTTACTTGCCCGAGATGCGATCGTCGGTATCTCAATACCTAGTTCAATCTCGTTACGGCAAGTCTCTTTACTCGTTCGTAATACATCATCCCGCAACTAACTCATTAGTTACAATGCTTGCAAGGCTTATAGTGATGTGCATTACGGAGTGGGCCCGAAGATACCTCCCGACAATCGGTGACAAATCCTAATCTCGAAATCGCCAACCCAACAAGTACCTTCGGAGACACCTGTAGAGCACCTTTATAATCACCTAGTTACGTTGTGACGTTTGGTAGCACACAAAGTGTTCCTCCGATGGCAGGAGTTGCATAATCTCATAGTCATAGGAACATGTATAAGTCATGAAGAAAGCAATAGCGAGAATACTAAGCGATCAAGTGCTAAGCTAACGGAATGGGTCAAGTCAATCACATCATTCTCCTAATGATGTGATCCCGTTAATCAAATGACAACTCATGTCTATGGCTAGGAAACATAACCATCTTTGATCAACGAGCTAGTCAAGTAGAGGCATACTAGTGACACTCTGTTTGTCTATGTATTCACACAAGTATTATGTTTCCGGTTAATACAATTCTAGCATGAATAATAAACATTTATCATGAAATAAGGAAATAAATAATAACTTTATTATTGCCTCTAGGGCATATTTCCTTCACTATCGCCGCTGTGCTGCACCATCCCTTCCTCTTTGGGGAAATACCGACGTAACTTCAAGTGACATCAGGCTCCCAAGTGACACCTAACCAATCTAGGAGACACCACTCTCCAAAAGGTAATAGATGGTGTGTTGGTGATGAACTCCTTGCTCGTGCTTCAAATGATAGTCTCCTCAACACTCAATCTCTCTCACACATATTTGGCTTGGGTATAAGAAGGATTGGAGTGGAAAGTAACTTGATGAGGCTAGAAATCAAGATTCAAATGGTACGAACATAATCTCTTGATCTCAACACATGAGTAGGTGGTTCTCTCTCAGAAAATGAATGGTGGAGGTAGTGGTTCATTATGATGGTTCTCTTAGAGAGTAAGTGGTGGTGGAGGATTATAAATAGGCAGCACCAAAAATCTAACTGTTACAAGCTTTTGACCAAACTCGGTGGGAACGGAATGATAATCTCAGTGAGACCAACTAGTGCAAAAGGCTTGACCGTTAGACTTTTTGGTGAGACAGAATATACCATCTTGGAGGGACCGAAGTGCAATGGCAAAGGCAGAGTATCGTTTCGGGAATTCTGATCTTTTTATATCGGTGGTTCCGAAAAGAAGCGATCTCATCACAAAAACTTGGCAAGGCCATTTCGGTCAGACCGAAGTGTTAGGGTTTTGGCTATGGCAATAGAGAGATCATCTCGATGGGTCCGGAGTGGATTATGTTGGTGGAACCGAAATGATGAATTAGGGTTTGGACAGATGTGTTTTTGGGGAAATGGCGAGGGTTTTGGAGCAATATCGCTAAGCACTTTGAGCAACAACCTCATCCCCTTTTAATAGTATTGCCTTTCCTGAGGGACTCAATGTGATCTTGGATCACTAAACCAAAAAGGTAGAGTCCTGGGGGCCAATTCTTGTCCTTGACATTTTGAAAGGGTCCACATCCTCATGTCCTTGCCATGCCATTGTTGAATTTGTCTGAAAAGTACTAGATAAAAAATTTAGTCCAACAAAAAGGATATGTTGTCGTTAATTACCTAAACTACCAAGGGAGCAAATGTGCTTTCAATCTCCCCTTTTTTGGTAACTGATGACAACATACATTAAAGCTTCAAGTAAGATTATGATGAGTAGTACATTAAAGCTTTGAAGGAACATGTAACATGCATAAGCTCCCCCTACAAGTGTGTAATCATCTTTATGATAGAAGTTGAAGACATGTGAATGCACAGAATGAGAGAAAAAGTAATGAGTTACATGTATCTTGGCTATATGCATGAGAGCAAAATGATGAGAGATGTACCTTCATGTTTATGATTCCCACTTGCTAACAATATGTGCAACAAGCAAGAGATCATCATGTACATGAGTGAGATGTATATACTTATCTCTTGGTTCTTGAACTAATTCTTGAAGAAATGGTGTTGAGAAAATAAGTTTAGATAACACAAGAGAACTTCAATCAAAAGAGACCGCAAGATCCACAAGAATACCAAGGCTTGGATAACATGTGTTAGATAAATACCACTATGTGAGTACTTCTTTAGATATCAACATGTCCGCAAGGGATTTAAAAGGATTTGCAATAAATTTCCAAGAATTTTTCTCCCCTAAGCTTGAACTTTCTTTCCCCCTGAATCTATGTCTGGATAATGGGAGTAGGTAGGGTGAGACCAATTAGAACAAATAAAAACAATTTTATTTAGCATGTCTCTCCCTCTTAGAGACATGTAGATTCTCTCCACTTTTTAGAAGTGCATCATTCTCTCCCTTTCTTAGAAGAGTGTTAAAAGATAAGCTAAATATAAGCTTTGATGTGCATCTCTCTCCCCCTTTGACATTAGTTTCCAAGAAGGATAGGCTTCGAGGTTGTGAGTCAAGTGAGTGTGGTCCTCGAGAGGCACAACTAAGCAGAATACAGCTTTAGATGCAGACAGAGGGAAAGAATCATTGAGTTGAGCTGGGAGGAAAGTATAAATAGATTTGGCTTTTCAGCAGTGAAATTGGTGACTCCGAGATGGAGAAATCACAGATAGAGCATATCGGTGGATCCGAATTATTCATTTTTGATGGTACCGATGAACTGTGTCCAGGGTTTATCTGCACTTCGCTGTGACCGATGGGTTTTGGATCGGAGAGACCGAGTTGAACGCAGAAGAAAAAATTGGTCAACTCAGCTCACTTGCAATTGAGCTCTCACAAAGATTTTCAGAGAATTGAAATAGGATTTACAATGAATTCAACAAAGAGCAAACGGAAAGGAATACAGAAAAGAGAAAAGGATCTAGATGAAGTTCTTTTTTATTAAAAGGAAACACTCTAGCAAAAGAAATGCAAAAGAAAAAAGACAGAAATGGGAAGTTGCCCATGTCCAGCAATTGTCATGCTATGCAGAGAAGTTACCGCAATTTCAGTAATTGACATGCTCCATCATAGAGAGTGCCATGCTACATACAAGGTCATTCGCTCGGGAGGGTGCACTATAACAAACTGTTTTTCTTCATCGACCAACCATGATCTAACCAAAACATATTTACATTAAAAACCAACCGCAAATGAAATTGCATCAGGCTACTTGATCTAATTGAATGTCTCAGTTAAATACGTAGCACTAGAACAGATGGTATCACAACACACACATGTAGGAGTATATGTACTCATCTATCGCTACTGAAATGAATCACTATAGGATTGCAGGCTGGATCATAGGTGTAACTTCTAGCCTGCAAAATTACGGGGCGTCGGGGCGGCAAGTGGCATCTGGCCGCGGTATTTCGCCGTTCCAAACTTTCAGCTGCGCCCTGACGGAACAGAGGAGGCGGCCATGTGCTGAACCCAGTAGTCGGCCAAGAACGTCTTGGCGGCGTCGAGGCTGGGGAAGTAGGGCGGCTCGAGGAACATCTGCGACAGCGGGTCCGTCCCCTCCGCCGGCACGAACAGCGCCCGGTTGCCCGACGCCTCCGCCGTGCCACACACCGCCGCCACGACCTGCCGGTACGCGAAAAGAACCTCCGCACGGCCGCCTCCACGGCCTGGAAAGCCTGCAGCAGTTCGATCTTGCCGGCGTCCTCGCCTTCGCCGCGCCTCCGGCCGTGGTACAGCCTCATGGCCGCCTCCTGCACCCTCGGCCCGCCATTGGGATCCACCTCCACGCCGATCACCCACGGCACCAGCTTCTTGATGTCCCTCGTGGCGTTCGCGGCGTGCAGCAGCGCTCTGGACCGGAAGCAGAAGGACGCGTCGGTGCCGTCCGGCGCCGACCGTATCGCGAGCTGGCTCTTGAGCCGGAGGAAGTCGTCCGGGTCCATGAGCAGGTGCAGGTCCTCGATGTCGGCAAGCAGCTTCCAGATCCGCTCCAGGATCCAGCAGTCGCTCGCCGCCGCCTCCCAGTCCTTCGCTTCGATCCGGCTGTTCAGGCGGGTGAGAAGCTGAGACGCTGCGCACAGCCAGGACTCAAGAATCTGGTGGATGGTGAAGAGCGCCTCGTTCTCCCGGTTGCGGTAGCCGGTCTTCGGCTCCGGCGCCACCCTGGGCTTGAGGGCGTGCAGCTCGTGCGGCTGCACGACGCGGTCGTACTCCAGCACCGGCTTGCCGGCGAGGTTGGGCTCGCCGAGGCCGAGGGAGAAGGCGCAGCCCTGCATCTGGCTCTCGATGGCGTACTTGATCTTGGCCGCCAGGGTCTCGGACTTGTCCCAGGCGGCGAGGCGCGGGAGCAGGCTGGCCTCGCTGGCGTGGCACACCACCGCGGCGGCGCTCCCCGGCAGCTGCCACACCTCCGAGGCGCTCCGCTCCCGCGGGAGCACGCCCTCGGACGCGCTCAGCTCGGCCATCGGCGCGCCGCGGTCCCCCTCGCAGAGCGCGGCCACCACCTCCACCTCCCGCGCGGCGAGCGACTCGAGCCGCCGCGCCAGCTCGCGGCGGCTGGCGTAGCCCCGCGGGTCGGAGAGCGCGACGGACACGAAGCGGAAGGTGATCTCCAGCGCCTGCAGCGCGGGCTTGACCAGGCCCTCGTCGGGCCAGCCCGGGCAGCACGCGGCCCTCCACAGCCTCGACAGCTCCGGCAGCCGCAGGTACTGCTCGTACGCCTCGGCGGCCGAGCTGTCCTGCACCTTCAGCACCACCGACGCCGCCGGCGCGCGCCGCTTGTCGTCCGGCCGCACGGGCGAGAGCGGGGACAGCTTGGTCGTCGCCATTTTCTTCAGCTCCTCAACCCTCGAGTTAACTAACAACCTTTCGTTTGAAATCTCTACCACTCCTTGCTCGAAGCAGAAACTTCGTTGCTTGCTTCTTGCTCGTGCTCTGGTCTCGGGTCGGGTGTGGCCTCGAGGATTAGAAGGCGAGGCTGCTTATATACTGCTCGTGTGCGTATAGATAGGGAGGAGCTGAGCTGAGGTAGCGCGTGGCGTGTGGACCGCGGCGCGGGGTGGTTTGAAAATGAAGTCTCTCAAACCGCGGGGGTGGGCGCGGGGCGGTACGCGAAAGCCATTGAAACTAGCGAGGAGGAAGAAAAGGCGCTCCGAGCTTATCCGGAGACGTGGGCTGGCTGTCATCAGCTGTGATGCGCGATGCGATGCGGTTTTGTGCCGTCCGAGTCGTCGTGAATCGTGGTGTTTTCTTGCGTTCCGGCAGCACACGTCGTTGTACCTCGTGGAACGCGGCCGTCTCTATCTATCCGCAGCTGCCCATCCATCCATCCATCCTTGGCCGGCACGAGGTTCGCCGTAAAAGACGTTGGGATCATCACTTTTTTTGGATTATCGCTTAATTTAGTGGGAAAACTTCATCCAGATCTCCTTTGCTTGCGTAGGTAATTCTGTAGGAGAAGACTATTTTTTCCCTAGCAAGCGACGTTACTAATAGTATATTTTGTGATATTGGTCGGCAATGTCGTAAGCTACAGCAGCCATTGTTTTTGGTTTTGGGATTTACCATGTACTTGCTTCCATTGAAATGCTTCCTGGATTCGGTTTGGACGGCTTTCGGCAGTTGACTTTCTTTCTTTGGTTATTGAGCACTATTATATCCAAAGGTCAACTGGTTTTTAGTCGCATTCTTTTTAGTGGTGAGCAGGAAGATGATCTCGCCCGCCGAACTGTAGACTGCTCCCATGGGTTGGGTAGTAATCCATCTATAAAGAAACTAGGACATTGCCCGTGCGTTACAACGGGATAAAAAATTTCTATTAATGCGATAGTGTAATTTCGTCAGTGATTTATCATATAGTTTGAGAAGTTTGGTAAGTAAATTAAACTGGATACAATAGTATCACCTTTGTTTCACCGTCATACAAATCCAAACCTGTCAGTTCTAGATGGACCTAAGTACATGGCATTCCACTGTAAAGATTCTCCCCTAAAAGTTGTTTTAACTCTTGCAACACTCACAACTATATTTCATTATCTCTTGCTTATTAATTTTATATGAAACTACCAAATCCATATATTCGTCACTGTAATACCTCGCATTTTTAGTTGAATGATCAAATTATTGCTACAATAAGGAATAAAATAGAAAATAAACAACAAATAATACAAAACAAACAATAAAAACAATACATTTTTAACAACAGGATAAACATATAGTGTGGTGAAGCAAATGCAATATGTGCATACACATTGATTTGTTCTCTAGCAAAATCCACTTTTAGAAATCCAACATACCTCCACATCCCAAATATTTCTTTTCGAGATTCATCTCGACTAATGTTACAACTGACACTATGGTGTCACGTCCTTCTTGAATCCTTGTCGGCAGCTACCATCTTATCCTCATTGATGCTCGTCGCTAGGGATCGTGGCATTACACTGTCGTAACAGATACTGCTAGGAGTTGTGATGCGCACAACCTATTAGGGTTGGTCGTGGTATGTTTGACACAACAGTCTGTGCTTATGTTAGTCAAGTCCAGTCAGTATGCACGTAAGTTGAAACCAACTTCATAGCTAAAATGTGGTGTATAGCAAAGAATAGTGTAATAATAAAAGTAAGAAGGTTGTAAATATGTAGGTAAGCAATGATTTTTTTTTTGCATGTCAGCAACAATTAAAATTTATTTTTCATGTAATTATATTTCTATAATATCCCTTATAAAATACTATTTTTATTACCAAAAGTCATTACTTTCTCACCTTCCAAGGGTGTCACATCCTTACAGAAATTTACTTTACATGAATTAAAAAGGATAGGAGTTTCCTTGCTTCACTTCAACCCCTATAGTAATATAATGAGTACTACCAATAATAAATCTAATGGTTCGAGTACATAGATATTGAGGGCCGAGTGCATACACAACGAAGTTGACTACAAAGGTGAACAATCACCTGAAAAAATATCTATATATGCAGTACAGGAATAAAATGAATGTGTTGCATCTGCATCAAACCTTTTGCTCTCATGGTAAAGGTGATCCAATATTTAGCTTCTGCATCGTATATGCATTTACACAATATCTATAGAGACAGTAGACACTTGAAGCAAGCATGCACCTTACAAAAAACTAAATATGTAGCTCCGCAATTCCCTTGTTGGTCCTGCCTACATTAGATCCCTCACTGCACATCATGGGCTCATGGCTTGCGGCACTTAAGAAGATCAAACAAATTAAAATCACGTCACTTTTATCATTCGAACAGTCCAACAACCACAAGGATACTAATAAATAGAATAATCCTGGTAATAATTCAGCAGATCGGCAAACTACAAACCATGGCTGAATTATTTCATGTACTGTACAGTGAATCACCCAATATGTGCTCTTTTGGTGTAGAAAAAATCTCTGCTATATCTTTCATATAAATGACTTAAATGCAATACAGTAGAGTAACGGAAAAACCTTAAATTGATCCTCAAATTGTGAACTGAATAGCACCATTGATGTAACCTTTGTAGTACATCTTAGAGCTGGTAGCTAGTGGTACAGAGGCTCGCGGTGACATACTAATGGATAAACAATGAGGTGAATCTGGGCACGGTTGTCCGTCCACGAGGCTCCTGTGCGCTCCATGATCATCTAATCTTGTGCTAATGTACAAGAGCTGACTTTTAATGAAGCAATCATAGACGTATGTGCAGGAGTCCAACAAAATGACAATTGGCAAGCTGATGAACAAATACCTCAACTGAGGAACGTAGTGGAGTAGCAGTTGCAGGGAGCAGCCCCTCGCCTCGGCGGCTGCATGTTCCTCGCCTTAATGGAGGAGTGCGGTGGTGGCGGCGTCGTCCTCACCTCTGGAGTCGTTCGCGGGCTGATCTGCAGAGACATGAAGGGATATATGGCGAGAAGCGGAGGCGACAGGACGGGAGATCGGGCTGATGGCGGCGCAACCTAAGCAAGCCGGGGGTGTTCGGGGATCGTTCCATCCGGAGCAGGAGCAAGGCGTATGGCTGCGGCATGGCGCGGGGCTTCCCTGCGTGTCGTGCTCCTAGACAGGGTAGGCGCGCCACGGTCGCAGATAGGGAGGGTGCCCGAGCATCAAGTGCAATGAATAAAAACACTGATTGTGGAGGAGATCACGCAGACAAAATTAAAGCCTCTAATTAGGGCTAGTTTTAGGAAAACTGGATGAAAGGAAGGGGCCAAAACAAAACAAAAAGGGAGCGGGGCGGCGTACAATGGAACGGAGGGACAAGGCTGGACGAAAATGTGGGAAGAAATATTGACGTAAGATGAGAGAGGTAGTACAGAAGGAAGGAGATGTATTGATTGATAGAAGGAAGGAGATGTAAAACATGGTGATAGTCAAAGAAGGAAAAATATTGATCACGGTTTCAGTGAAAGAAGGAAGGAGAGATTGATCACCGTTTGTTTGAAAGAAGGAAGGTGATTGAATGAATTGATTGTCATGCATGAATTGATTGCGTTTGAAATAATTGTGTCTGGCTACCTTATGTGAAATGATTGCGTTTGGAATGATTGCCTCTGGTTACCTTATGTGATTGATTGCGTCTTGTTTGTCCGGCCAGAAGAAAACCGGGACGGGGGAAAGAAAATCGGGGGAGAGGGGGTGAGTGGGTCGTATGAGAGGTGGGACTGGGACGGGGGAAAGAAAATCGGGGGTTGAGGGGGGTCGTACGGGAGGTTGGACGAAGCGGGAAACGTAAGAGGGGAAACGGAACACTACGTTTCTTTTAGATATAGTAGAGATATATAACCCTGTAAAAATATATAAGATCACTCATCATTTAGATCACTAGAGTAATATTTGACAATTCTTTGTTTCATTCTTTTAAGCAACTACATACATTTGAGCACAACTATTGTCTTCTTTCATTAATTAGGAGACTCCTTGAACTGCCTGGGTAGGTTATTTCAAGGATAGGTCGCATCAACCAACACTAAAAAAATGAAACAAGGCAAAAGACTTGTTGTTTTTATTAATTAAGAATGGAGTTTTGTTACACACGCAACCAAACAGCAAAGCCTAAAAGGATTACTCTTGTGGCATTGCATTACTCAAATACTTGTCACCCGCAATGGCCCAAAGAGACACTTCATCTCTGATGTTCCGCGTGATGATAGCCACCGGCGCGGCCTTGCTCCTTTCCTTTCAGATTTTCCATCCCACGAGTAGCAGTAGGGAAGACAAGGATTTCACTGGTTCAGCATTGCTAGTGAGGAGCTCATCCTACCAAGATCTAACCATGCCAAACCGATGCCAAAGAGCAGTGGAGATACAAAGATCGAGCCAGGAGAACAGCTCATTCCAAACATGGATAGAGAACCTGCACTTGGAAACGAGGTGAGCCGTAGATTCTTGCACTTGATTGCATAAGGGGCATCGGCTGCAGTTTGGGCATCCTCGACGTTGGAGCCTATCCATAGCCCAAATCCTGTTTCAAGTGACTAGCCACGCAAAGAATTAAGCCTTCTAGATTGTAACATGTAACGTGAGCGTGTGAATCCAGTAAACGATGTCATATAATCAAGCTTAGTGGAGTAGTTTTCATCGTTGCGAGCTTCCACATAATGGTATCCTTCACGGCCGACTGCATGACGACGTTTGCAAGCTTCTCCCAGAGGGCCACGAATTGTTGAAGGCGCTCAAGCGCCAGGCCGCTTTGGGTATCAATTTGAGTTATGATGAAACAGGCTTGCGCTCCGCTATATTAATATAGCAAACATCCGGTACAACCAACGATGTTGGGGCGGAAGCAGCATAGTCATGCCCAAAAAAAACGAAAGAGAAACTACAAAAAGGAACAAATGCCGACAACAATGGATCAGCAAAAATGAAGAAGCCTCGCAACCGTTGCACCCACCAAAGATTTCCCACCAAGCTCCTATACTCCGAAGCGTCGGTACCAATCAACACCTTCAAGAAGGGACGCGACGATGACGACGCAGCTGCTAAGGTTTCCCCGGATACGTGGCGAGGAGAAAGGAAGGGTAGCACCTGATGCCCTCCAGGAAGGTCCGGCGGCACCCTAAGGCGCCACCGCGTCGGGGTCGGACATGCCAACAGGGGTTTCTCCTGATCCCAACCATCACCTCGGACGCTCCGAAGCACGCCACCATACCGCCCACCACCCTGCGCCACCACGATCTTGAGGCCTCCCACACTGACTCATAAGGCACCTCGAAGTGGGCCCTGGACAGCGAAGAGAAGGAGCCGGTACTAGGAGCAGCAGCATCGTCAGCACGCGGGAGGGCCCTACCTCCACCGTCAATGACGGTAACTGATCGGACGCAACGGGAGCATACCAGGCCCGGGCGGCCCCTCAAATGCACGTAAAAGCTCCCGCCGTCGTGCTACAAAACACACCCCGTCGGCGTCGCCGCCTCCTGTTCGAGCCGCTCCTCCGCATCACCATGCAGTAGACATCGTGGCCGCGCTGGAGCCTGCCCGCTAGGACCCACCCAGATCTGGGTTGAGGGCGCGCCGCCGACCACCCCGTGCCACCAGTTCGCCCCGCCGCCAAGGGGCAGCGCCACCACAGCACCCGTTGCTGGCCACCGCCTCCAGGTCGACGGACCACTACCGGCCAAGCTTCATCGCCGCCGCCCCTGCCCCGGGAAGAGGAACCGTGCGTGGGTACGAGAAGTCCCGACGCCGCCAACACCACCCGGGCTAGATCTGCGGGCACCCGTCGGTGGCGGCGGGGAGGAAGGAAGGGGGAGGGTGGACGAGGAGAGAGGAGGTTCGTGCCGCCCCAACAGCTTCCCGGGGAGTCGGCGCTAGGGCAGAGTCGGGGGAGTCGGGGGTCGGGTCTCAACCTACTGTCATCAATTTGAGTTATCCAATGCCCTTTCCTTAAGGCCGTTGCTACAGATCCACCTTTTTTGCGGGATATCTCAAAAATCTTTGGAGCCAAGATGACTCCTAAATTTTTGCCTTAAAAGATATTGCTATTATCACTTAATGTACAAGGAAAATTTCAACCATTTTCTCCTTTGATTGTGTAGGTAAATTATGTAGGAGGGGACTAAGTTTTTCCTAGCAAGCGAGGTTAATATAGGGAGTGTTTGTTTACAGAGACTTATTGGTGTAGGGACTAAAAAAAAATCTCTTTTAGTCCCATCTAAACCAAACAGGAGGGACTCGTAGGGACTTAAAGTGAGCATTTGAGATTTATGAAAGAAGACTCTAAGGGAGAGTCTTTTTGGGACTTTTAGTTGTAACATGGTCTTTTAGTCCATGTTTAGTCCCAGAAACCAAACATGTAGGAATTTTTTAGGGACTAGCAATTTTTTAGTTGGCATTAGAAAAAGTCTTAAGACTTATGAACCAAACAGGGCCATAGTTTGTGATATTGGTCGGCAATGTCGTAAGCTACAACAGCCATTGTTTTTCAATTGGGGATTTACATTATATGTAGTACTTGCTTACGTAGAAATGCTTCCTGGATTCGGCTAGGACGGCTTTTGGCAGTTGACTTTTAGTAGCGTTCTTTCTTTGGTTATTGAGCACTATTATACTCCAAAGGTCAATTGTTTTTCTAAGGGTTTATAGTTGCATTCTTCTTTTCTCCTCGGAGTGGGGAGCATGCAAATGATCTCGCCCTGATCCAAACTGTAGCTTAATTGCTCCATGAATATATATAGCCAGCTAATGGGATATGATTTGACCATTGTTTGTTCCATAAAAAAATTGAAGGCCACATTTTCTTTCATTATTTGTTAGAAGACCACAGCATTCACCTCTTTTCTTTTGCAGGGAGACCACAATATTCTTCAGTTACATGTTATTAAAATGACAGGTCAACCAATTCCATTTAAGCATATGACAGTTAGTTAAGGTTTCAAATGTTTAATCGTGCATATGAAGTCAACCAATATCAATCAAACAGATTGCTTTAAAAAATCAATCAAACAGATGGAGCAGCATATGCTATTTGGCGGATTACATGTAGGAATCTCCAGACTATCATGATTTGTGGAGGAAATAAAATCAGATTCCTTCCCTTACTGTTGACTTCGGTAGCCAACTTTTACTGGCCGGCGCAAAACCACCGAATTCCAGCCGGACGTGCGATGAAATGCTGACACGGCATGCATCCGACCCACTTCACGTTCGGCAGCGCTACTTTTCTTACCCCCGTACTACCATACTACTACATGGGATTTGCTCGAAGTATCGACACAGTTGACCGAAACCTGAAGCGCAGCACGCACTATACGTTCATGGCACCTGCCGCCTTTGTCTGGCGCTCTGCAGGCCCGACCGCCGCTGCCAAACTTTGACGTTCGGCGGACCCGACGAGAGCAAAGTCTACGGTAAATCTGAAACCAACCACTTCGTCCTGACCGGCGGGAGCGGAAGCAGCCGAGAAGTTTGTCTAGGTTTTAGGGGGAACGCCGTCTACGCTCGGTGCTTATCCATGGTTTAGTAGCCTAATAATAATGTCATGTGGTTTGACCAAGAATATTCCGTGCGTGTATGTGACCTGTGGTGCTGCTTTGGACATAGGCTGAGAACTCAGTTTATCAGCTAGCTATTGTTAGTCGCGATAACTACGAACTTTGTAAGGTAGCTGTTACTTTCTTTAGTCCGCCGCAGATTTATTAGCGCATCCTTTTGCTACAGAAGCAACGTTGACAACTGGTTCACACTGCATACTAGACTGTGTAGGGAGTAGACGTGCAGTGCACAATGAAGAGGCTCAGCACAGGGGGAATAGCTGAAGCAGTGGCGGAGCCAGGATTCAAGTATAGGGAGGGCCGAGTACGTATATTGATCTAATCTCGTTGGTAATTACTCATGGCTCCTACTAAAATTGTGAATCATTGGGGGA
Organism: Aegilops bicornis; assembly: GCA_021605145.1. Lineage (NCBI taxonomy): Eukaryota > Viridiplantae > Streptophyta > Magnoliopsida > Poales > Poaceae > Aegilops > Aegilops bicornis. The sequence goes on from CM038671.1 coordinate 662,653,615, forward strand.
GGGGGGGGGGGGGGGGCAGGCCCCTGCTCGTCCCCCCTGGCTCCGCCCCTGAGCTGAAGAAGGCATGTCGGTAAGCAACAGCAAAAGTATGTTGGTCCGCATACGGTTAAGTTAAGTTATTACCCGGACGCCATAGCATACGCGCACCGACTGGACAGTCGGTCTACACGATATGTGGGCGCAACTCTGCGAATTGAAAAGAGTTACTATCCAAAACGTGAGTATAAATAAACCATATTATTGGTCTCGCTGGTACATAAATCATATTATTGGTGTCCCCTCAAAAAATTAAAATCATATATTAGGTGTCTTGCTAGTTGGGATAAGAATGGAACATAGACAACACAAAACGGAACATTGGTTTCTTTCGATCAGATAATACGCATATCTGAGCACACGAGGCAAAGACGTCTTGTAGTTAACTCCAAACAGCTAATGATACAGGCGTATGGAGCACGTCTGACTATTGGAGAATCAACCGAGTCGTGCCCCCCTGCCAACAAAAATTCGAAAACATGTTCTCGCTTCAAAACCAAACCTTCCGCCAGCCGTATCAAATTAATAGGATGCGTCTTTGGATCCACAGATACATAGCTCCCATAAAGCTAGCACGAGCATGTTCGCCGGTTCATGAGTGCATACATCGACGCCGACGACGCGTATGCATAAACCTGCTCATTAAAACCCGTAGTAAACCCCGGCACGACCACGCCACGCTCGGTGCATGCATCCATCAATCACGTTGATTGCTCGCCACGGTCGTTTATTAGGCGCGGCCCATGATTCGTGGATCGATGGCTGGCGCCGACCGGGGGGATCCATCGATGCGTGACGTCTCTGCAGGGCGGGCGGGCCACCAGCGCCGGACCGGGACCCCCATCGAAGGTTTTCGGATAAGATTGAGCGGCTCGGCTGACCTGACCGGCTCTCCGGTCCTTTCTCGCCCGCGTGCTGCGACCGGTTGAACCGTCGACCGGCCGGAGCGGATCGCGGAGCGATCGCCGGGGCAACCGTACGATTTTCTAGAAAATGACGAGCATGGAGTAGACCTCCACGCGAACGCGCCCACGTCGCTGTCGCCGAAAAGGCCGCGCGTACGTTGTTCCAGTCTCCGGAGAAATCCGCCCCGATCGCGTCCGGACGACCGGTGGATGGATCGATCGGAGAGTGACGGGCCGTTGGTAAAGCGGCTCTACGGGTTTACTCGGCCGCCGGTGCGTCGTGCGTCGTGCGACCGGGCCAACGTCGACGGCGGATGGATGGCAATCGATTTGCGACGCAACCATCGGCGCCTTCGTCGCGGCCACGGGATCACGTACGCGCCTTCACGTGCGGCGGGATGGGGGCTCTGGGGCATGTGAGGATTGAAGGCACACGGTTTGAACCTTCGGGATCCCGGCAAACGGCCGGCGGAGCGCAGGAGGAGGTCCCGTCGGCCGCCGTCGGCCACATGGCGCGCCGCACGGGCCGGTGGGACGGCTAGGACGCGGCCCATCATGTGAGATGCCCGGCCAGCCCAGCTGGCTTGTCGGATAAGGTTGCGGAGGCGAGACAGATGGAGCACGTTGCCTGTTGCCGTCTCGCCGAGGTCGCCGTGGTGACGGTCACGTTACGTTGCAGCTCATCCGCTTGATGCGAGCCGATTCACACGGAGGATATGGATCGACTGGGGCCAAGCATACGGGACATCCACGTACTCTCCACTCTGTCCGTGTTATCAGAAACTCTACAAAGGTCAAAGCGTGTCGACTCTCTGGAGACTGGAACCATCACCATGACGAGGGTCAAACAAAGCGTATCGACTCCGCAAGGTCCGGTTTGCTCAGTTCAGTTTAGAATCCTGTTCCTAAGCTGAAGCGCTCCGTCTAAACATCTACAGAATGATAATATTGATTAGGTATGATGCATGCAAGTTTTTGAACTAACTTGACAGCGCGTTAGCATAGTACTATAAAATCAGGGTACATCTGAACACACTAGGCAAAACTTAGCTAAATTCACAATTATTTAGGTTGGTAATATACTTGATAAGATAGGTAGTCCCTTGGTTAGGATTTCTCTTTTCCTCTCGCGACTTCAACCGCTAAGGCACTCATTCCCACCAAGTTTCGCATGTAAGCTCATGGATCCGCCTTCCCTTTGCATGCCGCTTAGGCAGCCAGTCGCGTGTTAGGGATCCCGGTGTCTCGACTTCGACTAGTAGTTTAGGTTAGGGTTTCTTTACGCAGGGGCGACGTTTGGGCGGATGGCAAGGCTTCATCTTGGAGTTGGTCTTCCATCACCGATCCTCCTCAACTATATCCGTTGGGACGGAGCTGAAAGAGCTCCGACATAGATCCTGCTGTCTCCTTAGGGCGGTGAGGTTAGGGTTTCTCGCAATGCGTGTATGATGGCAAGATTTAGTGTTTCCATCACCGATCCTCCTCAACTATATCCGTTGGGACGGAGCTGAAAGAGCTCCGACATAGATCCTGCTGTCTCCTTAGGGCGGTGAGGTTAGGGTTTCTCGCGATGCGTGTGTGATGGCAAGATTTAGTGTTAGGCGCTTCAGATCGATTCAAGAGTTCAATGAAGACAAGTACGGCTCTAGGACGCTCGTCCTTAGCTTAACTAATAGTGAGGATGAATGCGCACATGAGATATCTGCTACCTTATAAAAAGCTAAGCTAATGCAACCACATAGGAAAATCTATAAGGGTGTGCTTGAAATCGGTGTATTTAAATACACATGTATTTTATCTATAGGTGTACTTTACAGGGCTAGTAGCCATTTCCACCTGTAAATGAAACGATGACCAGAGGCGTGTATTATTTACAGGTGTAACTGCTGTGCGAAACGACAATCCAAACATCGCCTAAGATGTCCTCCATGCTTTTGTGGTTGGGCTAGCAAAGAAGAGGGGTAGACCACCCAAAAAAGAAATTGTATATTAATGATGAATGGATTGATTGTCTTTTATTAACCTGCATCAAAATAAGGAAAAGAAAATTTATTAGTCGAGCTTGCTAGTGTCTGTGACAAGAGCACATGTGCAGTACCAATGGGCTATCATTTTAATACCATCGAAGAAACTGGTGAGAAAAATAAGTCATGTGCTTTATCTAGATGGAGTCGCGCTTTCAACTCAATCAAGGTCATTGAAGGAAGTGCGGCTCATGGCAGATTCTACACTAGAGCTAACAATATAGGGGATCCTACTCTTGAAAAACTAGACAAGTGCCGGTGTCCTTTGACTATGACTTAGAGTATTTCCAGCCGTTCAGCCCCCCAGGGCGCCAAAAAAGAGCGACCTGGGGGCGAATCGGTGCTAGATTGGCCCCTGGGGGCGACCTAGCTCCCAGCCATGCCCCCAGGCGCCGCCCCCAGCCGCGGCAAATTCAAACGTGGTCATTCCCACTCACAAAATAGACGCCATAAATCCGGCGATCAAGCGGCCACAATTCGGCGATCGAATGAAAAGTTCGGCGTACAAAAAAAAGAAAGGACGCTCGTGCGCATCAAACGGCGAGGTCGGCCTCCGACGTCGGCGGCGTCGGCGTGCGCGGGCTTGGCGGGGTCTCTGTGCTGGGCGGCGTCGGCGTGGCTTCTGCGCTGCGGGGAGTCTTGAAAGTGCGTTATATCGACTAGAGGGGGGGGGGGTGAATAGGCGATTTTTATGAATTCTTCACTGAGGAATTTGCGGTGAGGAAATTCCTTAGCGAAGAACTACTTGCAATGAATAAGTACTCGAGTAAGCATAACAAAATACAGGCATGGTCATCATGATGAAATGAAGACAATCACAGAGTACGTAAAGCATAATCACGAGGATAACACAAGATGAAGACAAAGCAGATCAAGAAATTGAACTGAGGAAATTGAGAAAGTCTTGATTAAAGTCTTCAAAGCGTAGATATGATGAAGCACTTAACACGATAATGAGGAAATGAAAGAGTTGAGGAAATAGAACCGGTATGTTTGGTGAAGACAATGATTTGGTAGACCGGTTCAAGCTAACTTTGTCTCGATTATCGTCACGGTTGGAGCGTGAGTATTTAAACTCGAGGACACACAGTCCGGACACCCGATCTGAGCACGCAGCTCGGGACACCAAGTCCTCATCGTATTCTCCTTGAACTAAGGTCACATAGACCTCGTCCAATCACTGCGTGGTAAGTCTTGAGGCGACTTCCAAACCTTCACAAACTTGGTCACTCGGCGATCCACAATTCCTCTTGGATGCTCTAGACCATGGCGCCTAACCGTCTGGAAGAAGCACAGTCTTCAAAGGTAACAAGCGTCGGATCCACGCAGATCAATCTCTTGATGATGCTCAATCACTTTGGGTTTGTAGGTGTTTGGGTTTGGGTTTTCCTCACTTGATGATTTTCACTCAAAGTCCTCGGAGGATGGGATGCTCTCAATTGACAAGTGTCGGTTTCTCTCGGAGCAGCCAACCAGCTAGTGGTTGTGGGGCGGCTATTTATAGCCTAGGGAGCAGCCCGACATGATAAGACATAAATGCCCTTCAATGATATGACCGTTAGGTGGATAAGATATTTTGAGGCAGGTAGCGCGTATACGACAGCGATCGGAAATTTGAGGTTCAAATTCCTCGGGGCTATCATGTTCCTCCTTTGCATAGGCAATCCGCCTTTGGCGAATTCCTAACTCCTCGGTCAGAACAAATTCCTCTGACCGGAAGAACTTCGTATCTTTCACTAAAGAAATTGACTGTACTGTATGAGATTTCAAACAGCTTCACTCGAAGGGATTGGTTGGTGTAGTATTTTGAGTTGAGCATCACATGGAAATTTTTCCTTAGTATTTCTTCGACCCCCTTTAACAAAGACGGTGTTTCCTATGACTTAAGAAAGAGAAAACAAAACTACGAAAACAAAAGTCTTCACGCTTCATGTTCCTCAAATGAATACCAAGTCTTCAAGGTCACACCAATTTCTTCACTTTCAAAGTCTTCAGAATACCAAAGTCTTCAGTCGAAGAACTTCATTTTTAGGGGTCGTTTCTCTGTAAATATTAAACTCCTCATAGACTTATAGACCTGTGTACACTCATAAACGCATTAGACCCTTAACCTATAAGTCTTCAATACACCAAAATCACTAAGGGGCACTAGATGCACTTACAATCTACCCCTTTTTGGTGATTGATGACAATATAGGTTAAGTTTTCAACGGGGATAAACATATGGAGTGTAAATACTGATATTGAGGAATTTGATTGCAAGATATAAAAGAACTCCCCCTGAAGATGTGCATAGTGAGGAATTTGCTTTTGAGGCAATGCACACTTGAAGAGTTGAATCATGGAGATCTCCCCCTATATCTTTTAATTCATACACGCATTTGATATATAATATGAAGAATTTGAAATGCATGATGAAATATGGTGACTGATGTAATTCAGCATGCGTGTATTAACATATAACGAGGAATTAGCATGCAGAGGAACACATCAAAAGTATCAGAGCACCATCGGATTTAAGATTACAACTCGATCCAATAAAGTTTCAGAAGAACGAGAGTTGTAACTTAGCAAAAAAAACGCCCATATAATAGACCCGCTTGAAGACTAACTCAATTTTCTCCCCCTTTTGTCATCGAATGACCAAAAGGATCAAAACTGAGGACTAACGCCCCTGAAGAATATCAAGTTGATGGAGGACCGCCAGCGTTATCGGGGTCATTTGTCGTAGTAGGGCCTGCCGCAGTGTCGTCCAAGTCTTCATGTTCATCAGTGTCGCGCGATGAAGAATAGGAGCTGGCCACCAAGGAAGGAACCTTGACCTTCTTGTATTTCTTGGGTGGAGGTGCAGACCAGTCAAATTCTTCCTCGAGACCCATTTTCTTCAGATCTTCTTCGCTGTAGGCATGAGACAAAACAGCCCGAATGCGGTTGAAGGTTTCATGGAGGTAGTATTGATTTTTCTTCAACTGCATTGTGGGTTGAGGTCATGTTGTGAAGAATTGAGCCAAACCGGCGCTTGACCCATTTATGATTGCGATCAACCTTCCGATGAAGACCGAGGAGAAGCTCACGATCGATCATCACCACAGGTGCTTTGTGCCTTGAGGATTTGGCTTGATTGTGTTGGCGGCAGAGTCATGGGTGGCAGAGTCATCATTGGTTGAGTAGGATGCAGCCTTGCGAAATTGACCATCCAATGGACGAATGCCTTCGTCTATCACAGCAGCGGCCTTGCCTTTGTCATCAGCTAAGGAAAATGTCCGTTTGAGGACTTCAATCGGAGGCAAGTAGCAGCAGTGATTCAGAGTATCAGCTTTGTAATTGAGTGAAGACCTTGTTCTGATGAATCTCATAATCCAAGGTGCATAAGGCTTCAGCTCAAAAGGTGACATAGCGACATTGGCCAGAGTCCTCATGAAGAAATCATGGAAGTTGACGGGAACGCAATGAATGATATTGAAAAGCAGATTCTTCATGATGCCAACGACTTCTTCTTCATTCGAGTCGTGGCCTTTGATAGGACTCAATGTCTTCGTCAAAATCTGATAGACAGTCCGAGGCACATACAGTAATTCCTTGACGAGGAATTTGGTTCGTGGGGCCTGCCACGGCTTCAAAGGCTTCATCGAACTTGCATGTAGTGATTTGTAAGCTCAGGTTCACTTTGTAGGCATAGCGAGCACCTTCAAGGGGAGGACTGAGTGGTAGGGCACGAAGCAATTCGATGGTGGTGCCTTGTAGTGAGTGTTTTTGACATCCAATCCAGCACCCATGAGTTCACATCTTCGAATTTCTGTGATGTGCGGCGTTGCAAAGAATTGAAGAATGATTTCTTCATTCCAATCACATATGTCGATGCAGAAATTTAACGATCCAGCGTCGTGAAGAACATCGAGGGTGGCTCGAAGCCAGCGGAGATTCCATGTCCACATGAGGAATGTGTGCATGATCGAAGACTTTGTCTTTGTTGAACAACACCGAGGAATAGAAATTGGCACAGCTGGCGAAACGCCTCTTCCTTATGCAAGCGTAATCATAGGGGTTGTAATGTGAAGAACACATGCTCGCCGAAGAAATCTTCAGCCTTGAACTTTTGCTTCCTTGAGAATGGATCCTTTGGCTTTGGCGGTGGAGTGTCGATGAGTTGCATCACGACCTCGGGAATCGCAATCTCGGGTTCTTGGTGAGGAATTTCTGGTTCCTCTTCAGTGGCAGTCTGCGTGTTCAAGTGATCAGCAGCAGTAGTTTCTTCAGCACTAGTGGCTGGAATTTCTTCACGTACAGATGAAGTGGGGTGAGTTTCTTCAGAGCCCATTTGAACGGTTGGTGCAGGGGACTGAGGAATTTCTTTGTAAAGGGGTGAAGAGTGGAGAATTGGGGTGCTGACTTTCCCAAAAGTCATCATTCGTCACTGGCCTAGTGCACCCAATATCCATGTCTTCATCTTCTATTTCTTCAACGCCAGCCTCTTCAGCTGTGAACTGAGGCATGGGCGAGGAGACAACATGTGTTGAAGGGATAGCATCCACTTCAATTTTTTCATCAATCTGCTCTGACGAAGCAACATAATGATTTTCTTCATCAGATCGGCTAGGGATAATATATTCTTCACCAAAAGGAACAAGGACCTTTGATGGCATGGTTGAGATCGGAACAACATCAATTGGATTTGCAAATGAACTTGTCAGAGGCTTCATTTTCTTTGGAGCTGAGGAATCTGAAGCAGCTGATGCTTTCCTTTTCTTCACAGCTGCACGCTCTGCAGCCTTGGTCTTCTTCACATCTAATGCAGATGGAAGGATTGGAGTTGGTGTAGGCGCAGGAGGAGCAGAGGAATCTGGTTGATTTTCTTCAGGCACAACTGATGCAGTTGCCACAGGTTCTTCATTTTCTTGAGCGCACCACTAGTGGATGCCACGACAATTTCTTCAATTTGGAATGCGGTCATCAGCCTGGAACTAACATTTTCTTCAAAGATTCGAAAGTCATCAGCGGTGTTGGCATGTTCTTGGTTCTTTGGCGGAAGCTTCGACTGAGAAATTTCCTGTTGCGATGGAGCTGCAACATTGGAGGTGAATTTCTCGGTCAGTTCTTTAATCGACTTTGGCAGCTTGCCAATCAGCATAGTAGGCATTGAAGTTATTGCTGAGGGCTTTGATTTCAGACTGGATTTTGATAAGCTCATCAGTTGTCATAGAGACAACGTTGGTCTTGAAAAACTTTTCTTTCCTATACTGTGCCTTCTTGATCTGCCTGGCCTTCTCAAATTTCCATTTTTCTTCAGAGATGAAATGGATCAGCATGTGACTTTGGCCAGGAGTCAAATTGAAATCAGGCATAGGAGTGTCTGAATCCTTGTGCTAGAGATCAATATAATCAAGGATCAACTTAGGATCTAATAGCAGTGGCACATTAGTGCCTTTGGCTCTAGCGGCCCCGACTTGCCTGTCTCTGATGATTTCAGCAAGTTCATCATCATCAGCTTCATATTCTTCAGACGGTACTTGGAAGGCGACTTGCTTGTTTTGAGGACTAGGGCGAGGACCTCGTCCAGCAGTTGCCTTTGTCTTCAGCAGGGATGGTCCCGTTGAAGAATTTGGTGCAGCTGAGGAACTAGCTGAGACACCTGAGGCAATGGAGATGCCTTCCGTCCTTTGGCACGTGGCAAGATGCACAGGTGCAGAGGACTTTTTCAGAGCGGCCGATGACTTTGGCGGAGGAGCTGAAGATTTTGGAGGAGCAGGAGCAGCATGAGGAATTGGCCGTGAGGGCTTTGAGGATTCTGGTCGTGAGGGCATTGCTGAGGAACTGGGCCTTGAGGGCACTGGAGGTGAAGCACTTGGCTTGCGCACAGGCTACTTTTCCATAGATTTCTTTGGCTTGACAGCAGAGGCAGCAGCAGAGTCCTCATTGAATTTCCTCACTGCTTCTTTGGCTTGCCAGGCCAGCTTGGCTTGGCGCTTTGCCCATTCAACAGGATAATCCTCGCCACGCTTGAGGCTGGTGGGATCTGCTACTTGGCCAGGTGCCAATGGTGGTCTTGGGCATGGAGGATTGAGTGCGAATTTCTTCATGTACTTTGGAGTTACATACCTGTACTCCCTCCATTCTCTTGCCCATCTCCTTTCTATCCTCGCACCTTGCGCTGATTTTTGTTCTCCTTACCAAACTTCGCCTCATCAGGAGTGCAATAGTCTTTGTATATGTCATCAGGGATCTCAAAGGCAGTCATGACCTCAGGCTTCTTTCCTCCTTTCTGTGGCTTCTTACCGTCTGTCATTTTCTTTAGTTGAGGAATTTGAACAATCGAATTCTCTGAAGAAGTATGCAACTTTTCTTCGAGGAACGCTGCAAATGAGTTAAATTGATGAGAACCTAGTGATTTAGTAGCGGACATGAGTACCTGTGAACAGAGTATAGTTGCGAGGAATTTGGAGAGGTCATATGCGTTCTCAGAAGGTTTTTCAAAAAAGAACAAGTTTGAGGAATTTTGACCAGATGAGTCTTGAAGAATTTCACTAACCGTTCTTTGTCTTAGGTTCCAGAGTTGTATAGATCGAAGATCCACACAATTGAGGAATCTTGAAGAAAAATTATGCTTAGAGAAACGAATCAAGAACAGATGACATGTGAGGTGTTTAGTGTGTGAGGATTTGAAGAATAAAACACCTTTGAGGATTTTGTAGAAATCATTTGAATCAAAGAGGGCAGTAAAAGTAACTTTTAATTACCCTGAACGAAGAACACGACGAACGGTGAGATGGAGAGGTGAAGTTCGTTAGTGCAGATCTTCCACGCCCTAACTCGGCGGAGGAAGACGACTATGGCGGCGGAGTGAAGATTTCATGACGGTAGCGAAATCTGACAGCTGACGAGGTCGAGGCAAGGAAGCTCTTCCTCACCGTGACGATGGAGTAGCGGCGGTGCTAGGGTTTGAGAAGCTCGAGCGGGAGAGAGAGGTCGAGCGGGGTAAAGGAAGTGAGGAAGGGGAGAGGGGGTATTTATAGCCATGGTGAAAAATTGTTCGCCCGGAGATTTTGGACGAACTTGCCCCTGACCCTTCTCATTCGCATGACATGTGTCACCCACGTACTGAAAAGTGGAGATCGTGTTAGATCGTAGGTGAATAGATAAGTCTATCGTGGGAAGCGAAACGGTTTGAGTGGCAAAGCCAAAAATTTGGATAAGAAAAGTTAAAAGTTCCGTTCGCAATTTCTTCAGCTGACAAGGACACATTGAAGATTTTGAACGAGTTTCAAATAGAACGCACATGAAGAATTTGTGAATAGATTGGGTTGAGTATAGCATAGAGGGGGAAGGGTCCGATCACATTCACTTAGCAGAAGAACAACTTGAAGAAATAGCCATACGTGAATGTTGTGGGGGGCGGCTATTTATAGCCTAGGGAACACCCCGACATGATAAGACATAAAATCCCTTCAATGATATGACCGTTAGGTGGATAAGATATTTTGAGACAGCTGGCGCGTAGCACAACAACGGTCAGAAATTTGAGGTTCAAATTCCTCAGGGCTATCATGTTCCTCATCAAGTAGGCAATCCGCCTTTGGCGAATTCCTAACTCCTCGGTCGAGAACAAATTCCTCGTGACCGGAAGAACTTCGTCTACATCCTTTGAAGAAATTGACCGAATCGTATGAGATTTCCAATGGCTTCACTCGAAGGGATTGGTAGGTGTAGGACTTTGAGTTGAGCATCACATGGAAATTTTTCCTTAGTATTTCCTCGACCCCCTTTAACAGTACGGTGTTTCCTATGACTTAAGAAAGAGAAAACGAAACTACGAAAACAAAAGTCTTCATGCTTCATGTTCCTCAAATGAATACCAAGTCTTCAAGGTCACACCAATTTCTTCACTTTCAAAGTCTTCAGAAAGTCTTCAGAATAGCAAAGTCTTTAGTCGAAGAACTTCATTTTTAGAATTCGACTTTCTCTGTAAATATCAAACTCCTCATAGACTTATAGACCTGTGTACACTCATAAACGCATTAGACCCTTAACCTATAAGTCTTCAATACACCAAAATCACTAAGGGGCAATAGATGCACTTACAAGTCTCGGCGGCATCATCGCTCAGGCTTGGCAGCGGCGTGGGCATGGGCGTGGGCGTGGGCGTCATCATCGAGGGAAGCTGGTTCAAGATGAGGCCACGCTCGGCCAAGTACCATGCCTTGACCGCCTCGTCGTTGCTCTGGAGTATGTCCGCCCCACCCAGAAGGAAAGACAGGTTGGTGTTTCTCTTCTTCACGGCGACATTGGTCCATAGTAGGACGAGCTTGACGGCGCTGCTCGACATCAACGCCGACCACGGCACCTCGGTCTTCTCTTCACGAAGGGCGGGCCGGGCCTGTGCGTCAGCAGGAAATGCTCGATGGAGTCCTGCACTCGAGCGGTGGCCGCGGTCGGCGTGTTTCCCCTTCTTGGCGCCTTTGTTGCCGTCCGGCCGCCCTTCTGACGCGCCCGGCGTCGGCGCGTCCGGCTTGTAGGTCTCCTTGGCCTTGTCGAGGGTGCGCCAGACTTCCGCCCACTTCTCGCACTTGTCAATGCGCTTGTAAACGTGGAGGTACTTGAATTCGGCGTCGCTGTTGTGAAAGCACAAGTGCTCCCTAGGTGGTTTTGGTAATTAATGACAACATATCTCTTGTTGGACTAACACTTTTATCTAGTATGTTTCAGATAAGTTCAACAATGGAGTGGCATGGACTAAAGGATGTGGGAACTCCTTCAAGATGCTAAGGACAAAGGATTGGCTAAAGCTTCAAGCTCAAGACTCTTCATTTTACATTTTAGTGATCCAGGATCACATTGAGTCTATAGGAAAAGCCAATACTATCAAGGAGGGATGAGGTGTTGCTTAATGAGCCTCTTGCTTCATGTGCTTAGTGATATGCTCCAAAACCCTCATTACTTTCCCACTTCCACACATATGTCCTAAACCTAAAGTCAAACTCATTGCCCCACCGATTCTTTCTATCCAGTATACCACCGAGTTTGAATGTCTTAGCCACTGCCACAAACCCTAGGCAAATTGGTCTCACCGATAGGGATCTCAGTCTCACCGAGATGGGATTGTAATCTCTCTGTTTATGTCCATTATCAAAATCGGTCTCACCGAGTTTGAGCAATCGGTACTACCGAGATTACAATGCAAACTCTCTGGTTAACTTATTATCAAAATCGGTCCCACCGAGTTTGATAATCGGTCAAACCGAAGTTTGCTGACCAACTCTCTGAAAGCTTATTACCAAAAGCGGTCCCACCGAAGTTTGTGTAATCGGTCTTACCGAGATTACGTTATGCCCTAACCCTAACCGAATCGGTCCCACCGAGTTGCATTCCGTCCCACCGAAAACCCTAACGGTCACATTATTTGCTAAATCGGTGCGATCGAAGTTTAATGATTCGGTCCCACCGAGTTTGGTAAATTGTGTGTAACGGTTAGATTTTGTGTGGAGGCTATATATACCCTCCACCTCCTCTTCATTCGTGGAGAGAGCCATCGGACCGAACCTACACTTCCAAAGCATCCTATTTACGAGAGAGAACTACCTACTCATGTGTTGAGGCCAAGATATTCCATTCCTACCATATGAATCTTGATCTCTAGACTTCCCAAGTTGCTTTCCACTCAAATCCTCTTTCCACCAGATCCAAAACCTATGAGATAGAGTTGAGTGTTGTGGAGACTATCATTTGAAGCACAAGAGCAAGGAGTTCATCATCAACACACCATTTGTTACTTCCTGGAGAGTGGTGTCTCCTAGATTGGCTAGGTGTCACTTGGGAGCCTCCGACAAGATTGTTGAGTTGAACCAAGGAGTTTGTAAGGGCAAGGAGATCGCCTACTTCGTGAAGATCTACTGCTAATGAGGCAAGTCTTTCGTGGGCGACGGCCATGGTGGGATAGACAAGGTTGCTTCTTCGTGGACCCTTCGTGGGTGGAGCCCTCCGTGGACTCGCGCAACCATTACCCTTCGTGGGTTGAATTCTCCATCAACGTGGAAGTACGATAGCACCACCTATCGGAACCACGCCAAAAACATCCGTTTCTCCAATTGCGTCTGAACCCTCCAAACCCTTCCCTTTACATTCTTGCAAGTTGCATGCTTTATTTTCCGCTGCTCATATACTCTTTGCATGCTTGCTTGCTATATGTTGTGAATGTTAAACTTGTGCCTAAACTCCACTCAAACTTTAAAGAAACTTAAAAGCTGCAACTTTGGTACTTAGTGTCTCATCCCCCTCTAGACACCTCTTCTCAAGGTCCTACAAGTGGTATCAGAGCTTTGGTCTCCATTGCCTTGGTTTAATCACCATTGGAGGAAGATGGATGAGTCTACTTTGGGGAGTCTTAGTCATAGAGTGCCTATTCTTGATGGGGAGTATTTTCGTGAGTATTATTAGTGACATTATTTCTGAAGCTATAAGAATTCATAGACAAGATTATTGTCAAACTCATTCTAATGAATCACCCTCTCTAGGATTTGATCCACCACATGACGATGTTGAACATGGATACTATGATGAGGATGATGATAGTGACTTCGATCTTGATGATGCAATGAGACATTTTGGTCTTATGGCAAATCTTGAGGATATATGTCAGGAGGAAAGGAATGGGTTCTTGATAGTGGATGTACCGATCACATGACCGGAGATAAAGACATGTTTCGTGAGCTTGCTGAAAATGATGGTCCTCGAAAGTTTGTTACTTTCGGTGACAACTCAAAGGGTAAGGTGGTTGGCCTCGGTAAGGTGGCCATCTCACATGATAGCTCCATTCAAAATGTCATGCTCGTTGAATCTCTTGGCTACAACTTACTTTCAGTATGTAGACTTGCTGATTTCGGTTTCAATGTTCTATTTATCAAGTAGATTGCCAAGTGTTTAAATCGAGATAATCATAAAATGGTCTTTCTTGGTGTGCGTGAGGTGATCTATACATTGTTGATTTCACTAAAAAGGCTCAACCTAAAACTTGCTTCATTGCTAAGGCTGGTTATGGCATAGACGATTAGGTCATGTTGGTATGCGAAACCTTGACAAGCTTATTAAGGGGAATCATATCCTTGGAGTTAATGATGTCATATTTGATAAGGATAGACTTTGCAGTGCTTGTCAAGCAGGTAAACAGGTTGGAGGAAGGCATCCGTGAAGAACATCATGACCACGAAGAGGCCACTCGAGCTACTTCACATGGATCTCTTTGGTCCCAACTCTTACAAGAGTCTCGGTGGAAATTCTTTTGGTCTATTTATAGTTGATGATTTTTCCAGATTTACGTGGGTGTTCTTTCTCGATGATAAATCGCAGGTCCAAAATATCTTCAAAAACTTTGCTAGGAAGGCCCAAAACCAATTTGAAGTGAAGATCAAGAAGGTTCGCAGCGACAACGGAACGGAGTTCAAGAACACAAATGTGGACACCTTTCTTGACGAAGAAGAGATTTCACATGAGTTCTCGGCTATGTACACACCTCAACAAAATGGAGTTGTTGAGAGGAAGAACCGGACGCTCATCGAAATGGCGAGAACGATGCTTGATGAGTACAAGGACGTCAAGCACTTTTGGGCGAAGCGGTTGAGACAGCTTGTCATGCAACAAATCGCTTGTATCTTCACAAGCTACTCGGCAAGAAGACGGCATCTGAGCTACTCACCGGTAACAAACCCCAAGTTGGATACTTTCGAGTATTTGGCTCAAAGTGCTACATTCTTGATAAGCATCGTCGTTCTAAATTTGCTCCTAAGTCTCATGAAGGTTTCCTACTAGGTTATGGCTCAAACTCTCACACTTACCGTGTCTACAACAATTTCACCCGAAAGGTTGAAGAGACGGTAGATGTGAAGTTTGATGAATCTAACGGCTCGCAAGTAGAGCAATTGCCAATTGATGTAGGAGACAAAGATCCTTCGAAAGATATCCAAGACTTGTCTATTGGCAAGGTCCGTCCAACGGAGGTGAAGGAGAGTACCTCGTGCGTCCAAGTGGAAGCTTCTACTTCACGACAAGGTGAACCAAGAGTTGATACGGAAGCATCCACAAGTGGGACACACCAAGATGAAGAAAACGAGGAAGTGCATCAAGATGAGCGTCAACAACCTCCTTCTCCACCACGACAAGAGAACGACAACGCCAACAATGAAGAAGGCCAAGAAGAAGAACAAGATGAAGAAGATGTTCAACGAAGACCCAAGCAAAAGCTTTCACGAGTTTGAGCAAGAATTGCTAAAGACCATCCCGTCGAGCAAATCTACAATGATATTCAAACTAGGAGAATCACTCGCTCTAAAACTCGTTTAGCTAACTTTTGTGAAAACTATTCTTTCATCTCTAGCATTGAACCTATGAAGGTCGAAGAAGCATTGGAAGATCCGGATTGGATAAATTCTATGCATGAAGAGATACACAACTTTGAGAGGAACCAAGTTTGGACATTGGTTGAGAAGCCCGACAACAACCACAACATCATCGGTACCAAATGGGTGTTTCACAACAAGCAAGATGAAGATGGACAAGTAGTTCGCAACAAAGCACGTCTAAATGGCCCAAGGCTACACACAAGTCGAAGGTATGGACTATGGTGAGACTTACGCCCCGTTGCTAGACTTGAGTCCATTCGCATCTTACTTGCCTATGCTAATCACCATGATATCACCTTGTACCAAATGGACATTAAAAGTGCTTTTCTAAATGGTGAAATAGAGGAGGAAGTTTATGTTAAACAACCTCCCGGCTTTGTCAATCCTAAGAAACCCAATCATGTTTACAAACTTCAAAAAGCTCTTTATGGACTTAAACAAGCTCCTAGAGCATGGTATAAATGCTTGACCAAGTTCCTTATTGAAAAAGGCTTTGAAATTGGGAAAATTGATTCTACTCTTTTTACTAAAAGGGTTAATGGTGAACTCTTTGTGTGCCAAATTTATGTTGATGATATTATATTTGGTTCAACTAACCCTCATTTTAGTGAAAAGTTTGGGAAGCTAATGTCGGAGAAGTTTGAGATGTCTATGATGAGTGAACTCAATTCTTTCTTGGTTTTGCAAATTAAGCAAACTAAGGAAGGTACTTTTGTCTCGCAAACAAAAGTACACCAAGGGCTTATTCAAGAAGTTCAATATGCAAGAATGCAAAGGTATGACTACACCCATGCCTATTAGTGGACATCTTGACTTAACCAAAGATGGTGAACCGGTTGATCAAAAGGTTTATCGCTCTATGATTGGTTCATTGTTATATCTATGTGCTTCACGTCCCGATATTATGCTAAGTGTGTGCATGTGTGCACGATATCAAGCTGCCCCTAAAGAATGTCATCTTAAGGCCGTGAAAAGGATAGTGAGATACTTAATCCATACACCAAATTTTGGCATTTGGTATCCTAAGAGGGCCTCTTTCGATCTTGTTGGCTATTCGGACTCGGACTATGCCGGAGACAAGGTTGATAGAAAGTCCACTTCGGGTACTTGTCAATTTCTTGGTAGATCTCTTGTGTCTTGGTCCTCCAAGAAACAAAACTTCGGTATCCTTATCCACCGCCAAGCTGAATATATTGTCATTGGTTCATGTTGTGCTCAATTACTTTGGATGACCCAAACTCTTAAAAGATTATGGGATATATGTGAGACATGTTCCATTGCTTTGTGATAATGAAAGTGCTACCAAAATTGGTCATAATCCTGTGCAACATTCTCGAACTAAGCATATTGAAGTTCATCATCATTTCATTCGAGATCATGTTGCTAAGGGTGACATTGATCTTAAGCATGTTCGCACCGAAAAGCAATTAGCAGATATATTCACTAAACCTCTTGATGAGAAAGTGTTTTGCAGGTTAAGAGGAGAATTGAACATCATTGATGCTTCAAACTTGGAGTAGAGACTCCATTGAATTCATGCAAGACATGAGCTTATGACTAATACTTGATATTTCTCTTATGATGAAAAACTTATGTCTTGGATATATTTGTATCTTGCATGTTATCTAACCCATGTAGGTACTTGGTTGAATCAAATTCCATGAGGTTGAAACCTACTCATATCTTGAGCAATCTCTACATCACCAAGTCTCTACACAAGGTGGTTGAAGACAAGGAAGCACGGAACCATTCAAACATATCCTTTGACAAATTCTATGTTGAGTTTCATAATTGTCATTTTTGGATATACAAGTGCTCTTCCTTGCAAGAACTAACCCATGTAGGTAGATGGACTCAAATTCCAAGTGATGCTCCAAATTCTTAATGAGCTACATCAACCTTGAGCAACCCACGCAAGTTCAACTACATGGACAACACCACCAACCAAGGTATGTTATTCCATCTTAGAGAAGCTTTACTCCGAGTCATGAATTAAAGCAACTCGACAAGATGTGAATACATCAAGATGCTTAAACGAAAAATGGCAACCCCATTTTGAGCTTAAACGATGAGTATGGCCTATGATCAAGTGATCTCACTTGACTCCTAAGTCAATATACTCTAACATAGGTGACTTTGTCGCCAACCATCTCTACATGAAGTTCTCCTGTGTTCTTTTCTGAGTTTTTGCATTTGTCTCATGCATTTTTGTTTCCCCTTTTTAAAAAAACCTTCATCTAGATTTCTTTCTACTTTCTCTGCATTTTCTGCATCTAATTCCTTGCATATCTTTCAGTTAATTCCTTGCAAATCTTTGTGAGATCTTACTAGTCTAGTGAGCTGAGGTGACAAGTGTTCTCTCTACGATGAACTCGGTTACACCAATGTGCTATTTTCGGACCAACCGAATCTCTTCGGTACGACCGAAGCATACCACTCGGCGCCACCGATTTCATAACAGGAAAAACTCTTTGCCACATATTCTGTGTTTCTTCTTATCCAGCTCCACTCAATGAATCTTGTCCTCTACAAGCATCACATTTTTATCATTGCTTTATGATGTGACTCAAGGATCAAACCCATTCACGACAAATTCCAGAGGGGGAGAGAGAGATTACATCTTTATCAAGCCCTTCTTGGAAATTGATGTCAAAGGGGGGGAGAGAGATCACATCAAAGCTTATCATTTAGAGAGAGAGATCACATCAGAGAAGGAGAGAAAGATCCTTCAGGGGGAGAGAGAGATCTCCAAGGGGAGAGAATACTAGTAGAAAGTATTTCTCAAGGATCCCAGATGCTTGGTGTTCAAGAGGAGAGATGTCCACATGTCTTCTTGAGGGGAGAGACATGTTCATATGATCTGTTGTGCTCAATTTTGCATTAGCATACATTAGCTATGAATTTTAGCTCTGATCATCATTCATATCTTTCAGCTCTCTTTTCCTTCAGCTCTGATTTTCTGTTCCCTATCTTCTCCCAGTATCCCATGTTAGATTTAGGGGGAGCAAGACATCTAAGGGAAAGAGATCATTTAAATTCATTGCATATCTTTACTCTTGGGGACATGTCTAATCCAATGTGGTACTCAGTACTCACTCTCTACATGTCATCCCAGACTTGGTATTCTTGTGGTTTCTTCTGTTTGCTCTGGCTAGTAGATGCATCTGTGTTATCTAACTTTGTTTACGAAGGTTCATTCCGTCCTAAGCCAACTCAAGACCACAAGGTAAGTATATGCATCACAATCATGTGTATGAGGAATTCTTGCTGATGTACATACTGTTTGCAAGAAGGACTCATGGGCATGAAGGTATTCTCTTTAATATGTTTTGCTCTGATGCATATAGCCAAGATACATGTAACACATTGCCTGCTCTATCATGGTTATGCTATCACATGCTTCTATATTTGATATTCACATGATTGCATACATGTAGGGGGAGCCTATGCTTGTTACATGTCTTTCCAAAGTTTTACTTGCTATTATTTATATCTTTATATAAAGCTTTGATGTATGTTGCCATCAATTACCAAAAAGGGGGAGATTGAAAGCACAAGTGCTCCCTAGGTGGTTTTGGTAATTAATGACAACATATCTCTTGTTGGACTAACACTTTTATCTAGTATGTTTCAGATAAGTTCAACAATGGAGTGGCATGGACTAAAGGATGTGGGAACTCCTTCAAGATGCTAAGGACAAAGGATTGGCTAAAGCTTCAGGCTCAAGACTCTTCATTTTACATGTTAGTGATCCAAGATCACATTGAGTCTATAGGAAAAGCCAATACTATCAAGGATGGATGAGGTGTTGCTTAATGAGCCTCTTGCTTCATGTGCTTAGTGATATGCTCCAAAACCCTCAGCTACTTTCCCACTTCCACACATATGTCCTAAACCTAAAGTCAAACTCGGCCCCACTGATTCTTTCTATCCGGCGCCACCGAGTTTGAATGTCTTAGCCACTGCCACAAACCCTAGGCAAATCGGTCTCACCGATAGGGATATCGGTCTCACCGAGATGGGATTTTTATCTATCTGTTTATGTCCATTATCAAAATCGGTCTCACCGAGTTTGAGCAATCGGTACTACCGAGATTACAATACAAACTCTCTGGTTAACTTATTATCAAAATCGGTCCCACCGAGTTTGATAATCGGTCAAACCGAGTTTGCCTGACCAACTCTCTGGAAAGCTTATTACCAAGATCGGTCCCACCGAGTTTGTGTAATCGGTCTTACCAAGATTACGTTATGCTCTAACCCTAACCAAATCGGTCCCACCGAGTTGCATTCCGTCCACAAAAACCCTAACGGTCACATTATTTGCTAAATCGGTCTAACCGAAGTTTAATGATTCGGTCCCACCGAGTTTGGTAAATTGCGTGTAGCAGTTAGATTTTGTGTGGAGGCTATATATACCCCTCCACCTCCTCTTCATTCGTGGAGAGAGCCATCGGTGAACCTACACTTCCAGCATCCTATTTCTGAGAGAGAACTACCTACTCATGTGTTGCGGCCAAGATATTCCATTCCTACCATATGAATCTTGATCTCTAGCCTTCCCCAAGTTGCTTTCCACTCAAACCCTCTTTCCACCAGATCGAAAACCTATGAGAGAGAGTTGAGTGTTGGGGAGACTATCATTTGAAGCACAAGAGCAAGGAGTTCATCATCAACACACCATTTGTTACTTCTTGGAGAGTGGTGTCTCCTAGATTGGCTAGGTGTCACTTGGGAGCCTCCGACAAGATTGTTGAGTTGAACCAAGGAGTTTGTAAGGGCAAGGAGATCGCCTACTTCGTGAAGATCTACCGCTAGTGAGGCAAGTCCTTCGTGGGCGGCGGCCATGGTGGGATAGACAAGGTTGCTTCTTCATGGACCCTTCCTGGGTGGAGCCCTCTGTGGACTCGGCATAACCGTTACCCGTCGTGGGTTGAAGTCTCCATCAACGTGGAAGTACGATAGCACCACCTATCGGAACCATGCCAAAAACATCCGTGTCTCCAATTGCGTTTGAATCCTCCAAACCCTTCCCTTTACATTCTTGCAAGTTGCATGCTTTATTTTCCGCTGCTCATATACTCTTTGCATGCTTGCTTGCTATATGTTGTGAATGTTAAACTTGTGCCTAAACTCCACTCAAACTTTAAAAGAAACTTAAAACTGCAACTTTGGTACTTAGTGTCTAATCCCCCCTCTAGACACCTCTTCTCAAGGTCCCTCTGTGTGGTATCGTAGCTTTGGTCTCCATTGCCTTGGTTTAATCACCATTGGAGGAAGATGGATGAGTCTACTTTGGGGAGTCTTAGTCATAGAGTGCCTATTCTTGATGGGGAGTATTTTCGTGAGTGGAAAAATGAGATGCTTGTTATTTTCAATCAATATCATTTTAACAAGTACATTGGTAGACCTTGTGCACCTTATGTTGATCCTATGCATCCAACCCATGATGAGTCAATTGACATGGTTAGGAATCTTAGAACTGTTAATCTTATCACTAGAGGCTTACCTAGAAACTTGATTAGAATCTTGCCTACTTTTGAGTGTGCCTACACTATATGGAAATTTCTTGAGGAACGATTTCCAGTTATTCCTTGAAAAATCTAGATGAAATTCTCTATAAGTCTATTGCTTTGAGTAAGATGAATACTAGTGATCCTATGTTTGGTGATCGTCTATTTGAGCTTACAAACCTTATGCGTGCCAAAGGAAATGTTGGTATTATTAGTGACATTATTCCGAAGCTATAAGAATTCATAGACAAGATTATTGTCAAACTCATTCTAATGAATCACCCTCTCTAGGATTTGATCCACCACATGACGATGTTAAACATGGATACTATGATGAGGATGATGATAGTGACTTGATCTTGATGATGCAATGAGACATTTTGGTCTTATGGCAAATCTTGAGGATATATGTCGGAGGAAAGGAATGGGTTCTTGATAGTGGATGTACCGATCACATGACCGGAGATAAAGACATGTTTCGTGAGCTTGCGTGAAAATGATGGTCCTCGAAAGTTTGTTACTTTCGTTGACAACTCAAAGGGTAAGGTGGTTGGCCTCGGTAAGGTGGCCATCTCACATGATAGCTCCATTCAAAATGTCATGCTCGTTGAATCTCTTGGCTACAACTTACTTTCAGTATCTAGACTTGCTGATTTCGGTTTCAATGTTCTATTCTTTGAAGTAGATTGCCAAGTGTTTCGTCGAGATAATCATAAAATGGTCTTTACTGGTGTGCGTAGAGGTGATCTATACATTGTTGATTTCACTAAAAAGGCTCAACCTAAAACTTGCTTCATTGCTAAGGCTGGTTATGGCATAGACGATTAGGTCATGTTGGTATGCGAAACCTTGACAAGCTTATTAAGGGGAATCATATCCTTGGAGTTAATGATGTCATATTTGATAAGGATAGACTTTGCAGTGCTTGTCAAGCGGTAAACAGGTTGGAGGAAGGCATCCCGTGAAGAACATCATGACCACGAAGAGGCCACTCGAGCTACTTCACATGGATCTCTTTGGTCCCAACTCTTACAAGAGTCTCGGTGGAAATTCTTTTGGTCTAGTTATAGTTGATGATTTTTCCAGATTTACGTGGGTGTTCTTTCTCGATGATAAATCGCAGGTCCAAAATATCTTCAAAAACTTTGCTAGGAAGGCCCAAAACCAATTTGAGAGGAAGAACCGGACGCTCATCGAAATGGCGAGAACGATGCTTGATGAGTACAAGACGCCGAAGCACTTTTGGGCAGAAGCAGTTGAGACAGCTTGTCATGCAACAAATCGCTTGTATCTTCACAAGCTACTCGGCAAGACGGCATCTGAGCTAGTCACCGTAACAAACCCCAAGTTGGATACTTTCGAGTATTTGGCTCAAAGTGCTACATTCTTGATAAGCATCGTCGTTCTAAATTTGCTCCTAAGTCTCATGAAGGTTTCCTACTAGGTTATGGCTCAAACTCTCACACTTACCGTGTCTACAACAATTTCACCCGAAAGGTTGAAGAGACGGTAGATGTGAAGTTTGATGAATCTAACGGCTCGCAAGTAGAGCAATTGCCAATTGATGTAGGAGACAAAGATCCTTCGAAAGATATCCAATACTTGTCTATTGGCAAGGTCCGTCCAACGGAGGTGAAGGAGAGTACCTCGTGCGTCCAAGTGGAAGCTTCTACTTCACGACAAGGTGAACCAAGAGTTGATACGGAAGCATCCACTAGTGGGACACACCAAGATGAAGAAAACGAGGAAGTGCATCAAGATGAACGTCAACAACCTCCTTCTCCACCACGACAAAGAGAACAACAACGCCAACAATGAAGAAGGCCAAGAAGAAGAACAAGATGAAGAAGATGTTCAACGAAGACCCAAGCAAAAGCTTTCCGCGAGTTTGAGCAAGAATTGCTAAAGACCATCCCGTTGAGCAAATCTACAATGATATTCAAACCGGGAGAATCACTCGCTCTAAAACTCGTTTAGCTAACTTTTGTGAAAACTATTCTTTCATCTCTAGCATTGAACCTATGAAGGTCGAAGAAGCATTGGAAGATCCGGATTGGATAAATTCTATGCATGAAGAGCTACACAACTTTGAGAGGAACCAAGTTTGGACATTGGTTGAGAAGCCCGACAACAACCACAACATCATCGGTACCAAATGGGTGTTTCACAACAAGCAAGATGAAGATGGACAAGTAGTTCGCAACAAAGCACGTCTAAATGCCCAAGGCTACACACAAGTCGAAGGTATGGACTATGGTGAGACTTACGCCCCGTTGCTAGACTTGAGTCCATTAGCATCTTACTTGCCTATGCTAATCACCATGATATCACCTTGTACCAAATGGACATTAAAAGTGCTTTTCTAAATGGTGAAATAGAGGAGGAAGTTTATGTTAAACAACCTCCCGGCTTTGTCAATCCTAAGAAACCCAATCATGTTTACAAACTTCAAAAAGCTCTTTATGGACTTAAACAAGCTCCTAGAGCATGGTATAAATGCTTGACCAAGTTCCTTATTGAAAAAGGCTTTGAAATTGGGAAAATTGATTCTACTCTTTTTACTAAAAGGGTTAATGGTGAACTCTTTGTGTGCCAAATTTATGTTGATGATATTATATTTGGTTCAACTAACCCTCATTTTAGTGAAAAGTTTGGGAAGCTAATGTCAGAGAAGTTTGAGATGTCTATGATGAGTGAACTCAATTCTTTCTTGGTTTGCAAATTAAGCAAACTAAGGAAGGTACTTTTGTCTCGCAAACAAAGTACACCAAGGGCTTATTCAAGAAGTTCAATATGCAAGAATGCAAAGGTATGACTACACCCATGCCTATTAGTGGACATCTTGACTTAACCAAAGATGGTGAACCGGTTGATCAAAAGGTTTATCGCTCTATGATTGGTTCATTGTTATATCTATGTGCTTCACGTCCCGATATTATGCTAAGTGTGTGCATGTGTGCACGATATCAAGCTGCCCCTAAAGAATGTCATCTTAAGGCCGTGAAAAGGATAGTGAGATACTTAATCCATACACCAAATTTTGGCATTTGGTATCCTAAGAGGGCCTCTTTCGATCTTGTTGGCTATTAGGACTCGGACTATGCGGAGACAAGGTTGATAGAAAGTCCACTTGGTACTTGTCAATTTCTTGGTAGATCTCTTGTGTCTTGGTCCTCCAAGAAACAAAACTTCGGTATCCTTATCCACCGAAGCTGAATATATTGCCGCTGGTTCATGTTGTGCTCAATTACTTTGGATGACCCAAACTCTTAAAGATTATGCGATATATGTGAGACATGTTCCATTGCTTTGTGATAATGAAAGTGCTACCAAAATTGGTCATAATCCTGTGCAACATTCTCGAACTAAGCATATTGAAGTTCATCATCATTTCATTCGAGATCATGTTGCTAAGGGTGACATTGATCTTAAGCATGTTCGCACCGAAGCATACCACTCGGTGCCACCGATTTCATAACAGAAAAAAACTCTTTGCCACATATTTTATGTTTCTTCTTATCTAGCTCCACTCAATGAATCTTGTCCTCTACAAGCATCACATTTTTATCATTGCTTTATGATGTGACTCAAGGATCAAACCCATTCACGACAAATTCCAGAGGGAGAGAGATTACATCTTTATCAATCCCGTCTTGGAAATTGATGTCAAAGGGGAGAGAGAGATCACATCAAAGCTTATCATTTAGAGAGAGAGAGATAACATCGAGAGAAGGAGAGAAAGATCCTTCAGGGGGAGAGAGAGATCTCCAGGGGGAGAGAATACTAGTAGAAAGTATTTCTAAAGGATCCCAGATGCTTGGTGTTCAAGGGGAGAGATGTCCACATGTCTTCTTGAGGGGAGAGACATGTTCATATGATCTGTTGTGCTCAATTTTGCATTAGCATACATTATCTCTGAACTTTAGCTCTAATCATCATTCATATCTTTCAGCTCTGTTTTCCTTCAGCTCTGATTTTCTGTTCCCTATCTTCTCCCAAAGATCCCATGTTAGATTCAGGGGGAGCAAGACATCTAAGGGAAAGAGATCATTTAAATTCATTGCATATCTTTACTCTTGGGGACATGTCTAATCCAATGTGGTACTCAGTACTCACTCTCTACATGTCATCCCATACTTGGTATTCTTGTGGTTTCTTCTGTTTGCTCTGGCTAGTTGATGCATCTGTGTTATCTAACCTTGTTTACGCAGGTTCATTCCGTCCTAAGCCAACTCAAGACCACAAGGTAAGTATATGCATCACAATCATGTGTATGAGGAATTCTTGCTGATGTACATACTGTTTGCAAGAAGGACTCATGGGCATGAAGGTATTCTCTTTAATACGTTTTGCTCTGATGCAGATAGCCAAGATACATGTAACACATTGCCTGCTCTATCATGGTTATGCTATCACATGCTTCTATTTTTCATATTCACATGATTGCATACATGTAGGGGGAGCCTATGCTTGTTACATGTCTTTCCAAAGCTTTACTTGCTATTCTTTATATCTTTATCTAAAGCTTTGATGTATGTTGCCATCAATTACCAAAAAGAGGGAGATTGAAAGCACAAGTGCTCCCTAGGTGGTTTTGGTAATTAATTACAACATATCTCTTGTTGGACTAACACTTTTATCTAGTATGTTTCAGATAAGTTCAACAATGGAGTGGCATGGACTAAAGGATGTGGGAACTCCTTCAAGATGCTAAGGACAAAGGATTGGCTAAAGCTTCAAGCTCAAGACTCTTCATTTTACATTTTAGTGATCCAAGATCACATTGAGTCTATAGGAAAAGCCAATACTATCAAGGAGGGATGAGGTGTTGCTTAATGAGCCTCTTGCTTCATGTGCTTAGTGATATGCTCCAAAACCCTCAGCTACTTTCCCACTTCCACACATATGTCCTAAACCTAAAGTCAAACTCGGCCCCACTGATTCTTTCTATTCGGCGCCACCGAGTTTGAATGTCTTAGCCACTGCCAGAAACCCTAGGCAAATCGGTCTCACCGATAGGGATCTCGTGCTCACTGAGATGGGATTGTATTCTCTATGTGTATGTCCATTATCAAAATCGGTCTCACCGAGTTTGAGCAATCGGTACTACCGAGATTACAATGCAAACTCTCTGGTTAACTTATTATCAAAATCGGTCCCACCGAGTTTGATAATCAGTCAAACCGAGTTTGCCTGACCAACTCTCTGGAAAGCTTATTACCAAAATCGGTCCCACCGAGTTTGTATGTCAGTCTTACCGAGATTACGTTATGCTCTAACCCTAACCGAATCGGTCCCACCGAGTTGCATTCCGGTCCCACCGAAAACCCTAACGGTCACATTATTTGCTAAATCGGTCTGACCGAGTTTAATGATTCGGTCCGACCGAGTTTGGTAAATTGTGTGTAACGGTTAGATTTTGTGTGGAGGCTATATATACCCCTCCACCTCCTCTTCATTCATGGAGAGAGCCATCAGACTGAACCTACACTTCCAGCATCCTATTTCTGAGAGAGAACTACCTACTCATGTGTTGAGGCCAAGATATTGCATTCCTACCATATGAATCTTGATCTCTAGCCTTCCCCAAGTTGCTTTCCACTCAAAGCCTCTTTCCACCAGATCCAAAACCTATGAGAGAGAGTTGAGTGTTGGGGAGACTATCATCTGAAGCACAAGAGCAAGGAGTTCATCATCAACACACCATTTGTTACTTCTTGGAGAGTGGTGTCTCCTAGATTGGCTAGGTGTCACTTGGGAGCCTCCGACAAGATTGTTGAGTTGAACCAAGGAGTTTGTAAGGGCAAGGAGATCGCCTACTTCGTGAAGATCTACCGCTAGTGAGGCAAGTCCTTCGTGGGCGACGGACATGGTGGGATAGACAAGGTTGCTTCTTCGTGGACCCTTCGTGGGTGGAGCCCTTCGTGGACTCGCGCAACCGTTACCCTTCATGGGTTGAAGTCTCCATCAACGTGGAAGTACGATAGCACCACCTATCGGAACCACGCCAAAAACATCCGTGTCTCCAATTGCGTTTGAATCCTCCAAACCCTTCCCTTTACATTCTTGCAAGTTGCATGCTTTATTTTCCGCTTCTCATATACTCTTTGCATGCTTGCTTGCTATATGTTGTGAATGTTAAACTTGTGCCTAAACTCCACTCAAACTTTAAAGAAACTTAAAAGCTGCAACTTTGGTACTTAGTGTCTAATCCCCCCCCCTCTAGACACCTCTTCTCAAGGTCCTACATGTTGCCATGTCGATACATGGTGAACATGCGCAACAGCTGCGCGGAGGAACAAATAGTTGGCGGGCGCACACGGCGAAGAGAGGTGGGAGACCGGCGTGCCATACCTGATCCTCAACGCTGGCGCCGCTCTCCGGGCGAGCCGCGACCTCCTTGACAATCCCATGCCATTTGTTGCACGCCCCCTGGATGAGCCCCCAATGGTTCGCCATTGCCTTCGCCCCGCGCTACATGTAGACGCCTTTAAAGTAGGGGTCGACGAGCTTGCGCTTGTTGAACTCGGCCTTGATGCGCTCCCAGTACGTCTCGATGCTCTGGTTCATGCCGGTGGTCGGGTCGAGGCAGACGACTTTCCATGCTTCGGCGAGGCATTCCTGTTCCTTGGACGCCCACTTGATGCGCGGCTCGCCGGACCTGGCCGCACGCTTCTTCTTCTTGCGCCTCCTCGCTGGAAGAGTCGCCGGCTCCTCCTCCTCCTCCTGCTCCTCTTCGTTTTCCTCCTCCTGCTCCTTTGGCTCCTCCTCGCCGTAGACGTAGCCGAGCTCGCCGTCCATGCCGCCGCTGAGATCCACCATGTCATCCGGGGTGACGAACCCGGGAGACGCGGCGGCCGCGGCCGAGCCTGACGCGATGATGTTGTCCATGTCGGCCTCGGTCTCGTCGGTGTCGCCGAGGTGCGAGAAGGGCAGCGCGCCACGGCGGAGAGGGGGCGTCGGGGAGGACACGTAGGCAGGCAGCGAGTAGTTGTATGGAGGGTACTGCACGCCGGCGAAGGTGGGCGAGGGCGTGCGCTGGGCCGGGTGTCCATGGGTGATACGTCTCCAACGTATCTATAATTTTTATTGTTCCATGCTATTATATATTCTGTTTTGGATGTTTAATGGGCTTTATTATACACTTCTATATTATTTTTGGGACTAACCTATTAACCGGAGGCCCAACCCAAATTGCTGTTTTCTTGCCTATTTCAGTGTTTCGAAGAAAAGGAATATCAAACGGAGTCCAAACGGAATGAAACCTTCGGGAGACTTATTTTTGGAACGGAAGCAATCCAGGAGACTTGGACTAGACGTCAGGGAAGCTTTGAGGTGGCCACAAGGCAGGGAGGTGCGCCTGCCGCCCTGGGCACGCCCCCCACCCTCATGGGCCCCTCGTGGCTCCCCTGACCGACTTCTTTCGCCTATATATATCCATATACCCTAAAAACATCAGAGAGCAGAATAGATCGGGAGTTCCGCCGCCGCAAGCCTCTGTAGCCACCGAAAACCAATCGGGACCCTGTTCCGGCACCCTGCCGGAGGGGGGGATCCCTCACCGGTGGCCATCTTATCATCCCGGCTCTCTCCATGACGAGGAGGGAGTAGTTCACCCTCGGGGCTGAGGGTATGTACCAGTAGCTATGTGTTTGATCTCTCTATCTGGTGTTCTTGATTCGGCACGATCTTGATGTGTCGCGAGCTTTGCTATTATAGTTGGATCTTATGATGTTTCTCCCCTTCTACTCTCTTGTAATGGACTGAGTTTTCCCATTGAAGTTATCTTATTGTATTGAGTCTTTAAGGATTTGAGAACACTTGATGTATGTCTTGCATGTGCTTATCTGTGGTGACAATGGGATATCATGTGATTTACTTGATGTATGTTTTGGTGATCAACTTGCGGGTTCCGTGACCTCGTGAACTTATGCATAGGGTTTGGCACACGTTTTCATCTTGACTCTCCGGTAGAAACTTTGTTGGCACTCTTTGAAGTTCTTTGTGTTGGTTGAATAGATGAATCTGAGATTGTGTGATGCATATCGTATAATCATACCCACAGATACTTGTGGTGACATTGGAGTATCTAGGTGACATTAGGGTTTTGGTTGATTTGTGTCTTAAGGTGTTATTCTAGTACGAACTCTATGATAGACGAAAAGAATAGCTTCATGTTATTTTACTACGGACCCTTGAATAGATCGATCAGAAAGGATAACTTTGAGGTGGTTTCGTACCCTACCATAGTCTTTTCGTTTGTTCTCTGCTATTAGTGACTTTGGAGTGACTCTTTGTTGCATGTTGAGGGATAGTTATATGATCCAATTATGTTATTATTGTTAACTTGCACTAGTGAAAGTATGAACCCTAGGCCTTGTTTCCTAGCATTGCAATACCGTTTACGCTCACTTTTATTATTTGTTACCTTGCTGTTTTTATATTTTAAGATTACAAAAAACTATATCTACTATCCATATTGCACTTGTATCACCATCTCTTCGCTGAACTAGTGCACCTATACAATTTACCATTGTATTGGGTGTGTTGGGGACACAAGAGACTCTTTGTTATTTGGTTGCGGGGTTGCTTGAGAGAGACCATCTTCATCCTACGCCTCCCACAGATTGATAAACCTTAGGTCATCCACTTGAGGGAAATTTGCTACTGTCCTACAAACCTCTGCACTTGGAGGCCCAACAACGTCTACAAGAAGAAGGTTGCGTTGTAGACATCAAGCTCTTTTCTGGTGCCATTGCCGGGGAGGTGAGTGCTTGAAGGTATATCTTTAGATCTTGCAATCTAATCTTTTAGTTTCTTGTTTTATCACCAGTTTAGTCCATAAAAGAAAACTACAAAAAAATGGAATTAAGGGTGCCTCATATGCTTCATCTTTTTAATGTCTTTCGTGAAAATGATGGGAAGGAAAATTATGCTCAAGTACTAGAAGAAGAATTACATACAATGCTTGGCATAAAATATGTGAATGATGAGCATGATTGCAATGTTGTTAGTATGAATTGTTTGAATACCCATAATGCTAATGATATGCAAAGCCACAAGCTTGGGGATGCTATGTTTGATGAAGATGATATGTTTAGTCCCCCAAGTTTTGATGAGCAAATTTATTATGATGAAAACATGCCTCCTATTTATGATGATTATTGTGATGACACGTATGCTATAAAGAATAAAGATAACCATGATACTTGTCATGATGATTTTAATTTTCAATTGGATTATGCTTTACATGATAGTTATTTTGTTGAGTTTTCTCCCACTACTATTGATGTTGCTTATGTGGAGAGTAGTAAAATTTCTATGCAAGTAGATCATGAAAAGAATGCTTTATGTGCTGGTTATATGGTTGAATTCATTCATGATGCTACTGAAAATTATTATGAGAGAGGATCATATGCTTCTACATATTGCAATAATATCATGTTTCCTCTCTATGTGCTTAAAGTTTTAAAGTTATGCTTGTTTTGCCTTCCTATGCTAGTTGATTATTGTTCCCATAAGTTGTTTGCTCACAAAATCCCTATGCATAGGAAGTGGGTTAGACTTAAATGTGCTAGTCATATTCTTCATGATGCTCTCTTTATATTTCAATTCTTATCTTTTATGTGAGCATCATTGAAATCATCATGCCTAGCTAGGGGCGTTAAACGTTAGCGCTTGTTGGGAGGCAACCCAATTTTATTTTAGTAAGACCAATAGGATCTTCTTGGATGATAATTATTTGATCTTGCTGAAAAAGACAGAAACTTTCTGCTTACGAAAACAATTGTTAAAAATCACCATAAAGTGATAAAATACTGATTCCAATTGCAGTAGCTCAATAATCAAATTATCTAGGCCATCCTATTTTGGAATATTTTTCTGAGTTCCAGAAGTTTGCGTTTGATGCAGATTACTACAGACTATTCTGTTTTTGACAGATTCTGTTTTCTATGTGTTGTTTGCTTATTTTGATGAATCTATGAGTAGTATCGGAGGGTATGAACCATAGAGAAGTTGGAATACAGTAGATATTACACCAATATGAATCTAGAATGAGTTCACAACAGTACCTAAGTGGTGATTTATTTTCTTACACTAACGGAGCTTACGAGTTTTCTGTTAAGTTTTGTGTTGTGAAGTTTTCAACTTTTGGGTAAAGATTCGATGGGATATGAAATAAGGAGTGGCAAGAGCCTAAGATTGGGGATTCCCAAGGCACCCCAAGGCAATATTCAAGGATAACCAAGAGCCTAAGCTTGGGGATGCCCCGGAAGGCATCCCTCTTTAAATCTTCGTTCATCGGCAACTTTACTTGGAGCTATATTTTTATTCACCACATGATATGTGTTTTGCTTGGAGCGTCATTTTATTTTCTTTTGTTTTGCTTGCTGTTTGAATAAAATACCAAGAACTGAAATTCTTAAATGATAGAGAGTCTTCACATAGCTACATAATTATTTAACTACTCATTGATCTTCACTTATATCTTTTGGAGTAGTTTGTCGTTTGCTCTAGTGCTTCACTTATATCTTTTAGAGCACGACTGTAGTTTTATTTTGAAGAAATAGATGAACTCTCGTGCTTCACTTATATATTATTTTGAGAGTATTTAGAACAGCATGGTTATTTGCTTTGGTTATGAAACTAGTCCTAATATGATGGGCATCCAAGAGGGATATAATAAAAACTTTCATATAAAGTGCATTGAATACTATGAGAAGTTTGATTCCTTATGATTGTTTTGAGATATGAAGATGGTGATATTAGAGTCATGCTAGTTGAGTAGTTGTGAATTTTAGAAATACTTGTGTTAAAATTTGTGATTTCCGTAGCATGCACGTATGGTGAACCGTTATGTGATGAAGTCGGAGCATGATTTATTTATTGATTGTCTTCCTTATGAGTGGCGGTCGGGGACGAGCGATGGTCTTTTCCTACCAATCTATACCCCTAGGAGCATGCGTGTAGTACTTCGTTTCAATAACTAATAGATTTTTGCAATAAGTATATGAGTTCTTTATGACTAATGTTGAGTCCATGGATTATATGCACTCTTATCCTTCCACCATTGCTAGCCTCTCTAACACCGTGCACTTTTCGCGGTATCATACACCCACCATATAACTTCCTCAAAACATCCACCATACCTACCTATCATGGCATTTCCATAGCCATTCCGAGATATATTGCCATTCAACTTTCCACCGTTCCGTTTACTATGACACGCTCCACCATTGTCATATTGCTTTGCATGATCATGTAGTTGACATTGTATTTGTGGCAAAGCCACCATTCACAATTCTTTCATACATGTCACTCATGAGTCATTGCACATCCCGGTACCCCGCCGGAGGCATTCATATAGAGTCATATTTTGTTCTAATTATTGAGTTGTAATACTTGAGTTGTAAGTAAATAAAAGTGTGATGATCATCATTATTAGAGCATTGTCCCAAGTGAGGAAAGGATGAGGGAGATTATGATTCCCCCACAGGTCGGGATGAGACTCCGGACTAAAAAAAGAGGCCATAAAAAAGAGAAAAGGCCCAAATAAAAAAATTAAAAAATGAGAGAAAATGAGAGAAGGGGCAATGCTACTATCCTTTTACCACACTTGTGCTTCAAAGTAGCACCATGATCTTCATGATAGAGAGTCACCTATGTTGTCACTTTCATATACTAGTGGGAATCTTTCATTATAGAACTTGGCTTGTATATTGCAATGATGGGCTTCCTCAAAATACCTTAGGTCTTCGTGAGCAAGCGAGTTGGATGCACACCCACTTAGTTTTCATTGTTGAGCTTTCATACACTTATAGCTCTAGTGCATCCGTTGCATGGCAATCCTTACTCACCACATCGATATCTATTTATGGGCATCTCCATAGCCTGTTGATACGCCTAGTTGATGTGAGACTATCTTCTCCTTTTTGTCTTCTCCACAACCACCATTCTATTCCACCTATAGTGCTATGTCCATGGCTCATGCTAATGTATTGCATGAAAGTTGAAAAGGTTTGAGAACATCAAAAGTATGAAACAATTGCTTGGCTTGTCATTAGGGTTGTGCATGATTTAAATATTTTGTGTGGTGAAGATAGAGCATAGCCAGACTATATGATTTTGCAGGGATAACTTTCTTTGCCATGTTATTTTGAGAAGACATGATTGCTTTGTTAGTATGCTTGAAGTATTATTGTTTTCATGTCAATATTAAACTTTTGTTTTGAATCTCATGGATCTGAATATTCATGCCACAATAAAGAAAATTACATTGATAAATATGTTAGGTAGCATTCCACATCAAAAATTCTGTTTTTATCATTTACCTACTCAAGGACGAGCAGGAATTAAGCTTGGGGATGCTTGATACATCTCCAACGTATCTATAATTTTTGATTGTTCCATGCTATTATATATTATGTTTTGGATGTTTAATGGGCTTTGTTATACACTTTTATATTATTTTTGGGACTAACCTATTAACTGGAGGCCCAACCCAAATTGCTGTTTTCTTGCCTATTTCAGTGTTTCAAAGAAAAGGAATATCAAACGGAGTCCAAACGGAATGAAACCTTCGGGAGAGTTATTTTTGGAACGGAAGCAATCCACGAGACTTGGAGTAGATGTCAGGGAAGCTTCGAGGTGGCTGTCGGTGTCAAAGCCGGCGGATCTCGGGTAGGGGGTCCCGAACTGTGCATCTAGGATCGATGGTTACAGGAGACGGGGGACACGATGTTTACCCAGGTTCGGGCCCTCTCTATGGAGGTAATACCCTTCTTCCTGTTTGATTGATCTTGATGAATATGAGTGTTACAAGAGTTGATCTACCACGAGATCGTAATGGCTAAACCCTAGAAGTCTAGGCTATGTGAATATGGTAATGAGTATCCCTATCCGGACTACGCTCTCCGGTTTATATAGACACCGGAGAGATCTAGGGTTACATGAAGCCGGTTACATCAGAGGGAATCTACATAGTCGGTTGCCAAGCTTGCCTTCCATGCCAAGTAGAGCCCAATCTGAACACGGGTACAATCTTCGGTCTTCATGTCTTCACAGCCCATCAGTCCGGCCCACGGATAACAGGCCGGACGCTAGAGGACCCCTTAGTCCTGGACTCCCTCAGTAGCCCCCGAACCAGGCTTCAACGACGAGGTGTTCGGCGCGTAGATTGTCTTCGGTGTTGCAAGATAGGTTCCTTCTCCAAGTAATATATTCGGCCGTTGATCCAATATCGCTCCCCTCGGCTTCTGTGCGTTAATAACTCCGTCTTCCACGTGTCGAGCAAATGCGGGAAGTCAGGGTATTTTTGTGAATAACATCCCGTCCACGCAAGGCAGGATGCCTATTTAAAGGTACTGGATCTTAGATCCAGGCGATACTGCGCCGAGAAAATCCCCAGAGACTGCCAGGAGAAACCATTCCATCATGGCTAGCATTCCCAGCTCCTCCTCCCGCTCCAGCCCAAAAAGAAGCGAGTGGGAGAAGTGCTCTGTGACTCATAGTCAACTAGCAAAGTTGCAAACGCAGGGATTTCTTCCTCCCGCAGATCTGGTCCCTGTCCAAGCAGGGTCGGCCTCCTTCAACAGCGTTACTCAGGCGGAGGACTTCCCTAATCCATCCGGGGGAGAGTGAGTGTGCTTCGTCCTCTACCTGCTATGAGGCGTTGGATTTCTTGTCCATCCGTTCCTCCGAGGGCTTCTGAAATATTATGGGCTCCAGCTGCACAACTTCACTCCCTCCTCTATCCTGCACATCGCAGGTTATGTCACTCTGTGCGAGTTATTTCTGGGTGTTGAAGCCTGTGGAGAAAATTGTTCTGTCTTGTCCCGCGCAACCACGAGGGGTCTATATTTGAAGTGGGCGGAGCCGAAGTGTGGCGCATCGCCGACACCGGATACCTGTCCAGCACACCAAGGAGGGCAGCAAACGAATGGCCTTCTGAATGGTTCTACATCGAGGATGTCACACTTCCCGACCCAGTTCGAAAGGGTCTCCCTGAATTTGCAAGCGTCCCGCTAAAGAAACACCATAGTTGGCATCCCCGGAGCCTCGAAGAGGATGACAGTGCGGAGGTTCGTCAGCTCCTGGGCAAGATAAAGACACTCGCCCAGTCCGGATTAACAATGGTTGAGGTAGTGGCGATCTCCATAGTGCGAGGGGTTCAACCACTTCAATATTGAGGGCTCCCGATGTGGCACTACAACGGGGAGGACGACGCCTCCCGCTGTGGTCGGAAAGGTCCGGACACCCCTGCTGCTCTAGCCAAGATACTGGCCGAGCTGTTCAAAGGGGAGGAAGAGGAATTTCTTCGCATCAATTGCAGAGATGGATATTCTATGTATAATCCTCCCAGTTGGGTAAGCCCCAATCCTTCTGTTCTAGTTACTCTGCCTCCCGGATTACCTTAGATAGATTTTTAATCCGCTTATGACAGCATTGGCGAAAAATCACCGAGGGGTTTCACAGCCCCACCCCACAGCCTGAGAACCACAACCGGGAGCTGGATCCTGGGTTCGAAGAAGATCCGGATATATTCATGGTACTCGCGGAAGGGGTGTTTTACCAGGCGAGCTACGATGGCACGGAAGTGGCCATTATCGCCGATTACCCTGGTCTTCTTCCTACTTCCCACGTAAGTCATCAAGAGAAAATCCCACTCGAAAGAGCTTCCTCGCACTGCCTCACCCATCGCACTGCCTCGTGCTCCACAGGGGAGGCGTTCGACGCGTCACGCTACTCCGGGGGCGGCTCCAAAGAGAGCGGCTCCGGCGCCGAGCAAGGCTTCCAAGAGGAAGGTCGGTGAAGACACGACCAGTCCCTCATCAAAGAGGTAAGAATTTGAAGGTATACTTTAGTAGTCACATCCAACTGTAACTTGTACGTTCGTTTGGTACCAGGAAAAAGGTTCACCGGACTAAGTCCGAGGGTCCGGCCGGCCGTACTCCCAGCGCCCGGGATTTAGACCCCATTGAAGAGGCGGATGCCGATATATGAACAGTGTCGGACTGTCCTTCGGCCGAGGGTTCGGAGAATATGTCTGTTACCAACTCGGAAGTGGAGAGCGCCATGAATCATCGGCGCTGTAGGGCTATTTTATGAGACCCTGAGTTCTTGGAAGAGGCATTCAATGCCTTCAGTTCGGCTGATGCATACATCCGAGCTGCTCGAAATGGGCTTAGTAGAGCCACAAAGCAGCATTTAATAGACGTGCGGGTAAGTTTTGTTTGTCCGAATAGGATAACCATATGCCAGTAGCCCCGGGACTGAAAGCAATTGGTACAACTGATTTAAGGACCGTTGCATCACCAGGTTCTTACAGAGAAGAACAACCTGCTAACCCAAGAGCTGGAACAGTGTCGGGCGCAGCTAAATGCTGCTACCACCGAACTGGAAAACTTCAAGAAGTTGTCCACTGGTAACGTTCCCTTCCATTGAGGAACAATAATTGTATACCAACTGTGCTAATACTACCATTTATCATATAATATGGTCGCCTGATCAACTTGAGAAGAAGTTGAAGATCGCCCAAGAGGGAGAAAGAGAGGCAAAGAGGCAACACGCCGCAGGCGAGCATGTGCTGACCCGCGTCAGGGACGAGAAAAACAAGCTACAGAATTCCAACACTTGGTTGGGTGAAGAGTTGAAAGATGTGCGGGCCCAGCTAGCCGACTCCGTGAAGGAGAACAAGAAGCTGCGGGGCGGCATATTCAGTATGCTGCCGAACTTGTTTTTTTAAGTAGTTCGGAGATAAATGGGACTGATATAGCTATGTTTGCAGGTATATTGACAGGCCGTCCTGAAGCGGAGGTGTACGGATCAGCAAGTGATCTGCTGCAAAGACTGTCGCAAGTGCACGAGCATTCTCGGCTGGCCATGCGGAGTGTTGCCAAGGCCTTATGGCCATCCGCCTCCCCTCCAGGAAGTATGGAGGAGCTTGTAGAGCTGTTCAAGGGAGCGCGGCGTATCTGATTATGGAAGATATCAGCCTGCCGAGAGGGTGCGCGAGAGGCCTGGGCCATGGTGAAAACGTGATATACCAAGCTGAATCCTAATCACATGGCCCGGGTTGGACCGTTAGGGCCAAATGGGGAAGAAATTCCCGTTAGTTTAGTATATGACCAAGTAGAGGTGGCCACCAAATATTCCCAACAGGATTGTAAGTTAGACCGCACTGTTAGATGGTATAGAGGCAGAAGTGTTTGAGTCCAAGTGACTATGTACTTTCCTCACCATGTGGAATTCTAGCTGAATTGTATATCATTTGTCATGGCAGACCTTTTCGCTTCAACCTCCGGACCCGAAGGTGCGGAGTGTTTCCGAATACCGTCACAGCCGAATAGGCCGGGGTGTGCGTGGAAAACTAAGCGTAGGGGTCATAGTTGCTTGAACAGACAAGTTGTATCCAACTAGTTATGTTATATTACATTGAGATTGTAGGAAACATCTTCCAGGGAAAATAGTTCCGTTAAGGGTTCCTTTCCCTGGGTGTGCATGCATTAGTAGACATGTCCGAGTTGTGATGTAAAAATCACAGTGTGTATAGCATCTAGGGGTTCACAATAGAGTGAGTGCAAAAAACATTTTTCATCCACCGACCGAATATTCCCTTAAGAACGCTAGCTTTCGGCTTCACCCAGTCTGAGGTACACATCTGGATGACCCGGCGGTAACAATCGCATAGGTGCTCCCTTTACCACCTAGCCGAACAATCAGGAACGTAGGGGTAAGCACACGAGCCAGGCAACCCAGCTTGGCCAAAACTTAAGTCATATCAATGCTTATAATGGTGAAGAAAAGACATACGGGAGAAACGCGTATGTATAATGAGCTTGACGCTCGGAAAATAATATTAACAAGCTTCTGTTAAAGAAGCCCCCAGGTATAATGGGCATACATATGTAAAGATGTGTACGTCAGCAGTGTTCGGTGAAGCCGAATGAGAGCTTTATAGTGAAAAAATGTGTAAAAGAGAGAGAGAAAGTAATGGAAACTATAGGGGAGAAGGAGACTAACAAAGAGTTCGACGCTAGGCATAGAACCTTCGGAGTCTGGCCGCGTTCCAGGGGTTTGGCTCTAGGTGATTATCTGATGCGTCACGAATATGGTACGTTCCTCCGGTAAGAACTTCGTCAATTGTGAAGGGACCCTCCCATTTGGGCTTGAGTTTGTCATTTTTCTTCTCCGACAAGCGTAGAACGAGTTCGCCAACATTGTAAGTCTTGGCCTGTACTTCTTTGCTTTGATATCTTCGAGCCTGCTATTGATAAAATGCTGAACGGGCTTTGGCGATGTCGCGTTCCTCCTCCAGGGCATCTAGGCTGTCCTGCCGATCCAACTCAGCCTCTTTCTCTTCGTACATACGCACTCGAGGTGAGTCATGTATAATATCGCAAGGCAATACAACCTCTGCACCGTACACCATGAAGAAAGGTGTGTATCCGGTAGTACGGTTGGGCGTGGTCCGCAGCCCCCAGAGTACAGAGTCGAGCTCCTCGACCCAGTGCTTGTCTGATTCTTTCAAAGACCGCACTTAGGGGTGGGCATATTAACCGAGGACCGATGTACCGAACCGAAATAACCGGGACCGAAGCCGAATGGACCGAAACCGATTTTTTGGTTCCTATTTCGGTTTTCAAATTTGCAGAACCGAAATTTATTCAGTAATTTCGGTTTAGCACCTGAATAACCGAAATAACCAAATAACCCGAAGCTACGAACACGCTGGAACACCCACCTGCCGATGCCTACGGCCGGTGGGCTAGCTGGCCCATGTAGGCCGAAGCGCTCTAAGTCTCTCCCACTGCCCATGTACTCGTTTGATATGGCCCAAATATTACGTAGCAATAGGCCCATATATACAAAATGCGCTAATTGCACTACAGATTGTTTGTGGTTTAGTACCACCTCGGGCAGCCATGCGAGAAGATACCGTGGGTAAGACTATATAAGTTCGTACCAGCTACTAGCCATTCGTCTCGTCCGTGATTGTCTTGACACGTCTGGTGACAAAAAGGAAAGTAGATTCTCTACTTTGAAGCTTTCGGTTCTGTTTGGTCAGAACCGATCGGAGAACCGAGTTTTCGGTTCAGAATAATATCGGTTACCTACTTTTGCAGGAACCGATCGGTCTGCATTTCTAGGAAACCGAAAAAAAGTTTAACTGGGAAAACCGAACCGAAAGCTTAGGTTAGACCGAATGCCCAGGCCTAACCGCACTAGCCTGGGTTTGATGCCGCTCATAATAAGACCATTGGCTCGCTCGACTTGACCGTTTGTTTGCGGGTGGTAGACAGAGGCGTAATCGAGCTTAATACCCAGATTAGCACACCAGGTTTTCACCTCATCGGCTGTGAAATTGGAACCGTTATCAGTGATGATGCTGTGCGGGACACCATAATGGTGCACCACATCGGATATAAATGTAATCACTGGTCCGAACTCGGCCGTTTTAACCGGTCTAGCCTCTATCCACTTGGTGAATTTGTTCACCATGACCAGCAGATATTTTTTCTTATGGCTTCCCCCTTTAAGGGGTCCAACCATGTCCAAGCCCCAGACCACGAAGGGCCATGTAATGGGGATTGTTTGTAGGGTGGTTGGGGGCATATGGCTTTGGTTGGCGAAGAGTTGGCATCCAACGCAGCGCTGGACGAGGTCCTGTGCGTCTGCCCGGGCCGTAGGCCAATAAAATACTGTCCGGAAGGCCTTGCTGACAAGTGCCCGGGCTGTGGCGTGGTGCCCACCGAGACCGGCATGAATTTCTTCCAGGAGTTGCCGCCCCTCCTCCTTGGAGATACACCTTTGAAGGACTCCGGTAGTGCTTTTCTTGTAGAGCTCTCCTTCGTGAACTTTATAGGCCATCGAACGCCGGACAATGCGGCGAGCCTCGTTCTGATCTTCTGGGAGCTCCTTCCTATTAAAGTAGGCCAAGAATGGTTCGGTCCACGGGGAAATTACTGCCATGATGAGGTGGGCCGATGGTGTTATTTCGGTGGCTGAGCCTTCGATGATATTGGCGTGTTCGCTATCTATGTTTGTGTTTGGAACGGGGCTGTCATTGCTGTCTCCCCCTTGCCACACCACGGATGGCTTAAAGATCCTTTCGAGGAAGATTTTAGGTGGGACAGGATCGCGCTTAGCACCGATGCGAGCAAGGACGTCTACCGCCTGATTACTTTCGCGGGTGACGTGATGAAATTCGAGCCCCTCGAACCAAGTCGACATCTTTAAGACGACATTGTGATAAGCTGCCATCTTCGGATCTTTGGCATAAAAGTCTCCATTAATTTGGGATATTGCGAGGTTTAAGTCCCCGCGCACCTCCAGGCGTTGTATGCCCATTGATACAGCCATCCGAAGGCCATGTAGTAAGGCCTCGTTGTGGGGACCCCGACTCATAAGTCGTGATCACCGAATGCACGTGTACAGTGATCCCAGAGATCAATGCTCACTGAACACACAGAAGCTGAATAACAAGAGTCTTACATCCATACATATCGTCTTACACAAATTATGACCATTATGGTCATGTCTTACATAGATAAAGCCACAAGGGCTGAATACCAAATAAACTTAAGCAGCGGAAATCTTCGTCGATAAGTAGAACCCATGCCATCTGCCTTAACCCTACATGCATTCTCGACCGAAATGTCCTAGTTCGCATGTTCGTCTCCAAAGAACTCTTCTTCGAACTCCTGTTCTTCCATGCCTGGCCAATTAAATAACCAGTGGCAAGCCAATGATTACTTTGAATGTACTCGCAAGCAACCCATGTTTTGGCTCAAGATACAACAACACATGCCATTGGTAAACTTTTACAGAAAGCTAATTTTTTTGCGTTATGACATGTTCAATAACTGGTAAATCATGCATCGTATGAATTCAAGTAACCATAGGGACTGGTTACAGATATCAACATAAAGGGAGTGGGCTCCAACCCAACTCACCCATGTCAAGTCCTTTGACTTGACCCAAGTAGTTCTTCCCACACACACTGGTTTGTAAACAAGTGGACGTAGCCCAAGAGCGGTTACCCAACTGTCCTTGAGCGTGGACACGGCTATTCGAATAGTTTTACACTCTGCAGAGGCTGCACACTTTACCCACAAGATCCGGGGAACTTCCGTGTCATCCACGAGCCGCGGTACCTCAAGTACCCGGGGTAAGCACCCGATCACTATCTTTCCCTAGAAGACACTAACAAAGAGCCCACTCGGTTTTCCGTATCCTCACGATGTACATCATACGAGACTCACTCGAGATCGTAACATCTGAGAGGGGACACAACGGTGTATCCGGTGCCCTGAGAAAACAGTCATGGCCGCCCTACCTGGCACGATCCCGTCCCGAGGGAGCGCAACAACGACTCTCCCGTCACTAGTAATGCGGGCTCCAAGCTAGTATCAGCCTAGCTAATCAATAATGCCCTTTCCCATATAAGGGTAGAGTGGTTGCGCATGTAAGGTTGGAATAACGGTCGCAACTAACCAATCCATTTTGAAAACAACACACACACTTGCCTCGGTACACCACTTCATGATCAAGTGGTTACCCAACTCATTATCTCCCTCGGGCATAAGTGGCACCCGATGGGGTTTTCGAAAAGTTTTTGAAAACAATCTTGCTTCCATCACCATGCATATACCCAACCCATTTGCGGAGCAGCTACTTAGCATCCTAACTACACCCACTCGCATAACCCTCATAGAAAGGTAGGGTCATGCATCATGCAAGTGTCAACGAGAAAAGCAGCGGAGGCAAACCACCTCAAGTGGTCACCACATTATCATGACTTTGATGCAAGCAATAAAAGTGCCATATGGCATGCATAAAAAAAGGGTTTCTTAGACATGGTCAAAGGGCTGCTTGCCTGGCTCAGCAAAGTCTTCTGGGTCAAAGTCTTTTGGTCCAACTCCTTCGTCAGCAATGCAATCTATCGTTGCAAAATAATAACGAGAAAAATAAGGCAATAATAAAACAGAAAAACCAAAGTGCTCTGAAAAATGTCAACTTATTTTGGTTAAATACTAGGGTGAAAACTAAGAAGGGGAAAATTCCTAGTTTTTGGATTTGGAGTGGCAGAATAGGAGAAACATATTTTCAGAGGGGTTAAATATATTCAAATTTGAATTTGAATATGAACAGTACATAAAAGTTGTTTGGACATGAGTCAAAGTTATACCATTAAATAGGTGGGATTTTTAGAAAAATATGGGAGTTGGAATTATTGCATTTGGATGAATATTTAATCCTGTGGAATTTTTGCAAGTTTAACAGAAAAGAAAAAGGAAAAGGAGCACTGTGCAACTGGGCCAAAACAGCCGCAGCGCACAGGCCCAGAGGCGATTCGGCCCAGGCGAGCCGAGCAGCGCGCGCGCCAGGTTTGAACCTGACGGGCGGGGGCCAGACGCCAGCGAGAGAGAGAGAGGCGATGGAGGGGAGAGGCTGACAGGCGGGGCCCGCCTGTCATCCCTAACCCCAAGTCCAGACGGCTGGTGAGCTCACCGGCGACGATGCAGGGCACGGCGAGGTCGAGCGAGGGCACGGCTGGGCTCAGCGTCGTGTCGTCATTCGGGTGGAGGTGGAGTTGGTCGCTGGGGTGGCCTGGTTCACCGGCGATGAGGTCACGCGACGGAGG
This sequence comes from Aegilops bicornis, assembly GCA_021605145.1. NCBI lineage: Eukaryota > Viridiplantae > Streptophyta > Magnoliopsida > Poales > Poaceae > Aegilops > Aegilops bicornis. The sequence continues at coordinate 662,696,125 of CM038671.1, forward strand.
ATCTTCGGGTGGCGGTGGTTCCGGCCGTTTCTGACTGCAAAACAAGCGAAAACCAGGGGGGAGACGATCAGTGGTGTTCGGGGGTTCCAGATCGAGAGGAAAGAGAGGCGGGGACGGCCTGTACCTTGCGAACTCCGGCGAGCCGAAGCGGCGGAGCTCGAGCTCGATCTCGAGCTCGGGCGGCTCTTGAGAGGAACTGGGGTTGCGGGGGGATGATTTGGTGGTACAGAGGGCGAGTGGTGAGGAGAGGAGAGCTCGGGGAGGCCCTTAAATAGGCAGGCGACGGTCCACCGAGGACCCATGCGCCGAGGAGGTCATTGCCGTTGCTGCAGGTCACGGGGGCGCGCGTGGGCGTGTTTGGGGTGCTCGTGGGGTTGGTCTAGGGCGAGGGGAGAGAAGAGAGGGAAAGCAGGGGGGCCAGGGCACCGCGCGTGTGAGCGTGCTCATTGGTGCGCGTGTGAGAGGAGGGAGAAGGAGGATGGGGACAGAGGCGTGGCGTGTCACAGACGTCGAGGCGCATCGTCGGGCGCGCTGGGGAGGCCCGAGGTGGCCGGAGGCGGTTGGAAGGGGTCGGCTACAGTGCGGGAGAGCACTGCAGCATGCTCCAGAGCGCCGTAATGGCCGACATGGCCATTTTCTATGCAATGTGGGCGCGGCCAAAAGTGTCTGGTAGCTCTAAGGGGAAGTAAAGAAGTGGGAGATGGCCTTGGATGCTCTGGGTGGCCAGTAGGAGAAGAGAGAGGTAGAAGAAGAGGGAGAGGGGGGCTGTCCAGGGAGGTAAATGGGGGTATTTTACCCCTCAATCATTGAGCAATGGCCAGGGGAGAGTTACTAGATGTAGGAGAGGACTAGGAGGAGCTGTGGTAAAAAGTTGAGCTCAAGGAGAATAGTGTTAGTGGTCAAAATGGTGATTTGTGAAAAGTGGCAAAAGGTGTTTGATAATGGTTTGGGCAATTAGATGATTTCCCTTTGCCATGAGACTCCACAGGGTGAATTGACACATATAATTAGGGCCTCCCACCAATTTGGAGCTTATTTGGGCAAAGTTGCCAATGTAACTTTTGTAAACCCTAGAAATTAGCAGAAATGAACATGTGTAGATCTAGTTGAGCAAATCACTTCCCCTTGATGCACCACTTGGTGTAGTGGTCTCATTTGGTCATGTGAACATGCTCACAGAAGTAGGGGTCAAGGAGAGAAAGTTGGTAGTACAAAGTTGTTCAAATTTGATTATAGTCAGAGAGGGTTTTGGGGCATTTTGGTGAACCAAAATGACCAAGATTGGTATGAGGCTTTGCAAGCTTATCACAATATGCATTTTTGACTTGCTGGATTTTCCTTGGATTTTTATGAAAATATTTTCTGTAGAAAATATTTCAAATCCTTAAAATGGGCAGAAATGGTTTTGGGAGGTTTTGTCCAATATTTTGAACATGACCATGTGTTGAAACTCTTATATATGGAAAATATATGTCCACTGAGTTTCCCTGATTTTTGTCAAATATTTTTGAAACAATTAAATAATGTTTCCCTATTAAAGACCATTTCTGGCCTTAAGAAAAAGCTTTTAAATAAAATAGGAAAATAACTTTTAAAATTATATCTTTGTGGTTTATCGGAATCCTATATCTAATAGGTTTCAAATATACTCTTTGAAATATTTTTCATACCCCAAATCAAGTACTTGTAGTGCAAACCTCAATTCAGGGGTTTTTGGAAAACTAATTTTTGAAAATACTATTTGGCCAAATTATTTTTGTAAGAAAATACTATATTGCACTATACACATGGCATGATCATTGGGCAGAAGTTTGGGGTAATGAGATGAAGTACAAAAGGTGGAGTAGTTGACTTTAAAGAGCACTAGAAAAACCACACAGAGAAAACCAACTCCAAAATAAAAGCCAAAAAATGCAAAAGTTTTTGTTGGTCCAAATTTTCATGCTTTATTAATGCAAATGACATGTTACAAAATGCAGGGTGTGACATACCTACCCCCTTACAAGAATCTCGTCCCCGAGATTCCTAAACTAGGCTTTAAAGAGATACGGAAACTCGGATCTAAGGTAGTCTTCACGTTCCCAGGTTATACCTTGATGTGGTTGATCCACTGGACCTTGAAGTACTTGATGGTGCGGCTTCGAGTGCGTCGCTTAGCCTCATCCAAAATGCAGATGGGCCTCTCACGGTAAGTCAAATCATGCTGAAGGTCAATGGCTTGGTGATCGACGTCCTTGTAAAGATCAGGCTTGTCTGGAACTTGGAGACACTTCCGGAGTTGTGACACGTGGAATACGTTGTGCACATCGGATAGTTCAGGTGGCAGTTCCAACTGGTAAGCCACTTCTCCTCGCCGCTCAGTGATCTTGAAGGGGCTGATGTATCTTGGTGCGAGCTTTCCTTTGACATGGAAGCGCTGGGTTCTCTTGAGAGGTGTGACCCGGAGATAGACATGGTCTCCAACTCGGAAGGTCATGTCTCTACGACGTGAGTCAGCGTAGCTCTTCTACCTTGACTTGGCAGTCTTCAAACGCTCTCTGACAAGCTGGGCTTGCTCTTCTGCTTCACGGAGGATATCGGGCCCAAATACTAGTCCTTCTCCGGTCTCTGACCAATTGAGGGGTGTGCGACACGTGCGTCCGTACAACACCTCGAATGGTGCCATCTGGAGGCTTGACTGATAACTGTTGTTGTAGGAGAACTCGGTGAAAGGGAGGCAATCTTCCCACCTAGCTCCATATGCTAAGACACAGGCTCGGAGCATGTCTTCGAGTATCTGATTCACTCGTTCTGTCTGACCTCCGGTTTGTGGGTGGAAAGCAGCGCTGAAGGACAACTTGGTCCCCATGGCCTCTTGGAACTTCTTCCAGAACCTTGAGGTAAACTGGGTTCCTCGATCTGACACAATCTCCTTGGGAACACCATGAAGGCTTACAATTCTGTTGATATAGAGGCTGGCTAGCTGGTTTCCCTTGTAAGTCGTTTTGACAGGAATGAAATGGGCTACTTTGGTCAAATGGTCGACTATGACCCAGATGGAGTCATGTCCCTTATTTGACCTGGGTAATCCAGTGATGAAGTCCATTCCGACTTTATCCCATTTTCATTCAGGCACCTTGAGAGGCTGTAACAATTCAGCGGGTCACTGATTGTTCAGCTTTGACCCTTTGGCATATGAATCCGATCACGACTGTATGAATAAGCCTCCTGTTGCACCAAGGCTGTCCAAAGAAGCTCTTTAACCCGACGCGTCTCGACCACCGCCGGTGTCACGCCCAATATGCGACCCTATCCAAAAGGAACTCGAAGGTCCCACCAAGGATAGACCCGCATATTGAAACGCTTTTGCAAGGTGGATATTATTACATCAACATTACATAATAGATGGGGATACATACATAAGGCATACAATGCCACACGGATACAACAATAGAACATACAAGATCAACATCCAACTACGGATGAATCATAAATGTAAACTCAAACAATATCCACCACTGCTAGCCCAGGCCGACCGGAACCTATCCCCTGATCGACGACGAAGAAGAAGAACTCCAACACAAGCAAACATCGCTCTCACGTCATGATCATCGCAAACCTGTACCTGCAAATTGATGTAGTAATCAGAGCCACGAGGACTCAAAGAATCCCATTACCCGGGGTATCAAGACTAGCAAAGCTTAAAGGGTAAGGAAGAGGTAAAGTGGTGAGGTTGCAGCAACGACTAAGCATATATGGTGGCTAACATACGCAAATGAGAGCGCGAAGAGAAACAAAGGAACGGTCGTCAACTAGTAATGATCAAGAAGTGATCCTGAACTCATACTTACGTCAGACATAACCCAGAAACCGTGTTCTCCTCTCGATCAACCCCGAAAAGAGACACTCACGGTTACGCACACGGTTGGTGTATTTTAAAAGAGTTTACTTCAAGTTAACTACAACTGGATATTAACAAATTCCCATCTGCCACATAACCACGGGCACGGCTTTCGAAAGTTCAAACCCTGCAGGGGTGTCCCAACTTAGCCCATGATAAGCTCTCGCGATCAACGAAGGATATTCCTTCTCGCCAGGAAGACCCGATCAGTCTCGGAATCCCGGCTACAAGACATTTCGACAGTAATAAAACAAGACCAGCAAAGCCGCCCGGATGTGCCGGCAAATCCCGGTAGGAGCTGTACATATCTCGTTCTCAGGGCACACCAGATGAGCCAGACGTCGGGTTGGCATAGACCCTGATTGCCCAGGGGCGCCGGACATCGCTCGGTTTGTACCAGCACTCAAAGGAGAACTGGCCCGGGGGGGCTAAAATAAAGATGACCCTCGGGCTCCGAAAACCCAAGGGAAATAAAAGGGCATAGGTGAGGCAAATGGTAAAACCAATGTTGGGCCTTGCTGGAGGAGTCTTATTCAAAGCGAACTGTCAAGGGGTCCCATAAATCACCCAACCGCGTTAGGGACGCAAAATACGGGAACATAATACCGATATATGGACGGAAACTAGGGCGGCAAGAGTGGAACAAAACACCGGGCATAAGGCCGAGCCTTCCACCCTTTACCAAGTATATAGATGCATTAATAATATAAGAGATATTGTGATATCCCAACATAATCCTGTCCGCCATGGAGCAATCTTCAACTTCACCTGCAACTAGCAACGCTATAAGAGGGGCTGAGCAAAAGCGGTAACATAGCCAAACAACGGTTTGCTAGGAAGGGTGACAAAGGTTAGAGGTTCATGGCAATTTGGGAGGCTTGAGCAGCAAGTGGTAGGTAACGCAGCATAGCGGTAGAACGAAGCAACTAGCATAGCAATGATAGTAATGAGATCCAAGGTGACGGTCATCTTGCCTGAAATCCCGCTAGGAAGAAGAACGAGTCCATGAAGAAGATGAAGCCACGAAGGCAGACCAAGCGTGAGACGAACGAGTCCTCACGATCATAGCGTAATCGAACTATCGAGAAGAAGCACACAACAAGGTAAACACACCACACATATACATGACATGATGCACAACCAAACATGATGCATGACAAGGCTACATGAAGCTACTCATGGCAAAAGATGATGCATACAAGACCAACACATCAAAGCAAGTTTAAATGAGGCCGGAAACAACATATAACAATTCCGGTAAGTCCTCATATGCAAATTTCGAAATTGGTCCAGATCTGAAAAAAACCTTATGTTCAAGTTGTTAAACAGCAACTTAAGATACATCACGATGATCTACACGAGATTCTAGTCAAGTTACATATAAAGTTCATTTAATTCGGAGCTACGGCCTAGAAGATATGAGCAAAACAAGTTAAACTGGCATTGATGCAAAATGCATACAAACATCAAGCACACACCCCAAATCATGGATGCAACATGATAATATGAAACTACATGCAAAACTAAGCAAGTTTCATATAGAGCACACTCAAAACGGAGCAACGGTGCAACACATACATTCTATACAAGCTATAACAACAATCTGTCCAAAACAGCAACTAGCCGTATGGCAAGCATCAAAACAACATGCTACAGAATCTCAACATGAAAACAAAAGGCATGGGCATGATGTACAGGTAAAGCATGACAAAAAATGAACACTGAGCTATCTCCAGAAATCACTAGAACATGCTCAAACATAAATGGCATAGATCAAAACTCATGTAGGGTTCATGCTCATAAGATGCACACATCAAATGCAACAAAAATGACAAATCATCAAGTTATAACAGTTTCAGCAGGTTAACATCATATAGCACTTTTGCAACGATAATTCAGGCATCAAGATGAGCTCAAATAAACATGATGAAATGGAATGAAATGAAGTACTCGTCGAGACGAACAACTCGACATATTACATGCATGAAAGGGAGCAGCATGCAGCAAGTTATGATGCGTTGAACATGGCATGATGATGACAAAATATTTCGGGACTTAGTGGAAATCAACCTCGTAGAAGGGGGGTGGACATTGTCCGGGCTCGGGGCGGACGTGTCCGTCGGTGTGGGCGCCCGGGCCCACCCGTCAGAGACACGCGGGCGACGGGTTTCGTCCCCGACCTTGCCGAGGTCGAGGCGAACCATGGCGGCGGCGGCGGCTTGATCCCGCCCGGATCTCGCCGGATCCCGGCGTGGCGGCGGCGGGGAGGAGGGATCCAGCCCGGGATCTGGGCGGCGCGTGGCGGAGGCCGATGGCGACGGGTTTCCGGCAGGGCGCCACGGCGACGGGCGGCGGCGGAGGGAAGGCGGCGGCGGGGACGGTCGGCGGCGGCGACGGGTCGGGCGCCGAGGCGCGGGCGGCGCGCGAAGGGCTTGGGCGGGCCCGATTTGGCCCACGGCGGGTCGGATCCGGGCCCCGACGGGCCTGGCGGCGTGGGACGGCGGCGGCGGATTCGTCGGGGACGGTGGCGCTGGACGTGTCCGGCGGGCGAGAGGAGCGGGGCTAGTGTTTCGGGGGGAGAATGATCCGAAAATGGAGATGGGAAGACGTTTTTATATTTAGAGGGAGCTAGGAGAGTCCAAATGAGGAGCGGTTTTCGGCCACGCGATCGTGATCGAACGACTGAGAGCATGGAGGGGAGTTTGCTGGGTTTTGGGCCACTTTGGAAGGGGTGTTGGGCTGCAAGACAAAAGGGGCTTTGTGGTTACCCAGTTAATCGTTGGAGTATCAAACGACCTCCAAATGGCACGAAACTTGACAGGCGGTCTACCGGTGCTATACCAAGGCCACTATGCAAACCTCGGGCCATTCCAAGAAAGTTTAACACCCACTCACAACGAGAGACGAAAGGGGAACGCCGGGGAACATAGGAGCGCCGGATTACAAAACGGACAACGGGGAAAAGGCTCGGATGCATGAGACGAACACGTATGCAAAATGAGATGCACATGATGACATGAAAAAAATGCAACACGCAAGCAAATGACATGACAAAGACGGCGAATAACTGGCAGGCACCTGGCATATCGAATCCGGGGCGTTACAACACTCCTCCACTAACAAGAGATCTCGTCCCGAGATCTTAGGACCGAGACGGAAGGTAAAATGGATGAGGTGAAACAAGAACTCAAGAGAAGAAGCAAAGAATCGAGAGCACATGAGAAGAAGAGAGAAACGACGAGAATGACGAGAATCGAAAGCTCACAGAATTAGATAGACTATGAAACCACTCCGGTTAGAACGAGATGAAAAATGAATAAGACTGAAAGGATTTAGGCAGCACTCCGGCTGAACATGGAAAGAATAGAACATGAACTTGAGAGGATGGAATGATACTTGATGAACTCTTGAAGAATGAATTAAATCATGAAGAACCACCGTGAAGAACTCCGGTGACAAAAGATGATGAGATAGGAATGAAGGATGAAAAGAATAAGGATTAAGTCTTGCGGTGATTTAGATGGGGGTTCCGACGAAATGGCCGAGAAAATTGAACTCCGGAAAAGAAAAGATGAAAGCACATGGAACTAGAATTTATTCCTCAAGAACAAACTCCGAAGAAAAAGATTAATCACTTTGATGAAATAAGAATAAGATTTATTGTATGCTTATCCTTCATCAAAATAAATTGATGACATGAAATGGATTTGGCATAATACTTATTCTCGTTGAAAAAGGATTAAGGGGAAACATCGCACAAAACTTGAGAAAGTCTTCATGAACCACCGGTAGGATTTGAGAGAACGAATGGATTGATATGCTAATGAAGAAAAAGAATCTTGAACGAACCACCGTAAGAATTCGAAATGGTGATGAAAAAGAAATAATCACCGGGAAGAATTAGAGAAGCACGGAGATACTTGAGGGAATTAAAACGCAAGAGAACAAAGAGATCGCGAACTAATAGAAGAATACTTGAACGAAGCACCGGAAGAATATTGAGACGAACGAAGGGGCACGAATATAGAATAATTGGAGAACGAGTTTGAAAACTTGGAACGAAGAAATCTTCCGAAAAGATGGCCTCCGGATGATTGAGACGGAAAGTAACTCCTGAAATACTCCGGATGGATGAAAAAAAAATTGCATGACTGGAAACAAATAGATAGTATAACATCGAGCTAGCACCAAGAATCTCCTGGGAACGGACAAGATATAAGAGAAACTCTACTTCGGTCTTCAAGGACGACGATAAACACCACCAAAATTGTTGAGATACTTCGGTAGAATGAAAAGCGAAGAGGTTCAGCCAATGATGAAAAGAATTTGAAAGAGATCTTGGGAAGGTGTCTGACTGATGAAATTCATTCTTACGTCAAACTTCAAAAAGAACTTGAGAATAACTCCGGAATAATTAGAAGAGTCAGGTAAGATCCTGGGAAAAGACCTGTGGGTTAGGGCCCACTAAAGGAAAGCACCGTTGGAAAGGATGTTGAATAGATAGGTGATGCACCGGAATAATTAAAATATTTGAATGAGGTGACAACCTCGAATTAATTCAAACACCGACAAATCTCTGAGATGACTTCTGAACTCCGGAAAGATAAACTGGCGAGAGGCGAACGAGCAAAGAGAACACTTGATCCGAGGAAAAGAATATAATCACTACCAAAATTAGAATTGAATCCACCGGAGAAGAAAAAGAGATGGAGAATGTCGAACAAAATGAGAATTCACCGGTTGAAATAATTTACGAAAGACTGAAGAGGTTCCACATGAATGAAATTGATGCTCGAAACAGGGACTCAGGCTCCGGGAAGAATAGGGTGGGAGGGCGGGAAAACAAAGGCAACTTGGAGGGGGGAACCGACGAATATCTTGAAGAGAAAACAACGGTTGAGAACAATGAGGATAGAAAGCAAAGACTTCGCACGAGTAGGAAGGATACTTGATTACAGGCTCCGGCTTCGAGAAGAAAAATGGGTGGGCGGGTGGGAAAAGAGAACAACTGAGGATTGAACTTGGCAAAGATGAAGAGGCTCGAGTCAACTTGACGAGAAATGCACCGGATGAAAAGAGCTGAGAACCAACGATCGGAAAACCAACTGCGTGATCCTAAAGAAAGTTTGAAAGGGAAGAGGAGTAATTCAAAACACCTATGTCAAGATTCCTCACCAGAGCGACGAAGGGGCTGAGGAGTAAAAATAATTCCTACTCTCCGATATAACTAGACTTCGAAAAGTTTTTCTAGACTCGACATCGGCCAAACTACACGATCAAACAAGGGGGCTCCTAGGGTCGGTCGAGGCTCTGATACCAACTTGTCACGTCCAATATGCGACCCTATCCAAAAGGAACTCGAAGGTCCCACCAAGGATAGACCCGCATATTGAAACGCTTTTGCAAGGTGGATATTATTACATCAACATTACATAATAGATGGGGATACATACATAAGGCATACAATGCCACACGGATACAACAATACAACATACAAGATCAACATCCGACTACGGATGAATCATAAACAGAAACTCAAACAATATCCACCCTGCTAGCCCAGGCTGCCGACCTGGAACCTATCCCCTGATCGACGACGAAGAAGAAGAACTCCAACACAAGCAAACATCGCTCTCACGTCATGATCATCGCAAACCTGTACCTGCAACTGTTGATGTAGTAATCTGTGAGCCACGAGGACTCAGCAATCCCATTACCAGGGGTATCAAGACTAGCAAAGCTTAAAGAGTAAGGAAGAGGTAAAGTGGTGAGGTTGCAGCAGCGACTAAGCATATATGGTGGCTAACATACGCAAATGAGAGCGAGAAGAGAAACAAATGAACGGTCGTCAACTGGTAATGATCAAGAAGTGATCCTGAACTCCTACTTACGTCAGACATAACCCAGAAACCGTGTTCTCCTCTCGATCAACCCCGAAAAGAGACACTCACGGTTACGCACACGGTTGGTGTATTTTAGAAGAGTTTACTTCAAGTTAACTACAACCGGATATTAACAAATTCCCATCCGCCATATAACCGAGGGCACGGCTTTCGAAAGTTCAAACCCTGCAGGGGTGTCCCAACTTAGCCCATGATAAGCTCTCGCGATCAACGAAGGATATTCCTTCTCCCTGGGAAGACCCGATCAGTCTCGGAATCCCGGCTACAAGACATTTCGACAAGAATAAAACAAGACCAGCAAAGCTGCCCGGATGTGCCGACAAATCCCGATAGGAGCTGCACATATCTCGTTCTCGAGCACACCGGATGAGCCAGACGTCGGGTTGGCATAGACCACGATTGCCGAAGCGCCGGACATCGCTTCGGTTTGGACCAGCACTCGAAGGAGAACTGGCCCGGGGCTAAAATAAAGATGACCCTCGGGCTCCGGAAACCCAAGGGAAATAAAAGGGCATAGGTGAGGCAAATGGTAAAACCAATGTTGGGCCTTCTTTGGAGGAGTCTTATTCAAAGCGAACTGTCAAGGGGTCCCATAAATCACCCAACCGCGTTAGGGACGCAAAATCCGGGAACATAATACCGATATGACGGAAACTAGGGCGGCAAGAGTGGAACAAAACACCGAGCATAAGGCCGAGCCTTCCACCCTTTACCAAGTATATAGATGCATTAATAATATAAGAGATATTGTGATATCCCAACATAATCCTGTCCGCCATGGAGCAATCTTCAACTTCACCGCAACTAGCAACGCTATAAGAGGGGCTGAGCAAAAGCGGTAACATAGCCAAACAACGGTTTGCTAGGAAGGGTGACAAAGGTTAGAGGTTCATGGCAATTTGGGAAGGCTTGAGCAGCAAGTGGTAGGTAACGCAGCATAGCGGTAGAACGAAGCAACTAGCATAGCAATGATAGTAATGAGATCCAAGGTGACGGTCATCTTGCCTGAAATCCCGCTAGGAAGAAGAACGAGTCCATGAAGAAGATCAAGCCACGAAGACGAACCAAGCGTGAGCGAGCGAGTCCTCCACGATCATAGCGTAACTGGAACTATCGAGAAGAAGCACACAACAAGGTAAACACACCACACATATACATGACATGATGCACAACCAAACATGATGCATGACAAGGCTACATGAAGCTACTCATGGCAAAAGATGATGCATACAAGACCAACACATCAAAGCAAGTTTAAATGAGGCCGGAAACAACATATAACAATTCCGGTAAGTCCTCATATGCAAATTTCAAAATTGGTCCAGATCTGAAAAAAACCTTAGGTTCAAGTTGTTAAACAGCAAGTTAAGATACACCACGATGATCTATACGAGATTCTAGTCAAGTTACATATAAAGTTCATTTAATTCGGAGCTACGGCCTAGAAGATATGAGCAAAACAAGTTAAACATGGCATTGATGCAAAATGCATACAAACATCAAGCACACACCCCAAATCATGGATGCAACATGATAATATGAAACTACATGCAAAACTAAGCAAGTTTCATATAGAGCACACTCAAAACGGAGCAACGGTGCAACACATACATTCTATACAAGCTATAACAACAATCTGTCCAAAACAGCAACTAGACATATTGCAAGCATCAAAACAACATGCTACAGAATCTCAACATGAAAACAAAATGCATGTGCATGATGTACAGGTAAAGCATGACAAAACATAAACACTGAGCTATCTCCAGAAGTTACTAGAACATGCTCAAACACACATGACAAGAATGCAAATAATAACAGTTTCAGACTTAGCAGAAAATAACATCAGGTTGCAATGTTTAGAGCTATCAAACAACATGTTACAGGAACTTATCATGGAAAGAAAATGCATGGAATGAATATACTAAATGCATAGAACAAAAGTCCTTTAGTGACCATGAGCCAAAAAGGATCAGAAGATATGATGGCACCCATGTAAACATGGCAAGTTATATTACAGATTCATACATGGCAGGAACAACAATAAGTAGGCATGTTGGTGAGCTTGAACCACTCACCACAGAGCAAAACATGGCATGGCAAGGCAACTTACAGTACGAAGACATGTTTATGAAGCTAAGAATGGTAAGAACAAGTTCATAGAGTGCATGGATCACCAACAACAATCATGGCAACATTGAACTTAATGTTAACAAGCTGACAACAACATTATTTAGCAATTTGAGATCAAGGTTACAACAAGTACAGAAAGCTATAAATGCAACCAGGGGCATGTATGGATATAGCATGATATGTATAACAAAACATCCTTAGTGAACATCTCCATATTATGCATAGAATGACTTGTAGAAGCAAGTTAACATACATCATGATATAGCAGATTCAGACATGCAAAACAGCAACAGCAAGTACCCTACTTAACAAGCTTGATGCACTCACTACAGGAATCACAAAAATATATGGATAGCACCCCTGTAAAGATGGAATGACATAGATCAAAACTCATGTAGGGCTAATGCTCATAAGATGCACACATCAAATGCAACAAAAATGACAAATCATCAAGTTATAACAGTTTCAGCAGGTTAACATCATATAGCACTTTTGCAACGATAATTCAGGCATCAAGATGAGCTCAAATAAACATGATGCAATGGAATGAAATGAAGTACTCGTCGAGACGAACAACACGACATATTACATGCATGAAAGGGAGCAGCATGCAGCAAGTTATGATGCGTTGAACATGGCATGATGATGACAAAATATTTCGGGACTTAAGTGGAAATCAACCTCGTAGAAGGGGGGTGGACATTGTCCGGGCTCGGGGCGGACGTGTCCGTCGGTGTGGGCGCCCGGGCCCACCTGCCGAGACACTGTGGCGACAGGTTTCGCTCCCCGACCTTGCCGAGGTCGAGGCGAACCATGGCGGCGGCGGCTTGATCCGCCGGATCTCACCGGATCCGGCGTGGCGGCGGGGAGGAGGATCCGGCCCGGATCTGGCGGCGCGGCCATGGGCGGCGGCGGCGACGGGCTCGCAGGCGCCACGGCGACGGGCGGTGAAGTCGGAGGAGCCTTGGGCGGCGAGGACGGTCGACGGCGGCGGGGGCAGTTGGCGGCGGCGGGGTCCCGCCGAGGCGCGCGGCGGCGCGACTTAAGCGGGCGATTCGACCCACGGCGGTCGGATTCGGCCCGACGGGCCTGGCGGCGTGGGACGGCGGCGGCGGATTCGTCGGGGACGGCGGCGCTGGACGTGTCCGGCGCGGGACGGACATGTCCGGCGGGCGAGAGGAGCGGGGCTAGGGTTTCGGGGGGAAAATGATCCGAAAATGGAGAGGGGAAGACGTTTTTATAGGTAGAGGGAGCTAGGAGAGTCCAAATGAGGAGCGGTTTTTGGCCACGCGATCGTGATCGAACGACCGAGAGCATGGAGGGGAGTTTGCTGGGTTTTGGGCCACTTTGGAAGGGGTGTTGGGCTGCAAGACAAAAGGGGCTTTGCGGTTACCTAGTTAACCGTTGGAGTATCAAACGACCTCCAAATGGCACGAAACTTGACAGGCGGTCTACCGGTGCTATACCAAGGCCACTTGGCAAACCTCGGGCCATTCCGAGAAAGTTTAACACCCGCTCACAACGAGAGACGAAAGGGGAACGCCGGGGAACATAGGAGCGTCGGATTGCAAAACGGACGGGGAAAAGGCTCGGATGCATGAGACGAACACGTATGCAAAATGAGGTGCACATGATGACATGAAAAAAAATGCAACACGCAAGCAAATGACATGGCAAAGATGGCGAATAACTGGCAGGTACCTGGCATATCGAATCCGGGGCGTTACAGCCGGAGAATCGCCTTCAATTGGGATAGCCTCCAGCCATGAAGTGGCAGCAACAAGATTGTCCATTGGAGTAGAGTAATGACCCGGTGGTGTTGGGACAGGCTGCGTCACAATGTTGTTCTGACGAGGCGGATCCATCAAATGGTGCTGATGCGCCCCTGCTCCAGGTGCCTCCGCCCGGTTTGCTACCGGCGGGTTACTGGTCCCCGCACCTGGGGTGTTAAAGAGGTTACTAGCATCATAAACCTGAGGCAGGCGAGACCGGTGCCTTCTCTTTAGGACTTCGTGCGATGCATTCTGATCCAGCATAAGCTTGTAAGCCTGCGCATCCAAAGCGGCCCGCTCCGCGGCCATCGTGGTATCCTCAGCTGCCAAATCGGCCTTGGCCTGAGTAATCTGATCCTTTACTTTCGCGATTTCTGCATTGTGCGCATCCTGATCCGCCGGGTTAGCCTCCGCCATCAGTGTTGCCAACGCATCAAATAGATCAGATTAAACCTGAGCCGGCGGCCACACAGGGCCTCCTGCCCCGGCTGCCGTCACCGCTACTGATCCAGAGATCATTGCTGCTGCGGTCGAAGAGTGGAGCGCCGGCTGTGTACCGGCCATGAAGATTCCAACCCGGCTTGGCAGATCAGAGGGGTCCGGAATATTGTCGCCATCGGAACAGCCTCCAATCCGGCCATCTTGCAACTGATATAACGACTCGGTCTCTTCGGTCGATGACTCGTCGCCGGAATAAACGACATTCTCACCACCAGATCCTGATCTGTCCTCGTATTCCCCTCCATGGATGACTCCCACGAAGGCACGCTTCATGGCAGGCTTGACCCGGGCAGATCACGCACGCTGAGCCATTTCGACGAGGTCGGTGCAGATGTCCGGCTCAGGGCCCGGCTCGCCGATCTTGCCAATGAAAACGTGTATGTCACCAAAGGGGACCCGGTACCCGTACTCGATTGAGCCGGCCTCGGGGCCCCACCCTGCATCATCAATGTAGAGCTTGCCGCGACGACTTTTGGTCATCCGGCCCACAACGTAACCCTTGAGTCCTTCGAAGCTGCCCTCCAAGAACTTGAAACCATCGTGCGACAGCCCCACGGTGGGCGCCAACTGTCGTGGTTTTGTCACAGCAGATGTCCTCATGAAAGGACTTAGTCATGGAGCCATCGCTACGGGTTAGTTTAAAGGGGTTAAAGCGGATAAGGGACGCAAGAGAGTTTTATACTAGTTCGGCCCCTTATGATGAAGGTAAATGCCTACGTCCAGTTGTGCTGGAATTGATTGGGTTTCGATGACCAGGGAGCGAATACGCTTTGCCTGAGTCTCGAGTTGTTGTCTGTTTTTCTGAACCGCCGCCGGGTCGTCCCCTTATATACATGGGTTGACGCCCGTCGGTTTACAGAGTCCTGAGGCCGGCTCATAAACGTGTCCGGCTCGGTCTCCGCTCTTTCTACCTTACAATGCAAGTTACATATCAATGTCGGTTTACAGCTACAGGCCTTAAACCGGTTCTGGGCCTTGGGCCTTTACTCAGCATCACCGTCTGTCTTCATGGGATTCAAGTTAATCCGGCCTCTCCTGGCCGATTTACGCCCAGTAGTAGTATCCCCAACACTTAGAGACGAAAGTGGCTATCTCTCTCTTCATGCCATGCCACCAGAATCTCTCCTTTAGGTCTTGATACATCTTGGTTCTTCCGGGGTGGATGGAATATGGGGTGTCATGAGCTTCTTGCAAGATCAATTTCTTGAGCTCATTCTTATTGGGTACGCAAATGCGATTCCCAAACCACACAATTCCTTGCTCATCCTCTGAGAATCCTAGGGCCTTGCCTTCCTTGATCTTCCTCTTGATTCCTTCAATACTCTCGTGTCCCTTCTGAGCTTCCTTAATAACATCCATCAGGGTAGGCCTAACTTCGAGGTTGGCCAAGAATCCTGGTGCAACCAGTTCCAACCCGAAGCTTTCAAGTTCTTCATACAAGGCGGGTAGCCTTTCCTTAAGCATAGCATTCAAGGAACAAGCCTTCCTGCTTAATGCATCTACTACCACATTAGCCTTCCCAGGGTGGTATTGAACACTGAGGTCATAATCCTTGATCAACTCTAGCCATCTTCTCTGCCTCATGTTCAATTCCTTCCGAGTGAAAATATACTTCAGACTTTTGTGATCCGTGTATATCTCACACCGCTTCCCTAGGAGGTAATGTCGCCATGTCTTCAGGACATGAACCACTGCTGCTAACTCAAGATCATGAGTAGCATAGTTCTCTTCATGAGGTCATAGTTGCCTTGAAAGGTAAGCTACGACTCTGCCCTCTTGCATTAGAACACCTCCAAGTCCGGTTCTCGACGCATCACAATATATCACAAATTCCTTGTGTATATCTGGTGTGGCCAGAACTGGGGCGGTGGTCAATCTCTTCTTCAGCTCCTGGAAGCTTTCTTCGCACTTCGGCGTCCATTCAAACTTCTTGTCCTTCTTCAAGAGCTGGGTCATGGGTCGGGCAATGCTTGAGAATGCTTCAACGAACTTGCGGTAATATCTCGCGAGTCCGAGGAAGCTTCTGACTTCCTTCACATTGCTCGGGGTTCGCCATTCAGTCACGGCTTGGATCTTGGTGGGATCCACTAACAATCCTTCGAAAGTCAATTTATGACCCAAGAATCCAACCTCATGCAGCCAAAATTCGCACTTGCTGAACTTGGCGTACAGTTGGTGCTCTCGAAGCTTGTCTAGGACCATTGAGGGAGTCCTGGACTAGGGGGTGTTCGGATAGCCGAACTATCATCTTTGGCCGGACTCCAAGACTATGAAGATACAAGATTGAAGACTTCGTCCCGTGTCCGGATGGGACTTTCCTTGGCGTGGAAGGCAAGCTTGGCGATACGGATATGTAGATCTCCTACCATTGTAACCGACTGTGTAACCCTAACCTATCCGGTGTCTATATAAACCGGAGGGTTTTAGTCCGTGGGGATCTAACAACAATCGTACCATAGGCTAGCTTCTAGGGTTTAGCCTCCTCGATCTCGTGGTAGATCTACACTTGTACTACCCATATCATCAATTTTAATCAAGCAGGAGTAGGGTATTACCTCCATCGAGAGGGCCCGAACACAGGTAAAACATCGTGTCTCTTGTCTCCTGTTACCATCCACCTAGACGCACGATTCGGGACCCCATACCGAGAGCCGCCGGTTTTGACACCGACATTGGTGCTTTCATTGAGAGTTCCTCTGTGTCGTCACGGATAGGCCCGATGGCTCCTTCAATCATCAGCAACGACGCGGTCCAGGGTGAGACTTTTCTCCCCGGACAGATCTTCGTATTCGGCGGCTTTGCACTGCGGGCCAATTCGCTAGGCCATCTGGAGCAGATCGAAAGCTACGCCCCTGACCATCTGGTCAGATTTGAAAGTTTGAACTATACGGCCGATGTCCGCGGAGACTTGATCTTCGACAGATTCGAGCCGCAGCCAAGCGCGCCGCACTATCTCGATGGGCATGACCTAACTCTGCTGCCGAGCGGTGTCACGGAGGTCAAGATTTAGTGTCCGCTCGAACATTGATTCGAGCCGATCTCGCCGATCGAGGATGGTTGGTTGGACACCACCTCGGGGCTGAAATCTCTACGGCGATTGAGCGAACACAATCCCCTGTCGCTGCGAAGACCGTGACTCCAAGGTGCCGGACTCCTATCCGGACTCCGAACCCCCCGCGCCCCGGCCAATTGAATCCGATTGGGCGCCGGTCATGGAGTTCACTGCCGCGGACATCTTTCAGCACTAGCCATTTGGCGACATCCTGAATTCACTAAATTCTCTCTCTTTATTCGAGAGCCTGGCCGGACTACGCCGGGAAGGTTGGGATGCGGACGACGAAGAAATTCAACACCCACCCACCACCCACTTTGTAGCCATCAATGATTTAACCGACATGCTCGACTTGATTGCGAAGACATCGACGGTATGGACGACGATCTTTGGAGACGACCAAAACCCAGCGCCTATAGGGCAATCGGAAGGCCACCTCGTCATCGACATATACATGGTGGACATCCCAAAAGATGGGTACGGGCGATGGAAACCGGAGGATGACCCTCCAAGAAGCAACCAAGCGCCCGACGCTGGCGCGCCGCTCTAAATCCCGCCACAACAAAAGCGGTGATTCCGCACGGAGATAATAACACACCGGACAGTGCCGAAGACAACCCCCTCCATCAGGACTCAGCGCAGGAGGAGGGAGAAGCAAGTCCGCACGACAGTGCGGCAGAAAGAGAGGTAGATGACGATAATTATGCGCCTCCCTCCGAAGATGAGGCAAGCCTCAACGACGACGAATTCGTCGTGCCTGAGGATCCCACCGAACAGGAGCGTTTCAAACGCAGGCTTACGACCACAGCAAGCAGCCTCAAGAAAAAGCAGCAGCAGCTTAGAGCTGTCCAAGACCTGCTAGCTTACAGATGGACTGAAGTCCTCGCAGCCGAAGAGTATGAACTCGAACGCCCCTCCAAAAGCTACCCCAGGCCGTTGCCTCGATCAGAGGAGGAAGCACCCAAGTCACCTGCGCACGACATGGTAGACCGGCCACCCCGTGGCCGCGATAGAGAAGCCTCTCGGCCCTCCGCTCAAGCCACACCCCGACGCCGCTCAAAAAGTACCAAGGCACGGGAAAACGCGCCAGCTTGCGAGATATATTGGAGGATAAGGCAAAACATACGAGATCGATCTACGGATCGCATGGGCGCCCCACGACACGTGATGACAACCGTCACGCCGGGTACAACAAACCCGGCCGGGCCGAACACAGTAGACAAAGCTCATATGAGCTACGTCGTGATATAGCCCAATACAGAGGCGCCGCACACCCACTATGCTTCACAGATGAAGTAATGGATCATCAAATCCCTGAGGGCTTCAAACCCGTAAACATCGAATCATACGATGGTACCACAGATCCTGCGGATCGAGGACTATCTCCTCCGTATGCACATGGCACGCGGTGATGATCTACATGCCATCAAATACCTCCCACTCAAGCTTAAAGGACCAGCTCGGCATTGGCTCAACAGCTTGCCAGCCGAATCAATTGGTTGTTGGGAGGACCTGGAAGCCGCATTCCTTGATAACTTCCAAGGCACATATGTGCGACCACCAGACTCCGATGACCTTAGCCATATAATTCAGCAGCCAGAAGAACCGGCCAGACAATTCTGGACACAGTTCCTAACTAAGAAAAATCAAATCGTTGACTGTCCGGATGCAGAGGCCCTTGCAGCCTTCAAACATAACATCCGCGACGAGTGGCTTGCCCGGCACCTAGGACAGGAAAAGCCGAAATCCATGGCATCCCTTACAACACTCATGACCCGCTTTTGTGCGGGAGAGGACAGCTGGCTAGCTCGTAGTAACAACTTGACCAAAAACCCTGGTAGTTCGGATACCAAGGACAACAATGGCAGGTCGCGTCGCGACAATGATGAAGATACGACAGTCAATGCCGGATTCAGAGGCTCTAAACCCGGTCAGCGGAAGAAGCCATTCAAAAGGAATACCCAGGGCCCGTCCAACTTGGACCGAATACTCGATCACTTGTGCCAGATACATGGCACCCCCGAAAAACCAGCCAACCACACCAACATGGATTGTTGGGTGTTCAAGCAAGCAGGCAAGCTAAGTGCCGAACTCAATGACAAGGGGCTGCATAGCGATGACGAGGAAGGGCCCGACGCCCGAACAATAGAGGACTAAAGGGTTTCCCCACAAGTGCGGACGGTGAACATGATATACGCAACCCATATACCCAAAAGGGAGCGGAAGCGTGCGTTAAAGGGGCGATATCTGTGATGGAGCCGATCGCCCCAAAGTTCAACCCATGGTCTTCCTGCCCGATCACCTTCAATCGAAGGACCACCCCACTAGCATCCGTCACGGCGGTTTCGCCGCATTGGTTCTTGACCCAATTATTGACGGATTTCACCTCACCGAGTCCCGATGGGACGGCGGTAGCAGCCCTGAACCTGCTTTATCGGGATACGGTCGCAAAATGGGCATAGACCCTCAAGGATTAAACCTACAAAGACGATCTTTAAAGGCGTCATACCGGGTGTAGAGGCCAATTGTATGCGAGGCTCGATTACACTCGAAGTGGTCTTCGTATCCCGGATAACTTCCGGCGAAGAGTTAATCTTCGACATAGTCCCGTTCATGGCGGCTATCATGCACCGCTTGGACGAACCGCATTTGCAAAGTTCAATGCGGTGCCGCACCACGCATACCTCAAGCTCAAGATGCCAGCCCTCGAGGAGTAATCACGGTCAATGGAAACACCGAACGCTCTCTCCGAGCGGAGGAGCACATGGCGGCCCTCGCGCGGAGGTGCAAAGCAGCCTCTCACAGAAGTTCTCGAGTCCGGCCGCTAAGCGGCCGGACACATCGCTGCCGCCGGAGTAACCTACAACAAGACCGCCTGCACGATTCAAGCATCGCCAGAGTAATCCGCCCCAACCCCAGCCCTCGCGAAATTGCGAAGCCCGGATTACTATGCGTACATAACTACGCTCTGGAGATACCATGGGCATAAGGGAGGGGCACGACCACGGCGCCTGCACGCGGCTCATCCGCACTGTGGCTCCCAATTGTGTCATTCTTTTTCTTTTTTTTCTTCTTACTTTCAGGACTCTGTTCTCCAGAAGACCTATCCGGCATTCGCGCCGAATACATGATGCAACAGCCAGGGAAGCAGAAAACTGCGTCGAGTGTCCAGGTGGTCTCTACTACGAGCATTATACCTGTTTTACATACCATCCCGCAGCTTACCCCTGGAGGGGGACATGTTAAACAGTCCCATCCCTTGCTTATCGCACAATTTGTATCGTTCTGCTTTTATTTGCAGTCTCTTTTTAATAACCAATATATAGCTCTTGCCTATTATTACATTTTTTATCTATATATATGTTCATTTCATGACATGTTGCACCCGTACACTTTGGTACGGCCAATACACCAGGGGCTTAAGTACCCCAAAATTATGGTGTGATAAGTCAGAACACTTTCACAAGTGCGGCACCCCGAACTTATAGCATTATAAGCATCGGCTCAGAATAATGTCTTGGGTCAATAGTTGGGTTTGCCCGGCTCCGTGTTTTGGTACCTTACGTTCCGTTATATCGGCTAAGGTAGCACCGGAGAACCACCGTGATTGTGCCCCAGTTGAGTTGGGTTGAGCACCTCGATGGAGAAAGCTAAAACTGACCGTCATGATAGGGCGAGAGCCGATCGCTGTTCGAGAGGTTTTTCGGGTCCCTAAAGACTTATGCCGCTTAGAGCGAGGAGCCGGAATTGTCCGGCCAAGGCGTGGATAGCGCCCGAACTTCGGTCTTCGAATACTAGGGGCTTCGCGAAATTTAAAATTATAGAATTCTATGGCTAAGTGAGAGTGTTCAAGCATTATAAGTCCGGCTGCCTTGTTCGCTATGCTGAGCGCCTCCTCGATGGACCCTAGAATGGGAACAAGAGCGCTCAAGTTTATCCCGAACACCCCAAAGACTCATGGCATGGGGGCTGAAGCCAACGACTTGCCATCTCTCAAATTTGATAAAGCGGCCGCATGAAGGTAATATTTTAAATTAACAAGCGTTGCTTAGCGCATATGAACTAGTTTTCAGCGTACAGGATAACAAATGCGAGTTTATTCAAAAATTACATCTTTGGAGCACTCATCCGCTATACGGCGGGCAGCCTTCAGGACGCGCTCATAGTACATTTATGGCGTACGATGCTCCTTGCCCTTCGGTGGCCCGTCCGTCACAAGCTTCTCCGCATCCAGCTTGCCCCAGTGCACTTTAGCACGGGCAAGGGCCCGACGGGCACCTTCAATGCAGACGGAGCGCTTGATTACTTCAATCCATGGACAAGCGTCCACCAGCCGCTGCACCAGCCCAAAGTAGCTCCCAGGCATGGCTTCCAATGGCCACAACCGAACTATGAGGCCCTTCATGGCCTGT
This sequence comes from Aegilops bicornis, assembly GCA_021605145.1. Classification (NCBI taxonomy): domain Eukaryota; kingdom Viridiplantae; phylum Streptophyta; class Magnoliopsida; order Poales; family Poaceae; genus Aegilops; species Aegilops bicornis. The sequence goes on from CM038671.1 coordinate 662,717,778, forward strand.
TCGGCGACCTTATGGAGCTCGACCAGCTGCTTCAGCTGGTCGCTTAGGGGCACCGGATGTCCGCCTCGACATCTTGAGACCAGAACACCTTCTCCGTCGAGCTCCCCTCCTTGGCGCGGTAGAATGCAGCAGCATCAGACACACTACGGGGCAGATCTGCGAACGCTCCTGGAGAGCTCCGGATTCGGGTAAGTATTGGATAATTGAATTTTACATTCTTGCTCTGCATAAAGAATGCCTTACCCTTGCGATCTTCTTTATTGCCTCAATCCTCGGAGGGCTTTTTGGGCCTCGGCCTTAGCAGCTTTGGCACTCTCAAGAGCCGAGGCAAGCTCGGACTCTCGGGTCTTGAGTCACGCTCCAAACCCTCGTGTTTTTCCACGAGAGCACAGAGCTCTTGCCGCACCTCCGCCATGATTCGCCTCCCCTTCTCTCGCTCGGTGCGCTCCGCAGCCGCTTTGTTTTTGGCCACGGACACCGCCTCCTTCAGGGCCGCCACCTTGCTCGTGGCCCCTACAGTACCCATGTTATTCCTGTTATTTTTTGCAACCGAAACCTTTCTATAAGGTATTTCTTTAATAAGGTATTACTTACCGTCCTTGTCCTCGAGCTGCTTCTTGGCAAGGCCGAGCTCGTTCTCGGACTGCTCGAGGCTCTGCCTCAATGCATTGACCTCCGCAGTTAGTGCGGCAGAGGTCAGCAGCACAGCCTGCATTCCCATATTGACATACTTTTGTTAGACTCCTGCGTATATCTTTTTAGATCCTTAGTCCGGCTTTTCTTTCCAAACACCGAACTAAGCATCACGGGCTACTGTCTATGCGGTAATATTTTTACATATTATAAATTTACCTCAAAGCCTGTTAGAAGGCTGGTACAGGCTTCGGTCATCTCGCTCTTGGCGGACTGAACTGTCCGGATCACCGCACTCATAACAGTGCGGTGCTCCTCCTCGATGGAGGCGCTGTAAAGCACCTCCAGTAAGTTATCCGGTGCCTCCGGTTGGGCCGGAGGACACGGCGTCTTACCCTTCTTACGAAGGGGTCGCTTGCCGGACTTGGAACCGGCTGAAGGTTCCGTTATGGAGTCCGGACAAGGGTCGGGCTTAGAGCCTGGCGGTCTCGCCCCACGCGATCGAGTCCGGGAGGTCGCCTTGCGGCGCCTCCTGCGCCACCTCCTCTTGACCAGGCCCCCCTTGGGGCCCCACCTCGGCGTCGTCCGCAGCGTGAAGCGAGGAGGCGGCCGGAAGTGAAGTACTCTCCATTTCCGACGAACTCAGGGACCCGCTCGACGAAGCGGTGAGCTCGCCCTTGGGCGGGCTGCATAATTGTTCGGCATTAGAGAACACTATGCAATGAAAAAGCCATGGGTATCCAGACACTTACGATCTCGCCAGGGTTTTGCCCTTGTTGGCCACTCCTCCTCGTCGTTGTCGACGTTGGTGGAGAAGTCTGGAGGAAGGGTCCTTCCCTTCTTGGACCCTCCGGCCTCCCCAGTTGGGGCGGCCTTCCTTTTCCTCTCCTCCCCCACTGGGGGAGAGGCTTCTTTTTCCTCCTCCTCGTTCTCAAGAGAAGATTCTGCTTCAGAATCTGACAGCACCTGGCGTCGGGAGCTCCTTTGAGTTCCCGTGGCCTCCTTCTTGGCCTTCTTCTCCGGCACCACATGGGGTACCGGAGCCAGCCTTCCAGATTAACTTTGGCGTCTGCGGGTCTTACGGCAAAGGCCGGACGATTAATCTGTCCAGGAGGTCTTCAACCAGTCTGTCAAAGGTTAGGGAATTTTAGATCCCACATAGAGTCAATCTATGAAAAAAGAGTCCCGTAAAGGGTAAAATAACTTACCTCGCTAGCTTGATGCTGCGAGCTGAATCCGCGATCTTCGGTAGCGGATGTGGGAGCCTCGGCGCCCTTGAACAACACCTTCCAGGCATCTTCGTACGTAGTGTCGAAGAGCCTTTCCAGGGTTGGGTGCTGTGCTGGATCGAACTCCCACAATTTGAAGGCCCGTTGTTGGCATGGGAGAATCCGGCGGATGAGCATCACCTGGATTACGTTGACAAGCCTGAGATTCTTGTCCACCAGGGTTCGGATGCATGTTTGGAGTCCGGATAGCTCGTCCGAATTCCCCCACGTCAGGCCCGTCTCTTTCCATGACGAGAGCCGTGGGGGGAAGCCAGATCTGAATTTGGGGGCCGCCGCCCATTTGGAGTCGCGCGGCTCGGTGATATAGAACCACCCCGATTTCCACCCCTTTATTGTCTCCATGAAGGAGCCCTCGAGCCATAGGACTTTGGCCATCTTGCCAACCTTGGCGCCTCCGCACTCCGCTTGACGGCCGCCCACTACCTTCGGCCTGACATTGAAAATCTTCAGCCATAAGCCGAAGTGGGGCTGGATGCAGAGGAAGGCCTCGCACACGACGATGAACACCGAGATGTTAAGGATGAAATTCGGGGCCAGATCATGGAAGTCCAGGCCGTAGTAGAACATGAGCCCCCAGACAAATGGATGAAGTGGAAAACCTAGTCCACGGAGGAAGTGGGGGAGAAACACCACCCTCTCATGGGGCCTGGGGGTTGGAATGAGCTGCCCCTCGTTGGGTAGCCGACACGCCATGTCGCCGGACAAGTATCTGGCCTCCCGCAGCTTTGTGATGTGCCCCTCCGTGACGGAGGAGGCCATCCACCTGCCTCCTGCTCCGGACATAGTTGGAGAAGGTTGAGGTGGGGTGTGCGGACTTGGGTGCTGGAGCTCGAGTGCGCAGGAATGGATGAGCAAAGGAGGAAGAAGGCGTAAGCGAAAAGGTGGATCCTTATCCCCTTATATGGACGGACGAAGCCATGCGTCCCCCGCCAGCCTGGTAAAACTCGCTTATCTCCCAAGCGCCGTAATCAATGGCGCAGATGGGTTACCCACGTCCGTATTGATGGGAATCCCAGAATAAAGGGGCACTATCTATGCTTTGATAAGATGTGCCAGGGAAACCGCTTCGCTAAACGCGCTGAGGTGGAACAGTAAAAAACGATTCATATAAAGGCCCGGCCGTGGTGTGATGTCACGCCGCGGAATACGTCAGCAGATCTGTGCAAAAGTTATTCTCTCTACGGTGGTATGTGGAATTTGTTTTGCGAGCAGACACTATCCTTGTGTTCAAAACCTTCTATGAAGTATTCGGAGGAGGAACCCGCCTTGCAATGCCGAAGACAATATGCGTGCGGACTTCGTCGTCATTGAAGCCTGGTTCAGGGCTCTTGAGGGAGTCTGGACTAGGGGGTGTCCGAATAGCCGAACTATCATCTTTGGTCGGACTCCAAGACTATGAAGATACAAGATTGAAGACTTTGTCCCGTGTCCGGATGGGACTTTCCTTGGCGTGGAAGGCAAGCTTGGCGATACGGATATGTAGATCTCCTACCATTGTAACCGACTCTGTGTAACCCTAACCTATCCGGTGTCTATATAAACCGGAGGGTTTTAGTCTCAGGACGAACAACAATCATACCATAGGCTAGCTTCTAGGGTTTAGCCTCCTCGATCTCGTGGTAGATCTACTCTTGTACTACCCATATCATCAATATTAATCAAGCAGGAGTAGGGTATTAACTCCATCGAGAGGGCCCGAACCTGGGTAAAAACATCATGTCCTTTGTCTCCTGTTACCATCCGCCTAGACGCACAGTTCGGGACCCCCTACCCGAGATCCGCCGGTTTTGACACCGACAACCATCCTCAAGTGTTGCTCGTGCTCTTCTTCCGTCTTCGAGAAGACAAGAATGTCATCAATGAAGACGACGACAAACTTGTCCAAATATTCCATGAAGACCTTATTCATGAGATACATTAAGTAAGCTGGGGCATTGGTCAATCCAAAGGACATGACTGTGCACTCATACAGGCCATATCTGGTTACAAATGCCGTCTTCGGAATATCTTGAGGTCTGATTTTCAGCTGGTAGTACCCAGATCTGAGGTCGATCTTGGAGAACACCTTGGCCAGATTGAGTTGATCAAACAGATCCTCGGTCTTGGGAAGTGGATACTTGTTCTTGATTGAAACTTCATTGAGGGAGCGGTAGTCAATGCACAAGGGGATGGTACCGTCCTTCTTTGCCACAAACAGAACAGTTGATCCCCAAGGGGAGGCACTAGGGTGGATAAATCCCTTCCTCAACTGCTCTTCTAGTTGCTTCTTTAATTATGCTAACTCCTCCGATCCCATTCTATAAGGCTTCTTATAGATGGGTCCTGCTCTGGGCATGAGCTCGATGATGAACTCAATGTCTCGGTCAGGAGGCATTCCCGGTAGCTCATCAGTAAAGACATCGGGGTATTCGCATACTACCGACAGTTGCTCCAATCCAACTTCAGTCAGTTGACTTGGTTGGCTTGTGCAGAGGAGGGGTTGGAGGCAAATTTAACTTCGACTCCTTGGTCATTGGTCATAGTGACAGTCCGGTTGGCACAATCTAACAAGCCTTGGTGCTTGATGAGCCAATCCATTCCTAAGATCACATCCAAGCCTTGCGATCTTAAGATGAGAAGGTCTGCTAGGAAGTCTACCCCATTAATGACAATCCCGACTCCTTTACATCCTATCTTGGCTGTCATCTCTGCTCCGGGGGTTTGTACCACCATAGGGTTATTCAGGGGTGTAGGGGTCATGCCACTCTTTAATGCAAACTTTTGGGTGACAAATGAATGCGTGGCTCCAGAATCAAACAAGACAATTGCAGGTGCCGAGTTGACAAGGAACTTACCCAGCACGATGTCCGGGTCTTCCTGGGCTTCTTCTGCAGTGACATGATTCACACAACCCTTTCCATTGTTGGGCGGGTTGCGGGGAGCTTGGTTCCTTGGTGGCATTCCACGGCCTTGTCTTTGGTTCTGCGCATTGGGGCACGAGGCGTCGGGCTTCTTGTTGGGGCAATTCTTGGAGTAGTGTCCTGGCTGACCACATCCAAAGCAAGTGACCTTATTGGGGTTGCTGCTCTTGCCGGCATTGTTATTGGGGTTGTTGTAAGCTGGCCTGAGGTTGGCATACTGCTGAGGCTGATAGTTGGTGCGGGGTGCAAGGGCTCTTGGCTGCTGATAGGTTGGCTTGACCGGGGCTGGCTGCCACGGGCGAGGCTTCTGGTTGCTGGAGCTACCCTTGCTGATCATCTTGCGCTTACAGGTATCATCCAAAGCGCGTCGCTTGTCCTCAAGCATGAGTGCCTTGTTCACCAGATCAGGAAAGGTCGGGCAGTCACACATAACAAGCGAAATCTTTGCAGTCTGGTTAAGGCCTTCCATGAAGTGCTCCTTTGGCAAGATCGGTCTTGACATCCTCGGAGCATACCTTGAGAGAACACCGAACTTCTGCATGTACTCCTTGACGGTGCTACTTCCTTGCTTGAGGCTCGAATTCACGCTTCTTGATGGCCATGATTAGGAAGGAATGTGGGCCTTGCGGAATTTTGCCTTGAAGTCATTCCAAGTGATGTTTTGCTCAGCATGCATGGCCTTGAATCCATCCCACCAAGCTCTGGCAGTTCCCCCGAGACAGTGAGCAGCATATGCCACCTTCTCACGGTCCTCAGTGCAGCCGACTAGTTCCAACAGATCCTCAATGGTGCGGACCCAGTCATCTGCATCCAGGGGTTCAGCAGTCTTGATGAAGGTGGGTGGTGCATGATTCTTGAACTCCGCCAGCGTGGAACGTCCATTGCCGTTCCCCGTAGACTGGCGGTTGATAGCTTGAGCAATCATCTGGAGGGCTGCAGTGTTGCCTTGGCGTTCCTCTCGGAAGGCTTGGAGAAGCTGAGCCATGTCCATGTTTGGAGGTGGTGGCGGTGGTCGAGCTTGTCCTTGGGTTTGGCCCTGACTGGCTCCTGCTCCGGCTTCTTGCTGCTGGGTAGAGGTACAAGTACATGTTACAACAGGCATCCTGTTGGAGCGGTCAAGGTCTCATGATTGGGAAAGATGAGGGGAAGCAATATAGATGGGATGCCTAGTAAGGGGGTCGGTATGACACTAATTGTTTTCATGCAAGGGCTAAAATGTCAAACACATTAATTAAAATCCAAATGGGTGATGTAGTCGCTTACAAGTTCCCGAAGGAAAGCACGACGTCCATCAAACATACCAAAAGCAAACACAACACTACATGGTTTCATATGAACCATTACAAGGACTCGACTTCGCATAGGGGGTACACGACCTATGTCGTGGAATTGTCACGGCAGATGTAATTAGTGTGAGGACTTAGTCGCGAGGCCAACGCATCTATGTGGTAGCTTGAGAGGGGTTAAGCGGAATTAAGAGATGCAACACAAGACAAGGGTTCAGACAACTTCGGGCCCTGGGAAACATCATCCGGTAATAAACCTACATGCTGTTTGAGGCTAGGTCTCATTATGATCATGAGGGAGTCGCCGTAAGCCGGCTCTTTGTGTCTAGCCCTAGAGATTGTTTCTTCTTGCTTGCCCCTCTTTGGGGAGCCCTGCCCCTCCTTATATAAGTTAGAGGGGCGGGTTACATGTGGAGTCCTAGCAGGACTAGGTTTAATCTATCTTCTCTTACAAGTTGATTACAAGTCCGGGTCTTGCTTCCTCGTAAAGGAAATATTCGTCATCCCTTTCCTCTTAATCCGGCCCATCATAATGTGACCCGGCCTTCTGGGCTTTGGGCCTTGTTGTCCATCTAACCCGCCCGCCGGGTTACTAATAAGTCGCCAAGATCGGGCAGGTTATCTATGAATCGCCAAGCTCCGGGCGGGTCACCAGTGAGTCGCCAATTCCGGCCGGGTCATACCGCGGGGTATATCCCCGACATTACCCCCAATTTAATTTGGATTTATCCATGTTAAACTGATCCTGTAAAATAAACACAAGAACAAACTTGATAGGTTGTGCTCCGGGTTAAATTTTTGTAAGCCGGCACCTGATCATCTTTAAATCCTTGTCATTTCCTTCTTGATACATGCCCATGAACTCATAGCAAATCTCCTTTAGTAGATATGTTCAAACTTTGTGAATGCAAAAAATCCAGATACTTCTTTTGAGAAATCCGGGTCAACAGGCCAGCTTCAGAGTCAATTTGCTGACATTGATCTCTTGTTGAGAAATATTGTAAGAGATAATCCACTTGAGTCGGCTTTCAATGCTTTGACTTGACAAAAATATTGGTCTTCAAATATTCAACTTATATTCAGCCGGCTTGAAGATATAAAACTTGCCGGTTTATGATTACCAAAATTGACGGGATATAAATAGATGATGCCGAGCCATAATTGCCGCCACGGCCGGTTTATGATTTTTGCGCACACCGGTCAATCTGATTTACCCAAAGCGAGAATTTGAAGATATTTCTCCCTTATATCCATATTACTGTAGCCCCCAAGTCCGGTTTAATCAGCATGAATAAGCCGGGACTTATCACCATGGCTTTAAATAAAATCCAGTTGTGTAGCCCCCATGAGTCGGCTATAGTCATAGTAGTGTAGCCGGGTCATCCTAGAATTGTCTTGAATTTTCGACAGGAGCAATTGGTAGCCCCCAAGGGCCGGCTCATTTAAAATGTGATGAGTGTGGTCTTCAATAAGTTGAGCAAAAAATGACTTTGCATTAGCCCCCAAGTGCCATGGTGCATGCTGGCAGTGACATGGGACTTGTATATTCGATGTAATCTCGATTTGAACAATGTAGACCCCAAGTGCCGGGTCGTAAGCCTGCAGCCATTCGGGACTATTTCCTCTATTGTAAAATAAATCATGCCTATTGATAAAAATAATAGCCGTTGCGCTAAAGCGACTTTGAAAACCTCAATCATAACACTGGTTATTGATAATCGCAATAGAAATCCAGCCATGTTGGCTATTCAAGATTTGAATAATATAATCCGGTATGAAAACCTCAATCATTCAATATCATCATGAAAATCCAGCCAGTTTTGGCTATTAAAGATTTGAATACCTCATCGGTTGACAAGTAAATCCGGAGTTTTAATACCTGGCGGCTCTTGGCCGATGATGACTTAATGCGCATTCATTGTAAGCCGGAATTTTTGTAACCCGGTGGCCTATAGCCCTTGAGAAAATCAATAATTGATAACCCTTTTGAGACACCAACTTCAGTGATGAGCTTGGACTGAAGCAATTATATAAGTCATAGTTCTGCAAATCATGCACAGAGTTTAAACAACATATGCCCTGGCGACTTAACGTCAAGAGCCAGGGCTGGTAACCACCCAAATGTAGTCTTACCCTGCACACAAGTAGATCACAAGAACCCTTGGCGGTTTTCCGCAGGGCGGGTCATATAAAAAACCCGAAAAGAATCATAAATAGACAAGCCGGTTATCAATCATGATGTTAAGACACAATTGATGTTATCATACTTATGATCCTTTGGATGATACCACCGGTTCTCATGACCCGGAGGGTGAAGTTGATAACTCAACCCTGTAAAAGCCGGCACATATGATATTTGTGACAACTCAAATACTTGTGATTATATAAAAACAGATAAAAACTTTTGAGGCTTCTGATTCGAATACGATCAGTAAACCATTCCAAAGGGGTTAAGCTAAGATTCGAATACGATCATATAGCCCCCAGTGGCGTTGGCGTTGCCGATCAAAGTGGGTATCGACAGCTATGTTCTCTTTGGTTCGAATACGATCTATGTTTGAACAGGAAGCCCCCAAATGACCTTAAGAGTTGTTTAGCGACGCTGGTTCGAATATGATCCACGTCGATTCCCAAAGGGGTTGAGCTATGATTTGGATACGATCAAGAAGCCCCCAAGTAGGTTCAACAGTTTGCTAATCAAAAGGGTATCGACAGCTATGTTCTCTTTGGTTCGAATACGACCTATGTTTGAACAGGAAGCCCCCAAGTGACCATATAAGTTTTGGCATTGCGCCGATCAAGGGGGTACTGATAGATATGCTCGATGAGCAGGAAGCCCCCAAGTGATCATAATAAGATAAGCCGTAAGGCAGGATACCCAAGTTTGAACCGCGCATCATGGCAGCAAGTTCTTTTTGGCAACCTTTAATTTTTCTGAGAACTCGAACTTGCGAGAGATTAATTCTTTTTGAACCGGAAGTTTAAACCGGATGTGAAAGCTTCAAAACTTTGTGAGAGATAAATTTACCTTGAGCCGGATTTGAACCGGATTTGAGAGCATCAAAGCTTTGTGGTAAATAAATTTCCCTTGAACTGGATATTAAGAGCTTCAGTGCTTTGTGGGAGAGAGATGTCTCTTGAACCGGATTTTAAACCAGAGTCCTTCTTTTTAAACCGGACAATTTCTGACGGCCTTTAAATTGTTCACCAATACAGCGGTAGCCTCCGGAACCGGGTTACCTTCCCTCCAATGACCCGGAGTTCTTGAATTCACTAACACCGGCCAATTTCGCCGAGTCATGTCATTGTAGCCCCCCGAGTCTGAAGACGACTCGAGGTGTTGGCTTGAGATTCTCCATATTTGACCATAGCAGAAGGCGTATATCATTGGCGTTGATAGCGCGATGTGAATCCACATAAGGTTGAGGTGACTGCGGCGGGTTTATAAACGATCCAGTATGAGCCGTGTCAGCAACTCGGCCAATGGATCCTTCCAACTGGCTATTTGAAGTTAACCAAACTGTAGTGGTGGCGACTTGTGCGCCTGCCCATTGAACCATCCAGTGCAGACGGCGGCTGATAATATATGATAATTTGCCTCCAATTTATTGGAAGAGAAACCGGGCTTCCCAAGTAGTGACTTGCTCATACTCAATGAACAGCTCACGCAGACAGGCGCGCCCCGGTGTGTTGATGTAAACCAGGCCGCGAGAGACGGACGGTAAAGACGACCGCAACATCTGAGGCGGCACAGACAGTTGAACCGGCCGTGGTGTTGTAAGCCGGTGCGGACAGGCAAGTTGTCCTGCTTGTTGTAAGCCGGCGTGATCGCGAGAGACGGCCTCGGCGTTGTAAGCCGGCGTGGTCGCAAGAGACGGCCACGGCGTTGTAAGCCGGTGTGGGAGTCCGTTGAGCAACGACGACCACCTGTGCCAAAAGATGTTGGCGTTCCTCCATCTCCGCGGTATAATATCACTTTTTGTCATAAATAATTGCCCTGCATAAATAATATTGCAGACCAAGGCAAAGATAAACTGTTCTTTGACAAAAACAAACATGTGGTAATAAAACAAACTTGGATGGATATCACCTGATTTGTTCGGACGACGGATGATCCGTTTATCGTGACAGGGTGGCTCAGGCAGACCAGCGACTCAAGATAGTTCCGGCGACTCAGTCAAACCGGTGACTTAATATAACCCCGGCGGCTCAAAGCGGCAAGGGCGGCTCTTTGTGGCTATGGCGGGCTGATGTAGATTAAGCTGCACGGGCGGCGACTTGCGCACACCTGTTCCATCAGTAAGCGGGCGCAGACGCGGGTGTGTGATGGTGCTGACGCACACTTCTTAGGCACAACATGGCACCACCTTTGCAATGACGGATGATTCGTTCAATACGACAGAGGCGGCTCAACGCGGCCCCGGCGGCTCAACACAGTAGCGAAACGGAGGCATCACCATGGTGGCGGCTCAGAAACTGCAGCGGCAGTGCATTTGAGACGGCGGAGGCGGTGACTCTCGGAGTGCCAGCGACAAGTCACAGAAGCCGCGGAGCAGACACGGAGATGGTGGCGGCGGCCCACCGTTGGTGATGTGAGGCTGGTATTTATTCTTATCCATCTTGATAATTTTTGGATATACTTATACTAATACTGATGATCCTCAGCAAATGTTTCTTTAATCTGGGACTACTTTGCGTGACGTTCATCAGTGCATGTGATACTGGTTTTTGATTAAATCCCGGGATCCGCGTAAGGAGTACCACTGCCCTCATTGCTGGCTGGTTATCTCTTGCTAAATAGTACCGAGCTCCTCACAAAAAAGTAACCCAATTAGTGCTCGCACATGACCTTTCAATATTTGAATCGGAATGACTTGCGGCTCATAATTCTTCCTTCAGGTAGCAACTGTGCGTCATTGTCTGTAACTGGTCCACCATGAACTATGCCTGGCAATCATTGTAGAAAAAACTGTACGGATAAGCTGGTTGTGCAGCCAGGGGCGGCGGCTTGCAGTGATGATCAGCGGACACCGGTTCGGTGGCTTGACGCTTGAGGCTGGAAGAGCGCCGACGGCTCGGAGTTGGTCACTTGCCGGTGGAGGCGGCCGCAGTTTTTAGGAGCCAGTGAAAACGGCGGTTTACACTTTACAGGCGCGGGCGGCTCAAAGCGAGGCCAGCAGAAGCGCAGAAGTAGGCCGGAGCGAGACCGCCGGTGGCCCGGGGTGTCACGACGGAGGTCGGTGGCTTAAGGGTGTTACAGCTTGACGAAAAAGAGAGCGAGGCTGGGGCGGTTCCAGAGGCACTCGCCCGCGACCCGCGACAACCCAGAGGAGGCGATTCGGCCAGGCTGGAGTACGGTTTAGGTAGGGCTGGTCTGTTGAGGCCGAGGGCGACTCAGAGTGAAATCGCGGAGTCGAGGGTGACTCGGAGTATCGGGCCGGCTCCCTGGCGAGTTGGGATAGCGGTAGCCGGTGTCTTGGCACGACTGTGAGTCAAGCCATGGGCGGACGCAAGTTACGGCAGCAAGGCCGGTGCGAGTTGACCGCGGCAGCAAAGGGAGGTAGCGGCTCAAAGTTTTGGGCCTGCTCTGGCCAGCAGATTGAAAGTAGTTGACAGAGGCGACAGTGACTTAGTCATAACATCTTTGGCGATGGCGGCTCAGCTTGATGCCGATCCCTTTGATGGATTTGATTTTGACCCGTAGTGTTGACTGATCAACAAATACAAAGATTTGATCTTGGATGATGGCCGGCGTTGACTCAGCAACCATGGACCTGGCTACCAATCTTTGCAGCGGAAGATTCTATACTAATTTCTCTGATGAGCTCGAAACTGTCGCATATCCTTTCAAACTAGTTCTTCTTCATCTTGAAAAATTGCGAACTTCTCAATCCTTGAGAGATATCCCTTCAAGAACTCAACACCACCGTGTGCGGGCCGCACGGCGGGCGCCAACTGTCGTGGAATTGTCACGGCAGATGTACTTAGTGTGAGGACTTAGTCGCGATGCCAACGCATCTATGTGGTAGCTTGAGAGGGGTTGAGAGGAATCAAGAGACGCAACACAAGACAAGGGTTTAGACAGCTTCGGCCCCCGGGAAACATCATCCGGTAATAACCCTACATGCTGTTTGAGGCTAGGTCTCATTATGATCATGAGGAAGTCGCCGTAAGCCGGCTCTTTGTGTCTTGCCCTAGAGATTGTTTCTTCTTGCTTGCCCCTCTTTGGGGAGCCCTGCCCCTCCTTATATAAGTTAGAGGGGCGGGTTACATGTGGAGTCCTAGCAGGACTAGGTCTAATCTATCTTCTCTTACAAGTTGATTACAAGTCCGGGTCTTGCTTCCTCGTAAAGGAAATACTCGTCATCCCTTTCCTCTTAATCTGGCCCATCATAACGTGACCCGGCCTTCTGCGCTTTGGGCCTTGTTGTCCATCTAACCCGCCCGCCGGGTTACTAATAAGTCGCCAAGATCGGGCAGGTTATCTATGAATCGCCAAGCTCCGGGCGGGTCACCAGTGATTCGCCAATTCTGGCCGGGTCATACCGCGGGGTATATCCCCGACAACCTATCCTACCGTAGGGGTTACTAACGGGCATATCCAAGTTGCGAATGATGCCTAAGTGGTGGAATGCTAGGTCACGTAGTCTGGCTCTTCTGGGTCTTCCTCCTCATCATCAGCATCCTGACTTTCCTTTTCACTTGAAGGGGTGGGGGAGTGGAGGAGCTCAATACGGCGTTGATTTGCCGGTGGTGCAAAGAGCTTGCGGTATTACTTTGTGCTCATGCGGTGTTGCTGTGGGGGTCCTCCATCCTTTGGGGGTCTTCCGCCTTGGTATGCGATTGCGGGCTGTCCAGGGGAAGCACCTTCCTTCTTGATCCTATCCGTCTTCCCTTGTGCTTGGCGAAGAAGTGCCTTGGTCTCATGAAGTTCCTTTCGGAGCTCCATTGATTCCGAAGCTAAGTGTTGTGCCAAACTATCGGCACAAAGGCTGAAGTAGGTCTGGAATCGGAGTGGAAGTCCTTCTTCTAATGGTGGAGCTGGTGCACTGCTATCATCCTCACCTTCCTTCTGATAAGGCAAGAAGCGGGTTGCTAACTCATCTGCCATCTCTGGAAGAAGGTCTCGGAGGCGGGTGAGTGCTTTGAGGGTTGCCGTCTCGACGACAAGAACCAGTGTTGCCATCTGGGGCCCCTCGAAGAACCAGCTTGTTGGAGAGTCATTAGCTTTCACGATCACTTCCACATGATACTCCATCTCGGTGTCATTGATCCAATGCTCATGATAGGTGAAAATGGGGGCTCGGTAAAATTGGCACTTCTTGAGGCTATCCTCGAGAAGCATGGGGAATCCGGTGGTCTGGAAGTCTTCGGGTACGGCAGCCATCTACAAAGGTTGAATGGGTGAGGTCAATAGGGAAATATATCTTGGGAGTACCGCTTCTGCCCCGTAAACCATAAAGAAAGGCGTATACCCTGTAGATCGGTTTGGGGTGGTGTTTATGCTCCATAACACACATGGTAGCTCTTCCACCCAACAACCCGGTGTCCGCTTCAAAGGGACCATAAGCCGGGGTTTGATACCCTTCAAGATTTCCTGATTAGCTCTCTCAACTTGACCATTAGATTGGGGGTGAGCCACAGATGCAACATCAAGCCGGATGTTCTCTCGTTAACAAAAATCCTCCATCTCGCCTCTGGAGAGGTTCATACCATTATTTGTGATAATGCTGTGTGGAAAACCGAAACGGAAGATCACCTTTTTGATGAATTGAACCGCCGTGGCTGCGTCACACTTGCTTACTGGCTCCGCTTCAACCCATTTGGTAAACTTGTCAACCGCCACCAACAGGTGGGTCTTCTTATCCTTAGATCGCTTGAAGGGCCCGACCATATCAAGCCCCCAAGTAGCAAACAGCCAGGTGATGGGAATCATCCGTAGCTCCTGAGCTGGCACATGAGCTCGTCGTGAGAATTTCTGACAACCATCGCATCGCCTTACCAAGTCCTCAGCATCAGCATGAGCCGTCAGCCAATAAAAGCCATGAAGAAACGCCTTAGCAACAAAAGATTTTGAACCGGCGTGATGACCACAGTTCCCTTCATGGATCTCTCGTAGAATCTCACGGCCTTCTTTAAGAGAAACACAACGTTGGAACGCACCAGAAACACTGCAATGGTGTAACTCGCCGTTGTGGACAATCATGGACTTAGATCGCCGGACTATCTGCCTGGCCAAAACTTCATCTTCTGGCAACTCGCCCCGGTTTAGATACGCTAAGTATGGAATCGTCCAATCCGGAATGATATGTAAAGCAGCCACCAACTATGCCTCCGGATCAGGAATAGCGAGGTCCTCCTCTGTAGGCAGTTGAACCGACGGGTTGTGCAGGACATCCAGAAAGGTATTGGGTGGTACCGGTTTACGCTGAGATCCCAGCCGGCTTAAAGCATCAGCCGCCTCGTTTTTGCGTCGATCAATGTGCTCCACTTGATAACCCTTAAAGTGGCCAGCAACAATATCCACCTTGCGTCGGTAAGCCGCCATTAGTGGATCCTTGGAATCCCAAGTACCTGAAACTTGCTGGGCTACCAGATCTGAGTCTCCAAAGCATTGTACTCGGCTTAAGTTCATCTCCTTAGCCACCCGAAGACCATGGAGTAAAGCTTCATACTCAGCTGCATTGTTAGTACAAGGGAACATTAAGCGAAGAACATAATGAATTTTATCACCTCGAGGGGAAGTAAGGACAACTCCAGCCCCCGAGCCCTCCAATTGCCTGGATCCGTCAAAGTGAATAGTCCAGTATGTACTGTCCGGTTTGTCCTCCGGTATTTGCAACTCTGTCCAATCATTGATGAAATCCATAAGGGCCTGGTACTTGATTGCTGTTCGAGGCATATACTTCTAACCGTGTGGTCCAAGCTCAATGGCCCACTTAGCAATCCGGCCAGTTGCCTCCCTATTCTGGATTATATCCCCCAAAGGAGTAGAACCGACCCTTTGTGATGGGATGACCTTGAAAGTACTGTTTAAGCTTCCGACTTGCCATAAAAACCCCATACACCAGCTTCTGCCAATGCGGACATCTTTGCTTTGACTCAATGAGCACTTCGTTGATATAATAAACCGGCCTTTGAACCTGGTATTCCTTCCCAGCCTCCTTGCGCTCTACCACAATAGCTACACTGATAGCTCGGGCATTAGCAGACACATATAACAGCAGTGGCTCCTTATCAACTGGAGCAGCAAGAACTGGTGGTTCAGCCAACTGCTTCTTCAAATCTTCAAACGCTGCATCAAGAGATCGCTCCGCATAAAACTATCATCTTCTTCAACATCTCGATACAAAGGATCGCCTTCTCCCCAACCCGCCGATAAACCGTCTCAAAGTCAAGAATACGACCGCTAAACGCTGAACATCATTGATACATGCCGGTTTAGCCAGGTATGTGATAGCTTTGATTTTTTTTGGATTAGCCTCAATGCCTCGGTTGGACACCAGAAAACCCAAGAGCTTGCCAGCCGGTACACCAAAGACACACTTAGCTGGATTGAGCATCATTTTATAAACTCTCAGATTATCAAAGGTTTCCTGCAAATCAGATATAAGTGTCTCTCCCTTCCTGGATTTGACCACAATATCGTCCACATAGGCATGAATGTTGCGCCCAATCTGAGTATGAAGACAATTCTGTACGCAACGTTGATAAGTTGCCTGGGCACTCTTGAGCCCAAAGGGCATAGATACATAACAGAAGGCGCCAAAGGGAGTGATGAAGGATGTCTTCTCCTGGTCCTTAACTGCCATTTTGATCTGATGATAACCAGAATAAGCATCCAAGAAACTCAAACGCTCACAACCCGCCGTTGCATCAATGATTTGGTCAATACGAGGGAGGGCAAAGGGATCAGCGGGGCAAGCCTTGTTCAAATCTATGTAATCAACACACACACGCCAAGTGCCATTTTTCTTAAGTACCAGCACCGGATTAGCCAACCACTCTGGGTGAAACACTTCTACAATGAACCCTGCTGCTAGTAGCCGGGCTACTTCTTCCCCAATGGCCTTACGCCGCTCCTCATTAAAGCGGCAAAGAAATTGTCTGACCGGTTTGAACTTCGGATCAACATTAAGAGTGTGCACAACGAGTTCCCTCGATACACTAGGCATGTCAGAAGGTTTCCATGCAAAGATGTCCCGGTTCTCACGGACGAACTCGATGAGCGTGCTTTCCTATTTCGGATCCAAATTGATGCTGATGCTGAACTGCTTGGATGAATCGCCAGGAACAAAATCAACCAACTTAGTCTCATCAGCCGATTTAAACTTCAAAGCCGGATCAGCTCCGTAGTGGGCTTCTTTAGAGAGCTCATGACTCCCGGATCAACATTTTCCTTATAAAACTTCAACTCTTCCGTTGCACAAACCGATTCAGCATATGCCGCATCACCTTCCTCACACTCCAGAGCAATCTTGCGGCTACCATGAACCATGATGGTCCCTTTATGACCCGACATTTTGAGCTATAGATAAACATAACACGGCCTTGCCATGAATTTAGCATAAACTGGCCGTCCAAACAAAGCATGGTACAAACTCTTGATCTTGACCACCTCAAAGGTTAGCGTATCGGATCTTGAATCATGATCATCTCCAAAAACTACCTCCAGAGATATCTTACCAACTGGGTAAGCCGATTTACCAGGCACCACACCGTGAAAAACAGTGTTTGATGGTCTAAGGTTCTTATCTGTCAACCCCATACGCCGAAAGGTTTCATAGTACAAGATATTGATACTGCTCCTTCCGTCCATGAGCACCTTGGTGAATTTATAACCTCCAACCCATGGTGCAACCACCAAAGCTAGGTGGCCCGGGTTGTCAACCCGGGGTGGATGATCCTCCCTGCTCCAGACAATAGGTTGCTCAGACCATCGTAGGTAACGGGGCACTGCCGGTTGAACAGAGTTTACCACCCTTTTATGGAGCTTCTGATCGCGCTTGCACAAGCTGGTAGTGAAAACATGATACGGTCCACCGTTTAACTGCTTCGGGTTACTCTGATAACCCGACTGTTGCTGATTCCCCTGATTACCTTGCCGATTGTTGCCACCTTGGTTATTCTGATTGCCCTGATTACTCTGAAATCCTGAGCTTGAACCGCCACCACCGTAACCCGGCCCGTGAAATCCTAGACCGGAACCTCCAGGTGGACCCTGATCATATCGGAAAAGATCAGAGTTTTTGAATTCCCTCATGATGTGGCAATCCTTGCAGAGGTGCGTGGCTGGAGCCTCCTTTGTCCCGTGCTTTGGGCAGGGCTGGTTTAACAAGCGTTCTAGATTCATTCCTCCACCGCGCTGGGGCGGTTTACCCTTCTGGCCATGACATTACCCTGCATACTGGTGTTAGCCACAAAATCGGAATTGTCCGCCTTACGCTTACCACTGTTTCCGTGACCCGCCGGGTTGTGGTGCTGCACCTTGGTGTTGCTGCTCTTCTTTCCCTTCCCTGTCTTATCATCATCCGACTCAGGATCCTTGGTACTATCAGAGTCAACATACTTTACTAAAGCGGCCATGAGGGTTCCCATATCAGTACAATGGCGTTTCATCCGTCCCAACTTCAACCTCAGAGGCTTAAACCGGCAATTGCCTTCCAAAGTTAGAACTGCGGTGTCAGCGTTGATGCGATCCGATGAATGCAAAATTTCCGAGACCCGGTGCACCCACTGGGCTGTTGATTCTCCTTCCTCCTATACACAGGCGGCTAAGTCCACAATCGACATGGGCTGCTTGCATGTATCCTTAGAATTCTGGACAAACCGGGCTCTCAACTCGGCCCATGATCGGATAGAGTTAGCTGGCAGACTCTTTAACCAAGTACGAGCCGTCCCTTCTAGCATCATGGTCAAGTACTTTGCACAAGC
The DNA here is from genome assembly GCA_021605145.1 of Aegilops bicornis. Classification (NCBI taxonomy): domain Eukaryota; kingdom Viridiplantae; phylum Streptophyta; class Magnoliopsida; order Poales; family Poaceae; genus Aegilops; species Aegilops bicornis. The sequence continues at coordinate 662,735,820 of CM038671.1, forward strand.
TGCATCATCCACATCTAGCATCTCCATGGTCATCTCATAGCTTTCAACCCATGTCTCTGGAGGCAAATCGGCGGTGTAATTTGGCACCTTGCGCGGGCCCTTGAAATCTTTGGGTAGGCGTACATTGCGTAACGCTGGGACGAGGCATGACACCCCAAAGAGCTAGAGGTAACTCCTGGCTCTCTCAGCGTGGTTGGACGAACCGGAGTAGGCTGACGAGCTTCATACTACGCTGCTAACTCGGCCTCTCTGCGTGCACGAGCCCGGTCCACCACCTCCTGAGCATCACCAGCCCCCCTACCGGGTTGTGGCCGCGGGGCGGCTCCCGGTTTCCCGCATTGCTTGACACGGCTGGTTCATCCATACGCCTACCATAACTCCGGCTTGGACAAGGAGTGGCATGAACCTGATCACGATTGTATGAATAAGCCTCCTGTTGCACCAAGGCTATCCGAAGAAGCTCCTTAACCCGACGCGTCTCGACCGCTGTCGGAGAATCGCCTTCAATTGGGATAGCCTCCAGCCGTGAAGCGGCAGTAACAAGATTGTCCATTGGAGTAGAATAATGACCCGGCGGCGTTGGGACAAGCTGTGTCACATCATTCTGTCGAGGCGGATCCATCAAACGGGGTTGAACCGGAGCCCCCGCTCCAGGTGCCTCCGCCCGGTTTGTTACCGGCGGGTTATCGTCCCCTGCACAGGGTGCCAAAGAGGTTCCTAGCATCATAAACCGGAGGCAGGCGAGACCGGTGCCTTCTCCTTAGGACTTCGTGGCGATGCATTACGATCCGGCATAAGCGGTAAGCTTTGTGCATCCAAAGCGGCTCGCTCCGCGGCCATCCTGGCATCCTCAGCTGCCAAATCGCCCTTGGCCTGAGTAATCTGATCCTTTACTTTCGCAATTTCCGCATTGTGCGCATTCTGATCCGCCGGGTTAACCTCCGCCATAAGTGTTGCCAACGCATCAAATAGATCAGATAAAACTTGAGCCGACGGCCGCACAGGGCCTCCTGCCCCGGCTGCCGTTGCTGCTGCGGTCGAAGAGTGAAGCGCCGGCTGTGTACCGGCCATGAAGATTCCAACCCGGTTTGGCAGATCAGAGGGGTCCGGAATACTGTCGCCATCGGAACAGCCTCCAATCCGGCCATCTTGCAGCTGATATAATGACTCGGTCTCTCAGGTTGATGACTCGTCGCCGGAATAGACAACGGTTTCACCACCAGATTCCGATCTGTCCTCGTATTCCCCTCCATGGATGACTCCCACGAAGGCACGCTTTATGGCAGGCTTGACACGGGCAGATCGCGCGCGCTGTGCCATTTTGATGAGGTCGGTGCAGATGTCTAGCTCAGGGCCCGACTCACCGATCTTGCCAATGAAAACGTGTATGCCACCAAAGGGGACCCGGTACCCGTACTCGATTGAGCCGGCCTCGGGGCCCCACCCCGCATCGTCGATGTAGAGCTTGCCGAGACGACTTTTGGTCATCCGGCCCACAGCGTAACCCTTGAGTCCTTCGAAGCTTCCCTCCAAGAACTTGAAACCATCATGCGATAGCCCCACTGTGGGCGCCAACTGTCGTGGTTTTGTCACGGCAGATGTCCTCATGAAAGGACTTAGTCGTGGAGCCATCGCTACGGGTTAGCTTAAAGGGATTAAAGCGGACAAGGGATGCAAGAGAGTTTTATACTAGTTCAGCCCCTTACGATGAAGGTAAAAGCCTACGTCTAGTTGTGATGGGATTATTGGAGTTTCGATGACCAGGGAGCAAATATGCTTGCCTGAGTCTCGAGTTGCTGTTTTCTATCCCTGAACCGCCGCCAGGTCGTCCCTTTATATACACGGGTGGACGCTCGGCCGGTTTACAGAGTTCCGAGGCCGGCTCATACAAGTGTCCGGCTTGGTCTCTTTCTTTCCCTAACTTACAACACAAGTTATAAAACTATGGCGGTTTACAACTATGGGCCCTAATCCGTCTCTAGGCTCTGGGCCTCTAAGTAGAGCGCCATCTTCTTTATCTTCATGGGCTTCTGTATGGATGAATGTGAACCGGCCCCTCCTAGGCGGTTTACACTCAGTAGTTATATCCCCAACAGGTTTGTAAGGTTACAAAAGAAGAGGAGTATAGAGGGTTTAGCAAAACAGGTTTTATCCTAACTAGCGCCCATGCTAACTAAGGCTTCCTACAATCAGGATGGCTCTGATACCAGCTCTATGGGGACCCCGACTCATAAGTTGTGATCACCGAATGCACGTGTACAGTGATCCCAGAGATCAATGCTCACTGAACACACAGAAGCTGAATAACAAGAGTCTTACATCCATACATATCGTCTTACACAAATTATGACCATTATGGTCAAGTCTTACATAGATAAAGTCACAAGGGCTGAATACCAAATAAACTTAAGCAGAGGAAATCTTCGTCGATAAGTAGAACCCATGCCATCTGCCTTAACCCTACAGGCATTATGACAGGGAAACTTCCTAGTACGAATGTTCTTCTCCAAAGAACTCTTCTTCGAACTCCTGTTCTTCCATGCCTGGCCAATTAAATAACCAGTGGCAAGCCAATGAGTACTTTGAATGTACTCACAAGCAACCCATGTTTTGGCTCAAGATACAACAATGCATGACATAGGTAAATTTTCGCAGAAAGCTAATTTTGTTGCGTTATGACATGTTCAATAACTGGTAAATCATGCATCGTATGAATTCAAGTAACCATAGGGACTGGTTACAGATATCAACATAAAGGGAGTGGGCTCCAACCCAACTCATCCATGTCAAGTCCTTTGACTTGACCCAAGTAGTTCTTCCCACACACACTGGTTTGTAAACAAGTGGACGTAGCCCAAGAGCGGTTACCCAACTGTCCTTGACCATGGACACGCCTATTCGAATAGTTCTACACTCTGCAGAGGTTGCACACTTTACCCACAAGATCCGGGGAACTTCCGTGTCATCCAGGACCAGCGGTACCTCAAGTACCCGGGGTAAGCACCCGATCACTATCTTTCCCTAGACGACACTAACAAAGAGTCCACTTGTTCCGTATCCTCACGATGTACATCATACGAGACTCACTCGCGATCGTAACATCCGAGAGGGGACACAACGGTGTATCTGGTGCCCTGTGAAAACAGTCATGGTCGCCCTACCTGGCACGACCCCGTCCCGAGAGAGCGCAACAACGACTCTCCCATCACTAGTAATGTGGGCTCCAAGCTAGTATTGGCCTAGGTAATCAATAATGCCCTTTCCCGTATAAGGGTAGAGTGGTTGCACATGTAAGGTTGGAATAACGGTTGCAACTTAAACCAATCCGTTTTGAAAAAAACACACACACTTGCCTCGGTACACCACTTCGTCATCAAGTGGTTACCCTACTCGTTATCTCCCTCGGGCATAAGTGGCACCCGATGGGGTTTTCGAAAAGTTTTTGAAAACAATCATGCTTCCATCACCATGCATATACCCAACCCATTTGCGTAGCAGCTACTTAGCATCCTAAGTACACCCACTCGCATAACCCTCATAGAAAGGTTGGGTCATGTATCACGCAAGTGTCAACGAGAAATGCAGCGGAGGCAAACCACCTCAAGTGGTCACCACATTATCATGACTTTGATGCAAGCAATAAAAGTGCGATATGACATGCATAAAAAAGGGTTTCTTAGACATGGTCAAAGGGCTGCTTACCTGGCTCAGTAAAGTCTTCTGGGTCTTCAAAGTCTTCTGGTCCAACTCCTTCGTCAGGAACACAATCTATCGTCACAAAATAATAACGAGAAAAATAAGGCTATAATAAAACAGACAAACCTAAGTGCTCAGAAAAATGTCAACTTATTTTGGTTAAATACTAGGGTGAAAACTAAGAAGGGGAAAATTCCTAGTTTTTGGATTTGGAGTGGAAGAATAGGAGAAACAGATTTTCAGAGGGGTTTAAATATATTCAAATTTGAATTTTAATATGAACAGTACATAAAAGTTGTTTGGACATGAGTGAAAGTTATACCATTAAATAGGTGGGATTTTTAGAAAAATATGGGAGTTGGAATTATTGCCTTTGGATGAATATTTAATCCTGTGGAATTTTTGCAAGTTTATCAGAAAAGAAAAAGGAAAAGGAGCACTGTGCAACTGGGCCAAAACAGCCATGGCCAAGACAGCCCAGGCGATTCTGCCCAAAGTAGCCGAAAGAAGGCCAAGGCCAGGTTTGAACCTGACGGGCGGGGGCCAGACGCCAGCGAGAGAGAGAGAGAGAGAGAGGCGATGGAGGGGAGATGCTGACAGGCGGGGCCCGCCTGTCATCCCTAACCCCGAGTCCAGATGGCCGGCGGGCTCACCGGCGACGATGCAGGGCACGACGAGGTCGGGAGAGGGCATGGCTAGGCTCAGCGTCGTGTCGCCGTTCGGGTGAAGGTGGAGTTGGTCGTCGGGGTGGCTTGGTTCACCGGCAATGAGGTAACGCGGCGGAGGAGCTTCGGGTGGCGGTGGTTCCGGCCGTTTCCGACTGCAAAACGAGCAAAAACCAGGGGAAAGCGATCAGTGGTGTTCAGAGGTTCCAGATCGAGAGGAAAGACAAGGCGGGGACGGCCTGTACCTCGCGAAGTCCGGTGAGCCGAAGCGGCGGAGCTCGAGCTCGATCGCGAGCTCGGGCGGCTCTGGAGAGGAACTGGGGGTGCAGGGGGATGATTTGGTGGTGCAGAGGGCGAGTGGTGAGGATAGGAGAGCTCGGGGAAGCCCTTAAATAGGCAGGCCACGGTCCACCGAGGACCCGTGCGCCGGCGAGGTCGTTGCCGTTGCTGTGGGTCATGGGGGCGTGCGTGGGCGTGTCTCGGGTGCTCGTGGGGTTGGTCTAGGGCGAGGGGAGAGGAGAGAGGGAAAGCAGGGGGCCAGGGCACCGCCCGTTTGAGCACGCTCACTGGTGCGCTCGGGCGGCCGGCGCGCGTGCGAGCTGGGGCTAGAGGAGGGAGAAGGAGGAGGGGGACAGAGGCGTGGTGTGTCGCAGACGTCGAGCCGCATCGTCGGGCGCGCTGGGGAGGCCCGAGGTGACCGGAGGCGGTTGGAAGGGGGCGGCTACAGTCGGGAGGCGCCTTGGCGTGCTCGAAACAACCTAATGGCCGGCATGGCCATTTTCTATGCAATGTGGGCGCGGCCAAAAGTGTCTGGTAGCTCTAGGGGGAAGTAAAGAAGTGGGAGATGGCCTTGGATGCTCTGGGTGGCCAGTAGGAGAAGAGAGGTAGAAGAAGAGGGAGAGAGGGGCTGTCCAGGGAGGTAAATGGGGGTATTTTACCCCTCAATCATTGAGCAATGGCCAGGGGAGAGTTACTAGTGGTAGGAGAGGACTAGGAGGAGCTGTGGTAAAAAGTTGAGCTCAAGGAGAATAGTGTTAGTGATCAAAATGGTGATTTGTGAAAAGTGGCAGAAGGTGTTTGATAATGGTTTGGGCAAGTAGATGATTTCCCTTTGCCATGAGACTCCACAAGTTTAATTGACACATATACTTAGGGCCTCCCACCAATTTGGAGCTTATTTGGGCAAAGTTGCCAATGTAACTTTTGTAAACCCTAGAAATTAGCAGAAATGAACATGTGTAGATCTAGTTGAGCAAATCACTTCCCCTTGATGCACCACTTGGTGTAGTGGCCTCATTTGGTCATGTGAACATGCTCACAAAAGTTGGGGTCAAGGAGAGAAAGTTGGTAGTACAAAGTTGTTCAAATTTGATTCTGGTCAGAGAGGGTTTTGGGGCATTTTGGTGAACCAAAATAACCTAGATTGGTATGAGGCTTTGCAAGGTGATCACAATATGCATTTGTGACTTACTGAATTTTCCTTGGATATTTATGAAAATATTTCCTGTAGAAATATTTCAAATCCTTGAAATGGGCAGAAATGGTTTTGGGAGGCTTTGTCCAATATTTTGAACATGACCATGTGTTGAAACTCTTATATATGGAAAATATATGTCCACTGAGTTTCCCTGATTTTTGTCAAATATTTTTGAAACAATTAAATAATTTTTCCCTATTAAAGACCATTTCTGGCCTTAAGAAAAAGCTTTTAAATAAAATAGGAAAATAACTTTTAAAATTATATCTTTGTGGTTTATGGTAATCCTATATCTAATAGGTTTCAAATATACTCTTTGAAATATTTTCATACCCCAAATCAAGTACTTGTAGTGCAAACCTCAATTCAGGGGTATTTGGAAAACTATTTTTTGAAAATACTATTTGGCCGAATTATTTTTGTAAGAAAATACTATATTGCACTATACACATGGCATGATCATTGGGCAGAAATTTGGGGCAAGGAGATGAAGTACAGAAGGTGGAGTAGTTGACTTTAAAGAGCACTTGAAAAACCACACAGAGAAAACCAACTCCAAAATAAAAGCCAAATAATGCAAAAGTTTTTGTTGGTCCAAATTTTCATGCTTTATTAATGCAAATGACATGTTACAAAATGCAGGGTGTGACACTCGTATTCGGCTGCGTTGTTGGAGTCTGTGTATAATATTTGGAGTATGTACTGGTCGATATCTCCTGTGCGTTGTTGGAGTTTGTGTATAATGTTGGTGTCAAAACCGGCGAATCTCGGGTAGGGGGTCCCGAACTGTGCGTCTAGGATCGATGGTAACATGAGACGGGGGACACGATGTTTACCCAGGTTCGGGCCCTCTCTATGGAGGTAATACCCTACTTTCTGCTTGATTGATCTTGATGAATATGAGTATTACAAGAGTTGATCTACCACGAGATCGTAATGGCCAAACCCTAGAAGTCTAGCCTATGAGTATATGGTAATGAATCTGTCCTATCCGGACTATGCTCTCCGGTTTATATAGACACCGGAGAGATCTAGGGTTACATGAGGTCGGTTACATAAGAGGGAATCTTCATAATCAGCCGCCTAGCTTGCCTTCCATGCCAAGTAGAGTCCAATCCGGACACGGGTATAGTCTTCGGTCTTTGTGTCTTCACAGCCCATCAGTCCGGCCCAACAGATAACAGGCTGGACGCCCGAGGACCCCTTAGTCCAGGACTCCCTCAGTAGCCCCTGAACCTGGCTTCAATGACGAGGAGTCCGACACGCAGATTGTCTTCGGCATCTCAAGGCGGGTTATCCTTTTTCCGAACTTCAAGATGGTCTTCAGACGTAATGATTGTATCCAGACCTATCACACACCATGCATAATCGCAGAGGGAATATATATATTTTACACGAGTTCCGTCCGCTAATAGCTTTCTGCATCACGTACGTTTGGTCATAATTTCGAACCGTTTGTCCCACGTTTCAAGACGTGGTTGCTATTTGCACGTCTTGTCGAAGCGGAGATCGTGTCCCCTTATTGCGGGATTCTCATCAATGCGGGCATGGGTAACCCAACCGTGCTGCCTGCACAGCCTTTGGGAATAGGCGAATCTTAAGGCGAGCGAGGAGGCGTTTAACGTTTGCTGCCTTTATAAGAGGATAAGGATCCCCCCTTCCTCTTCTCACGCTTTCTCTCTGTCTCCGCCTTCCTGATCTCGAGCTCCAGCGCCCAAGTTTTCATCTCATTTCCACTCAAGCAACCATGTCCGGATCCGGTGGTCTGGGCAAGTGGATGGTCTCCTCCGTCACGGAGGAGGACATTACCGAGCTTCGGGCGGCCGGATATTTGGCGAAGGGAATCGCCCACCGCTTGTCGGCCGAGGGTCAAATCGTTCCCACGCCGGAGCCCAACGAGAGGGTAGTATTCCTCCCTCTTTTCTTCCGTGGACTGGGGTTCCCAATCCACCCCTTCGTCCGCGATCTGATGTATTATTACGGGGTAAATTTCCATGATCTATCCCCGAATTCCTTCATCAATATCTCGGCGTTTATCGTCGTGTGCGAGGCCTTCCTCCGCATCCACCCTCACTTCAGGCTGTGGCTCAAAGTCTTCAATGTGAAGCCGAAGGTGGTAGACGGCCAGCACGCGGAGTGCGGAGGAGCCATGGTGAGCAAGCTGCCCAACGTCTCCTGGCTGAAAGGTACTTTTGTGGAGACAGTCAAGGAGTGGCAGAAACAATGGTTCTACATCACAGAACCCTGCGGCACCTCCTGGGCCGCGGCTGCCGAATTCCGCTCTGTTGCTCCTATTCGGCTCACTTCTTGGGTTGAGAAGAGTCCCGATTGGGGTTCGTCCAACGAGGTAATAGTGTTGCAGACGCGCGTTCAAACCATGATAACCAAGAACATCAAGCTTGTAGATGTAATCCAGGTGATGTTAGTTCGCCGAATTCTCCCGTGCCAACGTCGAAGCCGCCCTTTGTGGGAGTTCAATCCGAAGAAGCACAATACCTTGGTGAGGCTCTTCGAGACTACTCACGAGGACGCGTGGAAGTTGCTCTTTAAGGGCAACGAGAAACTGCCGGCCGCGGATTCAGATCACGGACACGACGCCAGTCATCCTGCCAGTGAGGTATGTCTCTTTTAATGTATTCCCTGCCTGTTTGTTGCCAGGGCGACGCCTGAGATTTTGTTGTCGCTCTTTCAGGACTGGACGGAGAGGGCGAAACGGATCCAGTGTCTGGCTCCGTTGCCTGAAGAACCAGTCATCCCGCGCCTAGCAAAGATGCTGGTGCCGGAGCCGGAAAGGAAGGCCAAGAAGAAGGCCAAAGGGAAGGCCAAGGGAACCAAGAGTGGCCCTCGTCAGAAGGGCACTTTCGACGCTACCGGCCCAAAGACGAGGAGATCCATTCATTCGTCCCTGAGGACGATGACGAGGAAGAAGAGGAGGAGGAAGGAAACGATCCTCCCCCTGGAGAGATGAAGAAGAAGAAGAAGAAGGGGAAGGGTGCTCCGGCGGCCAACACCGCTTGGGATGTGGACAGTAGTCCGGAACGGCGCCCCCGCACAAAGCCCCAGGCCACGTCGTAAGTGACATGGCTTATTCATGTGCACATCCAGCCCTTACTCTCCGTTATTTTGATATAGTTAGCTGTACTATTGCAGTCCGACCCGCGACCTAATCCAGCGATCCTCGTCTGGAAGTTCGTTGGCTCCGTCGAAGATGGCGAGCCAGTCGCCACCGCCTGCTTATTCCCCCGGGGCCGGAGATGACACCGAAGTGCTGTCCCGGAGGGCCGATCTGAACCGAGGGCGAGCCCAGGACGCTGTCTAGGAGGCGCCACGAGGCAAAGCCTCCGCTGCCGGACACCTGGACGAGACGATCCCCATGGGGACTAGTGAAGAGGGCCGTATCCAGATCGGCCCTCGGCCGAATATGGTTCCGGACCCCCTTATGGCTCAGGAGTCGGGTGAGCAGCTCCCTTTAAAGGGGGGTGTGCCGCCTCCATCAGTGGCTCCTGTCCATCCAGGAGCGTCGGATGATCTGATGGGGGCGCTGCGAAGCGCCTCTATCATGGACAAGCACCGTGTCCTTATGGGTGCGGTGATCGAGAAAGTTCAGTCTGCCAAGAGCGGACTGAATGAGGCCCGCGGCAGCCTGTTAATGGTTTTTGAGGTATGTAACATAGAAAGAGAAAGAATCCCATGTAGTTAGTAGCCCCTAAGACAATGTCCGGTGTTCGGCGACAAGAACCGGAAGGAGGATCAATCTTTTATTGCAGGAGACTAACGTGATATGTATGCATAAGCAGGCGTCGTTGTTGGACGCAACCTCGCATGCTGCCGAAGTCTCGGAACTGAAGCAAAGGCTGGAGCGGACCAAGAACGAGCTCAGCGAGGTTACAAAGTGGCTTCAGGAGAAGCAAGGTAGTTAACGTCTTGTTGTGTGTTCGGAAAGAACGAGCGTTGCATACTGACCGTAATGTCAAAATATGTGCAGGAGCTGCAACCGAGGTGGAGGCCCTAAAAAAGGCTCTGGCCAAAGCCAAGGGGAAGGCCTTCGAGCAGCAAGCCGCTCGAAAAAAGCTCGAGGCCCCAGTCAAGGAGGTCCAACAGGAGCTCCAAGACGCGGTGAAAAAATGTGAGATCTTGGAGAATGATGCGTCGTCTCAAAAGGCCGAACTCTCCAAGGCTCGTCAGAGCGCAGAGACCGCACGAAATGAGGCCCGGGCCGCCCTCCAGGAAATCCAGGAGGCTAGGAAGATCACGGCGGGTAAGGCTTTTAAGATGCAAAACAAGTATGCGGAGAAGCAATACCTTTTACTAACCCGGGTTCGGAGTTCCCCAGGGGCTTTTGCGGATTTACCACATAGCGTATCAGACGCTGCAGAGTTCTACCAAGCCGAAGGAGGAGGTTCGACGGAGAAGTTATCCTGGACGCAATATGCGACGCCAGAGCATCCCATGTCCTTCACCGATGAGTTGAAGCAGCTGGTGGAGCTGCACAGGGTGGCCGAACTAGCCATGAAGGATTTAACAATCCGGCTATGGCCAGCCGAAGCTATGCCCGACAGCTACTTCGGACTTGTGAGACGGCTAGTGGAAGCCTGTCCGTGGCTGGACGTTGTCAAGCGGTCTGTATGTATAGAAGGCGCCCGTATGGCCTTCGCTCGCTGCAAGATGTGGTGGGCGAAGATGAACGCTGTTGAAATGGCCAACGGGCCGCAGGAGGGCAAGGAGGACCGCACACCCAAGAAGTATTTTGCGGATGTCTAAGAAGGGTCTCGACTTTTGGCAGCTCAATATTCGCAGGACGTTATTTTCGAATGCATACATTCGTGTTGTCCTTTGCCTTGTACTATAAAGACAAAGCTTTGTTTTGTAATGTAATTTTGTTATGCTTTAAATTGTTTCTTCCTGTGCGGCCGTGTTATATGCAATCTGAAGGTTGGCCGGTCGTCGGCTTCTGCCCTCACGTAACTAGTACGGAGGTGTTCGGGATGGGATCTAAACAATCTTGATCCAGTTATATGGTCCTTGAAGGAGTTGTTTAGCGCAACGAACAAGGCAATCGGACTACACGGCTTGAACGCCCTCACTTAGCCATAGGAGTTTTATAATTAAGCAAGTGCGTAGCCCCTGGTCCAAGCCAGGGTGCTGTCAGCATCTGATCGGGAAGTGCCAATCCTTCGCGTGGCGCGGAAAAAATCTCCAACGATTGTGTAACCCTCGAACAGCTGACCGTCTCTCGTTGTATCATGACAGTCAGTTTTCGGCTTTCTCTACTGAGGTGCTCATCCGGTCAAGGCCAGGGCACAATCACAGTAGTTCTCCCTTTACTATCCTAGCCGATAGAGCGGAACGTAGGATAGCAAGCACAGGAGCGGGGCAACCCAACTATTGACCAAAGACATGATTTGGAGCCAATGCATATAATGCTAAATTCGGGGTGCCGAACTTATATATAAGAAGTGTTCGGACTTTGCTGCCGTAGAGCGGGTTTAAAAGCAGCCCCTGGCGAATATGAAACGTACAAAAGAGTACCGGTGTAGCTAATAAGAAGATCGAAATGAAATGGAGTAAGGGATAAAAACCACAAAAACTGGGCCACACATCATTTTTGTTATAGTTGAATGGATACGTCGAGGCGTATCTTATACAAACAGTGCGATAAGCACCTGGACTATCTAACATGCCAGGATCAAGAGGGAGCAGCGTGCTGGTCCTGGAAATAAGTAAAAATACCGTCAAGAAGAACGTAAGGAGGTTACCCTGCATTCCCCCTTTGTATGCCGATCCTTCGAAGGGGCTGGTGGTCAGGCTCGCTGAAAGAGGAACCTGAAACAGAAAGGAAAAACTGTGTCCGGGGTTGGTCTAGCCGAACTGTGGATCCTGGGTTAGCTCGTGCCTCCGTCGATGTCCATGGAATTTCGAGTGCGTAATTATGTACGCGTGGTACGAATGCCAGTACTTCGTAATTGGGGCTAGGACGGAGGCCAGATTGCTGGTCGAGCTCTTGACGAGCCTTGCTGTCCTGCTGCAGTGTAGTTTGGAACTTCTTGATGGTGTCCAGGGGCTCGGCAGCCACGCTATGGTGCTGCTTCAGAAGGCCGCTCTGTACCTCTGCTGCTAGGGCGGCGGTGTGCTCCTCTGTTCGGAGGGAGTGTTCCGTGTTGCCATTGACTGTTATGACGCCGCGTGGGCCGGTCATCTTGAGCTTGAGATAGGCATAGTGTGGCACTTCGTTGAATCTAGCAAACGCTGTTCGTCCGAGCAGCGTGTGGTAGCCGCTGCAGAATGGGGCGATGTCGAAGATTAACTCCTCACTTCGGAAATCGTCCGGAGAGCCGAAGACCACTTCCAGCGTGATTGAGCCCGTACAGCGGGCCTCAACGCCTGGTATGACTCCTTTGAAGGTAGTCTTTGTTGGTTTGATTAGTGAAGGGTCAATGCCCATCTTCCGCACCGTGTCTTGATAGAGCAGGTTAAGGCTCCTACCACCGTCCATCATGACTCGTGTTAGGTGAAACCTGTCAATAATTGGGTCCAGGACTAGTGCGGCTGAACCGCCATGGTGAATGCTAGTTGGATGGTCTCGTCGATCGAGGGTGATCGGGAATGATGACAAGAGATTGAACTTTGGGGCGACTGGCTCTACCGCGTAGACGTCCCTGAGTGCTCGCTTGCGCTTCCTTTTGGGATGTGTGTAGCGTATATCATGTTCACCGTTTTGACTTGAGGGGGAAATTTCTTCTTCCCTCCGGTGTTCGGCTGCCGGGGCTCTTCGTCCTCATCCTCACTTTGTGATCCCTTCTCTTTGTTTTCGGCATTTATCTTGCCGGCCTGCTTGAAAACCCAACAATCCCTATTGGTATGATTGGCTTGTTTATCTGGGGTGCCGTGTATTTGGCACGGACGGTCGAGTATGCGGTCTAGGATGGAAGGTCCTTCATTGTTTCTTTTGTAGGGCTTCTTCCGTTGGCCGGACTTGGAGCCTCTGAATCCGGCGTTGACTGTGGTGTCATCGGTGTTGTTATCATTGCTTCGATGTTTGAGCCTATTGCGCCGGAGCTTGCCAGTGCTGTTCTTGGCCTCAGAGGGGCATGTCTCGCTGGCTGTGTTGTTACCACGGGCCAGCCAACTGTCCTCTCCCGCGCAAAAGCAGGTCATGAGTGCCGTGAGGGCTGCCATAGACTTCGGCTTTTCTTGGCCGAGGTGGCGTGCTAGCCATTCGTCGTGGATGCTGTGTTTGAAGGCTGCTAAGGCCTCGGCGTCCGGACAGTCAACAATCTGGTTCTTTTTGGTTAGCAACCTAGTCCAGAATTTTCTGGCTGATTCTCCAAGTTGTTGAACTATGTGGCTTAACTCATCGGTGTCTGGTGGCCGGACATAGGTCCCTTGGAAGTTGTCGGGGAAAGCCTCTTCCAAGTCCTCCTAGCTGCCGATGGAATTTTCAGGCAGACTGTTGAGCCAGTGCCGAGCTGGCCCTTTGAGCTTGAGTGGGAGGTATCTAATTGCGTGGAGGTCATCTCCTCGAGCCATGTGGATGTGGAGGATGAAGTCCTCGATCCATACTGCGGGATCGGTTGTGCTGTCGTATGATTCCATATTGACGGGCTTGAACCCCTCGGGGAATTCCTGGTCCAGTACTTCATCTGTAAAGCAGAGAGGGTGTGCGGCGCCTCTATATCGGGCTGCGTCATGGCGTAGTTCCGATGGAGTCCGTCTGCGGTGTTCGGTCCGGGCGTGGTTAGATTTAACACGTCCAAATAAGTAGCCTACCTCGTGCCTCAAGGCGCGCCCTCGTGATCCGTAGATCGATCTTGTGTGTCCTGTTCTATCGTCCAGGATTTGCCAGAGGTCGTATGTGTGACCCCGAACTCTTCCGTCTTTATTTTTGTGGGGCGGTTGGGCAGGTTGCTGTTTGGCCTGAGGTGTCGCTTTATCCCGACCGCGTGGTGGCCGTTCGGCCGCCCTGTCTTGACCATGTGGTGGTCGTTCTGCATTACGCGAGGGAGATGTGTGCTCCGGTGCCTCCTCATCGAATTGAGGTAGCAGTCTGCGTTTTGGGTAGCTATTGGTTGGGCGCTTGAGGCCGTATTCTTCCGCTGTCAGGACGTCAACCCATCTGTCGACGAGTAGATCTTGTTCAGCTTGAAGCTGCTGCTGCTTCTTTTTCAAGCTCCTTGCAGTGGCTATAAGTTGAAGCTTAAAGCGCTCCTGCTCTAGAGGGTCCTTGGGCACGATGAAATCTTCATTGCCGATGCTTGTCTCCTCTTTGGAGGGTGGATGGTAACTATCATCCTCCGAGCTATTTTCTATGGCATGTTCATCGGGGTTGTCTTGTGTGTTGTCGTGTTCCTCCTGTTCGTCTGCAGCGCCGACAGGGCCTTCATTGTTTTCGGCGTCACCTGGAGTACTATTTTCTCCGGTGCCAGTGTTGCCATCCTTTGAGTGACGAGGCTTAGAACGGCGCTTGGGGCGCCGGCGCTTGTACTGCGTCTCTGAGGGTTTGCTCTTATCTGGCTCTTCTTTATCATCGCCAGATCCTTTAGGTGTATCCACCATGTACACATCATACGAAGAGGTGGCCGTCCAACGTCCAGTGAATGGCGGGTCTTGGCCTTGCTACCTGTCGGCATCGTCGTCCATACCGTCGATGTCTTCGGAGCCATAGTCAAGCACATCGGTTAAGTCATCGACGGTGGCTATGAAGTGGGTCACGAGTGGGAAGCAAAATTCCTCGTCGTCCACCTCTAGCTCGAACCGAACATAGTTCGGTTGTGAGTCTTCTTCCACGGACAAGTTCTTCAGGGAATTTAGTGCGTCACCCAAAGGCGAATGCTGGAAGATGTCTGCGGCGCTAAATTCGAAAATCGATAACCGATCCAGCTCGGTGTCCGCAGGCACACTTAATCCGTAATGTGTGGTCGGAGAAAAGTCCGAAGTTCCATCGACGCAAGCACCACAGGATGTTGAGTCCGTGTGCGGCTCCAACGCCGTGGACTTTATGACCTCGAAGGGGATGATCTGGTTCGGTACTGAGGCTGTTGCAGCAACATGATCCATCTCCTGGGTGTGCTCTGATGACAGATTTAAGTCATGTTCATTGGAGAGAAGGGGAGCAATCGCCGCGGTCTGAAACCCATCGAAGATCGAGTCTCCATGGATATCCGTGACGTAGTTCAAGCTTCCAAATCTGACCTGGTGGTGAGCGGCGTAGCTATCGTCCTGCTCCAGACGACCAAGAGAGTTGGCCCGCAGTACGAAGCCCCTGAACACAAAGATTCGTTTGGGGGGAAAAGTTTCTCCCTGGACGGCGTCATTACTGACGATTGAAGGGGCCATCGAATCCTTTCGTCGACGGCACAGTGGAACTCTCAATGAAAACACCAATGTCGGTGTCAAAACCGGCGGATCTCGGGTAGGGGGTCCCGAACTGTGCATCTAGGATCGATGGTAACAGGAGACGGGCGACACGATGTTTACCCAGGTTCGGGACCTCTCTATGGAGGTAATACCCTACTTCCTGCTTGATTGATCTTGATGAATATGAGTATTACAAGAGTTGATCTACCACGAGATCGTAATGGCCAAACCCTAGAAGTCTAGCCTATGAGTATATGGTAATGAATCTGTCCTATCCGGACTATGCTCTCCGGTTTATATAGACATCGGAGAGATCTAGGGTTACATGAGGTCGGTTACATAAGAGGGAATCTTCATAATATGCTGCCTAGCTTGCCTTCCACGCCTAGTAGAGTCCAATCGGGACACGGGTATAGTCTTCGGTCTTCGTGTCTTCATAGCCCATCAGTCCGGCCCAACAGATAACAGGCCTGACGCCCGAGGACCCCTTAGTCCAGGACTCCCTCAGGGGACGTTAATACGACGCCTGCCCCCATCCCTGCCAACATTTTGGAGCCGTCAAAATGCATAACCCAGTTGGAATACGTGTTGTACTCTTTAGGGAGTTTGGCCTCTGCCCAATCGGCGACGAAGTCAGCCAGTACCTGGTATTTGATTGCTCGACGTGGTTTGTACGTGATGTCGAATGGCAGGAGCTCAATGGCCCACTTGGCTATGCGGCCTGTTGAATCCCGGTTGTTGATTATATCATTGAGGGGCACTTCGGAAGCCACCGTGATCGGGCACTCCTGGAAGTAGTGTCTCAATTTTCGAGATGCCATGAGGACTGCATATGCTATCTTTTGATAGTGAGGGTACCGGGATTTGCATGGCGTGAGGATGGTGGACATGTAGTATACCGGCTTTTGGAGCGGAAATTTGTGTCCGTCCTATTCTTGCTCGACGACAAGTACGGCGCTCACCACCTGGTGTGCTGCCGATATATAGGAGCATTGGTTCGCCGACGTTTGGCGCGGCCAGGATTGGGTTGCTTGCCAAAAGGGCTTTTATTTCTTCCAGTCCGGCTGTCGCCGCATCTGTCCACTCAAAGTTATCGTTGCGCCGTAGAAGGCGGTAAAGGGGCAGCACCTTTTCCCCCAACCTGGAGATAAAGTGGCTTAAAGCTGCCATGCACCCGGCAAGTTTTTGGACCTGTTTGAGTTTGATTGGCATGGCCAATTGTGACAGAGCTCGGATTTTGGCTGGATTTGCTTCAATTTCTCTATTGGAAATGATGAAGCCCAGTTGTTTACTGGCGGGGACACTAAAGACGCACTTTTCCGGGTTAAGCTTGATATCGTATGTGCGGAGGTTGTCGAATGTAAGACACAAGTCGTATATTAGTGTTTCGACGTGTCTAGTTTTGATGACGACGTCGTCCACGTAGGCCTCCACTGTCTTGCCGATCTGTTTCTTGAGGTATGTTTGAATCATGCGCTGGTAGGTGGCGCCGGTGTTCTTGAGCCCGAAAGGCATGGTGTTGAAGCAAAACGGCTCGTATGGTGTAATGAATGTTGTTGCGGCTTGATCGGACTACTTCATTTTGATTTGATGGTATCCTGAGTATGCATCAAGGAAGCACAGCCAGTCCAGATTTGATGGTATCCTGCGGCAGCGTCAATGATTTGATCAATGCGAGGAAGGGGGAAGGGATCCTTAGGGCAAGCCTTGTTAAGGTCTTTGAAGTCGACGCATAGGCGCCATGATTTATCCTTCTTTGGTACCATTACCAAGTTTGCCAGCCGATCCGGATGTTTAATATCTTTGATGAATCCGGCCTCGATGAGTTTGGCTAGCTCCTCCCCCATAGCTTGTCGTTTGGGTTCGGAAAAGCGCCGCAGTGTTTGTTTGACCGGCTTATATCCCTTTAATACATTGAGGCTGTGTTCGGCCTTCACGCGCGATTCCTGCCATATCTGAGGGGTGCCAGGAGAATATATCCCAATTTTCGCGCAAGAAGTCCCGCAGTGCAGCGTCGACTGTGGGGCTGAGTTGCGCTCTGATAGAGGCTGTCTTCTTCGGGTCTGTTGGATGGACCTGAAATTTGACCGTTTCTTCTACTGGCTTGAAAGAAGTAGATTTGGGTCGTTTGTCCAGGATGACATCATCTCTATCCACAGTGGAGCGTAGTCCGGATAGTTCTTCAGTCGCAAGGGCCTCAGATAATGCCTCGAGGGTTTTGTTTTTGGCGCGGAGTGCTGTATCCGGATCGCTGACGAGGGTGATTATTCCATTAGGCCCGGGCATTTTTAGCTTCATATACCCATAATGGGGTATGGCTTGAAAGCGCATGAAGGCCTCTTGCCCTAACAGGGCGTGGTAAGCGATGTTGAAAGGGGCCACCTGGAAAGTTATTTCTTCGGACCGATAATTCTCCGGCGTGCCGAATACCACATCGAGTGTAATTTTTCCCGCACACCGTGCTTCCCGACTGGGAATGATGCCTCGAAAGGTTGTGCTGCTTTTCTCGACGCGACTCCTTTCTATTTCCATCTTGTGGAGCGTGTCCTCATAAATGAGGTTTAGTCCGCTGCCGCCGTCCATGAGGACTTTTGTAAGTCGAAAACCATCCACGATGGGACTAAGGACTAATGCAGCTGGCGCTCGAACTGTTCTGTATTTAGGTTCATCACTGGCGTTAAAGGTTATGGCCATGTCGTTCCAGGGGTCAATTGCGGTCACCTGGCAAACTTTGACGAGATCGTGGAGTGCCCTTTTACGCTTATTGTTTGAAGCGAATGTCTCAAAGACTGTCAATACTCTAGTGTCGTCATTTGTTGGAGGGTGCTGTTCTGGGGTGTCCTTGTTAAGGATGTCCTCGCCGCTCTTGGCTACCTGCCGAAGTATCCAACATGCTCTAAGGCTGTGGGTTGCCACGGTTACCGGCGTCGTGTGTATTTTGCATGGGCCATTGAGCCATCCCTCCAGAACGGTGCCGTGCAGTGTAATGGTTTATGTTTTTTGACTGTTCGGCTGGGCGTGCCACGGGGGTGCGTCCTCTTCGCTTGTAGGATGAGTTGGGTTGGGATCGACAGTTCCCAGCGAGCTACCTGAGTTTTCCAGGCGCTTTCCATCGCGTTGTACTTTTGTACAATAGTTGCTAAGTCAGCGAAATTTAGTATGCGATGGTGATTGATAGCATTGAGGATACCTTCGTCCGCGCAGTTGTTCCAGAATGCTGCTATCGCGTCTTCGTCACAGCAATCTTTTACCTTATTTTTGACAAGGAGGAATCTGGCCCAAAAGTGGTGGACCGTTTCTTGAAACTGTTGTTTGATGCTCATGAGAGCGTCTATGTCCGGGTGGGTGGGTGGAACGAAATCCGAACCCTGACCCGATTTTGGATCCGGAGTTTGAAGATCTACCAGACCTGGCAGTTCGGGCTCCGGGATATCGATTCATTTTTTAGGCTCATCGTCCGACTCCATGTTCGAAGGATGGGGCATGCCTTTCTGCCAGAGAATATCGAGACCTTCAAGATCGGGGATCCGAACATAGTTCGTCTTCAGTATAGTAGAAGATATGCTCTGCTCCTCGACTACCGCTATCTGGTGGGTGATCGGTGGAGTTTTAATTTCTCTCTAGTCGGGTTTATGCCCAACCTGATCATAGTCTGTAGTGACCCCCAAGGCGGCCATGCGATCTTGGAGTTTTTTCAACGACGATAACTCTGTCGGATCCATCCGAGCGGAGTATCCAAGATCAACGCGGAGGCGATTTTCGATGACTTGAGAGGTCATCGTTGGCTTAAAGGCCGACCGGCGGTCATAGCCAAGCCGCCCAGCCGGAGGGTTTGGCACAGGGCTGTGGCTCCTCCGGAGATGACATTATCCTTGAGAACAAGGCGAGCCATCAACCCTCTTAGCGATGGCATAGTGGAACTCTCAATGAAAGCACCAATGTCGGTGTCAAAACCGGCGGATCTCGGGTAGGGGGTCCCGAACTGTGCGTCTAGGATCGATGGTTAAAGGAGACGGGGGACACGATGTTTACCCAGGTTCCGGCCCTCTCTACGGAGGTAATACCCTACTTCCTGCTTGATTGATCTTGATGAATATGAGTGTTACAAGAGTTGATCTACCATGAGATCGTAATGGCTAAACCCTAGAAGTCTAGCCTATGTGAATATGGTAATGAGTATCCCTATCCGAACTACGCTCTCCGGTTTATATAGACACCAGAGAGATCTAGGGTTACATGGAGCCGGTTACATCAGAGGGAATCTACATAGTTGGTTTCCAAGCTTGCCTTCCGCGCCAAGTAGAGCCCAATCCGGACACGGGTACAATCTTCGGTCTTCATGTCTTCACATCCCATCAGTCCGGCCCACGGATAACAGGCCGGACGCCCGAGGACCCCTTAGTCCAGGACTCCCTCAGTGGCCACGAGGTAGGGAGGCGCGCCTGCCCCGCTGGGCGCGTCCCCACCCTTGTGGGGCCCTCGTGGCTCCCCTGACCGACTTCTTTCTCCTATATATATCCATATACCCTAAAAACAACAGAGAGCAGAATAGATCAGAAGTTCCGCCGCCGCAAGCCTCTGTAGCCATCTAAAACCAATCGGGACCCTGTTCCGGCACCCTGCCAGAGGGGAGATCCCTCACCGGTGGCCATCTTCATCATCCCGGTGCTCTCCATGACAAGGAGGGAGTAGTTCACCCTCGGGGCTGACGGTATGTACCAATAGCTATGTGTTTGATCTCTCTATCTCGTGTTCTTGATTCGGCACGATCTTGATGTGTCGTGGGCTTTTCTATTATAGTTGGATCTTATGATGTTTCTCCCCCTGTACTCTGTTGTAATGGATTGAGTTTTCCCTTTGAAGTTATCCTATCGGACCGAGTCTTTAATGATTTGAGAACACTTGATGTATGTCTTTTATGTGCTTATCTGTGGTGACAATGGGATATCACATGATTCACTTGGTGTATGTTTTGGTGATCAACTTGCAGGTTTCGTGACCTCGTGAACTTATGCATAGGGGTTGGCACACGTTTTCATCTTGACTCTCCGGTAGAAACTTTGGGGCACTCTTTGAAGTTCTTTGTGTTGGTTGAATAGATGATTCTGAGATTGTGTGATGCATATCGTATAATCATACCCATGGATACTTGTGGTGACATTGGAGTATCTAGGTGACATTAGGGTTTTGGTTGATTTGTGTCTTAAGGTTTTATTCTAGTACGAACTCTATGATAGATCGAACGGAAAGAATAGTTCATGTTATTTTACTACGGACTCTTGAATAGATCAATCAGAAAGGATAACTTTCAGGTGGTTTCATACCCTACCATAATCTCTTCGTTTGTTCTCCGCTATTAGTGACTTTGGAGTGACTCTTTGTTGCATCTTGAGGGATAGTTATATGATCCAATTATGTTATTATTGCTGAGAGAACTTGCACTAGTGAAAGTATGAACCCTATGCCTTCTTTCCTAGCATTGCAATACCGTTTACACTCACTTTTATTATTTGTTACCTTGCTGTTTTTATATTTTCAAATTACAAAAAACTATATCTACTATCCATATTGCACTTGTATCACCATCTCTTCGCCGAACTAGTGCACCTATACAATTTACCATTGTAATGGGTGTGTTGGGGACACAAGAGACTCTTTGTTATTTGGTTGCAGGGTTGATTGAGAGAGACCATCTTCATCCTACGCCTCCCACGGATTGATAAACCTTAGGTCATTCACTTAAGGGAAATTTGCTACTGTCCAACAAACCTCTGCACTTGGAGGCCCAACAACATCTACAAGAAGAAGGTTGCGTAGTAGACATCATTTGGGGAAGGTGACGTTGGGATTGAACCCACCGTGCGCGTCCCCATCGGCGTAGCCCGGCGAGGGCGTGCATCCCTATGGCTGCGGCGACGGAGAGCCGACGCCTTGCTGGCCCCAGGGCGCGTACTGGGCGTGGCTGCCGGGTGGATTCATCATCCCCACGCAAGTCGCCTCGGCCTCGGCTTGGTCCGCCGAAGCCGCAGCCGCATGCGCCGCGTTGTCATGGGCCTTCTTGGCGATTGCCTTGTTCCGCCGGTCGGTGGTGACAGCCTCCCGTCGCTGAACTTCCGCCCGCCACTCGACTTCCTCTGCTTCGGTTGGGCGACGAAGGCGGTCTCGGTTGCCGCGGCACGGGGGACGACGTACTTCTTCAGCGGCATGGCGGCCGGCTGGGAGGCGAGCGGGAGGGAGATTGGTGGGAGGAATGGAGAGAATGGGAGGGAAGTGATGGCAAAGCGGAAGAAACGACGGGAAGAGGCGCTCGACTCGCCGACACGGCGGACCCGCGCCCCTTTTCGCTTGTGCCGGTGCCCCCAGGCGCCCCCAGTGCGCCGTGTTCTGCTCGGGTTCACCGGCACCAGTTTCGGCCCGAGCCGGCGAAAAACGGGCTACTGGGGGCGCGACTGGGTCGTTTTTTCGGTGCCAGCGCGGCAAAAATGCCTGGGGAGGGCCTGTTGGGGGAGCGGCTGGAGATGCTCTTAGCATCCCCTTGGCAAATGTAGTGAGATTGAATAGAGATTTATCTGATCATGTGCAACTGCCCTTGAACACTAGGATGACACCCGCTCATAGTGGTAGTTCTAGGTTTGAAACTTGTTGGTTGGAGAGAGAAGGTTTCCATAAAGTTGTGAAAAACAAGTTAGCGCTGCTTTCATGAAGTGATAGGAAGAAATCTAGGATGTTAAGAAGACACCTCAAGGGTTGGCGTATTGATGTCGAAGGGACGTATAGAAACTTTTGAAAGGGTTTTTTAGGGAAGCTTGACGAACTAGACAAAATATGAATGCGATCACTACTTTCCCTATGTGGGAGAGAGAGAGCTCAAGTTTGGTTATGGATACCAAGCTGAAAAGGCTCTTAAGACATGAGGAATTGAAGTGGAGGAAGAGCACTAAGGAGAAAGATCTTAAACGAGAGGATGGAAATACTAAATATATTCACCTGAAAACTAGTGGAAGGAAAAAAGAAAAATCATATATTTTACAGTTTATCATTTCCCACATGCATATGAGTTTTTCACTGAATCGCATATTCGAGGATCATAATAGTTATAGCATGAAATACACACTCTTAATTATAAACATGGAAATATAATAATACAATATTGGGATAGTTAATTATGTGTCCTTAGTTGTGTCCCCCTTGGCAAGTTTACCCCTAGTTTCCGAAAACCCTCATTCCTGCCCAAACAACTTTGCTCGTCTTATGCTTTTGTCCTTTGACCGTTTGACCGTCACTTTGGAAAAATCATAACAAATTCATGCTAACTCCAAAAAATGTGAATAAGATATCAAAATGTTCAGAAAAACATCACCTATATGTGCATGTCATTTGCATTCATCACAATTGTGTTAGAAGGTCCCCATCTTAGATTGAGCTCCCATGATCTCAGCATGAATAGTAAAATCAAAAAAATTGAAACAAATTCTCAAAATTCTAAAAACTTTGGTGGAAAACAATGACCAATGTTTTGAGTTCTTTCCAAGTTTAGTAAGGGAATGGCATTTGTGGAAGTCGTGGTGAAAAAAAAATCAATGCTCCAAATCAAAAGCATTTTGGAGTGCTAATTTTTTTTTTGGCTGCGACTTCCATGAATGCCATTCCCTGATGAAACTTGGCAAGCACTCAAAACATTGGCCAATGTTTGCCAAAAAAAATTAAGAATTTTTTGAATTGTTTTCATTTTTTTTCCAGATTTCACTGTTCGTGTTGAGATCATATGGGCTCAAACTGAGATGGGGACTTCCCAACACTTTTTTCATCAGGTGTTTTTCTTAACATTTTGATATCTTATTCGAATTTTTCTGAGTTAGTATGAATTTGTTACGATTTTTTCAAATTGACGGTCAAACGGTCAAAGGGCAAAAGCATAAGACGAGCAAAGGGGTTTGGGCAGGAATGAGGGTTTTCAGAAACTAGGGGTAAACCTGCCGAGTGTGACCCAACAAGACTTCTCCCATGTCCTCAGGAACAAACATAACTACTCACAAAGCATATTCATGTTCAAGATCAGAGGGGTATTGAATATCATTAAGGATCTGAACATATGATCTTCCACTGAATAAACCAACTAGCATCAACTACAAGGAGTAATCAACACTACTAGCAACCCACATGTACCAATCTGAGCTTTTGAGACAAAGATCGGATACAAGAGATAAACTAGGGTCTGGAGAGGAGATGGTGCTGCTGAAGATGTTGATGGAGATTGACCCCCTCTCGACGAGAGGATCATTGGTGATAACGATGGCTTCGATTTCCCCCTCCCAGAGGGAAGTTTACCCAGCAAAATAGCTCCGCCAGAGCCCTAGATTGCTTCTGCCTAGGTTCCTCCTCAAGACGGCAGCGCTTCGTCCCGAAAGTTTCCTCTCGATTTTTTCCAGGTAAAAACCCTTCATATGGCAGAAGATGGACACCAGGGACCTGCCAGGGGTCGCACAAGCCCTAGGGGTGCGCCCGGGTGTACGGCGCACCCCCAGGCTTGTGGCCACCTGGTGGGTCCCCTCTGATATTTTCTTCGCCCAATAATTCTTATATATTCCAAAATAATTCTCCATAAATTTTCAAGACTTTTGAAGTTGTGCTGAATAGGTCTCTCAGATTTGCTCCTTTTCGGTCCAGAATTCCAGCTGCCGGCACTCTCCCTCTTTGTGTAAACCTTGTAAAATAAGAGATAAAAGGCATAAGTATTGTCCGGTGTGTAATAACAGCCCATAATGCAATAAGTATCAACTTAAAAGCATGATGCAAAATGGACGTATCAGCGAACTTGAACTATGAGAACAAATCAAGCGTGGTTGACTACGGAGGGATGCGAGGAGGCAGACAGAGGCATGGCCGTCCATCATCCATCCGATGGTCAAAAGTGTAATGAATTAGCTTCTTCTCAAATTACGTTATAATCCCATAAAATCAATACTCACGTCTATAACGTGAATGGAAATTCATGCTACGACCGAACTGATCCTCGGTTCGAAATCCCAGGGCCTCATTTTTTCACTTTTGTACGTTTGATCAATTTTTAATCTTTCTGTTGAGTTGTAAAAAATCAATGGTATTATACATGATCAACACCATTCTTCAAAGTGACATGCGCAATGTTAGATGTTTCGTTGGCTGTCTTGTGCATCACACACAAATATAGGCATTGATTGACATATCGGGTTTCATAGCAAGTATGCACGACCGAACGTTTCTCAATTATGTGAGGCTTTTTCACCAACTAAATGTACAAATAGCATGTCACTATGTCAAAGTTTACCGTTTTTTTACCATGGATAGGTTCGTTTATTTTTCCTTTAAAGATGATGTGCATGCTGCCGAGGCTCTAGGACTGGTTGAACCCAGGTCCGTCTGCCTTCGGCCCAGGACACGGGGTAGAGCGGGCTTAGTACAACCCATCTGCGAGCCTACATGACAAAGACCCTTGCGGGGCCTCCGGCCTCCCGAGGCCCTCTCGCGAGGCAGCCTCCTTAAGCCGTCTCCCGGGGGCCCCCTCGCGGGTGGATTCAACGAGGTCGCCAAGACATGCCTCGCGCTGCATGTGGGTGACGCACGCCACGATGAGCGTCGCCAGGACTGGTGCCAGCGAGTGTGGATGGTGAGGCTTTCCTCTTTGGTGCTAAAGGAACAAGGCCAACGCGTGGGTTCCCAAGGCAGCCCAAAGGTTACCTCTTTGGTGCAACAAGACTAGGGCGGCAGGCTCATCAGGACAGAGGTCATTGCCGAGCCCACCTACGCGTCACGGCCAGAAGCTTTGCCAGGCAGAGACCACCTTTTGTCAGGATAAGATGTACTCATGTTCCCCTTCAAAAATGGCCGTTGTGGCAACCCTTCCCGCCAAGTACTTTGGGGGAAGTGGACCGGGCCAGTACAAGTAGAGCTAGGTCGCCACCTTACATGGGGATGGACCCCCTGAGGGAGTCCTGGACTAAGGGGTCCTCGGGCGTCTGGCCTGTTATCCTTGGGCCGGACTGATGGGCTGTGTAGACATGAAGACCGAAGACTGTACTCGTGTCCGGATAGGACTCTCCTTGGCGTGGAAGGCCAGCTTGGCGATCAACTATGAAGATTTCTTCTTGCGTAACCGACTCTATGTAACCCTAGATCCCTCCGGTGTCTATATAAACCGGAGGGCGTAGTCCGGATAGCGGACGCTCATTACCATAGTCATACAGGCTAGACTTCTAGGGTTTAGCCATTACGATCTCGTGGTAGATCAACTCTTGTAACACTCATATTCATCAAGATCAATCAAGCAGGAAGTAGGGTATTACCTCCATAGTGAGGGCCCGAACCTAGGTAAACATCGTGTCCCCCGTCTCCTATTACCATCGATCCTAGACGCACAGTTCGGGACCCCCTACCCGAGATCCGCCGGATTTGA
Organism: Aegilops bicornis; assembly: GCA_021605145.1. Lineage (NCBI taxonomy): Eukaryota > Viridiplantae > Streptophyta > Magnoliopsida > Poales > Poaceae > Aegilops > Aegilops bicornis. The sequence goes on from CM038671.1 coordinate 662,761,444, forward strand.
CACCGACATTGGTGCTTTCATTGAGAGTTCCACTATGTCGCCGACGAAAGGTTCGATGGCCCCTTCGATCATCTATAGTGATGCTGTCCAAGGAGAAACCTTTCTCCCCGGACAGATTTTCGTATTCGGCGGCTTCATACTGCGAGCCAACTCGCTTGGCCATCTGGAGCAGATCGATAGCTACGCCCCTGGCTGCCAGGTCAGATTTGGAAGCTTGAACTACATTGCGGATATCCGTGGAGACTTGATCTTCAATGGATCCGAGACCGCAACGATTGCTCCCCCTCGCTTCGATGAACATGACCTAATCTGTCATCGGATTGCATCCAGGAGATGGTCCCTGTTGCTGCAACGGCCTTAGAACTAGAGCAGATGGTGCCATCCGAAGCCATAGAGTCCGCGGCGTTGGAGACGCACACAGACTCGACACCCTATAATATTTGCGTCAATGGAACTCCGGACTCGTCTCCGGCTATAAGTTCCGGACCACGTACGCCCGCGGACGCCGAGCTGGATCGGTTATCGATTTTTGAATTCAGCGCCGCAGACATCTTCCAGCACTCACCTTTGGGTGACGTGCTAAACTCTTTATAGCCACTGTCGATGGACTCACAGCCGAACTATGTTCGGTTCGAGCTAGAGGCTGACGATGGAGAATTTTGCTTCCCACCCGCCACCCACTTCATAGCCACTGTCGATGACTTAACCGACGTGCTTGATTATGGCTTCGAAGAAATCGACGGTATGGTAGACGATGACGACAAGGAGCAAGGCCAAGACCCGCCATTCACTGGACATTGGACGACCACCTCTTCGTATGATGTGTACATGGTTGACACGCCTAAAAAAGCTAGCGATGATGACAAAGAAGATCCAGTTGCGAATAAACCTTCTGAGACACTGCCCAAGCGACGGCGCCCTAAACGCCGTTCTAAGCCTCGTCGCTCAAAAGATGGCAACACTGGCACCGGAGAAAATAGTACTCAGGGTGACGCCGAAAACAATGAAGATCCTGTTGGAGTAGAATCCAAACAGGAGGAACAAGACAACGTGCAAGTTAACCCTGATAAACAGGCCATGCCCAATGACCCAGATGACGATAGTTATCGTCCAGTATCTGAGGATGAGGAGAGCCTCGGTAGCGAGGATTTCATCATGCCTGAGGCACCCCTCGAACAGGAGCGCTTCAAGCGCTAGCTAATAGCTACTGCTAGAAGCCTGAAGAAAAAGCAACAACAGCTCCAAGCCGATCAAGACCTACTCATTGACAGATGGACTGATGTCCTGGCAGCCGAAGAATACGGCCCCAAGCGCCCAGTCAAGAGTTACCCGAAGCGCAGACTGCTACCTCGGTTCGATGAGGTGGCACCAGATCCCATACCTCCCTCGCGCAATGCGGAACGACCACCACGTGGTCGGGATAGTGCGGCGGACTGACCACCCCGCGGTCGGGTTAAAATGGCAACTCAGGCCGAACAACAGCCCGCCCCACCACCCCGCAAAAACAGAGACAAAACAGCTCCGGGCTATACATACGACCTTCGGCAGGAACTGGACAGTAGAGCAGGACACACCAGATCAATCTACGGATCGCGAGGACGCTTCCCGTCTCGGGATGACGGCTACCTATTCGGACGCGACAAACCTAGTCACTCCAGGGCCGATAACCGCAGACGGACTCCATTGGAGGTGCGCCGCGACGTGGCCTGATATAGAGGTGCCGCACACCCTCTCTGCTTCACAGACGAAGTACTGGATCATGAATTCCTGGAGGGGTTCAAGCCCGTCAACATTGAATCATACAACGGAACAACCGATCCCGCAGTGTGGATCGAAGATTTTATTCTCCACATCCATATAGCTCGAGGAGATGACCTCCACGCCATCAAATACCTCCCACTAAAATTAAAAGGGACAGCTAGACACTAGTTAAATAGCCTGCCCGAAAATTCCATCAGCAGCTGGGAGGACTTGGAAGAAGCTTTTCTCGACAACTTCCAAGGTACTTATGTCCGGCCACCAGATGCTGATGACTTAAGTCATATAGTCCAACAACCTGGAGAATCAGCCAGCAAATTCTGGACTAGGTTCCTAACGAAAAAGAACCAGATCGTTGACTGTCCGGATGCCGAAGCCTTAGCAGCCTTCAAACACAGCATCCATGACGAGTGGCTCGCCCGCCACCTCGTCCAAGAAAAGCCGAAATCCATGGCAACCCTCACAGCACTCATGACCCGCTTTTGCGCGGATGAGGACAGTTGGTTGGCTCGTAGTACACACACAGCCAACGAGGCAGGCCCCTCTGAGGCCAAAAACAGCACCGGCAAGCCCCGACACAATAAACACAAATGCCGAGGTAATGGCGATAACACCGATGACACGGCAGTTCATGTCGGATCCAGTGGCTCCAAGTCCGGCCAGCGGAAGAAGCCTTATAAAAGGAACAGCGAGGGACCATCCAGCTTGGACCGCATACTCGATCGTCCGTGTCAGATACATGGCACCCCAGACAAAGAAGCCAATCATACCAACAGAGATTGCCGGGTCTTCAAGCAAGCCAGCAAGTCAAATGTCGGAAGCAAGAAAACGGGATCGCAAAGCGAAGACAGCGACGAAGAGCCCCGGCAGCCGAACACTGGAGGAAAGAAAAAGTTTCCCCCTCAAGTCAAAACGGTGAACATGATATACGCTACACACATCCCCAAAGGGAAGCGCAAGCGCGCACTCAGGGACATGTATGCAATAGAGCCAGTCATCCCAAAATTCAATCCACGGTCATCATTCCAGATCACCTTTGATCGTCGAGATCATCCAACTAGTACCCGTCATGGCGGTTCGGCCGCACTGGTCCTCGACCCAATCATCGACGGATTTCACCTCACACGAGTCATAATGGACGGTGGTAGCAGCCTCAACCTGGTCTATCAGGATACAATGTGCAAAATGGGCATTAACCCATCACGGATCAAGCCCACAAGGACTACCTTGAAAGGAGTCATCCCAGGTGTTGAGGCCCGCTGTACGGGCTCAATCACACTTGAGGTTGTCTTCGGATCCCCGGACAACTTCTGAAGCGAGGAGTTACTCTTCGACATCCTCCCCTTTCGCAGCGGCTACCACGCACTGCTTGGACGAACCGCGTTTGCTCGATTCAACGTGGTACCTCATTACGCTTATCTCAAGCTCAAGATGCCCGGACCTCGTGGGCGTCATAACGATCCAATGGAAATACAGAACGCTCCCTCCGTACCGAGGAGCATACCGCGGCCTTAGCAGCAGAAGTACAACGTGGCCTTTCTCAGCCGAACCTTAATTCGGCGGCCGAACTCCCGGACACCATTAAGAGAGTCCAGACCATTCTGCGGTGAGGCAGACCGGCTCGTCAAGAGCTTATCTAGCAATTTTGCCTCCGTCCAAGTCCCGATCGAATGGCGGCATTCGTACCAGGCGTACATAATTACGCACTCAAAATTCCTTGGGCATCAATGGAGGCATAGCAACCCGCGATCCACAGTACGGCTTGACCGACCCCTGATCCGCACAATCTCACTTCTCCTTTTTATTTCGGGATTTTCTCTTTTCGAGGTCTCTTCCGACAACCAGTTCGTCGGACACACCAAGGAGGCAAGGAGCTTTGGTGTATAAGGAAATCCCCAGGTGGTCTCTGCTAACGACCGCTATACCTATTTTACATACCTACACACAACTCGTTCTTGGTCGTGGCATGTTAAATAGCATTTCTTACTTACTGCATTACTTGAAAAAGTACGCCTTGGCATATTAATCATACTACAATAAAAGGTAGTGTCAGCTTATTACATGATATCCTGCTCTTTTTTACCTTCGTATTTATTACCCGTTGCACACAAACATTCTGGTACGTATTGCGCCAGGGGCTTCATCATGCCCCACATTACGGCAATAAAAGTCCGAACACTTTTACAGTACAGTTCGGCACCCCAAACTTATAGCATTATATTCATCGGCTCCGAATCATGTCTTTGGTCAATAGTTGGGTTGCCCGACTCCTGTGCTTGCTACCTTACGTTCCGCTATATCGGCTAGGGTAGTAAAGGGAGAACTACTGCAATTGTGTCCCGGTTCTTCCGGACGAGCTCCTCGGTAGAGAAAGCCGAAAACTGACTGTCATGATGCGGCGAGAGCTGGTCAGCTGTTCGAGAGGTCCCAAATCGTTAGAGATTTTCTCCACTTCATGCGAGGAATCGGTTTCCCCGATTAGGCGTGTGTTACGCCCCTAGTTCGGCCTTCCGAATACCAGGGGCTTCGCCGAATTTCTTATTGTCAAACTCCTATGGCTAAGTGAGGGTGATAAAGGCCACATAGTCTGATTGCCTTGTTCGTTGCGCTAAACACATCCTTTAAGGACCAGAATGTGGAGTAAAGAGTGTTTAGATTTATCCCGAACACCCCCGTACAACCTACGTGGGGGCATAAGCCGACAACTGGTCAACCCTCGGATTTCATAAACGGGCGCACATGAGGTAGAATTTAAATCGCAAGCATTATATTACACAACATCATTGTTCCATATTACAGGACAGGATAATACGAATGTTTTCATGGGAATATAACATCCTTCGAACATTGCTCCGCTACGAGGCGGGATCCCTCCAGGACACTATCAAAATAAAGCTCGGGTTGATGATGCTCCTTGCCCTCAGGCGCCACCTCGATCACCAGCTTCTTGGCATCTAGCTTCGCTAAATGCGTCTTGACGCGGGCAAATGCCATCCGTGCACCTTCAATGCAGACCGATCGCTTCACGGCTTTGAGCCGTGGGCAGGCACTCACGAGCCGCTTCACAATTCCGAAGTAGCTGCTAGGTATGGGCTCGGCAGGCCACAGCCGGATTATCAGGTCCTTCATAGCTAGCTCGTCCGAATCAGGTCTTTGCTTTCGACCACCGTTTCAATTTGGTCGCTAAAAAAGCACCGGATGTTCTGGTCCAAAATATTGAGACCAGAACAGCTTCTCCATAGACATCCCCTCTTCGACTCGATAAAACTCGATAGCATCTGATACGCTGCGCGACAGATTCGCAAACGACCCTGGAAAACCCAAATTCAGGTCAGTACAGGGAATGTTTCCTTCGCCTACTAGCTTTGCATAGCGAAAGACTTACCCGCCGTAATCTTCTTGGCCGCCTGAATTTCTTGGAGGGCGCTCTGGGCTTCGGCTCAGGCATCCTGTGTGCTCTGACGGGCCTTTGCAAGTTTCGACTCTTGGGTCTTAAAATCGCGTTCCAAGGACTCGAGTTTCTCGACGGCGTCCAGGAGCTTTTGCTAGGCCTTGCTAACCAGGGCCTCGTGCTTCTCGCACGTGGCGCGTTCCATGGCTGCTTTGTCCTCGACCTCGGCTTACGCCTTCTTGAGGGCCGCCACCTCGGTCGTGTCCCCTAACAAAGTTCACGACACTTTAGTCAGCTTGAACAATTTATTCTTCAATATACACACATGTTACTGCATACCTTGGCTATCCTCCAGCTGCTTCTTCACGAGGCTGAGCTCTTCCTCGGCCCGCTGCAGTTTCCGCTTCAGTCCGGAGACCTCCGTGGTTTGAGCAGTAGCAGCCCGCAACGAGGCCTGCTTAGTCGCATAGAGACTTTTTGTTAGACTCCTACGATAATTATTTTTGATCCTCTATTCGGTTTTTCTTGAGGGACACCGAACAAAGCATCAGGGGCTACTGTCTACGCTGTGATATTCCTCTTACAATTACATTACTCACCTCAAAGCTTGTTAGAAGGCTAGCGCAGGCTTCGGTCAGTCCGCTTTTGGCGAACTGAACCTTCTCAATAACCGTATCCATAAGTATACGATGCTCATCCACAATGGAAGCGCCTCGTAGCATTTCTAGCAGATTATCTGGTGCCTCTGGTTGGACAGAGGTCACCGGCGGAACAGGCACACCTCCTCCTTTCAGGGAAAGCCGTTCGCTGGACTCCGGAGCCATGAAGGTCTCCGGAATAGTATTCGGTTGAGAGCCAAATGGAACCCGGCCTCCATCCCCAGTCCCCATGGGGGCTTTTTCCCCCACGTGTCCGGCAGCCGAGGAGTCATCCTGGGGCGCCACCCTGACGATCTCCTAACCTCCCCGATGCAGGATGGTCCTTTGGGACACAACTTCGTCATCACCTTTGGGCGATACAGAATGAGCAGGTGGCGGAGACATGCTAGCCATCTCCTTAGAGTCTAGCAAACTCTCTGTTGAGGATCGCGGGGAGCCGTCACGGGCCAGGCTGGAATAACACAATTTACACGTATCAATATTAAAAATCAGAAAGCTAGACGTTTGGGCACGCATAAGGATTTTGGTACTGACGATGCGGCCTGAGGCTTGGTCCGGGGAGGTCGTTCCTGACTACTCTCGATATCCCACGCGGAGTTATCCACACGGGAGCCCCTCCCCTTCTTGGGCGCCTTCGCCTCGAGATTCATGGAGGCCGCTCTCTTCTTCGTCCCCACCTCGGGTGAGGAGTCTTCTTCTTCCTCCACCTCGTCATCGTCTTTGGCGGACGAAGAGTGAGTCTCGTCTTCGGACGTCACGTTCGAAGAGCCTTTTGGCGAGTGCCCCTCTGGGCCCCTTTGGCCGCTTTCTTGGCCGGCACCTCATAAGGTGCTGGAAACAACTTTTTCGTTAGTAACGGGAATTCTGGATCCTCGGGCAACAGATCCGGGCAGTTAATCCCCCCTGCTACCTCGATCTAGGCCTGAAAACATGAATGGGAAGGCTTAGGATTTTTCCTTGAAATATGCTAGTAAAGGGGATACCTTGAAAACATGAAAGAACTTACTGAATTAGCCTGGCGTTTTAAGCCGAGCTCGCGATCTTCAGTCGTGGGTGGTGGCGTCTCGCCGGCCTTCAAGAGCACTTTCCAGATGTCTTCGTGCATCATGCTGAAGAGCTCTAGTAGCGTCTGGTGCTTGGTCGGATCATACTCCCACAAAAAAACAAGTTCGGCGTTGGCACGGAAGGACCCGACGAACGAGCATGACCTGGATAACATTGACAAGCTTGATTTTCCTGTCTATCATGTTCTGGATGCATGTATGGAGCCCATTCAGCTCGTCCGAGGGACCCCAGGTTAGGCCCCTCTCTTGCCAGGAGGTGAGCCGCATCGGGGTTCCGGATTGGAATTCGGGGGCCACCACCCAGTCAGTGTCACGTGGCTCGATGTTATAGAACCACCCCGATTGCCAACCCTTTACCGTCTCCGCGAAGGAGCCTTCGGGCCAGGTAACATTGGGCATCTTGCCCACCATGGCGCCTCCACACTCCGCTTGTTGACCTCTCACCACCTTCGGCTTCACATTGAAGGTCTTCAGCCATAGACCGAAATGAGGTGGGATGCGGAGAAAGGCCTCGCACACGACAAAGAACGCCGTGATGTTGAGAATGAAGTTAGGGGCTAGGTCACGGAAGTCTAGCCCGTAGTAAAACATCAGTCTGCGGACGAATGGGTGGAGAGGGAATCCTAGCCCGCGGACAAAATGTGTGAGAAACACAACCCTCCATGGGGCTCTGGAGTAGGGACGAGATGTCCTTTGGCCGGGAGTCGGTGAGCGATCTCCATGGCCAGGTACCCGGCCTCCCGGAGCTCCTTGATGTCCTTCTTAACGGAGGAGGCCATCCACTTGCCTCCAGCTCCGGATTCGGACATGTTTGGAGTGCTTTCTCGAACGAGGAAAAGCTAAAACTTGGGCGCTGGAGCTCACGGACGGAAGGGCTGAGGGAGAGAAAGGGCGTGGGTGAAAAAAGGGAATCCTTATTCTCTTATAAAGGCCACGAATATCAAGCACCTCCCCACTCCCGATTGCCAACCCTTTACCGTCTCCGCGAAGGAGCCTTCGGGCCAGGTAACATTGGGCATCTTGCCCACCATGGCGCCTCCACACTCCGCTTGTTGACCTCTCACCACCTTCGGCTTCACATTGAAGGTCTTCAGCCATAGACCGAAATGAGGTGGGATGCGGAGAAAGGCCTCGCACACGACAAAGAACGCCGTGATGTTGAGAATGAAGTTAGGGGCTAGGTCACGGAAGTCTAGCCCGTAGTAAAACATCAATCTGCGGACGAATGGGTGGAGAGGGAATCCTAGCCCGCGGACAAAATGTGTGAGAAACACAACCCTCCATGGGGCTCTGGAGTAGGGACGAGATGTCCTTTGGCCGGGAGTCGGTGAGCGATCTCCATGGCTAGGTACCCGGCCTCCCGGAGCTCCTTGATGTCCTTCTTAACGGAGGAGGCCATCCACTTGCCTCCAGCTCCGGATTCGGACATGTTTGGAGTGCTTTCTCGAACGAGGAAAAGCTAAAACTTGGGCGCTGGAGCTCACGGACGGAAGGGCTGAGGGAGAGAAAGGGCGTGGGTGGAAAAAGGGAATCCTTATTCTCTTATAAAGGCCACGAATATCAAGCACGTCCCCACTCGCCCTAAAAGCTCGCCTATTCCCAGGGCCTGTGTAAACGACACAGTTGGGTTACCCATGCCCCCATTGATGGGAATCCCGTGATAAGGGGACACGATCTCTGCTTTGGCAAGACGTGCCAATGGCAACCGTGTCTCGGGACGTGTAGCGTCGGGCACATAACGGTCCGGAATTATGACCGGTCAGACGTAATGTCATGCTACAAAAATTTGTCAGCGGATTAGATTTGTGTAAAAATTATATTCTCTCTGTGGTCATGTATGGTGTGCGTGACAGGTTCGGATACTATCATCGCGTCAAAAGACTATCTTGGAGTTCGGAAAAAGGGGAACCCGCCTTGGAATGCCGAAGACAATCTGCGCGCCGGACTCCTCGTCATTGAAGCCAGGTTCAGGGGCTACTGAGGGAGTCCTGGACTAAGGTGTCATCGGGCATCCGTGTCGGATTTCGGGTTCCGGCAGACCCTCTAGGTTCAAACTCTGGGGTGCGCGCGGAGATCTCATCCTCTACCTACCTGCACCTCGCTGCCTCGCTAGAATCTAAACTACGAAAGGAACAACACAAGAGACACAGGGTTTATACTAGTTCGGGCCACCATTGTGGTGTAATACCCTACTCTAGTTTGTGGGGTGGTGGATTGCCTCTCGGGCTGATGATGAACAATACAGGGGAGAACAGCCTCGCGAGGGTCTATTCTTGGCTGGTGCGATGAACTGCTAGGGGGAGTCCAGTCGCTTTTCTCTCTCTCTCTCTCTCTCTCTCTCTCTCTCTCTCTGCGATTGATCTCTTATTGCCGGATCAAGCTCTGTTCTTGATTCCCCCCGGATCCCTCTACCCTGTGGGTGGCTAGTCCTATTTATAGGCAAAGGCCCTAGGCCTCTTCCCAAATATTGAGCGGGAAGGGCACCAACAATTGGCCATTTTGAAGGGGAACATCTAGTACACTTATCCTGACTAAAGTTGGTCCTCGCCTGTCAAAGGCTCTGGTGGTGGCGCCGGCTTGGGCTCCACGATGACTTCCTTCCTGCCGTTGCGATGGTCTTGGTCTTGTTGCACATAAACGGATGCCTTTGCTTGATGCTCTCGCCTGCGCTTGCCCCCTTTGCACCAAAGAGGAAAGGAGGACACCCCGCAGGCTGGCGCCTGCCTGGCGCCCTTGGTTGTTAATGGCTTGTGTCATGGGCACCTCGTGAGGTACCCGCCTTGATCTCTCCGCCTCCTCACGAGCCAGCCTGACGAGGCCGTGCCTGAGGAAGCTTCCTGTCATCCGCCCCGCGAGGCTTGGCCCCTCGCGAGGGTCTTGAGCTTGTGCTAATGGAGATGGGCCGTGCTGGGCCACCCCTTGAGCCACGCTGCAGGCCGCAGGCAGGCAAGTCTGGGTACCCCCGTTCCCAGAACACCGACAATCCGGCCTGGTATCCTTGGGTCGGACTGATGGGCTGTGAAGACATGAAGATCGAAGACTGTACCCGTGTCCGGATAGGACTCTCCTTGGCGTGGAAGGCAAGCTTGGCGATCAACTATGAAGATTTCTTCTTGTGTAACCGACTCTATGTAACCCTAGATCCCTCCGGTGTCTATATAAACCGGAGGGCGTAGTCCGGATAGCGGACGCTCATTACCATAGTCATACAGGCTAGACTTCTAGGATTTAGCCATTACGATATCGTGGTAGATCAACTCTTGTAACACTCATATTCATCAAGATCAATCAAGCAGGAAGTAGGGTATTACCTCCATAGAGAGGGCCCGAACCTGGGTAAACATCGTGTCCGCCGTCTCCTGTTACCATCGATCCTAGACGCACAGTTCGGGACACCCTACCCGAGATCTGCCGATTTTGACACCGACACCCGCTCCGAGAGAGAGTTCATCCACACCTCAAGCCCAGAGCCGCTCGAGAGGCCTCTCGAGGCAACTTGTACTCACACATTCATCCTCCCTCGCTAGGCAATCCAGCCACAAAGCAGGAGTAGGGCTTTATACCGCAAGGTGGCCCGAACCTGGGTAAATCGTTGTCTTCTTAGTCCTTCTTCCTTGGCTGGATCACGCAGGAGCTTGCCCGTGAGGTTGGGTGCAGCTGATAGGGCGGGGTGAGGATTACCAAGCACACCCCTAAGTTCGAACCTTCCTTGGGTCTGCGGAGCCCCAATTCTGACATTTGGCGCGCCAGGTAGGGGGCTGCTATTGGGGAACGTAGCATGCAATTTCAAAAAAATTCCTACGATCACGCAAGATCTATATAGGAGATGCATAGCAACGAGAGGGGGAGTGTGTGTCCACGTACCCTCGTAGACCGAAAGTGGAAGCGTTAGTTTAACGCGCTTGATGTAGTGGAACGTCTTCGCGATCCAACCGATCAAGTACTGAACATACGGCACCTCCCAGTTCAGCACACGTTCAGCTCGATGACGTCCCTCAAACTCTTGATCCAGCAAAGTGTCGAGGGTGAGTTTTGTTAGCACGATGGCATGGTGACGGTGATGGTGATGTGATCAGCGCAGGGCTTTGCCTAAGCACTATGACGCTATGACCGGAGGAGTAAACTGTGGAGGGGGGCACCGCACACGGCTAATAGAACAATTGATGTGTTATGGGGTGCCCCCTGCCCCCGTATATAAAGGAGGAGAGGGACGAGGCCGGCCCTAGGGGCGCACCCAAGTGGGGGCGCCACCCCTTGTGGGGTCCCCTCTCTCTCCCCTATGGCCATGTTGGCCCATTACTTTCCCGGGGGGGGGGGGGGGGTTCCGGTAAACTCCCGGTATTCCAAAAAATTCCCGAAACACTCCAGAACCATTCCAGTGTCCGAATATCATCGTCCAATATATCAATCTTTACTTCTCTCCAATTTCGAGACTCCTCGTCATGTCCATGATCTCATCTGGGACTCCGAACAATCTTCAGTCACCAAAACACATAACTCATAATACAAATCGTCATCGAACATTAAGCGTGCAGACCCTACTGGTTCGAGAACTATGTAGACATGACCGAGACATATCTCCAACCAATAACCAACAACGGAACATGGATGCTCATATTGGTTCCTACATATTTTACGAAGATCTTTATCGGTCAAACCGCAATGACAACATACGTTATTCTCTTTGTCATCGATATGTTACTTTCCCGAGATTCGATCGTCGGTATCCTCATACCTAGCTCAATCTCGTTACCGGCAAGTCTCTTTACTTGTTCCGGAATGCATCATCTCGTAACTAACTCATTAGTCACATTGCTTGCAAGGCTTATCATGATGTGCATTACCGAGAGGGCCCAGAGATACCTCTCCGATACTCGGAGTGACAAATCCTAATCTCGATATGTGCCAACCCAACAAACACCTTCGGAGACACCTGTAGAGCATCTTTATAATCACCCAATTACTTTGTGACATTTGATAGCACACATGGTGTTCCTCCGGTATTCAGGAGTTGCATAATATCATCGTCAAAGGAAAATATGTATAAGTCATGAAGAAAGCAATAGCAATAAAACTTAACGATCATTATGCTAAGCTAACGGATGGGTCTTGTCCCGTTGATCAAATGACAACACATGTCTATGGTCAGGAAACTCAACCATCTTTCATTAATGAGCTAGTCAAGTAGAGGCATACTAGGGATAGTTTTTTTTGTCTATGTATTCACACATGTATCAAGTTTCCGGTTAATACAATTCTAGCATGAATAATAAACATTTATCATGATATAAGGAAATATAAATAACAACTTTATTATTGCCTCTAGGGCATATTTCCTTCAGCTGCCGCTCGTCTTCCGCTTCGCTCCGAGTTCCGCTGCACCAACTTCATGGCCGGCGACCGCCGTGTTCGCGCCGAGCACCGGGCGGCGCGTGTTGCTCAGACCGCGCCCGTGGCATGCAATGGCCGCCACCACTCCACCGTCGCCACAGCCGCCGCCATCGACCTGGCTGCGCACGAGCAGCAGGACTCCTCTCTGCACCCTTCTGTGCCGCGGGGCGGCCGCACCACCACTCCTTCACTCACCTCGGCCATGGCTTCGTCCTCCCATGCTCGCCGCGGGCCAGTGAACACGCAGGCTGCCCTGCTCATGGCACAGGAACTATTGCACTATGCCCAGCCAACGAGGGCTAGGACTCCTGGCTCTGCCACATCACCGAGCTCATCAACACCATGGGCGAGGCCCCGACGCCCTCCCACTCGATGCGCCCTCTGCCGTATCATGCGGGCGACGTTGCGGATGGCACACCTCCACCGCCTCCCCTGCACGGTGACGTTGTGATGTTTGATAGCACACAAGGTGCTCCTCCGGTATTCAGGAGTTGTATAATCTCATAGTCAAAGGAATATGTATAAGTCATGAAGAAAGCAATAGCAATAAAACTTAATGATCATTATGCTAAGCTAACAGATGGGTCTTGTCCATCACATCATTCTCCTAATGATGTGATCCCGTTCATCAAATAACAACACATGTCTATTGTCAGGAAACTCAACCATCTCTGATTAATGAGCTAGTCAAGTAGAGGCATACTAGGGACACTTTGTTTTGTCTATGTATTCACACATGTATCAAGTTTCCGGTTAATACAATTCTTGAATGAATAATAAAAATTGATCATCATATAAGTAAATATAAATAACACCTTTATTATTGCCTCTAGGGCATATTTCTTTCAGTCTCCCACTTGCACTAGAGTCAATAATCTAGATTACATTGTAATGATTCTAACACCCATGGAGTCTTGGTGCTGATCATGTTTTGCTTGTGGAAGAGCCTTAGTCAACGGGTCTACAACATTCAGATTTGTATGTATTTTGCAAATATCTATGTCTCCCTCCTTGACTTGAGCGCGGATGGAGTTGAAGCGTCTCTTGATGTGTTTGGTTCTGTTGTGAAATCTGGATTACTCTGCTAAGGCAATTGCTCCAGTATTGTCACAAAAGATTTTCATTGGACGCGATGCTCTAGGTATTACACCTAGATCGGATATGAACTCATTCATCCAGACTCCTTCATTTGCTACTTCTGAAGCAGCTTTGTATTCCTCTTCACATGTAGATCCTGCCACGACGCTCTGCTTGGAACTGCACCAACTAACAGCTCCAGCATTCAATATAAATATGTTTCTGGTTTGCGACTTATAGTCATCCGGATCAGTGTCAAAGCTAGCATCGACGTAACCATTTACGACAAGCTCTCTGTCTCCTCCATAAACGAGAAACATATCCTTAGTCCTTTTCAGGTATTTCAGGATGTTCTTGACTGCTTTCTAGTGATCCACTCGTGGATTACTTTGGTACCTCCCTGCTAAACTTATAGCAAGGCACACATCAGGTCAGGTACACAGCATTGCATACATGCTAGAACCTATGGCTGAGGCATAGGGAATAACTTTCATTTTCTCTCTGTCTTCTACAGTGGTCGGGCATTGGGTCTGACTCAACTTAACACGTTGTAACACAGGCAAGAACCCTTTCTTTGACTGATCCATTTTGAACTTCTTCAAAACTTTATCAAGGTATGTGCTTTGTGAAAGTCCAATTAAGCGTCTTGATCTATCTCTACAGATCTTGATGCCCAATATATAAGCAGCTTCACCGAGGTCTTTCATTGAAAAATTCTTATTCAAGTATCCATTTATGCTATCCAAAATTCTATATCATTTCCAACAACAATATGTCATCCACATTTAATATTAGAAATGCTACAGAGCTCCCACTCACTTTCTTGTAAATACAAGCTTCTCCAAAAGTCTATATAAAACCATATGCTTTGATCACACTATCAAAGCGTATATTCCAACTCCGAGAGGCTTGCACCAGTCCATAAATGGATCGTTGGAGCTTGCACACTTTGTTATCACCTTTAGGATCGACAAAACCTTCTGGTTGCATCATATACAACTCTTCTTTAAGAAATCCATTAAGGAATGCATTTTTGACATCCATTTGCCAAATTTCATAATCATAAAATGCGACTATTGCTAACATGATTCGGGCAGACTTAAGCATCGCTACGGGTGAGAAGGTCTCATCGTAGTCAACTTCTTGAACTTGTCAAAAACCTTTCGCAACAAGCCGACCTTTGTAGACAGTAACATTACCGTCAGCGTCAGTCTTCTTCTTGAAGATCCATTTTCTTTCTATGGCTTGCCGATCATCAGGCAAGTCAACCAAAGTCCATACTTTGTTCTCATACATGGATCCCATCTCAGATTTCATGGCTTCAAGCCATTTCGCGGAATCTGGGCTCATCGTCGCTTCCTCATAGTTCGTAGGTTCGTCATGGTCTAGTAACATGACTTCCAGAACAGGTTTCCCGTACCACTCTGGTGCGGAACATACTCTGGTTGACCTACGAGGTTTGGTAGTAACTTGATCTGAAGTTTCATGATTAACTTCCTCACTAACTGGTGTAGGCATCACTGGAACTGATTTCTGTGATGAACTAATTTCCAATTCAAGAGAAGGTACAACTACCTCATCAAGTTCTACTTTCCTCCCACTCACTTCTTTCGAGAGAAACTCCTTCTCTAGAAAGGATCCATTCTTAGCAACAAATATCTTGCCTTCGGATCTGTGATAGAAGGTGTACCTAACAATTTCTTTTGGGTATCCTATGAAGACACGCTTCTCCGATTTGGGTTCGAGCTTATCAGGCTGAAGCTTTTTCACATAAGCATCGTAACCCCAAACTTCAAGAAACGAAAGCTTAGGTTTCTTGCTAAACCACAGTTCATATGGTGTCCTCTCGACGGACTTAGATGGTGCCCTATTTAACGTGAATGCAGCCGCCTCTAATGCATAACCCCAAAACAATAGTGGTAAATCGGTAAGAGACATCATAGATCACACCATATCTAATAAAGTACGGTTACGACGTTCGGACACACCATTACGCTGTGGTGTTCCAGGTGGCGTGAGTTGCGAAACTATTCCACATTGTTTTAAGTGAAGACTAAACTCGTAACTCAAATATTGGCCTCCGGGATCATATCATAAAAACTTTATTTTCTTGTTACGATGATTTTCCACTTCACTCTGAAGTTCTTTGAACTTTTCAAATGTTTTAGACTTGTGTTTCATTAAGTAGATATACCCATATCTGCTCAAATCATCTGTGAAGGTCAGAAAATAACGGTACCCGCCGCGAGCCTCAACACTCATTGGACCGCATACATCGGTATGTATTATTTCTAATAAGTCGGTAGCTCGTTCCATTGTTCTGGAGAACGGAGTTTTAGTCATCTTGCCCATGAGGCATGGTTCGCAAGCATCAAATGATTCATAATCAAGTGATTCCAGAAGTCCATCCGCATGGAGTTTCTTCATGCGCTTTACACCAATATGACCTAAGTGGCAGTGACACAAATATGTCGCACTATCATTATCAACTTTTGGCATCAATATTATGAATATGTGTATCACCACGATCGAGATTCAACAAAAATATACCACTCTTCAAGGGTGCATGACCATAAAAGATATTACTCATATAAATAGAACAACCATTATTCTCCATTTAAATGAATAGCCGTCTCGCATTAAACAAGATCCAGATATAATGTTCATGCTAAATGCTGGCATGAAATAACAATTATTCACGTCCAAAACTAATCTCGAAGGTAGATGTAGAGGTAGCGTGCCGACGGTGATCACATCGACCTTGGAACAATTCCCGACGCGCATTGTCACCTCATCCTTAGCCAATCTTCGTTTAATCTGTAGCCCCTGTTTCGAGATACAAATGTGAGCAACCGTACCGGTATCAAATACCCATGCACTACTACGAGCATTAGTAAGGTCCACATCAATAACATGTATATCAAGTATACCTTTGTTCACTTTGCCATCTGAAAGCACAAGTGCTCCCTGGGTGATTTCGGTAATTAATGTCAACATATCTCTGTTGGACTAATGTTTTCACCTAATATATTTCAGAAAGTTCAACAAAGGCATGACATGGACAAGAGGATGTGGAACCCCTTCTAGATGTTAAAGACAGAAGATTGGCAAAAGCTCAAGACTCTTCATTTCTATTTTAGTGATCCAAGATCACATTGAGTCCATAGGAAAGCCAATACTATTAAAAGGGGATGAGGTGTTGCTTAATGGCTTGCTTGCTCAGAGTGCTTAGTGATATACTCCAAAGCCCTCAACCACTTTCTCATTCCACATATGTCCTAAACCTAAAGTGAAACTCGGACCAACTGATTTGATCTATGAGGTGCCACCGAGTTCACTTGACATAGCCACTGCCAGAAACTCTAATCAGTTTGGTCTCATCGATGGAAACTCTTTCACACCGAGATGGGCTTACAAACTCTCTGTTACCTGTTGCAATTATTTTGGTCTCACTGAGATATGCAATCGGTCTCACCGAGTTTGCTTGACCAACTCTCTGTTTGCTCATTACCAAATTCTGTCTCACCGAGTTTGTGTAATCGGTCAAACCGAGTTGAGGTTTACCCTAACCCTAGCACATCGGTCCCACCAAGTTGATCATGTCGGTCCCACCGAAAAGCGTAACGTTCACATTTTGAACCATATCGGTCCGACCGAGTTTGGTAAATTGTGTGTAACGGCTAGATTTTGTGTGGAGGCTATATATACCCCTCCACCCATTCTCCATTCGAGGGGAGAGCCATCAGAACGTGCCTACACTTCCAGTATTCATTTTCTGAGAAAGAACCACCTACTCATGTGTTGAGACCAAGACATTCCAATCCAACCACAAGAATCTTGATCTCTAGCCTTCCCCAAGTTGCTTTCCACCATAGCCAAATCTGTGAGAGAGAGTTGACTATTGGGGAGACTATCACTTGAAGCACAAGAGCAAGGAGTTCATCATCAACACACCACCTATTACCTTTTGGAGAATGGTGTCTCCTAGATTGGTTAGGTGTCACTTGGGAGCCTCCGTCAAGATTGTGGATTTGAACCAAGGAGTTTGTAAGGGCACGGAGATCGCCTACTTCATGAAGATCTACTCAAGTGAGGCAAGTCCTTCGTGGGCGATGGCCATGGTGAGATAGACAAGGTAGCTTCTTCGTGGACCCTTCATGGGTGGAGCCCTCCATGGACTCGCACAGTCATTACCCTTCGTGGGTTGAAGTCTCCACCAATGTGGATGTACGATAGCACCACCTATCGGAACCACGCCAAAAATCTCCGTGTCTCCAATTGTGTTTACACACTCCAATGACATCCCTTTACTTTCTTGAAAGTTGCATGCTTTACTTTCCGCTGCTCATATACTCTTGCCATGCTTGCATGAAATGTATTGTGAATGTTTAAACTTGTGCTAAAACTCCACCTTAACTTGAAGAACTTAAAAACTGCTAGTTTTCTTTGTTGAGGGTCTAATCACCCCCCCCCCCTAGACACCTCTTCTCGATGCTTTCAATTGGTATCAGAGCTTTAGTCTCCATTTATTTGGTTTAATCACCATTGGAGGAAGATGGATGAGTCTACATTGGGGAGTCTTAGACATAGAGTGCCCATACTTGATGGAGAGTTCTTTAATGCTTGGAAAAATGAGATGCTTGAGATTTTCAATGAATATCCCTTGAACAAGTACATTACTACCCCTTGTGCGCCCCTTGTTGAACCCTTGCATCCTACCCCTGATGAGTCTCTTGACATGATTCGCAATCTTAGATATGTCAATCTTATCACTAGAGGTTTGCCTAGAAGTTTGATAACATGCTTGCCTACTCTTGATTGTGCTTACACCATATGGAGATTTCTTGAGGAACGATTTCCAAACTATTCTTTGCAAAATCTAGATGAGATTCTTCACAAGTCTATTGCTTTCAATAAGATGAGACCTAATGATCCTAAGTTTGGCGATTGTCTATCTGAGCTTCGTGACCTTATGCGTGCCAAACGAGATGTTGGAATCATTAGCAACATCATTTCCGAAGTCATTAGAATTCATAAAGACGAACATTGTCATGATCATATATCTAATGAATCACTCTCTCTAGGAAATTATCAATCACAAGACGGTGTTGAACATGGATACGATGATGAGGATGGTGATAGTGACTTTGACCTCGATGAGTCTATGATACACTATGGTCTTATGTCTAATCTTCGCGGTTACAATGCTGGAGGAAAGGAATGGGTCCTTGATAGTGGATGTACCGATCACATGACCGGAGACAAGGATATGTTTCGTGAGCTTGCTGAAAACGACGGCCCTCGAAAGTATGTCACTTTTGGTGATAACTCAAAGGGTAAGGTGGTTGGCCTCGGTAAGGTGGCCATCTCACATGATAGCTCCGTACAATGTCATGCTCGTCAAATCTCTTGGCTATAATTTACTTTCCGTATCTAGACTTGTTGACTTTGGTTTCAATGTCCTATTTACTGTAGTAGATTGCCAAGTGTTTCGTAGAGATAATCATAAAATGTTCTTTACCGGTATACGTAGAGGTGATCTATACATTGTTGACTTCACTAAAAAGGCTCAACCTAGAACTTGCTTAATTGCTAAATCCTCTAAAGGTTGGTTGTGGCATAGAAGGTTAGGTCATGTGGGCATGCAAAATCTTGACAAGCTTATTAAAGGTGATCGCATCCTTGGAGTTAAATATGTTATATTGGATAAGGATAGACTTTGTAGTGCTTACCAAGCAGGAAAACAGGTTGGAAGAAGCCACCCCATGAAGAACATCATGACCACGAGAAGACCACTTGAGGTACTTCATATGGATCTTTTTGGTCCAAATGCCTATAAGAGTCTCGGTGGTTACTCATTCGGATTGGTCATTGTTGATGACTTTTCAAGATTTACATGGGTGTTCTTTCTTGATGATAAATCACAGGTCCAAAAGATATTCAAGAACTTCGCTAGGAAGGCCCACAATCAGTTTGAAGTGAAGATCAAGAAGGTCACTGCGACAATGGAATGGAGTTCAAGAATGCAAATGTGGACACCTTTCTTGACGAAGAAGGGATTTCACATGAGTTCTCGGCTACGTACACGGCTCAACAAAATGGAGTTGTTGAGAGGAAGAACCAGACGCTCATCGAAATGGCGAGAACGATGCTTGATGAGTACAAGACACCAAAAATCTTTTGGGCGGAAGCGGTTGAGACAACTTGTCATGCAACAAATCGTCTATATCTTCACAAGCTACTCGGCAAGACGGCATACGATCTTCTCACCGGCAACAAACCCCTAGTTGGATACTTTCGAGTATTTGGCTCAAAGTGCTATATTCTTGATAAGCATCATTGCTCAAAATTTGCTCCTAAATCTCATGAAGGTTTCCTACTCGGTTATGGCTCAAACTCTCACACTTACCGGGTATACAACAAATTCACCCGAAAGGTTGAAGAGACGGTAGATGTGAAGTTTGATGAATCTAAAGGCTCGCAAGTAGAGAAATTGCAAATTTATGTAGGTGACAAAGACCCTTCGGAAGCAATCTAAGACTTGTCTATTGGCAAGATTCGCCCAACGGAGGTGAAGGAGAGTACCTCGTCTATCCAAGTGGAAGCATCAACCTCACGCCAAGGTGATCCACAAGTTGACTTGGAGGCATCCACAAGTGGAACGCATCAAGACGATGGGAACGAGGATGTGCAACAAGATGAACCTTATCGACCTCCTTCTCCACCTCCACGAGAGAACAACAACACCAACGACAACGAAGAAAGACAAGAAGAAGAACAAGACAATGAAGAGGACGTTCCACCCCGACCCAAACTAATGCTCTCACGAGTTCGAGCAAGAGTCTCAAGAGATCATCCCATTGAACAAATCTTTGATGATATTCAAACCGTACTCGCTCTAAAACTCGTTTGGCTAACTTTTGTGAACATTATTCATTCATCTCTAGCATTGAACCTATGAAGGTCGAAGAAGCACTAGAAGATCCGGATTGGATAAATGCCATGCACGAAGAGCTACACAATTTTGAGAGGAACCAAGTGTGGACATTGGTTGAGAAGCCCGACAACAACCACAACATCATTGGTACCAAATGGGTGTTTCGGAACAAGCAAGATGAAGATGGACAAGTTGTACGCAATAAGGCTCGTCTCGTCGCTCAAGGCTACACTCAATTCGAAGGTATGGACTATGGTAAGACATATGCCCCCGTAGCTAGACTTGAGTCCATACGCATCTTACTTGCTTATGCCAATCATCATGATATCACATTGTATCAAATGGACATTAAAAGTGCCTTTCTAAAAGGTGAAATTGAGGAGGAAGTTTATGTTAAACAACCTCCCGGCTTTGTTAATCCCAAGAAACCCGATCATGTTTACAAACTTCACAAAGCTCTTTATGGTCTTAAACAAGCTCCTAGAGCGTGGTATAAACGCTTAACCAAGTTCCTTACTGAAAAAGGCTTTGAGATTGGAAAAATTGATTCCACTCCTTTTACTAAAAGGGTTAATGGTGAATTATTTGTGTGCCAAATTTATGTTGATGATATCATATTTGGTTCGACATTTTAGTGAAAAGTTTGGAAGGCTAATGTCGGAGAAGTTTGAGATGTCTATGATGAGTGAATTCAAGTTCTTTCTTGGTTTGCAAATAAAGCAAACTAAGGAGGGTACATTTGTCTCTCAAACAAAGTACACCAAAGGACTTATTCAAGAAGTTCAATATGCAAGAATGCAAAGGTATGAATACACCCATGCCTACTAGTGGACACCTTGACTTAACCAAGGATGGCAAACAGGTTGACCAAAAGGTTTACCGCTCTATGATTGGTTCATTGTTATATCAATGTGCCTCCCATCCCGATATTATGCTAACTCTGTGCATGTGTGCACAATATCAAGCAGCCCCCAAAGAATGTCATCTTAAGGCTGTGAAAAGGATAGTGAGATACTTAATTCACACACTAAACTTTGGCATGTGGTATCCTAAGAGGTCTTCTTTTGATCTTGTTGGCTACTCAGATTCGGACTATGCCGGTGAGAAGGTTGATAGAAAGTCCACTTCGGGTACTTGTCAATTTCTTGGTAGATATTTTGTGTCTTGGTCCTCCAAGAAACAAAACTCAGTATCCTTATCCACCGTCGAAGCGGAATACATTGCCGCCGGTGACAAGGTCGGAAAATAATGATACCCGCCGCGAGCCTCAACACTCGTCGGACCGCATACATCAGTATGTATTATTTCCAAAGTCAGTGCTCGCTCCATTGTTCTGGAGAACGGAGTCTTAGTCATCTTGCCCATGAGGCAAGGTTCGCAAGCATCAAGTGATTCATAATCAAGTGATTCCAAGAGCCTATCTGCATGGAGTTTCTTCATGCTCTTTACATCAATATGACCTAAACGGCAGTGCCACAAATATGTTGTACTATCATTATTAACTTTGCATCTTTTGGCATCAATATTTTGAATATGTGTATAACCACGACGAAGATTCAACAAAAATAGACCACTCATCAAGGGTGCATGACCATAAAATATATTACTCATATAAATAGAACAACCACTATTCTCCGATTTAAATGAATAACCATCTCACATCAAACAAGATCCAGATATAATGTTCATGCTCAACGCTGGCACCAAATAACAATTATTCAGGCCTAAAACTAATCCCGAGGGTAGATGTAGAGGTAGCGTGCCGACGGCGATCACATCAACCTTGGAACCATTTTCGACGCGCATCGTCACCTCGTCCTTAGCCAATCTTCATTTAATCTGTAGCCCATGTTTCGAGTTGCAAATATGATCAACAGAACTGGTATCAAATACCCAGGCGCTACTACGAGCATTAGTAAGGTGCACATCAATAACATGTATATCAAATATACGTTTCACTTTGCCATCCTTCTAATCCACCAAATACTTGGGGCAGTTCCGCTTCCAGTGACCAGTCCCTTTGTAGTAGAACCACTCAGTTTCAGGCTTAGGTCCAGACTTGGGCTTCTTCCTGGGAGCAGCAACTTGCTTGCTATTCTTCTTGAAGTTCCCATTCTTACCATTGCCCTTTTTCTTGAAACTAGTGGTCTTGTTAACCATCAACACTTGATGCCCCTTCTTGATTTCTACCTCCGCAGCCTTAAGCATTGCAAAGAGCACGGGAATTGTCTTCTCCATCCCTTGCATATTATAGTTCATCACGAAGCCTTTATAGCTTGGTGGCAGTGATTGAAGAACTCTGTCAATGACACTATCATCTAGAAGATTAACTCCCAGCTAAGTCAAGTGGTTATGGTACCCAGACATTCTGAGTATGTGTTCGCTGACAGAACTGTTCTCCTCCATCTGGTAGCTATATAACTTGTTGGAGACTCCATATCTCTCAACTCGGGCATTTGCTTGAAATATTAAATTCAACTCCTGGAACATCTCATATGCTCCATGACGTTCAAAACGTCTTTGAAGTCCCGATTCTAAGCCATAAAGCATGGTACACTGAACTATCGAGTAGTCATCAGATTTAGCTTGCCAGACGTTCATAACGTCTGGAGTTGCTCCTGCAGCAGGCCTTGCACCTAGTGGTGCTTCAAGGACGTAATTCTTCTGTGCATCAATGAGGATAATCCTCAAGTTATGGACCCAGTCCGTGTAGTTGCTACCATTATCTTTCAACTTAGCTTTCTGTAGGAATGCATTAAAATTCAAGGGAACGGTAGAACGGGCCATTGATCTACAACATAGATATGCAAAAACTATCAGGACTAAGTTCATGATAAATTAAGTTCAATTAATCATATTACTAAAGAACTCCCACTTAGATAGACATCCCTCGAGTCATCTAAATGATCATGTGATCCATATCAACTAAATCATGTTCGATCAGCACGTGAGATGGAGTAGTTTTCAATGGTGAACATCTCTATGTTGTTCATATCTACTATATGATTAACGTTCGACCTTTCGGTCTCAGTGTTCCGAGTACATGTTTGTACATGCTAGGCTCGTCTAGTTTAACCTGAGTATTCCGCACGTGCAAAATTGTCTTGAACCCGTTGTATGTGAACGTAGAGCTTATCACACCCAATAATCACGTGGTGTCTCGGCACGATGAACTGTCGCAATGGTGCATACTCAGGGAGAACACCTATACCTTGAAATTTAGTGAGGGATCATCTTATAATGCTACCGCCGTACTAAGCAAAATAAGATGCATAAAAGATAAACATCACATGCAATCAAAATATGTGACATGCTATGGCCATCATCATCTTGTTCCTTTGATCTCCATCTCCAAAGCACCGTCATGATCTCCATCATCACCGGCTTGACACCTTGATCTCCATCGCAGCGTCGTTGTCGTCTCGCCAACTATTGCTTCTACAACTATCGCTACCGCATAGTGATAAAGTAAAGCAATTACATGGCGATTGCATTTCATACAATAAAGCGACAACCATAAGGCTCCTGCCATTGTCGATAACTTTTACAAAACATGATCATCTCATACAATAACGTATATCACATCATGTGTTGACCATATCACATCACAACATGCCCTGCAAAAACAAGTTAGACGTCCTCTACTTTGTTGTTGAAAGTTTTACGTGGCTGCTACGGGCTTCTAGTAAGATTCGTTCTTACCTACACATCAAAACCACAACGATTTTTCATAAAGTGTGTTGTTTTAACCTTCAACAAGGACAGGCCATAGTCAAATTTGATTCAACTAAAGTTGGAGAAACAGAACCCACCAGCCACCTTTATGCAAAACAAGTTGCATGTCTATCGGTGGAACCAGTCTCATGAACGTAGTCATGTAAGGTTGGTCTGGGCCGCTTCATCCAACAATACCGTCGAATCAAAATAAGACGTTGGTGGTAAGCAATATGACTATGATCACCCGCAACTCTTTGTGTTCTGCTCGTGCATATCATCTATGCATAGCTCAGACGGCACTGTTGGGGAACGTAGGATGCAATTTCAAAAAATTTCCTATGATCATGCAAGATCTATCTAGGAGATGCATAGCAACGAGAGGGGGAGAGTGTGTCCACGTACCCTCGTAGACCGAAAGCAGAAGCATTAGTTTAATGCGGTTGATGTAGTCAAACGTCTTCGCGATCCAACCGATCAAGTACCAAACGTACGGCACCTCCAAGTTCAGCACACGTTCAGCTTGATGACATCCCTCGAACTCTTGATCTAGCAAAGTGTCGAGGGAGAGTTTCGTCAGCACGACGGCGTGGTGACGGTGATGGTGATGGTGATGTGATCCGCGCAGGGCTTCTCCTAAGCACTACGACGCTATGACCGGAGGAGTAAACAGTGGAGGGGGCACCGCACACGGCTAAGAGAAAAATTGATGTGCTATGGGGTGCCGCCCTGCACCCATATATAAAGGAGGGGAGTGAGGAGGCCGGCTCTAGGGGGGCACCCAAGTGGGGGGAAACCCACTAGGACTCCTAGTCCTAGTAGGTTTCCCCCTTCCTTCTCATAGAGGGGGAAAGAGGGAAGGAGAGGGAGAGGGGGAAGGAAAGGGGGGGCCACGCCCCCTTCCCCTTGTCCAATTCGGACAGCCCTTGGGGGGGAGCGCCACCCCTTGTGGACTCCCCTATCTCTCCCCTATGGCCCAAGTTTGCCCATTACATTCTCGGGGGGGGGGGAGGGTCCGGTAACCTGCCGGTACTCTGAAAAATACCCGAAACACTCTGGAACCATTCCGGTGTCCGAATATCATCGTACAATATATCAATCTTTACCTCTGGACCATTTTGAGACTCCTCGTCATGTCCGTGATCTCATCCAGGACTCCAAACAATCTTCAGTCACCAAAACACATAACTCATAATACAAATCGTCATCGAACGTTAAGCGTGCAGACCCTACGGGTTCGAGAACTATGTAGACATGACCGAGACACATCTCCGATCAGTAACCAATAACGGAACCTGGATGCTCATATTGGTTCCAACATATTCTATGAAGATCTTTATCGGTCAAACCGCAAATACAACATACGTTATTCCCTTTGTCATTGGTATGTTACTTGCCCGAGATTCGATCGCCGGTATCCTCATACCTAGTTCAATCTCGTTACCGGAAAGTCTCTTTACTCATTCCATAATGCATCATCCTGTAACTAACTCATTAGTCACATTGCTTGCAAGGCTTATCATGATGTGCATTACTGAGAGGGCCTAGAGATACCTCTCCGATACTCGGAGTGACAAATCCTAATCTCGATCTATGCCAACCCAACAAACACCTTCGGAGACACCTGTACAACATCTTTATAATCACCCAGTTACGTTGTGACGTTTGATAGCACACATGGTGTTCCTCCGGCATTCAGGAGTTGCATAATATCATAGTCAAAGGAATATGTATAAGTCACGAAGAAAGCAATAGCAGTAAAATGTAACGATCGTTATGCTAAGCTAACGGATGGGTCTTGTCCATCACATCATTCTCCTAATGATGTGATCCCGTTCATCAAATGACAACACATGTCTATGGTTAGGAAACTCAACCATCTTTAATTAACGAGCTAGTCAAGTGGAGGCATACTAGGGTCAATTTGTTTTGTCTATGTATTCACACATGTATCAAGTTTCCGGTTAATACAATTCTAGCATGAATAATAAACATTTATCATGATATAAGGAAATATAAATAACAACTTTATTATTGCCTCTAAGGCATATTTCCTTTAGCTGCCGCTCGTCTTCTGCTTCGCTCCGAGTTCCACTGCATTAACTTCATAGCCGATGCCCGCCGTGTTCGCGCCGAGCGCCGAGCGGCGCGTGTCGCCCAGACGGCGCCCGTAGCATGCAATGGCCGCCACCACTCCATCGGCGCCACAACTGCCGCCATCGACCCGGCTGCGCACGAGCAGCAGGACTCCTCTCTGCACCCTTCTATGCCGCGGGGCGGCCGCACCACCACTCCTTCGCTCACCTCGGCCATGTATTCGCATCCCATGCTCACCGCGGGCCAGTGAACACGCAGGCTGCCCTGCTCATGGCACGAGAACTTTTGCGCTACGCCTGGCCATCGAGGGCTACGACGCCTGGTTTGGCCGCATCACCGAGCTCGTCAACGTCATGGGCAAGGCCCCGGCGCCCTCCCACTCGCTGCACCCTCCTTCGTATCATGCGGGCGACGTCGCGGATGGTGCACCTCTGCCGCCTCCCCTGCACGGTGACGTTGTCGAGCCCCTGCGCGAGGCTTGTCCCCGTGACCCGCCGCGCGAAGCACCCGCGCTGGACCGGGATGAGGCCAGTTGCCAGATCATCCGCCGCGCGCCGCTGGATGCGTGCGTGCTCCTCGAGCAGCGTCAGCAGTGCCAAGACCGAGCCGTCCGAGATGTCATGGCGGCTGGGCGCCAAAACCGACCCACCCCGGCGACCGGGGCCCCTGCGTGCGACGTGGGTCACCGGGCCTCCACTCGCGAGTTGCGCCGGGTGGTTTGGCCTGGCAAGTTCTAGCCGGATTTTCCCCCGCGCTACGATGGCACCCCCGACCCTATAGAGTTTCTCCAGCTCTACGCGCTGAGCATCGAGGCGGCGAATGGCGATGATAGGGTCATGGCCAACTAGTTCCTCATGGCCCTCAAGGACGTACGCGCTCCTGGTTCATGAACTTGCCTGAGGAGTCCATCTCTTCGTGGGGCGAGCTATGCGAGCTGTTCGTCACCAACTTCAAAGGCACCTATGACCGCACCCTCACCATGAATGAACTGCGGCGAGTGAAGCAGCGCCTCGACGAAACACTCCAACAGTACATTCAGCCCTTCAGCCAGGTGCACTACAAGATTCCGCGCGCTTCAGACGAGGCCATCATCATGGCATTCAACAATGGAGTCAAGGACATCCGCATGTGCGAGAAGCTCGCCATCCATAATGACCTAAGCACGATGCTGGAGCTGTTCACCATTGCTGACAAGTGCGCCAAGGCTGAAGAGGGCCGCCTCTTCCTCCACAACGACCCCGACATGGCGCACGACGATGGCAAGGCCAAGGGCAAGGAGGTCAAGTGCAAGGGCCCTGCTATCCTGGCAGCTGAGCCCGAGCAGAAGCATGGTCGCGACCGCAATGAGCTCGAAGCACTTCAAAAAAAAGACACATCCGTGACATTTTGGGCCGAACGAATTTTTTTTCTGTCATACATATGACACTTCTGTGACGATAATTGTGACAAAACCTGGTATCATCATAGATGTGGTGGGCTCCTACTTCTATGCCAAAAAATCATTACAGAAAATGGGCTTTTCGTCTTGGGCGGGCCGGAGATGCAGCTGCATGACATTCTTTGGACCATCCATGACGGAGAAAACCGTTGTAGAAGCGAGGGGGAGGAAAATTTCGGGGAGTTGCCGGTTACGGTGGGAGGTCGGGGGCCGAGCGATGCGCGTTTCTCTCGTACGTACGCGCATGTGTGCGAGGTGTTGGCTCTAACTGAACCCGAGCGATTGCACTGCAGCCTACGCGTTACTGAACCCAAGCGATCGATCGATGGCTGTTAACTGAACCCGATGGAGTGATTCCTTCGCTACTCCTATCGGCGTTCTAGGAACGGGGATACCCAGACTTGCCTGCCTGCAGCCTGCGGCGTGGCTCAAGGAGTGGCCCAGTACGTCCCATCTTCATCAACACAAGCTCAAGACCCTCGCGAGGGGCCAAGCCTCGCGGGGCGGACGACAGAAAACTTCCTCTGGCACGGCCTCGTCAGGCTGGCTCGCGAGGAGATGGAGAGATCAAGGCGGGGTACCTCACGAGGTGCCCATGACGCAAGCCATGACGACGGAGGGCGCCAGGCGGGCGCCGGCCTGCGCAAAGTCCTTGTTTCCTCTTTGGTGCAAAGGGGGCAAGTGCAGGCGAGAGTATCAAGCAAAGGCAACCATTTCGGTGCAACAAGACCAAGACCAGCTGAACGGCAGGAAGGAGGTCATCGTGGAGCCCAAGCCGGCGTCACCGTCAGAGTCTTTGGCACGCGAGGACCGACTTTGGTCAGGATAAGTGTACTACATGTTCCCCTTCAAAATGGCCAATTGTTGGCGCCCTTCCCGCTCAATATTTGGGAAGAGGCCCAGGGCCTCCCACTATAAATAGAGCTAGCCACCACAGGGTAGAGGGGGGACCTGGAGAGGATCAATCTAAGAGAACCCTAGCAGAGTGAGAGACAGAGGTGATCGAACTCACCCAAGCAGTTCAACGCACCAGCTCAAGAACAGCCCCTCGCGAGGCTGTTCTCCCTTTGTATTGTTCATCATCAGCCCCTGAGGCAATCCACCACACCACAAACCGGAGTAGGGTATTACACCACAATGGTGGCCCAAACCAGTATAAACCTCATGGTCCTTGTGTTGTTCTTTGTGTAGTTTAGATCCTTGCAAGGCGACGAGACGTAGGCAGAATGGAGGTGTGATCTCCGCGTGCACCCTAGAATTCGAACCTAGAGGGTCTGCCGGAACCCGAAATCCGACATTTGGCGCACCAGGTAGGGGTGCGCCGGAGCTTTCCCTTCCACTGACCCGCTCTCCGCCAACATCGCGATTCGCCCCATGATGAGCAGCGCGCCGCCTGCTCCGGTCGCCAGCACTAGCGCAGGGGCCAGGGGGCTCCGAGCCTTGGCCCCCGCCTTGCGGCGGGTGCAGTGGCCGAACAAGTTCAAGCCGGAGATGCCATCGTGCTACAACGACACGACCGATCCACTGGCCTTCCTGCTGGCGTATGAGGAGGCCGTCCTCGAAGCCGGGGGCGACGACAGGGTCATGGCTAACTGGTTTCCCATGGCCGTCATCAGTGTCCCACGCATGTGGCTGCTCCACCTGCCAGCGGCTTTCGTGGCCTCTTGGGGGGAGCTGCGCAGCCTCTTCCTCGCTCAGCACGCTGCACCAGCGCCCCCTGTCGTCGCAGCTCTCCTGGGTGGCTCGCAGGCGCCACCTTCAGGCCGCCACATCAAGCCGATCGTCCGCCAGATCGGCGCTGTTTCCGCGCAGCAAGGGGCCCCTCCGAGTCAGTCGGCGCCCAAGGCCGATCTGGCCTTTAGCTCGGATGATCACCCCTCCAACTCAGCCTGCTCGGGCGCTCCCAATGCTGTGCACCCCCACCATCTGCCAGCTGGCCGTCACCAGGACTCTCGACGGGCAGCGCAGGCCTCAGCGTGCTCTCGGTTGAAGCCTTCAGCCTCCTCCATGAACCGCCGGAGCGGCTTCAGCCCAACAGGCTCTTCTTGGGCGTCGGAGGCGGTTCCGCCGGCTCCCTGGGGCAGATCCGTCTTCCGGTGACCTTCGGCACCTACGACAACTTCCGCACGGAGCTAATCGACTTCGACATCGCCCCCATCAGCCTCCCATACAACGCCATCCTCGGCTACCCAGCACTAGCCCGATTCATGGCCGCGACTCACCCAACGTACAACCTCATGAAGATGCCCGGGAGCAGCGGCGTCCTCACCGTATCCGGAGACACCGGGGATATGTTGCGAGTGATCAAGCTCGTCTTCAAGACTGCGGTGGCGGCGCAGCCCACCGACTCAGACGCCCCTGAGCCCAAGGGGGCTGCACCGGCCAAGAAGAAGCAGCTATTCACCCAAGACAAGGCAAAAACCAAGCAGATACTGGTCGACGAGGACGGATCCACTAATGCCGCCTTCACCATAGGCGCCAACCTCGAGCCCGAGCAGGAGGAGGCCCTGGTAAAGTTCCTACGCGTGAACAGGAAGGTGTTCGCATGGGAACCTGATCACCGGCAGGTGGGTTCCGAGGCGAATTGAGCACCACCTCAACGTGCCCCAACGTGCGCCCGTGAAGCGTAGCGAGATGGCAGTCCACAGAGAAGCAGGCTTTTATCGTCCAAGAGACCCGCAAGCTAGAGGCGGCAGGGGTCATTCGCGAGGTCCGCTACCTAGATTGGTTGGCTAACACGGTTGTCGTGCCGAAGAAAGGGGGGAAGGAACGCATGTGTGTCGACTTCACCAACCTCAACAAGGCATGCCCGTAGGATCTATTCCCGCTCCCTCGTATCGATCAGATCGTCGACTCCACCGCCAAATGCGACCTATTATGTTTCCTGGATGCCTTTTCTGGCTATCACCAGATCAAGATGGCGATAGAAGACGTGGAGAAAACGGCTTTCCTGGCCCCGTGTGGAGTGTACTGCTACGCATGCATGTCGTTCGGGCTGCGCAACGCAGGTGCGACCTTTCAGCGGCTGATGCACATCGCCTTGGGTCGGCAGCTCAGGAGGAATGCTGAGTGAGGGAGTCCTGGATTAGGGGTGTCCGGATAGCCGAACTATCACCGTTGGCCGGACTCCTGGACTATGAAGATACAAGATTGAAGACTTCGTCCCGTGTCCGGTTGGGACTTTCCTTGGGGTGGAAGGCAAGCTTGGCGATACGGATATGTAGATCTCCTACCATTGTAACCGACTCTGTGTAACCCTAACCCTATCCGATGTCTATATAAACCGGAGGGTTTTAGCCCGTAGGACGAACAACAATCATACCATAGGCTAGCTTCTAGGGTTTAGCCTCTCTGATCTCGTGGTAGATCCACTCTTGTACTACCCATATCATCAATATTAATCAAGCAGGAATAGGGTATTACCTCCATCGAGAGGGCCCAAACCTGGGTAAAAACATCCTGTCCCTTGTCTCCTGTTACCATCCGCCTAGACGCACAGTTCGGGACCCCCAACCCGAGATCCGCCGGTTTTGACACCGACATTGGTGCTTTCATGAGAGTTCCTTTGTGTTGTCATCTTTAGGCCCGATGGCTCCTTCGATCATCAACAACGACACGGTCCAGGGTGAGACTTTTCTCCCTAGACAGATCTTCGTATTCGGCGGCTTTGCACTGCGGGCCAATTCACTTGGCCATCTAGAGCAGATCGAAAGCTACGCCCCAGCCATCGTGTCAGATTTGGGAGTTTGAACTACACGGCCGACATCCACGGAGACTTGATCTTCGACGGATTCGAGCCATAGCCAAGCGGCCGCACCGTCTCGATGGGCAAGATCTAGCTCGCCGAACAAGCATCCTCGAGGTCAAGATCAGTCTCCGCTCCGACCCATAGCTCGAGCTGACTCCGCCGATCGAGGACGAGTGGTTGGACACCGCCTCGGGGCTACGATCTCTCTGGCGATCGAGCGAACTCCATCCCTGTCGCTGCGAAGACCGTGACTCCAAGGTGCCGGACTCCTCTCCGGACTCCGATCCCTCCGCGCCCGCCAATCGAATCCAATTGGGCGCGGTTATGGAGTTCACTATGGACATCTTTCAAAGACTCGCCCTTTGGCGACATCCTGAATTCACTAAAGTCTCTCTCTTTATCAGGAGAGCCCTAGCCGGACTATGGTGTCAGGAAGGTTGGGATGCGGACGATGAAGAAATTCAACGCCCACCCACCGCCCACTTTGTAGCCACTGTCGAAAGCTTAAACTACGTGCTCGATTTCGACTCCGAAGACATCGACGGTATGGACGACGATGTAGGAGACAACCATCAACCAGCACCTATAGGATAATGGACAGCCACCTCATCCCACGATGTATACATGGTGGATACACCTAAAGGAAGTGACGACGAGGAACAACGGGACACTACGAAGGATAAATCCCTCGAAAAGCAGTCAAAACGGCAGCGTAAACACCGCACCAAGTCCCGCCGACAAAGACCCAGCCATAGAGCAGGGCGAACCGTGGACGACCAACATGCTATCGAAAGCAACCGTCCGAATAGGACAACTTGGATAAACAACCCGTCCCGGCGAAGATAACGATCCGGACGATCTCACGCCGGACAAATTATTGGAGCAGAAGAACCTCCACAAAGGCTCGCTGCCATCGCTGCGCGTAGCCTGAAAAAAGCGTAAGCGGAAGCTCAAAACAGCGGAAGATGCACTCGTAATCAGATGGAGCAAAGTACTCAACACCAAGAAGAAATACACTGACGATGCGCCAAACAAAGAGCTACCCAAAGCGCAAATTACTGCCCGAATTCGATGAGGAGGCCGTAGAGCCTCCGCAATCAAAGAACAAAGAGGCCGCCCGGTCGGATAGACGACCACATGGCAAACATGGAGCGGCAAGTGGCGCCGCACACTATTCAGCACGCGATCCGCATAAGGATTCGCATCAAAAGGATGGCCCAGTTAGGTCCATCTATGGGCCGAGAAAGCAAGCTCTTTCAAGCAATGCAACACGCCAAATATCCGAACATCACGGCACACCCAAATATAGGGGTGCCGCACACCCCCTGTGTTTCACCGATGAGGTGCCGGATCACGAATTCCCGGTGATTCAAACCCGTAAACATAGAGGCATACGATGGAACAACAGACCACAGAGTGCGGATTGAGGATTACATCCTCCACATACACATGGCTAGAGGAGATGATCTCCACGCCATAAAATACTTACCCCTCAAGCTCAAAGGGCCAGCCCAGCATTGGCTCAAAAGCCTCCCTGAAAATACCATTGGAAGTTGGGAAGAGCTCGAGGATGCTTTTCGGGCAAATTTTCAAGGGACTTATGTCCGTCCTCCGGATGCAGACGATTTAAGTCACATAACTCAACAACCCGGAGAGTCAGCCCGCAAATTCTGGAACAGGTTCCTTACAAAAAAGAACCAAATAGTCGACTGTCCAGACGCCGAAGCCTTAGCAGCTTTCAAACACAACGTTCGAGACGAATGGCTCGCCAGACACCTCGGCCAGGAGAAGCCGAGAACCATGGCTGCATTAACAAGCCTCATGACCCGCTTTTTGCGCGGGAGAGGACAGTTGGCTGGCAAGATGCAGTACCAGCGACCCAAGTACATCCGAAGTCAGGGGTGGAAATGGAAAACCACGAGGCAGCAAGGACCAGCGCTGGACAAAGGGAAACAGCCCGAAGAGCACAGCAGTCAACGCCGGATTCAGAAGCTCCCGGCAGAATAAATAAAACTACCCCTCAAGGACAACAACGACGATATATCCAACCTAAACAAAATCTTGGACAAAATATGCCAAATCCACAGTACTCCCGGGAAGCCTGCAAACCATACCCACAGAGATTGTTGGGTCTTCAAGCAGACCGGAAAACTCAACGCCGAACACAAGGGGCTCGACACACCAAGCAAGGACGATGACGAACCCCACCAGCAGAGCACCGGAAAACAAAAGAATTTCCCACAAAAAGTCAAAACAGTGAATTCACTTCAAGTGACAAAAGGGAAAAACAGAGCGGCGCCCATAGAAACACGCGTCGCACAGTCTATCCCAGCAGAGTCCGAACGTTGGTTATCAAAACCAATCACCTTCGGTCATCAGGACTATTCCGGAAGTATCCGGAACGCAGGATGGACTGCCTTGATATTAGATCCTATAATCGACGGACTCCAATTTACACAAGTCCTAATGGACGGAGGTAGCGATCTAAACCTGCTATATCGAGGACACAATTCGCAAAATGGGGATAGACCCAACCAAAATTCGCCATAGCAACACCTCCTTCAAAGGGGTAATGCCAGGCCTATATGCCGATTATGCGGGCTCCCTCATCGCTAGAAGTTGTGTTCGCTCATCCGACAACTTCCGCCGAAAAGTTAACCTTCCACATCGCCCCATTTGAAAGTAGCTATCAAGCACTCTTTGGGCGTGAAGCTTTCATCGCTTTAACACAATACCGCATTATGCATCTCTTACACTTAAAATGCCCGGTCCACGCGGCATCATCTCATTAAAAGGGAGTATTAAGTGTTACTCAAGCACGGAAGAACGTGAGACTGCCTTGACAGCCCCACACCAATCCGGCTCTGCTAATCAAAGCACCTGAATAGGTCATTCGAACCCCGGACATGGCTAGACGAGTCCGGCGCCTACTAGCGGCATACCCCCGTACAAGGGGCTGCACGCATGTACAACAAGACACAATAAAGCTCAATATTATTCACTTTTCGAACCATACTCTGTTTATTTAATATAAAGTACATTTTTCGCACGATCTTTTTTTCTTTTCAACTAAGTTCTTCTCTTCTACAGATGAACAACGTGCTACACCCGTCCGTGATACTGGCTACGGAGACCACGGTATGAGCGTGCGATGAGGGACCCGTTGCAAGGATTCTTTTCAGATTAAGACCCGCGTAAACCTTTTTACTGTCTCTTGTTGATACACATCCCCGGTTTCTTGCTATAACCGAGGGGAGGCTGGTGTTTTGGCATCGGCCGCACCGAGAATCTTCTTGGCGTGCACTGACACCAGGGGCTTAGGGCATTATTCTGCCCGCTTTCATAAAGACCGAATACCTTAGGGAGTGTTGGCGTCTCGAGTTAGGCCTTATATGCATCAGCTCCAAATCATGTCTTTGGTCAAATGTTGGGTTTGCCCGGCTCACGTATTTTGCTGCCTTACGTTACATTCTATCGGCTAACGCGGCACCGGAGAACTACTGCGATTGTGCCCCGGTTCGTGACGCGAGCACCTCAGTAGAGAAAGCCGAAAACTGACTGTCATGATATAGCGTGAGACTGGTCAACCACTCGATGACCCAGCGGAATGTTTAGAATTCCCCCGCGTTGACGAAGGGTCGTTTCCCGGTCAGGCACATACACGCCCCGAATTCGGGAAAGCGAGGTGCCCCTAGGGGCTATATAGTAGCCCCACCATCGAACTCCTATGGCTAAGTGAAGGTGATAAAGCATTATAGTCCGGTTGCCTAGTTTGCTACGCTATCACCTCCTTTATAGGACCAAGACGTTGGATTAAGTGTGAAAATGCGCCTTTTTGCAAACACCCCCGCACTATGTGCGTGGGGGCTAAAGCCAAGGACTGCCATCTTTCAGGTTATATACACATATACATCAACGGCCGCACAGGAGGTGTTTTAATACTTGAACTCACAAGTATAAAAATCTGTTATTATATTGAAACATTGTTTTCACAAATCATACATGTCACTAAAGCATAATATCCTTCCAGCACTGCGTCTCCATTAAACGAGCGCCCTGCAGGACTTCCTCAAAATAGTGCTCGGCAGGTACTCGGCTTCTGTCCGAATCTTCGGATGCAACGTCGGTGGCCTTCATCTCCGCCCAGTATGTCTTGACACGGGCAAGAGCCATCTGCGCACCCTCTATGCAGGCTGACCGCTTCATTGCATCGATATGCGGCACCGCACCAAGGAACTGCTGCAACAAGCCAAAATAACTCTTCGGCTCGGGCCTTTTCGGCCACAAATGAGTCATGACAGCCTTCATGGCAAGTCCGGACAACCTATTCAGCTCAGCCCATTCGGCCAAACGATCGGTTAACGAAATTGGACGCTCCGGACTATGGAACTGTGACCAAAAAAACTCTTCCATTCCGTGATCCTTTTGACCTCAGAAGTGTTCGGCCGCGTCTGCGGCACTCACCGCCAAGTCCAGATAAGCATCCTTCCCACTCCACAGCTGGTCCAATTGAGCGTACTTAGGGTCCGTGAATTTTCTCTGCATCAGAAAGGGCTTTCCAGCCGCAATATCTCCGGCCTGACGTAGCTCCTCCTTCATAGCTCTCATCGCAGAGCGAGTCTCCTTGGCCTCGGTGGCGGCCTTTTTCAGGTCCTCTTGTTTCGCTCAATCTTCTTTTCAAGAAGCTCATAGCGGTCAAGAGCATTCTTCAATTTCATGGCAATCTCGGCCATTTCTTTCTTGCTTCGGCAGTGAGCAGCCTGTTCGTCTTTTAGCTCTGCGGCCGCCTTCAAGGCCGCCGCATCACTTTTTCTGGCTTGCTCCTTGGCTCGGGCGAGCTCCGCCCGAAGGTTCTCCATAGCAGAGCACTATCTGCATTAAGCATACATGTTGTAAGGCATGGGCGTCAAGCTCCCTTACCAGGTGTCCGCGGAGAAGTTGCATACCTTGTGACTCGTCAAGCCGCTTATTAACAAGCGTGATGTCCGCATCCGCCACGTCAAGTTGCCGCTTTAGTTCGGCAAATTCATCAGCCCGGCTAGCCACCGGACGCTTCGCCACCTACATAGGAAGAGCGCATATTACACCTGGGGTTATGATCCTCGGCGCGCCGTCATTTTTGACACTGCACCAAGTGTCAGGGGCTACTATCTATACATGCCGCATTTTATATGCAGAACTGTCAGAAGGTACATCATTTTGCATACCTCAAAACCCGTCAGCAAACTTGCGACGGCTTCATGCAATCCGCTCTCAGCGGATGAAATCCTTTCAATCATCGTACCCATTAATGTACCGTGATCTTCCGAGATAGACGCTCGCCCAAGCAGATCCTTCAGCTCCTCCGACCGTACACCCGTTGGTGCCGGACTCGTCCGGTGGCCTTTTTTGAAGGCCGGACTCGGAGGGCTTTGAGGGGACATACGGCTGCCTTCTGGCCCCGCCGGATCGGAGAAACCCTCCGTGACGACACCTCAGGGTCGTCCACCTCGCATAACGGTACGGCAGGCGGAGGCGTTTCGCTCTCCATCATCTCCGGATCAAGATCCCCTGAAGACGAGCTCTGCTGTGAAGGGCTGAGATCCGAACTACAAGGTAAATTTCGGTTATCTTCGGAAATAAAACGGGGTTGTCTCTCTTTTAAAAAATAAACGCCCCCTTTACTTACGGCTCACTGGAGGGTTGACCTCCTTGGGGAAATAGTACGGCCGGGGCATCTCCCGCCGCAAGACCTTCTGGTGAAGATTTCTTCCCCCGCTTAGAGGCTTTGGTCTCCGGATCTTCAGAAGCGGTCCTCTTCTCCCCTTGGAGGGAGGGATTCTCGATCCCGCCTTTCTTGATAGCCTCCTCCACGGAGGCAGTAGTTCCCTTGTTCCCCCCTTCGCCTTCTTCAAAAGGCACAGCCTCTAGCATCTTGGTTAATACAGATCCGGGCGTGGTCTCGGGGAGGGTCGGACACCGATCAGTTTTGCTTTTGCTATCCACTCCTGTTTAAAAGGATAGCTCTTTTAAGGGCAAGTGTATGATAAATATGCGGATAGCATGTCCGGGTACAGGACTACTTACTTGAGTATCCGGGCGATTGCAGCTCATACCTGCGTCCTCGGTTAAGTCCGGACACACTGCTTGTGATCCGAGGAACAGTTGGTACATCTCCACGGGCGTTACGCCCATAAAATGTTGGAGAGCTCGTGGTCCCTCCAGATTAAACTCCCACAGGCGGAGGCGGCGTTTGCGAGGCAGTGCGGCGAATCAGCATGAACTGTGCTACTACGACCAGATTGATCTCCTCTCTCGGAGGTCTCGAATACGGCCCCTGCAGAGGGTACGCCCTGGGCGGTCCCCGCCGAGCCCTTTATTGACCCATGATGCCAGCTACAGTGGAGGACCCGAGCGGAAGGCAGGTGGCGCCGCCCATTTGGTGCCCTGGGAGCGGTGATATAAAACCACTCATGTTGCCGTAAAGTGAGCTCCTCTTGAAAAGAGCCCTCGGGCCATGGAGCGTCCGCATTCTTGCTTATAACAGCCCCTCCGCTTTCTGCACGATGCCCTCGATCATCTTCGCTCCACTTTGAAGGTCTTGAGCCACAATCCTAAGTGAGGGGTAATGCGGAGGAAGGCTTCACACACGACAATGAACGACGAGATGTGGAGGATGGACTCCGGATCCAAGTCATGGAATTCCAGCCCATAATAAAACATGAGCCCCCTCACGAAAGGGTCCGTTGGGAAGCCTAAACCCCAAAGGAAGTGAGACACGAATACCACGCTCTCACCAGGCTCGGGAGTGGGAATAACCTCCCCTTGGGCAGGCAGCCTATGCGAAATTTCGCCGCTGAGATACCTGGCATCTCTCAGCTTTAGCACATCTTCTTCCGTGACGGAGGAAGACATCCACCGGCCGTGCAGGTCGGAGCCGGACATCGTTGAAGGTCCGAAGCGCCTAAATCTAGAGCTTTGGGTGTTGGAACTCGAGGCGAGGGGCGGATTCGATTGAGATTGAAAAATAAGAGCGGCCTTGGTCTCGTTATAAAGAGGTTGAATACCAAGAGCCCTCCCCGTGATCGTTCGGGACTCGCCTTCGATGGAGGAGGCGTGCCAACGAGCACGGTTGGGTTACCCACGCCCGTATTGATGAGGATCCCAGAATAAGGGGGCACGATCTCCGCTCTGATAAGACATGCCAAGGAAACCGCCACGCTAAAAGCGTTGAGGTGGAATAGTAAAAACGCTTCGTATAAAGGCCAGGCCGTGGTGTGATGTCACGCCGCGGAATACGTCAGCAGATCTGTGCAAACGTTATTCTCTCTCTGATAGTATGTGGAACTTGTTTTGCGAGCGGACACTATCCTTGTGTTCAAAATCTTCTATGAAGTATTCGAGGAGGAACCCGCCTTGCAATGCCAAAGACAATATGCGCCCGGACTTGCGTCATTGAAGCCTGGTTCAGGGGCTACCGAGGAGTCCTGGATAGGGGTGTCCGGATAGCGAACTATCACCGATTGGCGGACTCGGGACTACGAAAATACAAGTTTGAAGACTTCGTCCGTGTCCGGATGGGACTTTCCTTGGCATGGAAGGCAAGCTTGGCGATACGGATATGTAGATCTCCTACCATTGTAACCGACTACGCAACCCTAACCCTATCCGGTGTCTATATAAACCGGAGGGTTTTAGTCCGTAGGGCGAACAACAATCATACCATAGGCTAGCTTCTAGGGTTTAGCCTCTACGATCTCGTGGTAGATCCACTCTTGTACTACCCATATCATCAATATTAATCAAGCGGAGTAGGGTATTACCTCCGTCGAGAGGGCCCGAACCTGGGTAAAAACATTGTGTCCCTTGTCTCCTGTTACCATCCGCCTAGACGCACAGTTCGGGACCCCCTACCCGAGATCCGCCGGTTTTGACACCGACACTGAGGCTTACGTTGATGACATTGTGGTGAAGTCTCGGGAGGCAAAAACCCTGATACGAGACTTGGAGGAAACCTTTGCGAGCCTCAACGAAGTGGACCTGCGGCTCAATCCGGATAAGTGTGTGTTTGGAGTCCCCTCGGGCAAGCTCCTGGGCTTCCTCGTGTCCCACCGGGGCATCGAGGCCAACCCAGAAAAGGTCAAAGCAGTCGAGGACATGAGCCCGCCGAAGACCCTCGTGAGAGATGCAGAAGCTCACCGGATCAGCGTAACCGCACTAGGGCGCTTCATCTCCAAGTTGGGGAACGAAAGCTGCCCTTCTTCAAGCTGATGAAGAAAAAGGGCCCCTTTGAATGGACTAAAGAGGCCGACAAGGCGTTCCAGGATCTCAAAAGCTACTTAACCAGCCCTCCGGTAATGGTGGCACTGCGCCCTCAAGAGCCCCTGGTGCTCTACCTTGCAGCCACCCCCTACTCTGCCAGCGCAACCCTGGTGGCGGTTAGGGAGGAACTTTGGAACAAAGCCGCGGCAGCCGCCCGGGTCGAGGCGAAGCAGGACCAAAGGGGCCCCACAGAGACCACGGCCACAGCCGAGAAGGATCAGCCACCGCAGGAAGCACTTTTCGGACAGAGAGGCCCCTCCCCCAGGCGACCAGCCGCTGGGGGCTCCACTGACTCAGGAGGCGCCACGGCCTCCGGAGGATGCTAGCAGCACCAGCACTCCCAACCTCGTCGAACACCCTGCCACTTCACCACAAGTGTTACGGGGCGAGGGCGGTACCCCATGGCCCAGAAACTCCTCCTCGCGCTATTGGTAGCCTCGCGCAAGCTGCGGCACTATTTTCAGGGCTATCCCATCAAGGTCGTCTCAGTGTACCCCTTGGAATGGGTGCTCAGGAGCCCCAACTCGGCTGGAAGAATCGCTGAGTGGAACATCGAGCTGCAAGCGTTTCAGCTAGAATTCAGCACAACAGAGTCATCAAGGGGGCCGCGCTAGCAGATTTCATGGCGGAATGGGCGGAGGCGCCAGGCCTCAAGGCTGATGAGGATCGGTCCCTCTCCCCGGGAAGCGAGGCACCGGATGGTTGGGTCATGTACTTCGATAGGGCGTTCTCCCAAAGACTGGCAAGGCTGGCGCGGTGCTCATATCTCCCACTCAAGACAAGCTCTACTACACCGTGCAACTCTATTTCCAGCACGGAGAAAAGGTCTCCAACAACATAGCAGAATACGAAGGCCTGATAGCAGGCCTGAAAGCTGCAGTCGCCCTGGGGGTGAAGCGCCTTACCATCAAGGGTGATTCACAACTCCTCGTCAACTTCTCCAACAAAGTATACGAGCCAAGGGACGAGCACATGGAAGCCTACCTCGCGGAGGTCCGCAGGATGGAGAAGCAGTTCTGGGGACTGGAGTTGTAGCATGTGCCTGCGACACCAATCAAGAGGCTGATGACATCGCCAAAAGGGCATCCAGGCGACTACCTCAGGAGCCTGGCGTCTTCGAGGAGCGGCTCTTCAAGCCCTCGGCGACGCCATCACTGTCAAGCACGGTGCAGCCTCGGGAAGAGCTCCCCCAGCCACCTGCCTCGGGAGCCCCGGTCTGCGGCCCGGCCTCAGGAGCGCGCCTGCTCCTGGCGCTGGAGCCTCAGGAGGGGTGCTGGATCACAGAGCTCAGGAGTTACCTGACGCAAGGGACCTTGCCAGAAAAGGAGGAGGAAGCGGAGCGTGTGGCGCAGTAGGCCACGGCGTACTGCATCAGGGATGGAGAGCTCTACCGGAGATGACCGAATGATGTGTCCTTGCGTTGCATTTCCAGGGAGCAAGGGAGGGAGCTGCTGGCAGACATACACGGTGGAGACTGTGGGCACCATTTGTCATCACGGAACCTCGTTGGCAAGGAGTTCCGCAGCGGGTTCTATTAGCCCACGGCACTCAATGATGCCGTGGAACTGGTGAAAGCTTGTGAGGCCTGCCAATTCCATGCCAAGCAGATCCATCAGCCGGCGGGAGGTCTGCAAACTATACCCCTCTCATGGCCATTCGCAGTCTGGGGGCTGGATATCTTGGGCCCGTTCCCTCGGGCGCCGGGAGGCTATCGCTACCTCTACATCACCGTGGACAAATTCACCAAGTGGGCTGAAGTGGAAGCTGTCCGCACCATCCCTGCGGGTTTCGCTGTCAAGTTCATCAAGGGCGTCATGAGCCGGTTCGGGGTGCCGAACCGCATCATCACCGACAACGGTTCGCAGTTCACCAGTAACCTCTTCAAAACATAATGTGCTAACCTTGGAACGCAGATATGCTACGCTTCGGTAGCACACCCGCGGAGCAACGGTTAGGCCGAGCGAGCCCACGCAGAGGTCCTGAGGGGCCTCAAAACCAGGACCTTTAAGAAGAAGTTGGAAGCCTGCGGCAGGGGCTGGTACGATGAGCTTCGATGCATCTTTGTGGTCCATCCGCACAACCGCGACCAAGCCGACTGGCGAGACCCCGTTCTTCCTGGTTTATGGAGCTGAAGCAGTTCTCCCTCACGAGGTCAGACGTTGTTCCACACGGGTCCTGGCGTTCGACGAGGCGCAGCAGGACGCCATGCGGGGGAGAGACCTAGTGCTGGGGGAGGAGCATCATCGAGAAGCCGCGCTACGAGCAGCAAGGTACCAACAGGCGCTGCGGCGATACCACTGCCGCAATATTCGCTCCAGGACTCTTGAGGTAGGGGACCATGTGCTCAGACGGGTTCTCTCCAGGGAGGGACTGCATAAGCTCTCTCCCATGTGGGAGGGCCCGTTCAAGGTTGTTCATGTTTCCAGGCCCGGCTCCACGCGCTTGGAGAATCAGGAGGGGGTGCCCGTCTAGAACGCATGGAACATCCAACATATAAAAAGGCCCGGTGCCTGTGAAGAAGGCGAATGCCTGTGAAGTTGTCGCATTTTGGAAAAGGCCCGGTGCTTGTGAAGAAGGCAAATGCTTGTGAAGCTTGTTTTTCTGAGAAAGGCCCAGAGCCTGTGAAGAAGGCAAACGCCTGTGAAGCTTGTTTTCCTAAGAAAGGCCCGGTGCCTGTGAAGAAGGCAAACGCCTGTGAAGCTTGTTTTCTGAGAAAGGCCCAGAGCCTGTGAAGAAGGCAAACGCCTGTGAAGCTTGTTTTTCTGAGAAAGGCCCAGAGCCTGTGAAGAAGGCCAACGCCTGTGAAGCTCATTTCCCCAAGAAAGGCCCGGAGCCTGTGAAGAAGGCCAATGCCTGTGAAGCTCGCCGCCCGTGACACTCTCACGTAATAATGAGTTGGGGCTGTACACGCCCCGGAGTCTCAGGAGCGCCGGCCTCAGGCCATGGGGCTCCCTCCCACGCCCAGTGGCAGCACTTAGCTCCGCGCTGGTGAGAAGACGTCGAAGACTAGATTAGGTGCCGGACGCGGCTTTTTCATTTGCTTTCTACAGTTGGATTGTTCATTCCCATTTGAAGTTTAATTGAAGTTGTTGCCGTCTTTTGCTTGTGACTCTTTGCCTTTTTTGCTCTCCTGCCTCGATTTCTCTCGCGCAAGTCTCACGAGGGAGCGGCGCGGGCACCCTCGTGAGTGTTTTCTGCCCCTATCGTTTGAGGCTTCCCAGTCCGGGTCTGCTACGGGAGCACCCCCCACGGGCACCGCGACGCGAACACAGGGTCTGGGTATGTCGCCTCCAAAACTGAGGCCGGAAGCTACCCCTCCTGACTAATCTTTGCAGGACATGAAGCG
The DNA here is from genome assembly GCA_021605145.1 of Aegilops bicornis. NCBI lineage: Eukaryota > Viridiplantae > Streptophyta > Magnoliopsida > Poales > Poaceae > Aegilops > Aegilops bicornis. Next base: position 662,804,365 of record CM038671.1, read on the forward strand.
AGGCCTCGGCCTCGGGAAGCGAATACCGCGACAGCCCCCCCCCCCCCCCGAGCTAAGTAATTTCTACGCGCAGGCGTGTGGCACAAAAGCATAATACAGAAAATAGCGGAAACAGCACGATAATTAACAGCAACAGTCCAAGCACACCCCCGCGGGGCCCTACACTACTGTCTCTTTGCGCAGGAAAAGGAGAAGGACAAAATAGGTGCGACTTGCTTGGCACCAGCTCGCGGTGAAGGCTCGTACTGCCTCCGGAGCTCAGGCGGACTCCCTCTCGCGCTTCACCGGGGCGCGACGGCGGGCAGATCCGCTACCTCCATCCAGGCGGGCGCGGCGGCGCGGAGGCTGGTCGCGGCCACCGCTGGAGGAGCTGCTGTCCGAAGGAGAGCCGCCGAAGCTCGATGAGCCCCAAGCGCTGCTGACCACGCGCGCGCTGTCATCTTCATCCCGGTCGTAGCCGGGGCTAGGCCCACGGCCGCGACCGTCATCCTCGGGGCAGCACCCAGTGCGGCGACCGTCTTCCCCAAACACCCTCACTTAGAGGGTGGCATCGCCGTCGAACTTGAAGTGCAGGGTGCACTGACGGCTTAAACCACGCGCGCGGGCAAACGTTTGCCAGCCGCGGGTCAGGGACACACTCCCGGCGGCGGAGACCTCCAGCCAGCCTGTGGAGGCCCGGCTGCAAAGCAACCGTCCGCTCGAGCCGAGGTCGCCTGGGCGCCTGGAAGTTCACCTAAAATGAAGCGGGGAAGCTGGAGCCAGGTGCTTGTCGGCTCCACCGACCACACGAAAACTCCGGCAGCACCTCTACTGAGTGGAAGCGCGGCCTAGGAGGTCGCACGGTTGTAGCGCGCCACCCATCAACGGCCTGGCGCCCATCACCGCGCGGGAGATCGCCTCCACGGCCGCGTGAAGCCGCTGCGGGAGCCACAGGGTGCTTGCGAGGACGGCCTCGGCCGCGCTTGGCCGGGGGAGAGTCAGGCTCCACCTGGCGGGCATTTCCCTTCTCCGCGGCAGAGAACCTCTTCGACGGAGCCATGGAGAAGAAGGAGAAGCAAGAAGAGATGGGCTGGAAGAGCTCGCGCCATTCCGTACTTATAGTCGGAGGAGGCCAATCGTCGGCCTCCACGATCGCAGGTAATCATGACCCGTTTCTGCATGCAGGGACTTGTCAAGTCATGCGGTTGCTAAGGTATCGTCGGGAAGTGGAGACGCCCACGACCAACCAATCGCCACGCGGCACCCAAGGCCGCGGGCTGTTGGGGCCCGCGGCGCTTCGCACTTGCCCCTTCGCTTCTCTGCTAAGCCAAGTCCAGGCGCGCCTTGGGCCCGGGGGCTACTGTCGGCGTTCTGGGAACGGGGGTACCCAGACTTGCCTGCCTGCGGCCTGCGACGTGGCTCAAGGAGTGGCCCAGTATGGCCCATCTTCATCAACACAAGCTCAAGACCCTTGCGAGGGGCCAAGCCTCGTGGGGCGGATGACAGAAAACTTCCTCAGGCACGGCCTCGTCAGGCTGGCTCGCGAGGAGGCGGAGAGATCAAGGCGGGGTACCTCACGAGGTGCCCATGATGCAACCCATGACGACCGAGGGTGCCAGGCGGGCGCCGGACTACGCAGAGTCCTTGTTTCCTCTTTGGTGCAAAGGGGGCAAGCGCAGGCGAGAGTATCAAGCAAAGGCAACCAATTCGGTGCAACAAGACCAAGACCAGCTGAACGGCAGGAAGGAGGTCATCGTGGAGCCCAAGCCGGCGTCACCGTCAGAGTCTTTGGCAGGCGAGGACCGACTTTGGTCAGGATAAGTGTACTAGATGTTCCCCTTCAAAATGGCCAATTGTTGGCGCCCTTCCCGCTCAATATTTGGAAAGAGGCCCAGGGCCTCCCACTATAAATAGAGCTAGCCACCACAGGGTAGAGGGGGGTCTGGAGAGGATCAATCTGAGAGAACCCTAGTAGAGTGAGAGACAAAGGCGATCAAACTCACCCAAGCAGTTCATCGCACCAGCTCAAGAACAGCCCCTCGCGAGGTTGTTCTCCCTTTGTATTGTTCATCATCAGCCCCTGAGGAAATCCACCACACCACAAACTAGAGTAGGGTATTACACCACAATGGTGGCCCAAACCAGTATAAACCTCGTGTTCCTTGTGTTGTTCTTTGTGTAGTTTAGATCCTTGCGAGGCGATGAGACGTAGGTAGGTTGGAGGTGTGATCTCCGCGTGCACCCCAGAGTTCGAACCTAGAGGGTCTGCTGGAACCCGAAATCCGACAACTCCTGCTAACTGAAGCCGATCGATGCTGCCTCTAGGATGAACAGTGAGTGTTGCGGGGGGGTTTGGATGAACAGTGAGCGGTGGCGTTGCCTCTGGATGAACAGGAACCCGTGGTGTGGAGGGCTGGATGAACAGTAGACGGTGGAGGGGTGGCCGTGGAGGGGTGGTTGAACAGGACCCCGTGGTGTGGAGGGCTGGATGAACAGTAGACGGTGGAGGGGTGCCCATGGAGGGGTGGTTGAACAGTAGCCGGTGGAGTAGCGCGCGGTGGAGGCTGGATGAACAGGAGCCCGTGGAGGCTGGAGGAGGTCGACGGTAGCCCGTGGAGGCTGGAGGAGGTCGACGGTGGAGATGAACAGTATCCCGTGGAGTCCCGTTTTGCGGTACGCCACACCCCTCCCCCCCGTTTCGACCGTAGCGCTCCAACACAAGTCCGTTTCGTCCGTTTTGCGGTACGCCACACCCCTCCCGATCAACAGGACCCCCGTTTCGACCGTAGGAGGTCCGTTTCCTCTGTTTTGCGGTACACCACACCCCTCCCGATCAACAGGACCCCCGTTTTGACCGTAGGAGGTCCGTTTCCACCGTTTTGCGGTACGCCAGACCCCTCCCGATGAACAGGATCCCGTTTTGAACGTGGACGGTCGAACACAAGGCCGTTTCCTCCGTTGTGCGGTACGCCAGGCCTCGTTTCCATCGCATGTTCCGTCCAATCCCTCCCGATGAACACGACCACGCATTCCGTTCCGACCCAGCCGGTTTGGCTCCCCATGAACACGACGACGACGCTGTTTCTCCGTTCCGACCCAGCCATGTACACGAGCCCTCGCCGTACGTATGCGCGAGTAGGCGTTCGAGACCCCGCCCGTATGTACACATACGTGGCCGTATTTTCTTTCTTGCACCCTGGCCGCTATACGTATGTGTACATGCTACATGCGCGCCTCTACTATGACACGTGCGCGCCTCTACCGCGACCAGTATGTACATACACGTTCGCGACCAGAATGACAACGCTACGTACGCTTCGACCAGGTGGGTCCCGACCGTCAGGCACTTCCTTACTGCGAAGATGTAGCCGTGGGTCCCAGCGGTCGAGGGCGAATCATTTTGGGTTTTTTTTGCCCGGACACACTTCTTTGCGTGCGAAGATGTAGCTGGTGGGTCCCAGCAGTCAGGGGGCTAGTCGTTTTTTTGGACGCACTTCCTTGCGTGCGAAGATGTAGTTGGTGGGTCCCAGCAGACAGGGGGAAATGTTTTTTTCGCGAAATACGGTGGCCCGTCCGATGGGTCCCCGCTATCAGGTGGAGGAATAATTATTTTGCGCATAATAAGGAGGGACTTCCTTGCTGCGGCCGTGGACCCAGCTGTCAGCCTCTCCACGTACAGTCCACGTCCGATGGAAGCCATTCCTTGACCACGTTGACCACGCCACACGAGAGCACCAGGCGGTGGACGACGGCGAGGCCTAGGAAGGGGACGACGCGAGCCGGGAAGACACACGGCGGTGGATGCCCACGCCGTGAAGGAGTATGAGGGTTCACTTTCGTTTGGTTGCGGTGTGAGGCTGTCGTCGCCCGCAGAATAACAAGGGGTGTGGGTGCGTAGAGGGATGGCCTCGGCCGGTGGGAGTAGTAGGGGCGGTGAGGCCTCCGCGGTATCACAGCCGGCCACGGGCGGCAGGAGCAGGCGGCACGACCGGCGCTACTTTGGGCGGCTGGAGCAAGAAGACCAGAGGTTGAAGAAGAACTACGGCCGTTGGAAGGACATTGTACAGTCACTGGAGCTAGAATCGTTCATATATTGACTAAAGTTGACACAGGCCTCCGTCCCAGTCAACTTAGTAGGCCCACAAGTCAGCCTCCCACCAAGGTTGGTCCCAGCTAGCAGGGGGTATTCATTTTTTTGTGCGTAATAAGGAGGCACTTCCGGTGGGTCCGAGCTGACAGCGGGGGGAATGTTTTTTCGCGAAATATGGTGGCCCGACCTGTGGGTCCCAGCAGTCAGGGGGGAACATTTTTTTGCGAAATACTGGTGGCCCGTCTAGTGGGTCCCAGCTGTCAGGTGGAGGAATAATTATTTTCCACGTAATAAGGAGGCACTTCCTTGCGGCTGCCATGGACCCAGCTGTCAGCCTCTCCACGTACAGTACTCTAACGATGGAAGTCGGTCGTTGACCACATTGACCACGCCGCGCCGAGAGCACCACGGCGGTGGACGAGGCGAGGCCTAGTAAGGGGACGACGCGAGTCGGGAAGACGCTGCAGAAGGAAGCCCCGCGCGAGAGGAGTACGAGGGTTCACCGTTCGGCCCGTGGTGAGGCGCCGCAGAATAACATGGGGTGTGGGTGAGTAGAGGATGCCACGGCCAGCGGTGGGAGTAGTAGGCGCCGAGGCGGTGCGGCAGCCTGACCAGCCACGAGAGGCGGAGCAGCGGTCACCGGGCGCCGCTTTGGCGATCGAGCAAGAAGATCGAGATTGAAGAAACACGACGGCCGTTGGATTGACATCCAACGGTTACGTCTACTAGAATCGCTTGTTGACGTAGTATATAATAACTAAAAAATCTTGCATACACGCCAACTAAACAGGCCCACAAGTCGAGACCACTCCCTCTTTTTTAATAATTTATATATAGCTCATGGCAACTTCTTATGCAATTTATTGCGATCGTTTTTGGTTGGCGGGGCCAATTTCGCATATTTCATGGGTTCCAAACTATTTTTAATACCGAAATGTCAAGCCAGATTTAAAGTACTTTGAAGATATATTTGAATTAGGTTAATGCCCAGTGAAATAGGAATCCGAAAATGTGAAAAAAATCAAAAATTATAAAGTAATTGCCAATTTGTCATTTGTTTTTATATTTACAAACCATTTGATATTACTTTCAAGATTTGCAGTCGTCTTGAAAGAGTTGCAGCCCATTAGGGCGTAGAAAAATAAGTAGGCCTGGATTGGGTATTCTTCAGAAAAAATAAAATGGGCTCATTTTCACAAGGAAAAAATAGCTAGGTTGGTCACATGGTGAACATAAAATATAAGCACAGGCTAGGCAGACCCACCGATTCAAACCACACTCCGTCTCAACAATACCAAACAAAAAAATACTGCTCGAGTAGCTACGTCCCTGTGTCGGCCGATCTTGTGTTGTTCTCTTGTCTATTGACTATATACGCTCACAATGTCGTGGGTCACGGATGTCGAGAAAACACTAGGAGGAAGCATTTTATTTTTCCATACGCCGACGTGGTGGGCCCCTCATCATCCTCTCCACGTACTTACATCGATTCCTGTTGTTTGTTGACCATGTTGACAACACGAGAGGGCGACGCCGCGGCGAGCGCACCAAAGCGCGCGGAGGACGTTGGCGTTAACGATTTAGGAGACGGTGGGGCCGTGATGCGTGCGCTGAGGCGCTGCCACCTGTGGGAGGCAGAAGCAGGCGCCCCAATTGGTTTGGTTTTTTTGGCCGGAGGAAGACAGATCAAGAAACACGATGCATCGTAAAAGCAGCAGGAGTACTTAACAACCTTAATCAAACCAGCAGGGGCACTTAACAACCAAAGCTGAAAGCAGTATGAGTACTTATACAGGTTCAACCGTACAAAGCACGCCTTGAACGGTGCTACTTTGCCTACAGTTAACCAAGGGTGAGACCGCCAAGGCCCAGGCGCCACCCCGCGCATCCACAACCTTTTGAAAGCGGCTTCATCTCGCAACGTGGTCAATAAACAGGATATTCGCTTTAGAGCCATGGAAAAGCATGAACATAATCTTCTTTCCTATTCTCCAAGATGGACGAGCCTTCATTATCTGAGACCACCCACGAATAAGTATCTTTTCACCTCCAAGGGGAATTGAGTAGGTCGACATAAACATCATGTTGTGACGAAGAGTAAGTCTGACCCGACCATGGTCAGGCATCTGTATAGGAACAATAGAACTCGGCAGTTCCTGTTTCAAGAAGATCACAGCTGTAAAACTGTGTATAAGCAATAGTTTATGAACAACATATATAATGTAAAACAGCTTCGTACCATAAGTTTCTCGACACGCTTGGACCTGTTCAACGAAAGTGCAGCGATGCACACATATCCCACGTGGCCTTCCACCATTGAAACGCCCCACAAGGACCTCAAGACGATCAATAAAGTGTAGGAACTTGTGGATGTCGATCCACCAACTTCAGTGCCATTAGTAACAGCCGAGTTATTACAGAGTAACAAATGAGCAGACTGCTTAACTCTGAAAAAACCTACACGTGCCACCAATTATAAGAAAATATTAGTTAGAAGTAGCATATTCGTGAGAGATTCGTTGCTACTTCTAAAGTTAAATTGTGATTAGTTAGACAGAATAGGTGGATTAAGAAGTAATCGAGGCAACAAGCAAGAACCAGATACAAAACTAACATGGATGATGTTGGAAATATGCCCTAGACGCAATAATAAATTAGTTATTATTATTATATTTCCTCGTTCATGATAATCGTTTATTATCCATGCTATAATTGTATTGATAGGAAACTCAGATACATGTGTGGATACATAGAATGTATTGATAGGAAACTCAGATACATGTGTGGATACATAGAATGTATTGATAGGAAACTCAGATACATGTGTGGATACATAGACAACACCATGTCCCTAGTAAGCCTCTAGCTGACTAGCTCGTTGATCAATAGATGGTTACGGTTTCCTGACCATGGACATTGGATGTCGTTGATAACGGGATCACATCATTAGGAGAATGATGTGATGGACAAGACCCAATCCTAAGCCTAGCACAAAGATCGTGTAGTTCGTATGCTAAAGCTTTTCTAATGTCAAGTATCATTTCCTTAGACCATGAGATTGTGCAACTCCCAGATACCGTAGGAATGCTTTGGGTGTACCAAACGTCACAACATAACTGGGTGGCTATAAAGGTGCACTACGGTTATCTTCGAAAGTGTCTGTTGGGTTGGCACAAATCGAGACTGGGATTTGTCACTCCGTGTGACGGAGAGGTATCTCTGGGCCCACTCGGTAGGACATCATCATAATGTGCACAATGTGACCAAGGAGTTGATCACGGGATCATATGTTACGGAACGAGTAAAGAGACTTGCCGGTAACAAGATTGAACAAGGTATCGGATACCGACGATCGAATCTCGGGCAAGTACAATACCGCTGGACAAAGGAAATTGCATACGGGATTGCTTGAATCCTTGACATCGTGGTTCATCCGATGAGATCATCGTGGAACATGTGGGAGCCAACATGGGTATCCAGATCCCGCTGTTGGTTATTGACCGGAGAACGTCTCGGTCATGTCTGCATGGGTCCCGAACCCGTAGGGTCTACACACTTAAGGTTCGGTGACGCTAGAGTTGTTATGGGAAATAGTATGTGGTTGCCGAAGGTTGTTCGGAGTCCCGGATGAGATCCCGGACATGACGAGGAGCTCCGGAACGGTCTGAAGGTGAAGATCGGTATATTGGATGAAGGGTATTGGAGTCCGGAATTGTTCCGGGAGTACCAGGTGATCACCAGCGTGTCCGAAAGGGGTTTCGGAGGCCCCGGCAAGCTTTGGGGGGCCTTATGGGCTAAGGGGAGAGGGAACATCAGCCCACTAAGGGGTTGAGCGCCCCTCCCACCCCATCTCACGTAACCTGGAGAAGTGGGGGCGCCACCCCTAGGGCAGCCGGCCCTCCCAGCTTGGGGGGCAAGTTTCCTAGGGGGTGGGGGCGCCAAAACCCATCTAGGGTTTCCCCTATGGCCGCCGCCCCTCCCCTAGGGAACCCTAGGGCGCCTCCCCCTCCTCCCTTCCCCCTATACATAGTGATAGAGAGAGAGAGGGCAGCCGCACCTTCCCTGGCGCAGCCCTCTCCCTCCTCCAACACCTCCTCCTCCTCCGTAGTGCTTGGCGAAGCCCCTGGGAGAACCACGAGCTCCATCACCACCATGTTGTCGCGGTTGTCGGAGTTCTCCCTCAACTTCTCCTCTCCCCTTGCTGGATCAAGAAGCGTGAGACGCCCCGGGCTGTACGTGTGTTGAACGCGGAGGCACCGTTGTTCGGCTTAGATCGGAATCAACCGCGATCTGAATCGCTATGTAGTAATTCCTTCATCCACGTTCTTGTAACGCTTCCGCTTAGCGATCTTCAAGGGTATGAAGATGCTCGTCCTCTCCTCTCTTGTTGCTAGAATCTCCATAGATTGATCTTGGTGATGCGTGAAAATTTTGAATTTACGCTACGTTCCCCAACAAAGGGCATCATGAGCTAGGTCTATTGCGTAGATTCTATGCACGAGTAGAACACAAAGTAGTTGTGGGCGTTGATTTTGTTCAATATGCTTACCGTTACTAGTCCAATCTTGTTTCAACGGTATTGTGGGATGAAGCGGCCCGGACCGACCTTACACGTACTCTTCGTGAGACAAGGTTCCACCGACTGACATGCACTTGTTGCATAAGGTGGCTAGCGGGTGCCAGTCTCTCCCACTTTAGTCGGATCCGATTCGATGAAAATGGTCCTTATGAAGGGTAAATAGCAATTGACATATCACGTTGTGGTTTATGCGTAGGTAAGAAACGTTCTTGCTAGAAACCCATAGCAGCCACGTAAAACATGCAAACAACAATTAGAGGACGTCTAACTTGTTTTTGCAGGGTATGCTATGTGATGTGATATGGCCAAAAGAATGTGATGAATGATATGTTATGTATGAGATTGATCATGTTCTTGTAATAGGAATCACGACTTGCATGTCGATGAGTATGACAACCGGAAGGAGCCATAGGAGTTGTCTTAATTTATTGTATGACCTGCGTGTCATTGAACAACGCCATGTAATTACTTTACTTTATTGCTAAACCGTTAGCCATAGTAGTAGAAGTAATAGTTGGCGAGATAACTTCATGGAGACACGATGATGGAGATCATGGTGTCATGCCGGTGATGATGATGATCATGGAGCCCCGAAGATGGAGATCAAAAGGAGCAAAATGATATTGGCCATATCATGTCACTTTTTGATTGCATGTGATGTTTATCATGTTTATGCATCTTATTTGCTTATAACGACGGTAGTAAATAAGATGATCCCTCATTAAAATTTCAAGAAAGTGTTCCCCCTAACTGTGCACCGTTCATGAAAGTTCGTTGTTTGAAGCACCACGTGATGATCAGGTGTGATAGATTCTAACGTTCACATACAACGGGTGTAAGACAGATTTACACCTTGAAACACTTAGGTTGACTTGACGAGCCTAGCATGTACGCATATGGCCTCGGAACACAAGAGACCGAAAGGTCGAGCATGAGTCGTATGGTAGATACGATCAACATGAAGATGTTCACCGATGATGACTAGTCCGTCTCACGTGATGATCGGACCACGGCCTAGTTGACTCGGATCATGTAATCACTTAGATGACTAGAGGATGTCTATCGAGTGGGAGTTCATAAGATGAACTTAATTATCCTGAACATAGTCAAAAGGTCTTTGCTAATTATGTCGTAAGCTCGTGCTTTGGCCCTACTGTTTAGATATGTTCCTAGAGAAAATTCAGTTGAAAGATGATAGTAGCGATTATGCGGACTAAGTCCATAAACTGAGGATTGTCCTCATTGCTTGGAAGAAGGCTTATGTCCTTAATGCACCGCTCAGTGTGCTAAACCTCGAACGTCGTCTTTGGATGTTGCGAACATCTGACATACACATTTTGATAACTACGTGATAGTTCAGTAATGTTAAATGGTTTAGAGTTAAGGCAATCAAGACGATTTGAACGCCGCAAAACATCTGAGATGTTTCGAGGGCTGAAATTGGGATTTCAGGCTTGTGCCCACGCCAAGAGGTATAAGACCTCCGACGAGCTTCTTGGCCTACAAACTAAGGGAGAAAAGCTCAATCGTTGAGCTTGTACTCAGATTGTCCGGGTACCACAATCACTTGAATCGAGTGGGAGTTAATCTTCCGGATGAGATAGTGATGTTTCTCCAAAGTCATTGCCACCAAGCTACTAGAGCTTCGTGTTGATCTATAACATATCAGTTTTAGATATGATGATCCTTGAATTATTCGCGATGTTTGACGCCGCGAAAGTAGAAGTCAAGTAGGAGCATCAATTGTTGATGGTTAGTAAAACCACTAGTTTCAAGAAGGGCCAGGGCAAGAAGGGATACTTCATGAAACGGCAAAACAGTTTCTGCTCCAGTGAAAACCAAAGGTTGAACCCAAACCCGAGACTAAGTGCTTCTGTAATGAGAGGAACGGACACTAAAGCAGAACCACCCTAGATACTTGGTAGATAAGAAGGCGGTGAAAGGTCGTGAAGTATATTGGATATACATTATGTTAATGTGTACTTTACTAGTACTCCTAGTAGCACCAGGGTATTAGATACCGGTTCGGTTGCTAAGTGCTAGTAACTCAAAATAAAAGCTACAGAATAAAAGGAGGCTAGCTAAAGGTGAGCTGACGATATGTGTTGGAAGTGTTTCCAAGGTTGATATGATCAAGCATCGCACGCTCCCTCTACCTTCGAGATTGGTGTTAAACCTAAATAATTGTTATTTGGTGTTTATGCGTTGAGCATAGACATGATTAGATTATGTCTATCGCAATCTGATTATTCATTTAAGGAGAATAATGGTTACTCTGTTTATTTGAATAATACCTTCAATGGTCTTGCACCTAAAATGAATGGTTTATTAAATCTCGATCGTAGTGATACACATGTTCATGCCAAAAGATATAAGATAGTAATGATAGTACCACCTACTTGTGGCACTGCCATGTAAGTCATATTGGTATAAAACGTATGACGAAGCTCCATGTCGATGGATCTTTGGACTCACTCGTTTTTGAAAAATTTGAGACATGCGAACCATGTCTATTGGTGTATATGCATGAAGAAACTCCATGCAGATGGACCATTTGGACTCAATCGGATTTTGAATCACTTGAGACATGCAAATCATACCATATGGGCAAGATGACCTGAAAGCCTCGCTTTCGGTGAAATGGAACAAGAAAGCAACTTGTTGGAAGTAATACATTTTGATGTGTGCGTTACAATGAGTGCCGAGGCACGTGATGGATATCGTTATGTTCTTACTTCACGGATGATTTGAGTAGATACCGAGTATATTTACTTGATGAAACACAAGTCTGAATTATTGAATGGTTCAAGTAATTTCAGAGTGAAGTTGAAGATCTTCGTGACAAGAGGATAAAATGTCTATGATATGATCATAGAGATGAATATCTGAGTTACGAGTTTTGGCACGCAATTAAGACATTGTGGAAATTGTTTCACAATTAATACCGCTGGAACACCATAGTGTGATGGTGTGTCCGAACATCATAGTTGCACCCTATTGGATATGGTGCGTACCATGATGTCTCTTATTGAATTACCACTATCGTTCATGGGTTAGGCATTAGAGACAACCGCACTCACTTTAAATAGGGCACCACGTAATTCTGTTGAGATGACACCATATGAACTATGGTTTGGAGAAACCTAAGCTGTCGTTTCTTGAAAGCTTGGGGCTGCAACGCTTATGTGAAAAAGTTTCAGGTTGATAAGCTCGAACCCAGAGCGGATAAATGCATCTTCATAGGACACCCAAAAACAGTTGGGTATACCTCCTATTTTAGACTCGGAAGCAAAAGTGATTGTTTCTGGAAACGGGTCCTTTCTCGAGGAAATGTTTCTCTTGAAAGAATTGAGTGGGAGGATGGTGGAGACTTGATGAGGTTATTGAACCGTCACTTCAACTAGTGTGTAGCAGGTCACAGGAAGTTGTTCCTGTGGCACCTACATCAATTGAAGTGGAAGTTGATGATGGTGATTATGAAACTTGGATCAAGTCACCACCGAACCTCGTAGGGTTGACAAGGATGCGTACTACTTGAGTGGTACAAGTAATCATGTCTTGAAGGTCATGTTGCTAGACAACAATGAACCTACGAGCTATGGAGAAGCGATGGTGGGCCTGGATTACGACAAATGGCTCGAGGCCATAAAATCCGAGAGAGGATCCATGTATGAAAACAAAGTGTAGACTTTGGAAGAACTGCTTGATGGTCGTAAGGCTATTGGGTACAGATGGATTTTAAAAGGAAGATAGACAATGATGGTAAGTATCACCATTAAGAAAGCTCGACTTGTCGTTAAGATGTTTTCCGACAAGATTCAAGGAGTTGACTACGGTGAGGCTTTCTCACTCATAGCGATGCTAAGAGTCTGTTGGAATTGGATTAGCAAGCATTACATTATTTATGAAATCTTGAGATAGGATGTCAAAACATTGTTTCTCGACAATTTTCTTGAGGAAAGGTTGTATGTGATACAACCATAAAGGTTTTGACAATCCTGAAAGACGCTAACAAGTATGCAAAGCTCCAGCAATCCTTCGAAGGACTGGAGTAAGCATCTCGGAGTTGGAATGTACGCTTTGATGAGATGATCCAAGATTTTGGGTTTATACAAAGTTTATGAGAAACTTTTATTTCCAAAGAAGTGAAGGGGAGCACTATAGAATTTCTGATGATTATATGTTGTTGATATATTGTTGATCAGAAATTATGTAGAATTTCTGGAAAGCATATAGGGTTATTTGAAAAGTGTTTTTCAATAGAAAAACTGGATTAAGCTGCTTGAACATTGAGCATCAAGATCTATGAGGATAGATCAAAAACCTCTAAATGGTACTTTCAAATGAGCACATACCTTGACATGATCTTGAAGGTGTTCAAGATGGATCACCAAAGAAGGAGTTCTTGCCTGAGTTGTAAGGTATGAAGTTAAGAGTTAAAGCTCGACCACGGTAGAAGAGAGAGAAAGGATGAAGGTCGTCCCCTATGCTTCAGACGTAGGCTCTATAGTATTCTATGTCGTGAACCGCACCGGAAGTATGCCTTGCCATGAGTCAGTCAAGGGGTACAAGAATGATCCAGGAATGGATCATTGGATAGCGGTCAAAATTGTCCTTGGAGTAAATAAGGACATGTTTCTCGATTATGGAGGTGATAAAGAGTTCGGCGTAAAGGGTTACGTCGATGCAAGCTTTAACACCTATCCGAAAGTGACTCGAGTAGCAAACCGGATACATTATAGTGGAGCAACCATTTGGAATAGCTTCAAGTGGAGCATGGAAGCAGCATTTACAATATGACCTAGAGATTTATGAAGTGCATACGGATCTGAATGTTGCAGACCCGTTGACTAAAACCTCTCTCACAAGCAAAACATGATCAAACCCCAGAACTCATCGAGTCTTAATCACATGATGATGTGAACTAGTTTAGTGACACTAGTAAACTCTTTGGATGTTGGTCACATGGCGATGTGACCTGTGAGTGTTAATCACATGGCGATGTGAACTAGATTATTGACTCTAGTGCAAGTGGGAGACTGTTGGAAATATGCCTAGAGGCAATAATAAATTAGTTATTATTATTATATTTCCTTGTTCATGATAATCGTTTATTATCCATGCTATAATTGTATTGATAGGAAACTTCAGATACATGTGTGGATACATAGACAACACCATGTCCCTAGTAAGCCTCTAGTTGACTAGCTCGTTGATCAATAGATGGTTACGGTTTCTGACCATGGACAGTGGATGTCGTTGATAACGGGATCACATCATTAGGAGAATGATGTGATGGACAAGACCCAATCCTAAGCCTAGCACAAAGATCGTGTAGTTCATATGCTAAATCTTTTCTAATGTCAAGTATCATTTCCTTAGACCATGAGATTGTGCAACTCCCAGATACCGTAGGAATGCTTTGGGTGTACCAAACGTCACAACGTAACTGGGTGGCTATAAAGGTGCACTACGGGCATCTCTGAAAGTGTTTGTTGGTTTGGCACGAATCGAGACTGGGATTTGTCACTCCGTGTGACGAAGAGGTATCTCTGGGCCCACTCGGTAGGACATCATCATAATGTGCACAATGTGACCAAGGAGTTGATCACGGGATGATGTGTTATGGAACGAGTAAAGAGACTTGCCGGTAACGAGATTGAACAAGGTATCGGATACCGACGATCGAATCTCGGGCAAGTACAATACCCGGACAAAGGGAATTGCATACGGGATTGCTTGAATCCTTGACATTGTGGTTCATCCGATGAGATCATCGTGGAACATGTGGGAGCCAACATGGGTATCCAGATCCCGCTGTTGGTTATTGACCGGAGAACGTCTCGGTCATGTCTGCATGGTTCCCGAACCCGTAGGGTCTACACACTTCAGGTTCGTTGACGCTAGAGTTGTTATGGGAAATAGTATGTGGTTGCCGAAGGTTGTTCGGAGTCTCGGATGAGATCCCGGACATGACGAGGAGCTCCAGAATGGTCCGGAGGTGAAGATTGATATATTGGACGAAGGGTATTGGAGTCCGGAATTGTTCCAGGGGTACCAGGTGATGTTCAGCGTGTCCGAAAGGGGTTTCGGAGGCCCCGGCAAGCTTTGGGGGGCCTTATGGGCCAAGGGGACAGGGCACATCAGCCCACTAAGGGGCTGAGCACCCCTCCCACCCCATCCCACGTAACCTGGAGAGGTGGGGGCGCCACCCCTAGGGCAGCCGCCCCTCCCGGCTTGGGGGGCAAGTTTCCTAGGGGGTGGGGGCGTCAAAACCCATCTAGGGTTTCCCCTATGGCTGCCGCCCCTCCCCTAGGGAACCCTAGGGCGCCTCCCCCTCCTCCCTTCCCCCTATATATAGTGAGAGAGAGAGAGAGAGGGCAGCCGCACCCTTCCCCTGGCGCAGCCCTCTCCCTCCTCCAACACCTCCTCCTCCTCTAGTGCTTGGCGAAGCCCTGCCGGAGAACCACGAGCTCCATCACCACCATGTCGTCGTCTTTGTCGGAGTTCTCCTCAACTTCTCCTCTCCCTTGCTGGATCAAGAAGCAGTGAGACGCCCCTGCTGTACGTGTGTTGAACGCAGAGGCACCGTTGTTCGGTGCTTAGATCGGAATCAATCGCGATCTGAATCGCTGCAGTACGACTCCTTTATCCACGTTCTTGTAACGCTTCCGCTTAGCGATCTTCAAGGGTATGAAGATGCTCATCCTCTCCCTCTCTTGTTGCTAGAATCTCCATAGATTGATCTTGGTGATGCGTAGAAAATTTTGAATTTCTGCTACGTTCCCAAACAGATGAACAATTGGAACGACGTCGGGGTGGAAGATCGCAGTGAAGATGAGAGCAGGTTCTGCTATTTCCATCAACATTCGTGCGCCAATTTTCAGTCCGTAACACTTGAGAAAGTTTATCCAAGTTCGGCCATAAAGAAAGCAGCAATCTTCTTGGTTCATGAACCCAACTCGGAAGTAATATCCATGGCTTGTCTTCACTGTGACCATTAAACTAGTGTATTCAGTTATGGCAAGGCCGAGCATCTTGAGTACATGTGTTCTGGCAGAGCAAATAATACACTGCAGGAAAAATAATATGACAACACAGCATGTTCAAAAAAACCCCACCCTCCCGGATAGAGAAGAGGATTCTAGGAACATACTGTGCGCGTTTCAAAATGTTGTGGTAGGATGAGAAGGAACAAGTGTGGCGTCTCGCCGAGGGCGCAGAAATCTGTAGGGTACTCGCACTTTGGGCACGGCAACTGAAACACACTAGATTCAGTACGAAGAAAAATGCATCAACGGCGGCGGCCCTCTGGGCACAACAAGACCCACTGTTAGAGAGTTAATGCCTTTGGTCGACAGAATTGAGAGGAGGTTGACAGGATCAGCTATCTGGCTATCCTACGGGGAGAGAGTACAATTGATTAACTCCGCGCTTTCGTCGCTATTATCCTTCGCTATGTGTGTTCTCAAACTCCCACTCAAGTTGATTGAGATCTTTGACAGATCAAGGAGGCACTGTCTGTGGAGGAAAGAAGTGGATAGGGATGCTAAAACCCACTCCTTGGCTGCCTGGGAAATGGTCTGTCGTCCAAAGAAAAAAGGGGGACTAGGAATTTTAAACCTGCAAATCCAAAACAAGGCTCTTCTGCTCAAGTACTTGCATAAGTTCATTCATAAGCAAGATGTCCCCTGGGTAATGTTAGTTTGGAATGCCCATTATGACGATACACCCCACCACGTGAAGCCACCTTGTGGCTCCTTTTGGTGGCGTGACGTGTTCTCTCTGATGGATATTTACCGTGGGATTACAACATGTATACCGGCCGCGGGGGACACGGTTCTTCTTTCGAAAGATGTTTGGATAAACGAAATACCCTTGATGGAATCTCATGATCATCTTTTCTCTTTTGCTAAAGACGAAGACATCTCGTTGGCACAATACTACAACAACTATGATCACGCGGACAACTTTATGCTCCCACTGTCAATGGAAGCCAGAACTGAACTGGATAATCTACGAGAGATCATGGAAGGAATTAACCTGGAAGCTATGGGAACAGATGAGTGGATTCTTTGCTGGGGTGATGTGGATTTCACACTGCAGAAGTTTTACAAATACATGTTCGAAATGTATTGGCTCCCCATGCATCACATCCATTTGGAAGTCAAGTGTATCATGAGACATAAGGTGTTTGCATGGTTGATGTTATATGACAGGGTCAACACAAGAGATCTGCTGCTAAGAAGGCACTTTAATATTGGAGAAGATCATGACTGCCCAATGTGCAATATGGGAGTTGTAGAAACAAATGCTCATCTATTTTATGATTTCCTTTTGCCGCCAAATGCTGGGGGGTTGTGGGCATTGATTGGGACAATGATCCAGACATACAACACAGATATGAGAGAGCTAGAGTGAGGTGGCGAGGACCTTTGTTCAAAGAGATAACTATATTAACTTCCTGGAATATTTGGAAGCAACGCAATGTAGAGATCTTTGATGGAGAGGTGGCGGACATCTTTGAGTGGTTGAGGAAGCTTAAGGAAGATTTTGTGATCCTGGGCTATAGGATCAACCCCCAAAATTTGAGTTTTTTAGAGGGACTTTCAAACTCTTTATCTCTGTGACCCCCCTGGTTTACATAGGCTAGTTTTAAACCTTCTGTATTCTTGTTTTAGCCATGTAAATCAAACCTAATGAAAGAAAAGCAACAGTAGGAGGCTCTCCTGCTGTTTTCACTGGTCAAAAAAAAAGAATTTGTACCTGGTTCTCCATGAGAAAACCCTATGCAACCGCTGAGCGGGGGTTTTCTCTGAACAAGCAGACGAGGGAGAAGGGGATTCAGGCCCAGTGAAATATTGTCGCTTCGTCCGTCAGCTTCATCGCTAAAGCTGGAAAGGGGGTTGTGATTTGAAGGCTCATTGGGCATTATCAAGCGCCACGACCGGGTGTGTCTACCGTGAAGTTGTGCACTCTAATTTGTGCATATGGCACGTGGACCCGCTTGCGGTTGCCCCACATATCAGCGAAAGGAAGTAGAAAGACAGGAGTAACTAGTTACACATAGATATATATTTTGACAGAGAGATACTCCCTCTGTAAAGAAATATACAAATCTTTTATATCACAGGCTCACCTTGCCGAGGAATATACTCCCTCTGCAATGCACGGGCGTTATGGGGGTTCAGCTTTTTTTATGGGGGTTCAGCTGAGAATATAATACTCAGATAGGCTCACGGTTCTGGACTTTGGGCCGCAGGCCAACCCTGCATGTTTGGGGGCCCATGTGTTCTACCTCAGCGCTTTTCATATTGCAAGCGATCGCATCAAGGCTGGTTTTAGATGTCGTCAAGGCTTAATACACAAAAATGAATAAAGCACGGCAGAATTTCAGTAATGAAATCGAACTACGCTCCTAACCAGCAATCAGAGTTCCAATTCTATCAATGATATACCATGTGATAAATAATCTTGTCAGATTACTTATACACACGGTGACACTTGTTTCACCATGCCGCATTATTACATCAAAATCTCTCGGAGGATAGATCAGTTCGGTAGTTGCGGTTGCCATCAAGAATTTCAAACTTGATTTGGACCAGCTCTCCTTGCCGAGAAAGTTTGATTTTGACATCATCCCCTACCGCAAGATATGATTTAGATTTGAACCTTGACCGTCCTTTAGCATCAATCATCATGCGACCATCCTTTGTACTTACGGTATATTGAGCAGGTTCATTCACACCAAGGCTGCGCATGGTAAGAGAAACTTGGCCGTGGTCGCCCGGATAGTTCAACGACTCCCTTGTTGCTCTAGGAATTCTCTGTTTGCAAACAAGAAGACATACCCAAATAGTTAGATCAATACAGTGAATCATGTGAAACAACATGGAAAGAAAAAAGAACGAAGCACTTGGGCGGCCAATGCTTACCAAGAAGGTGGACATGTCAGTTTTTGTAAGGACTTTGGTATATGAAGTGCGAACTGCAGCCCAGTCTATTGCTGGTGCAACTACACGGGCCGGACCAAATGCAAGTGCAAGTGTTGGTGCAGGTGCCGAAGCCGCCGCTGCTGCCGAAGATGGTGCTCCTTGTAGAGCTGGTGCCGGTGTCGATGCCCGATCCTCCGGTAGATCAGACTGATCCACTGACGCTGTCGGTGCCCAATCCTCACCGATCGGGCGAGTTGCTGCCGCATTGTTAGTCTTGGAGCAATCGCCGGTGCTTTCGATCCTGTCGAGACAAGCGGCGATCGTGGTCTGTATGCTATGATCAGCTTTCTAACTTGACTAGGATCCATGACCGTGATCCAGTTTTTTTCTTCATTTCTTTTAAACGCGAGAAGGACTAATTGTGGTGTTTTTGTTAAACCAAACTGCAGTTCATCATAGGGATTCAGCTTGTACTCAGACAACTCCATGGGTGTTAGAATCATTACTGTGAAATCTAGATAATTGACTCTAGTGCAAGTGGGAGACTGAAGGAAATATGCCCTAGAGGCAATAATAAAGTTATTATTTATTTCCTTATATCATGATAAATGTTTATTATTCATGCTAGAATTGTATTAACCGAAAACATAATACATGTGTGAATACATACACAAACAGTATGTCACTAGTATGCCTCTACTTGACTAGCTTGTTGATCAAAGATGGTTAAGTTTCATAGCCATTGACATGGGTTGTCATTTGATTAACTGGATCACATCATTAGGAGAATGATGTGATTGACAAACCATTCCGTTAGCTTAGCACCCGATCGTTTAGTATGTTGCTATTGCTTTCTTCATGACTTATACATGTTCCTATGATTATGAGATTATGCAACTCCCGTTTACCGGAGGAACACTTTGTGTGCTACCAAACGTCACAACATAACTGGGTGATTATAAATGTGCTCTACAGGTGTCTCCGAAGGTACTTGTTGGGTTGGCATATTTCGAGATTAGGATTTGTCACTCCAATTGTCGGAGAGGTATCTCTGGGCCCTCTCGGTAATGCACATCACTTAAGCCTTGCAAGCATTGCAACTAATAAGTTAGTTGCGGAATGATGTATTACGGAACGAGTAAAGAGACTTGCCAGTAACGAGATTGAACTAGGTATTGAGATACCGACGATTGAATCTCGGGCAAGTAACATACCAATGACAAAGGGAACAACGTATGTTGTTATGCAGTCTGACCGATAAAGATCTTCGTAGAATATGTGGGAGCCAATATGAGCATCCAAGTTCTTCTATTGGTTATTGACTGGAGACGTGTATCGGTCATGTCTACATAGTTCTCGAACCCGTAGGGTCTGCACGCTTAACGTTTTGATGACAGTTATATTATGAGTTTATATGTTTTGATGTACTAAAGGTTGTTCAGAGTCCCGGATGTGATCACGGACATGACGAGGAGTCTCGAAATGGTCGAGACATGAAGATTGATATATTGGAAGCCTATGTTTGGATATCGGAAGTGTTCTGGGTGAAATCGGGATTTTACCGGAGTACCGGGAGGTTACCGGAACCCCCCGGGAAGTTAATGGGCCATAGTGGGCCTTAATGGAAGAGAGGAGAGGCGGCCAGGGCAAGGGTCGCGCGCCCCTCCCCCTAGTCCAAATAGGACAAGGAGAGAGGGGCGGCGCCCCCCCCCCCTTTCCTTCCTCTCCTCCACCTCTTTCACCCCCCCCCCCCCGAAGTCCTAATCCAACTAGGAAAAGGGAGGGAGTCCTACTCCCGGTGGGAGTAGGACTCCTCCTGGCGCGCCCCCTCTCCTGGCCGGCCGCACCCCCCTTGCTCCTTTATATACGGGGGCAGGGGGCACCCTAGAGACACAACAATTGATCATTTGATCTTTTAGCCGTGTGCGGTGCCCCCCTCCACCATAGTCCACCTCGATATCAGAAGCGGTGCTTAGGCGAAGCCCTGCATCGGTAGAACATCATCATCGTCACCACGTCGTCGTGCTGACAAAACTCTCCCTCAACACTCGGCTGGATCGGAGTTCGAGGGACGTCATCGGGCTAAACGTGTGCTGAACTCGGAGGTGACGTGCGTTCGGTACTTGATAGGTCGGATCGTGAAGACGTACGACTACATCAACCGCGTTGTGCTAACGCTTCCGCTTTCGGTCTACGAGGGTACGTGGACAACACTCTCCCCTCTCATTGCTATGCATCACCATGATCTTGCGTGTGCGTAGGAATTTTTTTGAAATTACTACGTTCCCCAACACAGGCGTCGTCCTGACATGCCCCACCGGAGATACAGTCCAATACGTACTCCAAATATTATACACAGACTCCAACAACACAGCAGAATATGAGGCCCTGTTGCATGTTCTCCGGATGGCAGTCTCCATGGGCATTCAACGCCTAGAGGTGCGTGGGGATTCGAACCTCACAATATCTCAAATAAATGGAGACTTTGACGCCAAGGACCCAAAAATGGCGGCTTACCGCAATGTCGTCCTCAAAATGTCAGCTCGGTTCGACAGGCTCGAATTCCACCATGTGGCCCAAGAAAACAATCAAGCGGCGGATATCCTCGCCCGCATCGGCGCTAAACGCGACCCTGTCCCACCTAATATCTTCTTGGAAAGGCTGCTTAAGCCATCAGTGGTGTGGGAAGGGGAGACCGGCAACAACAGTCCGGATCCGGCCACAATGCCCGATCCCGAACACTCTGACGTAATCGGAGGCTCTGCCACCGAAATATCACCTTCGGCCCACGTGATTATGGTTGTCATCGCCCCGTGGACAGAACCCTTCTTGGCCTACCTAACTAGGCAAGAACTCCGTGAGGACCAAAACGAGGCACGTTGCATTGTGCGGTGGTCTAAAGCCTTCAAGGTCCACGAGGGAGAGCTTTATAAGAAAAGCTCTACCGGAGTACTTCAAAGGTGCATCTCCGAAGAGGAAGGACGACAACTTTTGGCAGAAATTCATGCGGGACTCGGCGGCCACCACACCGCAGCTCGTGCCCTTGTAAGCAAGGCCTTCCGTACAGGTTTTTACTGGCCGACGGCCCGAGCAGACGCACAGGAGCTCGTCCAACGTTGCGTCGGTTGCCGTTTTGCAAACCAAAGCCATATGCCACCTACCGCTCTCCAAACAATCCCCATTACTTGGCCCTTTGCGGTCTGGGGGCTTGATATGGCCGGACCCCTTAAAGGAGGAAGCCATAAGAAAAAGTACCTATTGTTCATGGTGGATAAATTCACCAAATGGATAGAAGCCAAACCAGTTAAAACGACCGAGTCTAGACCAGTGATAGACTTCATATCCGGGGTTGTACACCGTTATTGTGTCCCCCACAGCATCATCACCGATAACGGCTCGAACTTCACAACTGACGAGGTAAAAACTTGGTGCGGGAACATGGGCATTAAGCTCGATTATGCCTCCGTCTATCACCCCCAAACAAACGGTCAAGTCGAACAAGCAAATGGTCTTACTATGAGCGGCATTAAACCTAGACTAGTGCGATCCTTGAAGGAATCAGATACGCACTGGGTTGAGGAGCTTGACTCCGTGCTATGGGGGTTGCGGACCACGCCGAATCGCACTACCGGATACACACTGTTTTTTATGGTGTACGGCACAGAGGCAGTACTGCCCTGCGACATCATTCATGACTCACCTCGAGTGCGCATGTACGAAGAGAAAGAAGCCGAGCTTGATCAGCAGGATAGTTTAGACGCCCTGGAGGAGGAGCGTGACGTGGCAAAATCCCGCTCCGCATTCTATCAGCAACAGGCTCGACCGTATCAAAGCAGAGAAGTACGGGCCAAAACTTATAACGTTGGCGAAATCGTTCTACGCCTACCAGAGAAGAAAAAGAACAAGCTCAAGCCCAAGTGGGAAGGTCCCTTCATCGTCAATAAAGTTCTCACCGGTGGAGCGTACCATCTGCGTGATGCATCGGACAATCGACTTGAGCCAAACCCATGGAACGCGGCCAGACTCCGAAGATTCTACGCCTAGTGCCGGACTCTGTGTTTGTCTCCTTACCTCCGCCCCTTTATTATATATATCTGCTATCTATCTTTCTTTCTTCCCTTTTTCTTCATGGCCTAAAAAGCTTAAAGTGTGTCTTGACTACACAATCTTGACGCGTCGTGCGTGCTCATTATACCTGGGGGCTTCTTACACAGAAGCTTAATATAATTATATTCCGGGCTTTATGCCCCTTGCACATGTGTTACTTTTCTACATGTACCTTTTCTTCGCCATTATATGCATCGATATGACTTAAGTTTTGGCCAAGCTGGGTTGCCTGGCTCTTGTGTTTATGCCCTACGTTCCCATTAATTTAGCTAGGGCATAAGGGGAGCACCTCTACGATTGTTACTGTCGGGTCAGCCGGATGAGTACCTCAGACTGGGTGAAGCCGAAAGCTAGCGTTCTTAAGGGAATATTTGGTCGGTGAACAAAAGATGACTTTTACTTATTGCAATACATGCCCCCAGATGTTTATATCCTGCGTCTCTTTTCGCAGTTCGGACATGCACATTAATGCATGCGTACCCAGGGAAAGGAACCCTTAACAGAACTATTCTCCCTGGAAGATGTTTCTTACTATCCATGTAATATAACCTAGCTAGTTGGGTACTTGTCTGTTCAAGCACTTATGACCCCTACGCCTGGTTTCCACACGTACCCTGGTTTTTACATAACTAAGCGGGTATTCGGATACACTCCGGACTGTCGGGTCCGGAGGTCGAAGCGAAAAGGTCTGCCATGACAAATGATTTACAATCCGGCTAGGGACAAAATATGTCATTTGAAGTACACAGTCACTTAGACTGACTAAATTCTTCGTCTATACCATCCAACAGGCTGTCTAGCCTACAATCCTGTTGGGAATAATTTGCGGCTAATTTTACCTGGTTATATACCAGACTAACGGGGATCTCTTTCCCATCAGACCCTACAGGTCCGACCTCGGCCATGTGGTTCGGGTCAGCCTTGGTATATCGCGTCTTCACCATGGCCCAGGCTTCCCTTGCACCTTGTCGGCAGGCCGATATCTTCCATAATTGGAAGCGCCGCCGCGCTCCCTTGAGCATCTCTACGAGCTCCCCCATGCCTCCTGGCAGGGAGGCGGATGGCCACAAGGCCTGGGCAATGCCCTGCATTACATGTCGAACTTGTTCGTGCAGTTGTGAGAGCTCTTGCAGAAGATCGCCCGCAGATCCGGGCATCTCCTCTTCGGGACTACCCTTTAGCATACCTATAGATATAACTCTGTTAGCCGGTTTCTTCGCCGAACTCTATAAAAGTTCGTTCAAGCACTTATTAAACATGCCGCATCGAAGCCTCTTATTCTCCTTTACGGAGTCAGCGAGCTGGGCCCGAACATCTTTCAATTCAACGCCCAGGCGGATATTGGCATCTTGGAGATCGTTTTTCTCCTGCCTAACCCGCGTAAGCACGCGCTCGCCAGCCTCTAGCTGTCGTTGAGCATGTTGCTCATCCCCTCGCACGATCTTCGGATTCACTCCAGGATTATCTGCAGAATCTATTGTTAGATGTGCATGCATGCCGAATACTATCTGGTACATGTCATTTCATTCTTTTCGATCAAGACAAGTATTACCAGATGGGGCCTTCTTGGATTCCTCCATTCCGCCAACTGCGGCCTGTAGCTGGGCTATGCACTCCTCCAGCTCTTGAGACAACTCGGTATTCTTCTCCGTAAGAACCTACGCATATAATGATCCTTAAATCAGTTGTGCCAACTGTTTCAAGTCTCGAGACTCTTGATATACATAATTATCAGATTTTCTTACCCGTATATCCTTTACATACTGGTCCGTGGCTCTGGCAAGGCCATTTTGAGCAGCTCGGATGTACGCGTCTCCTGAGTTGAAGGCATCGAACGCCTCTTCGGAGAAACTAGGGTCGCGGAGTACGGCCCGGCGACGCCTGTGATTCATGGCACTCTCCACTTCAGAATTCGTAGAGGATAGCCTATGAGCATCCTCTGTAGGAGGAACATCCGGTGTTGTCCCCACGTTAGCATCTGCCCCTAAGTCCGGCTCTGGAGTCGCCTGGTGGAGGCATGGCCGGCAGGCTCTCCGCACGGTCCCGCGAGCGTTTTTCTGCCAGGAACCATGGACGTTATTATATTTTAAAGACGACAACCACGGAGCAGGGTTTTTTCATACCTCTGCGACGGCGTCTCAGTCCTGACCGCCTTCCTTTTAAGCCTACCCGGCTTCGGTGCCCCTTGTTGATGAGTCACCGCGGGTTCGGCATGGCGCCCCGAGTGCCTTCCCTGTAAGACGCAATACGTGTGTGGTGGGTGAAGTGCAAAGAAGGGATCCTTCTCGGAAGTTGGGACTCCGGTTTTACTTACATACGATGCAGGGAGCAGGCTAGGATAATCGGCTATGATGGCCAGCAAGGCACCATCGCAGCTTAACTGATAGAACGTCCTGTCGACGAGCTCCACAAATATGTATGGATCTTCTTCGAGTCCGGGGTCGAGGGCCCGGTCAGGGTCCTCTGGCTGTGGAGACGGGCTGTGGACCTCCCTCACAGCTTTTCGCAGTTCCTGCTATGAAATAGCAAGGTAAATATTTATGATGAAGAATGCGGGAAGGTCTGGAGTAAAAGGTAGCATCTCACCCAGTTTGGGGGGTTGTACATGGAGAATCCATCCCTTGGCTTAATGCGGATGAACTCCTCTTCCTCTCCTTTGTACAATTCGGACAGTATTTTTGCTAGAGCAGCGGCGGAATCCAGACCTTTACGACCGCAGCGGGTGGCATCGTCTTCTCCATTGAAGTGCCACATGGGTTTCCCCCGATACTGAAGTGGCTGCACCCCCCGCATTATACATATTGACATAATCTCGACTATTGTCAGTCCTGATTTGGCCAGCATTTTTATCCTGTCCATCAGGTAAAGGATCTCTCTGTTATCTTCCTCCTGGGGGCTCCGAGGGCGCCAGCTGTGGCGTTTCTTCAAAGGGGCATTATCAAACTCAGGAAGGCCCATCCGAATAGGGTCCGGAAGGGGGGCGTCCTCCGTATAAAACCACTCCGAAGGCCAGTCTTCGGATGTCTTCTTCGGGGTACCGGACAGGTATCCGGTCCCGGCGATGCGCCATATTTCGGCTACGCCCACTTGATATATTGACCCCTCCTGTGTACGGGGTACGAGGCAGAATAGCCTCTTCCATAGCTCGAAATGAGCTTCACGGCCCAGAAACAGCTCGCAAAAGGCAACATAGTCGGCGATGTGCAATATGGAGGCGGGAGTAAAGTTATGCAGCTGGAGGCCATAGAACTCCAAGAGTCCGCGAAGGAATGGATGGATTGGAAATCCGAGTCCCCTCAATAAGTAAGGGACAAGGCATACCCGCTCCCCCCTGGATGGGTTGGGAAAGCTCTCCGCTTGCTCCCCACCATTATAAGTGGCTAGTCCGGCTCGAACGAGGACCATATACGCAGGAGGGAGAAACCCCTGGGTCTGCAACTCTACTAATTGGTTGTGGGGGATGGAACACTTCTCCCAATTCCCTGGCTTAGTGCTACGGGAGCAAGAGGAGGAGCTGAGATGGCCAGCCATGGTAGGATGGACTTTTCCGGGCGCGCTCTGATGGATACTCGCTGTGGGAGGATGGTGTGATCTGGATCTGAGGATCCCCATCTCTTTAAATAGATGATTCACTTACATGGTTAGGGTGGCAAATGTAAAAATGCCCCAAATTCTCGCATTCGCTCAACACGTGGAGATAGCCATTATTAGAGCATAGAAGCCGAGGAGTGCAACATTCATGGGAAGCCGGACACTACTCGTTACGACAGGTACTTGGGATTTGGAGAAGAACCCGCCTTGCAATGCCGAAGACAATCTGCGCGCCGGACTCATCGTCATTGAAGCCTGGTTCAGGGGCTACTGAGGGAGTCCTGGATTAGGGGGTCCTCGGATAGCCGGACTATATACTTTGGCCAGACTGTTGGAATATGAAGATACAAGATTGAAGACTTTGTCCCGTGTCCGGATGGGACTCTCCTTTGCGTGGAAGGCAAGCTTGGCAATTCGAATAGATCTCCTCCCTTGTAACCGACTCTGTGTAACCCTAGCCCCTTCTGGTGTCTATATAAACCGAAGGGTTTAGTCCGTAGGACAACAACAATCATAATCATAGGCTAGCTTCTAGAGTTTAGCCTGTACGATCTCGTGGTAGATCAACTCTTGTAATACTCATATCATCAAGATCAATCAAGCAGGAAGTAGGGTATTACCTCCATCGAGAGGGCCCCAAACCTGGGTAAACATTGTGTCCCCCGCCTCCTGTTACCATCCGCCTTAGACGCACAGTTCGGGACCCCCTACCCGAGATCCGCCGGTTTTGACACGGACATCGCCCACAACTCTTTGTGTTCTGTTCGTGCATATAACATCTACGCATAGACCTGGCTCTGATACCACTGTTGGGGAACGCAGTAATTTCAAAATTATTACTACGCACATGCAAGATCCATCTAGGTGACGTATAGAAACAAGAGGGAGAGTGTTGTCCACGTACCCTCGTAGACCAAAAGCGGAAGCATTATGACAACGCTGTTGATGTAGTCGTACGTCTTCACGATCTGACCGATCCTAGTACCGAAAGTACGGCACCTCCGCGATCTGCACACGTTCAGCTCGGTGACGTCCCACGAACTCTAGATCCAGTTGAGGTCGAGGGAGAGCTTCGTCAGCACGACAACGTGATGACGGTGATGATGAAGTTATCGACGCAGGGCTTCGCCTGAGCACTACAACAATATGACCGAGGTGGAAATTTGTGGAGGGGGGCACCGCACACGGCTAAAACAATCAACTTGTGTGTCTATGGGGTGCCCCCTCCCCCGTATATAAAGGAGGGGAGGAGGAGGCCGGCCGGCCCTAGAGGGCGCGCCAAGGGGGAGGAATCCTCCTCCTAGTCCAATTAGGACTCCCTTGGGGGGGGGGCACCTCCTGGCTGCTGCCCTCTCTCTCCCCTAAAGCCCACTAAGGGCCCAATAACTTCCCGGGGGGTACCGGTAACCCTCGGGCACTCCGTTTTTATCCGAAACCTCCCGGAACACTTCCGATGTCCGAACATAGTCGTCCAATATACCAATCTTTATGTCTCAACCATTTCGAGACTCCTCGTCATGTCCGTGATCACATCCGGGACTCTGAATTACCTTGGTACATCAAAACACATAAACTCATAATACCGTTCGTCAACGAACGTTAAGCGTGCGGACCCTACGGGTTCGAGAACTATGTAGACATGACCGAGACTCATCTCCGGTCAATAACCAATAGTGGAACCTGGATGCTCATGTTGGTTCCTACATATTCTACGTAGATCTTTATCGGTCAAACCACATAACAACATACGTTGTTACCTTTGTCATCGGTATGTTACTTGCCCGAGATTCGATCGTCGGTATCTCAATACCAAGTTCAATCTCTTTACCGGCAAGTCTCTTTACTCGTCCTGTAATGCATCATCCCGCAACTAACTCATTAGTCACATTGCTTGCAAGGCTTATAGTGATGTGCATTACCGAGAGGGCCCAGAGATACCTCTCCGATACTCAGAGTGACAAATCCTAATCTTGATCTATGCCAACTCAACAAACACCATCGGAGACACCTGTAGAGCATCTTTATAATCACCCAGCGTCAGGACCCCGATTCCAAGTCACATCGATCTAGTCGGTAACACCTCATATCACTTTGCGGCCTCACGCACGGTACTCCCACGGGTGTCGCCTTACCATGGCCCGGGACCGTTTGCGCCTTTTGGCTCACGATATGATAGTGTCGCCAAGATCCATATGACAGAGAACCCGGGCCGACATGGCTAGTTGTGAACCCAAAGCGGGACTAACCCATGGGGACAGGCATACATGAATCACATCGAGCATGTCGGTCATCAACGTGTGAATCCGGGCTGTAGCACTGGGCTAACAGGACTCCGGTAACACGGACTGTAGCAGGCTAGGCAGGACTCCGGATGTCACCGCGTGACATTTCCCCGAAGGGACGGACACAGGAACGAGGTGAAACACATGCCGGCCAGTCAAGTGTCCAGAGCAGTAGTGCCGGGCTAGCAGGACTCCGGTGAACCGGGCTGTAGCGGACTACTATCGCTCAGGAAGCACTAGACTACATTTCCCCATATGAGAGGCTGCCAAGGATAAACAACTAGATTGTCGGATCCCACACATACCAAGTATTTCAAACATACACACAATATGCTCAATATGTGTAAATACAACATGTCATCACAACATAACTCTACGACTCAAATATTTATTCATTAGGCTCCGAGGAGCGAGATATTACAAACATGGGTCTCATGACCCAACACTCAGAGCACACAAGTCAAAGCACAAGCGGAAGCTTAACATGTCTGAGTACGTACATCTACAAATGAAAAAAGGTGAGAAGCCCGACTATCTACCAGATCCTGCCGAGGGCACAAGATCGTAGCCGAGGTAACAAGCTAAACGTCGGAAGTCCAAGCGAACTACTAGCGAGACCGACGTCTCTCGCAAAACATAAAATAAGCAAACGTGAGTACAAACGTACTCAGAAGACTTACATCGTAACTAACTACATATGCATCATTATCAACAAAGGGGTGGTGGAGTTTGACCGCAGAAGCCAGATTTGACTCGGTGGCTATCCCGAACTACGATCGCAAGTAACTCTTTTGAGGTGGCGCTACGAGTCCACATATTCACCATACCAATACACCACTATGGATTCGCTCCCGTCTACCTACGAGAACGCCATCCATAGCACTCACGCTTATCTTGCGAGTTTTAGAGTATCCACTTTCACTTGTCTATGAACTATGCAAGGGGTCCAAGTTTCCATATCCGAGGAATCCGGCTATTCGAATAGATAATGATAACCCTGCAGGGGTGTACTTCTTCACACACGCTCTCGCCACTTATCACCCTGTACACGTCATGTACCTCGGCAACCTTCAAGCGGAAACCAGACGAGGGAGTCGGCCACGACCTGACTAACCACACAAGTCTCTTGTCCAGGTTTATCGCCTATTCGGGTTCCATCCGCAAGGAGATCCGGCCGGGGTGTCGCTCACGGCCCCAAACGATGTGAGCAGGGTTCCCAAGCCCACCAACCGGGTGCCACTTGGTACACCGTACATCAGTTTTGCCTAGTCTGTCCCAAGCCCACCTGCATTCAGGTGCCACTTGGTAGACTACTAACACTACCTACAAACACCAGAAACTAGCTGCAACTCCTGGACAGAGATCATGTTGATTAATAAGTCGAGAGGGGTCAAGTTACCGGAACCCAATGTGTGGTAGTAACTATTCATGGATCACAAACACAGAACTCAGTTCCTGAGGACGGCTGCAATGAGACAACCCACCATGTACTCCTACATGGCCTCTCACCGCTACCTTTACCAAATCATGTTCACACACTTAGCTCACACACAGTAGGACATGTTCACCACTTTCCAATTCATTCTCGATGAATCAGACCTGACACAACTCTAGGCAATAGCAGGCATGACAAACAAGCATGAATGCGTAGGCACATCAGGGCTCAAACAACTCCTACTAATGCTAGTGGGTTTCATCTATTTACTGTGGAATGACAGGTCATGCAGAGGATAAAGGGGTTCAGCTACCGCAGCAAGTAACACATGAGTCGTTGTTGTCCTAATGCAGTAAAATAGAGCAGGAGCGAGAGAGTGGGATTATATCAGAATGAACAAGGGGTTTTGCTTGCACGGCACTTCAAGATAACATTGAGTCTTCATCGCTGTCATCGATCTCGCCGCCTAACATCGCTTGAGAGGGGACTATTACCGGCAAACACAGAAGGACACAATCAATGCAATGCAACAATATGATGCATGCTATGACATGTCAATATGATGTGTGATAGGTCTAATGCAACTTGGGACTGAAAGGTTTGAGTCCATTTGAACCAAGGATTCAAATGATCACCCAAAATAATAAGTGATATAAGTGCATTAGCTTGTTTCACCTAAACAGCAAGGTTAAAGTGTTCTGACATGCATGAAACTAGTACAGATGGAAAGATTGGATTTTTCTGATCATTTTTCATATATAAATCTTTGCATTTGGAGTTATGGATTAATTCCTATGAATTTTAGAAGTTTACACTATTTTCTGGAATTTCCTGAATAAGAATAAATCCAGAAATCGAATTAATGCGTCAGCATGACGTCACTGTGATGTTAGCAGTCAACTGGGTCGGCCAGGTCAAACCTGACCAGTGGGATCCATACGTCAGCGTCTCAGGCTGGTTTAGGTGGATGACATGTGGGACCAGTTAAAGCTGACTTGGCCAAAGTCAAACTGGCACGTGGGGTCCACGGTATTAACACTAATTTAACAGAAAAATATACTAATCCTAATTAAGCGCAGGGGCCCACATGGCAGTGGCTCATGGGGTGATTAGCCCCTAACTAAGTGGCCACGTCGGCCCGCCGGAGTTTGGCCGGCGGCGACCATGGGACACGGCGGAGGCACGCCGGAATTGCTCGGGCTCGCACTACAGGCGGCGGTTTGCGGCGGGGTTTGGCTCTCTCACGGCGAGTCAAGCGTTCACCAAGATCTGCTAGGGCAGGTGGGAGGGGCTGGGATGACACAAGCTTGCCGGAATCAAGCTCGCGGCGGCGGACGGATTTCGGGTGTGCACGGGGTTGCGGCTACGGTGCAGGGTAGGCCTAACGGGCGGGTGATTCGAGCTCCTGGAGACTCCCTGAGTGCGTTGACGTGCTCGGAGGCGAGCTTGCGCGGCCGTAGCCGCGGTGGCGGCATGGCCGGCGGGGAGGAGCTATCGGCTCCGGTGAAACTAGGGCTACGCGGCACAAATGAGGCGGGAAAGAGAGGGGTTTGGGGCGGGAGCTCACAGCGGTCACGTGGGGAAGCGCAGAGGGCTCGGGGAAGGGCTGGAGGGGTCGGGGCAGCGAAGGCGATCTCCGGTGGCCGGAGGTGAAGACGACGTTGATGGCGGCGTTATGGCGCCCAGTTGCTTGACTCGTCGAGGACGATGTAGGCGACGAGGCGGAGCTCTAGGGCGTGGAGACAGGTCGAGGGGGATGCGGTGGCTACGGCTACGGCGAACGGCGGTGACGGAAGCGCTCGGGTCCGAGGGGGAAGCGAAGCAGAGAGCGGGGTGGGGGCGAGTGAGAGGTCGGGCGGATCCCGACGGCAACGGGGTGATCATCCGCGGCGTCGACGTGTGTCGGGGCAAGCAGGAGGTGGAGGCTGGTGCGCGTGCTGGCGCCACGCACCTGCCTGTCCTCCTGGCAGGAGGTGGAAGACGCCCTTGCCCCTGGTGGGCTGGGCTGTCTAGCTGGGCCGCCAGGTGAGCGCCAGGTAAGTGCTTTCTCCCTCTCTCTTTTCTAATTCTGTTTCTGTTTTCTATTTATTTTGATCTGTTTTGAATTAGTAAAAATACTAACTCATTTTGTAAAATCCTGACAAAAATTGTGGGCACTATTTGAATTATTTCCAACAGCCCCCAATTGTTTTCAGAAGTATTGAAGCATTTAAAATATTTATAGGCATTAATTGCTCCAATTCAAATACTTATGATTTAATCCAAAAACCTGAAATGACCTAGGGAAAAATATGCACCAATTTTTGTCAGAGGTTTTCACCAGTTTCAAAAATGATGGACTTTTCCTGAAGTCACTTTGGGTTTAGTGGAAGTGATTTTATTTGAGCCTATTTGAATTCATTTGGTGCTAGGGTTTGAACAATCCCCATTTCAAGTTTCTGAGAAATTTAAACATGATGCACACATGAAGGGCTAGCCTAGAGCATACCAGAACTAGGGATGTGACACCCAGTTACTTGTGACATTTGATAGCACACTAAGTGTTCCTCCAGTATTCGGCAATTGCATAATCTCATAGTCATAGGAACATGTATAAGTCATGAAGAAAGCAATAGCAACAAACTAAACGATCAAGTGCTAAGCTAACGGAATGGGTCAAGTCAATCACTTCATTCTCTAATGATGTGATCCTGTTAATCAAATGACAACTCATGTCTATGGCTAGGGAACTTTAACCATCTTTGATTCAACGAGCTAGTCAAGTAGAGGCATACTAGTGACACTCTGTTTGTCTATGTATTCACACATGTACTAAGTTTTCAGTTAATACAATTCTAGCATGAATAATAAACATTTATCATGATATAAGGAAATATAAATAACAACTTTATTATTGCCTCTAGGGCATATTTCCTTCACCTTTCTTGGGCGTGACGACGGGGTTCGCCAGCCACTCTGGGTACCGGACTTCGCGGATGACACCCGCCGTCTGTAGCTTGTGGGTTTCCTGGACGATGAAGGACTGCTTCTCCATGGACTGTCGTCGCGCCTTCAGCTTCACGGGGTGCACATTGGGGCACACCCTTAAGTGATGTTTGATTAACCCCCCCCCCCCCCTTGGGACCCCCACCTGCTGCTTGGGCTCCCAGGCGAATACCTCCTTGTTCGCGTGCAGGAATTTCACCAGTTCCTCTTCTTGGTTCAGGTCGAGGTCAGCGCCTATAGTGAAGGTGGCTCCTGAGGCCCCGTCCTCCTCGATCGGTACTTGCTTCGTCTTGGCCCGATCTTGAGTAAAAAATTGTTTCTTTTCGCTGGCGCGGCCCTTTTAGCCCCTGGGGCGGCTCCATCGCCCGGGCGTGTTGCCGCGGCGGCCCTGATTATGAGCTTGAGAGCCGTCAGGGCTTCTTTGGTGTCCCCAGCCACGGTGAGGATGCCACTGCTTCCCGGCATCTTCATGAGGTTGTAGGCCGGATGGGTCACTGCCATGAACTGAGCCAGGGCAGGGTGCCCGAGGATGGCGTTGTACGGGAGGCCGAT
The DNA here is from genome assembly GCA_021605145.1 of Aegilops bicornis. NCBI lineage: Eukaryota > Viridiplantae > Streptophyta > Magnoliopsida > Poales > Poaceae > Aegilops > Aegilops bicornis. The sequence continues at coordinate 662,837,900 of CM038671.1, forward strand.
GCAGGCGATGTCGAAGTTGATAAGCTCGGTGCGGTAGTTGTCGCGGGTGCCGAAGGTGACCGGGAGGCAGATTTGCCCTAGGGGGCTGGTGAAACCGCTACTGACTCTGGAGAAAGGCTTGGTGGGGCGGAGCCGGCCATATGGTACGTGAAGCAAGCCGAAAGCTTCCACGGAGAGCATGTTGAGGCCACCTCCACCGTCGATGAGGGTCTTGGTCACTGCTACGTTGCAGATGGTGGGTGCAGAGCATCGGGAGCGCACCCGAGCCAGCAGTGGTTGCTGGGTGGTCCTCCGAGTCGAAGGTGAGGTCGGCCTTGGGCGCCACCCATCTCGGAGGGGCTCCTTGCTGCACAGAGGCAGCGCCAATCTGGCGGAAGAACTTCTTGACATGGCAGTCTGAGGGCGGTGCTCGCGAGCCGCTGAGGAGGGTGCAACGGCGAGGGGTGCTGGTGCCGCGAAGCTGCGATGAAAAGGCCGCATAGCTCCTCCCAGGAAGCCACAGAAGATCCTGGTAGGTTGAGCAGCCAGGCGCGCGGCGCGCCAGTGAGGGCCATGGGGAACCAGTTGGCCATGACCTTGTTATCGCCTCCAGCTTCCAGAACGGCCTCCTCATATGCCAGCAGGAAGGCCAAAGGATCCGCCACGCCGTCATAGCGAGGTGGCATCTCCGGCCTGAACTTGTGCGGCCACTGCACTTGCCGCAAGGCGGGGGTGTGGGCCCGGAGGCCCATGGCACCGTCGCGTGTGTCCGTCGATCCAGCCGGAGGAGCGGCGCCAGCCATGGGAGCCGGTCGGGGAGGCGAAGTAGGCGAAGCGACGAAGCTTCAGTGCACCCCTACCTGGCGTGCCAAATGTTGAATTCAAGGCTTCGTAGACCCTTGAGAGGTTCGAACTCTGGGGTGCACACAAAGGACTCTCTCTCCCCAGCCTGCCTACCCAATGATTCCACGGCCTAGCTCAACGAACCCAAAGAACACGAGACACAGAGATTTATATTGGTTCGGGCCACCGCGAGGTGTAATACCCTACTCCAGTGTGGTGGTGGTGGATTGCCTCGTGGGCTGAGGATCAACTAGTACAATGGGTGAACAGCCTTCGGAGGAGAGGTGTTCTTGAGCTCTATGAGCTAGTGAGGATGGTCTTGGTGGAATGGATCCGTTCCCAGATCAGTTGCCTCTTATAGTGGTGTCTAGTCCTATTTATAGAGGCCCCGGTCCTCTTCCCAAATGTAGCCGGGAAGGGGTCCCACAACGGCCAATTTTGAAGGGAGACAACTAGTACAAGTTATCTTGACAAAAGTAGTCTTCGCCTGCCAAAGGCTCTGGTGGTGACGTTGTCGTGGGCTCCGCGATGACTGAGGGAGTCCTGGACTAAGGGGTCCTTGGGCGTCCGGCCTGTTATCCTTTGGGCCGGACTGATGGGCTATGAAGACATGAAGACCGAAGACTGTACCCGTGTCCGGATTGGACTCTACTTGGCGTGGAAGGCAAGCTTGGCAACCGACTATGTAGATTCCCTCTGATGTAACCGACTCCATGTAACCCTAGATCTCTCCGGTGTCTATATAAACCGGAGAACGTAGTCCGGATAGACGGATACTCATTACCATAGTCATACAGGCTAGACTTCTAGGGTTTTAGCCATTACGATCTCTTGGTAGATCAACTCTTGTAACACTCATATTCATGAAGATCAATCAAGCAGGAAGTAGGGTATTACCTCAACACAGAGGGCCCGGACCTGGGTAAACATCGTGTCCCCCATCTCCTGTTACCATCGACCCTAGACGCACAGTTCGGGACCCCCTACCCGAGATCCGTCGGTTTTGACACCGACATTGGTGCTTTCATTGAGAGTTCCACTGTGCCGTCACCAAAAGGGTTGATGGCTTGCCTTGTCGTCAAGGATAATATCATCTCCGGAGGAGCCCTGGCCCCAGGCCAAACCCTCCGGCTGGGCGGCTTTGTCATGACCGCCAGTTCGTCCCTTAAGCCGACGATGACCTCTCAAGTCGTCAAAAATCGCCTCCGCGTTGATCCCGAATACTCCGCTCGGATGGATCCAACGAAGTTATCGTCGTTGAATGAGCTCCTAGATCGCATGACCGCCTTGGGGGTCGCTACAGACTATGATCGGGGTGGGCTTAAACCTGATCGAAGAGAAATTAAAACCCCTCCGATCACCCACCAGATGGCGGTAGTCGAGGAGCGGAATAACTCTTCTGCTATATTGAAGACAAACTATGTTCGGATCTCCGAAGGGCCGGATTTTCTCCGGCAGAACAGCATGTCTCGTCCTCCTAACATATAGTCGGACAATGAGCCTAAAAAATCAGCCGATATCCCGGAGCCCGAACTCAACGCCTGGAAAACTCAGGCAGCTTGCTGGGAACCGTCGATCCCAACTCAACGCCTCATAAAAATGAAGAGGACGCACCCCCGTGGCATGCCCAGCCCAACAGTCAAAAAACATAAACCCATCCCGCGGCACGGCACCATTCTAGAGGGATGGCCTAATGACCCATGCAAAATACATACAACACCAGACACCATGGCAACCCACAGCCTTAGAGCATGTTGGATACTTCGGCAAGTAGCCAAGAGCGGTGAGGACATCCTTATCAAGGACATCCCAGAACAGCACCCTCCAGAAAACGACGAAGCAAGGGTATTGACGGTCTTCGAGACATTCGCTTCAAACAATAAGCGTAAAAGGGCACTGCGATCTCTCACCGAAGTCTCTGCAATTGACCCCTGGAATGACACGGCCATAACATTTAACGCTAGTGACGAACCCAAATACAGAACAGTCCGAGCGCCAGCCGCATTAGTCCTCAGTCCCATCATGGACGGTTTTCGACTCACAAAAGTCCTCAGGGACGGCGGCAGCGGACTAAACCTCATTTACGAGGACACGCTCCACAATATGGAAATAGACAGGAGCCGCATCGAGAAAAGCAGCACAACCTTTCGAGGTATCATTCCCAGTCGGGAAGCGCGGTGTGCGGGAAAAATTACAGTTGATGTGGTATTCAACACGCCGGAGAATTATCAGTCCAAAGAAATAACTTTCCAGGTGGCCCCTTTTAACAGTGCATATCATGCCCTATTAGGGTGAGAGGCCTTCACGCGCTTTCAAGTTGTACCTCATTATGGGTATATGAAGCTAAAAATGCCCGGGCTTAATGGAATAATCACCCTCGTTAGCGATCCGGATATAGCACTCCACGCCAAGAACAAAACCGCATCCCTCGCCCTCGAGGCATTATCTGCGGCCCTTGCGGCCGAAGAATTAACCGCACTATGCTCCACTGTGGATAGGGACAATGTGATCCTGGACAAACGACCCAAATCCACTTCTTTCAAGCCAGCAAAAGAAATAGTCAAATTTCAGGTCCATCCAATAGACCCGAAGAAGACAGCATCTATCGGAGCGCAACTCAGCCCCCACGACGCCGCTTTTACGAGACTTCTTGCACGAAAACTGGGATATATTCGCCTGGCACCACTCAGACATGCCAGGAATCCCGCACGAATTGGCCGAACACAGCCTCAACATACTGAAGGGATATAAGCCGGTCAAACAAACACTGCGGTGCTTTTCCGAACCCAAACGACAAGCTATTGGAGAAGAGCTAGCAAAACTCATCGAGGCCAGATTCATCAGAGATATTAAACATCTGGACTGGCTGGCAAACTTGGTAATGGTACCAAAGAAGGATAAATCCTGGCGCCTATGCGTCAATTTCAAAGACCTTAACAAGGCTTACCCTAAGGATCCCTTCCCCCTTCCTCGCATTGATCAAATCATTGATGCTACCGCAAGACACGACTCGCTGTGCTTCCTTGATGCATATTCCTGATACCATCAAATCAAAATGAAGGAGTCCGATCAAGCCGCAACAGCATTCATTACACCATACGGGTTGTTTTGCTTCAACACCATGCCTTTCGGGCTCAAGAACGCCGGCGCCACCTACCAGCGTATGATCCAAACATGCCTCGAGAAACAGATTGGCAAGACAGTGGAGGCCTACGTGGACGACATCGTCATCAAAACTAGACACGTCGAAACACTCATAGACGATTTGCGTCTCACATTCGACAACCTCCGTACATATGACATCAAGCTTAATCCGGAAAAGTGCGTCTTCGGCGTCCCCGCTGAAAATTACTGGGCTTCATCGTTTCCAATAGAGGAATTGAAGCAAATCCAGCCAAAATCCGAGCTCTGTCACAATTGGCTACGCCAACCGAACTTAAACAGGTCCAAAAACTCGCTGGGTGCGTGGCAGCTTTAAGCCGCTTTATCTCCAGGTTGGGGGAAACGGCGCTGCCACTTTATCGCCTTCTACGGCACTCCGATAACTTCAAGTGGACAAACGCGGCGACGGCCGGACTGGAAGAGATAAAAGCCCTTCTGGCAAGCAACCCAATCCTGGCCGTGCCAAACTTCGGCGAACCAATGCTCCTATATATATCGGCAACACACCAGGTGGTGAGCTCCGTACTCGTCGTCGAGCGAGAACATGACGGACACAAATTTCCGCTCCAAAAGCCGGTATACTACGTATCCACCGTCCTCACACCATGCAAATTCCGGTACCCTCATTATCAAAAGATAGCATATGTAGTCTTCATGGAATCTAGAAAATTGCGACACTACTTTCAGGAGTTTTCAATCACGGTGGCTTCTGAAGTGCCCCTCAACGATATAACAAACAATCGGGACGCCACGGGCCGGATTGCCAAATGGGCCATTGAGCTCCTTCCATTCGACATCACATACAAACCACGTCGAGCCATCAAATCCCAAGTACAGGCTGACTTCATCGCCGAATGGACAGAGGCCAAACTCCCTAAAGAGTACGGCACATATTCCAACTGGGTTATGCATTTCGACGGCTCCAAAATGTTGGCGGGGCTAGGAGCGGGCATCGTATTAACGTCCCCCACGGGAGATATCATCCAGTACGTACTCCAAATATTATTCACAGACTCCAACAACGCAGCCGAATACGAGGCCTTGCTACATGGCCTTCGGATGGCCGTATCAATGGGCATACAACGCCTGGAGGTGCGCGGGGACTCAAACCTCACAATATCCCAAATTAATGGAGACTTTGATGCCAAATATCCAAAGATGGCAGCTTATCGCAACACCGTCTTAAAAATGTCGGCTCGGTTCGAGGGGCTCGAATTTCATCACGTCGCATGCGAAAGTAATCAGCGGCAGACGTCCTTGCTCGCATCGGTGCTAAGCGCGACCCCGTCCCACCTAACATCTTCCTCGAAAGGCTCTTTAAGCCATCCGTGGTGTGGCAAGGGGGAGACAGCAACGACAGTCCCGTTCCGAACACAAATATAGATAGAGAACATGCCGATACCATCGGAGGCTCAGCCACCGAAATAACACCATCGGCCCATCTCATTATGGCAGTTATTGCCCCGTGGACCGAACCATTCTTGGCCTACCTTGATAGGAAGGAGCTCCCAGAAGATCAGAACGAGGCCCGCCACATTGTTCGGCGTTCGAAGGCCTATAAAGTTCACGAAGGAGAGCTCTACAAGAAAAGCACTACCGGAGTCCTTCAAAGGTGTATCTCTGAGGAGGAGGGGCGGCAACTCTTGGCAGAAATTCACGCCGGGCTCGGTGGGCACCACACCGCAGCCAAGGCACTTGTCAGCAAGGCCTTCTGGACAGGATTTTATTGGCCTACGGCCCGAGCAGACGCGCAGGACCTCGTCCAGCGCTGCGTGGGATGCCAACTCTTCGCCAACCAAAGCCATATGCCCCCAACCGCCTTACGAACAATCCCCTTTACATGGCCCTTTGCGGTCTGGGTCTTGGACATGGTTGGACCCCTTAAAGGGGGAAGCCATAAGAAAAAAGTATCTGCTGGTCATGGTGGATAAATTCACCAAGTGGATAGAGGCTAGACCGGTTAAAACGGCCGAGTCCGGACCGGTTATTGCATTTATATCCGACGTGGTGCACCGTTATGGTGTCCCGTATAGCATCATCACCGACAACGGTTCCAATTTCACAGTCGATGAGGTAAAAACCTGGTGTGCTAATCTGGGCATTAAGCTCGATTACGCCTCTGTCTACCACCCGCAAACAAACGGTCAAGTCGAACGAGCCAATGGTCTTATTATGAGTGGCATCAAACCCAGACTAGTGCGGTCTTTGAAAGAATCAGACAAGCACTGGGTTGAGGAGCTCGACTCCATACTCTGGGGGCTGCGGACCACGCCCAACTGTACTACCGGATACACACCTTTCTTCATGGTGTATGGTGCAGAGGCTGTGTTGCCATGCGATATTATACATGACTCACCTCGAGTGCGTATGTACAAAGAGAAAGAGGCTGAGTTGGATCGGCAGGACAGCCTAGATGCCTTGGAGGAGGAGCGCGACGTCGCCAAAGCCCGTTCAGCATTTTATGAACAGCAGGCTCGAAGATATCAACGCAGAGAAGTACGGGCCAAGACTTACAATGTTGGCGAACTTGTTCTATGCTTGCCGGAGAAGAAAAAGGACAAACTCAAGCCCAAATGGGAGGGTCCCTTCATAATCGATGAAGTTCTTACCGGCGGAGCGTACCGTCTTCGGGATGCATCGGACAATCGCCTAGAGCCGAACCCATGGAACGCGGCCAGACTCCTAAGGTTTTATGCCAAGCGCCGAATTCTTTGTTCGTCCCCTTCGCCCCTGTAGTTTCCATTACTTTTTCTCTCTTTTCCACCTTTATTTTTTTCTTTAAAGATCTCATACAACTCGATCGAACACCGCTGACATACGCATCTTTACATATGTATGTCCATTATACCTGGGGGCTTCTTTAACAAAAGCTTGTTAATATTAGCGTCAAGCTCATCACACATGCGCGTTTTCCCGTATGTCTTTTCTTCACCATTATATGCATCGATATGACTTAAGTTTTGGCCAAGCTGGGTTGCCTGGCTCCTGTGCTTACCCCTACGTTCCCGATTGTTCGGCTAGGTGGTAAAGGGAGCACCTCTACGATTATTCTTGCGGGTCATCCGGATGTGTACCTCAGACTGGGTGAAGCCGAAAGCTAGCGTTCTTAAGGGAATATTCGGTCGGTGGATGAAAAATGTTTTTGCACTCACTCTATTGTGAACCCCTAGAAGCTATACACACTGTGATTTTCACAGCACAATTCGGACATGTCTACTAATGCATACACACCCAGGGAAAGGAACCCTTAACGGAACTAGTCTCCCTGGAAGATGTTTCTTACAATCTCAATGTAATATAACATAACTAGCCGGATACAACTTGTCTGTTCAAGCAACTATGACCCCTACACTTAGTTTTCCACGCATACCCCAGCCTATTCGGCCGTGACGGTATTCGGAAACACTCCGCACCTTTAGGTCCGGAGGTTGAAGCGAAAAGGTCTGCCATGACAAATGATAGACAATTCAGCTAGAATTCCACATGGTGGGGAAAGTACATAGTCACTTAGACTCAAACACTTCCTCCTCTATACCATCTAACAGGCAGTCTAACTTACAATCCTGTTGGGAATATTTGGCGGCCACCTCCACTTGGTCATATACTAAACTAACAGGAATTTCTTCCCCATCTGGCCCTAGTGGTCCAACCCGGGCCATGTGATTAGGATTCAGCTTGGTATATCGCGTTTTCACCATGGCCCAGGCCTCTCGCGCACCCTCTCGTCAGGCCAATATCTTCCATAATCGAATACGCCGCCGCGCTCCCTTTAACAACTCTACAAGCTCCTCCATACTTCCTGGAGGGGAGTCGGATGGCCATAAGGCCTTGGCAACACTCCGCATGGCCAGCCGAGCATGCTCGTGCACTTGCGACAGTCTTTGCAGCAGATCACTTGATGATCCCGACACCTCCTCTTCAGGAAGGCCCATCAATATACCTGCAAACATAGCTATATCAGTTCCATTTATCTCCGAACTACCTAAAAAAAGAAAAGTTCAGAAACATACTGAATAAGCCGCCCCGCAGCTTCTTGTTCTCCTTCACGGAGTCGGCTAGCTGGGGGGGAGTCGACTTCCTGGAGGGGAGTCGGATGGCCATAAGGCCTTGGCAACACTCCGCATGGCCAGCCGAGCATGCTCGTGCACTTGGGACAGTCTTTGCAGCAGATCACTTGATGATCCCGACACCTCCTCTTCAGGAAGGCCCATCAATATACCTGCAAACATAGCTATATCAGTTACATTTATCTCCGAACTACCTAAAAAAAGAAAAGTTCAGAAACATACTGAATAAGCCGCCCCGCAGCTTCTTGTTCTCCTTCACGGAGTCGGCTAGCTGGGCCCGCACATCTTTCAACTCTTCACCCAACGTAGTGTTGGAATCCTGTAGCTTGTTTTTCTCGTCACACGGCTGGTCAAGACATGCTTTCGCTGCGGCGTGTTCCCTCTTTGCCTCTCTTTCTCCCTCTTGGGCGATCTTCAACTTCTTTTCAAGTTGATCAGGCGACCCTATTATGTGATCAGTGGCAGTATTAGCACAGTTGGTATACAATTATTGTTCCTCAATGGAGGGCAACGTTACCAGAGGAAAGCTTCTTGAAGTTTTCCAGTTCGGCGGTAGCAGCATTTAGCTGCACCCAACACTGCTCCAGCTCTTGAGCTAGCAGGACATTCTTCTCTGTAAGGACCTGGTCGTACAAAGATCCTTAAATCAGTTGTGCCAACTGCTTTCGGTCTCGGGGGCTACGGGCATGTGATCATCTTTTTTTGGACAAAGAAAACTTACCTGCACATCCGCCAAATATTGCTTCGTGGCTCTTCTAAGCCCATCTCGAGCAGCTCGGATGTATGCGTCGCCCGAGCTAAAGGCATTGAATGCCTCCTCCGAGAACTTGGGGTCCCGTAAGACCGCCCTACAGCGCCGATGATTCATGGCGCTCTCCACTTCCGAGTTGGTAACGGACATATTCTTCGAACCCTCGGCCGAAGGACAGTCCGGCATTGTTCCCATGTCTGCTCCCGTCTCTCCGACGGGGTTTAAAACCCGGGCGCCGGGAGTACGGCCGGCCGGACCCTCGGACATAGTCCGGTGAACCTTTTTCCTGGTACCAGACAAACGTATAAGTTGCAGTTCGATGTGATTACTAAAGTATACCTTCAAATCCTTACCTCTTTGACGAGGGACCGGTCGTGTCTTCACCGACCTTCCTTTTAGAGGCCTTGCTCGGTGCTGGAGTCGCCCTCTTTGGAGCCACCCCCGGAGTAGCGTGACGCGCCGAACGCCTCCCCTGTGGAGCACGATGCAGTGCGATGGGTGAGGCAGTGCAAGGAAGCTCTTTCGAGTGAGACTTTTTCTTGATAACTTACGTGGGAAGCAGGAAGAAGACCAGGGTAATCAGCGATAATGGCCACTTCCGTGCCATCATAGCTCGCCTGGTAAAACACCCCTTCCGTGAGTACCACGAATATATCCGGGTCTTCTTCAAACCCAGGATATAGCTCCGGGTGTGGTTCTCAGGCTGTGGGCTGGGGCTGTAAAACCCCTCGGTGATTTTTCGCCAATGCTGTTATAAGCGGGTTAGAAAGTTATCAAAGGTAATCCGGGAAGCGGGATGAGTAAAGCAGAAGGACTGAGGCTTACCCAACTGGGAGGATTATACATAGAATATCCATCCCTGCGATTGATGCAAAGAAATTCCTCTTCCTCCCCTTTGAACAACTCGGCCAATATCTTGGCTAGAGCGGCGGGGGTGTCCGGACCTTTCTGACCAGAGCGGGAGGCGTAGTCCTCCCCGTTGTAGTGCCACATTGGGAGCCCTCTATATTGAAGCGGATGAACCCCTCGCACTATGGAGGTCGCCATTACCTCAACCATTGTTAATCCGGACTGAGCGAGCGTCTTTACCATGCCCAGGAGCTGACGAACCTCCGCACTATCATCCTCTTCAAGGCTCCGGGGACGCCAACTATGGCGTTTCTTTAGCGGAACGCTTGCAAATTCAGGGAGACCCTTTCGAACTGGGTCGGGAAGTGCAACGTCCTTGAAGTAGAACCATTCGGAAGGCCACTCTTTTGACGCCCTCCTTGGTGTGCCGGACAAGTATCCGGTATCGGCGATGCGCCACACTTCGGCTCCGCCCACTTCAAATATTGAACCCTCATGGTTACGCGGGACAAGACAAAACAATTTTCTCCATAGCTCAAAATGGGCTTCAACACCCAGAAATAGCTCGCATAGAGCGACGTAACCTGCGATGTGCAGGATAGAGGCGGGAGTGAAGTTGTGCAGCTGGAGGCCATAATATTCCAGATGCCCTCGGAGGAACGGATGTACTGGAAATCCGACGCCTCTTAGCAGATAGGGGACGAAGCACACTCGCTCCCCCCGGATGGATTTGGGAAGTCCTCCGCCTGAGTCACGTCATTGAAGGAGGCCGACCCTGCTCGAATAGGGACCAGATCCGCAGGAGGAAGAAATCCCTGCATTTGCAACTTTGCTAGTTGACTGTGAGACACGGTACACTTCTCCCACTCGCTTCTCTTTGGGCTGGAGTGGGAGGAGGAGCTGGGAATGCTAGCCATGTTGGAATGGTTTCTCCTGGCAGTCTTCGGGGATTTTCTCGGCATAGTGTCGCCTGGATCTAAGATCCAATATCTTTAAATAGGCGCTCTGCCTTGCATGGACGGGGTGTTATCCGCAAAAATACCCTGACTTTCCGCATTTGCTCGACACGTCAAAGACGAAGTTATTAGCGCATAGAAGCCGAGGGGAGCGATATTGGATCAACGGCCGAATATATTACTTGGAGAAGGAACCCGCCTTGCAACACCGAAGACAACCTGTGCGCCGAACACCTCGTCGTTGAAGCCTGGTTCGAGGGCTACTGAGGGAGTCCTGGACTAAGGGGTCCTCGGGCGTCCGGCCTGTTATCCTTTGGGCCGGACTGATGGACTGTGAAGACATGAAGACCGAAGACTGTACCCGTGTCCGGATTGGACTCTACTTGGCGTGGAAGGCAAGCTTGGCAACCGACTATGTAGATTCCCTCTAATGTAACTGACTCCATCTAACCCTAGATCTCTCTGGTGTCTATATAAACCGGAGAGTGTAGTTTGGGTAGACGGATACTCATTACCATAGTCATACAGGCTAGACTTCTAGGGTTTTAGCCATTACGATCTCGTGGTAGATCAACTCTTGTAACACTCATATTCATCAAGATCAATCAAGCAGGAAGTAGGGTATTACCTCCACAGAGAGGGCCCGAACCTGGGTAAACATCGTGTCCCCCGTCTCCTGTTACCATCGACCCTAGACGCACAGTTCAGGACCCCCTACTTGAGATCCGCCGGTTTTGACACCGACAATGACCTCCGTCCTGCCGTCCTGCTAGTCTTGGTCTTGTTGCACCGATATGGAAACCTTTGCCTGATGCCTCGGCACTCCTCGTCTGCGCCTGCCTTTTTAACACCAAAGAGGAAACTGGTACCCAGCGCCCGCTGGGGCCCACCTGGCCTTGGTCGTCTCGGCTCACGTCATGTGAACCTCGTGAGGTGCCCCTTGCATAGATATCTCTGCTCCTCAGGAGCCAGCCTAGCGAGGCCGCCCCCAGGGAGGTCTTGGTGTCGTCCGCCTCGCGAGGGTCTTGAGTTGTTGCTGCCAAAGTTGGGCCATACCGGGCCATTGGTGGAGCCACGCCATGGGCCACAGGCAGGCAAGTCTGGGTACCCTCGTTCCTAGGACGCTGACACAATCCAATCCTAGCCACACCAAACATCGGCGAACCTATGTTGCTCTACATATCTGCAACTCACCAGGTGGTGAGCGCGGTGCTCGTCGTCGAAAGAGAGGAAGAGGGACACAAATTCCCACTCCAAAAACCAGTATACTATGTATCAGCGGTCCTTACACCATGCAAATCCCGATACCCACACTATCAAAAGATAGCGTATGCGGTCTTTATGGCACCCCGGAAGCTGTGGCACTACTTTCAAGAGTGCTCGATCATGGTGGCTTCTGAAGTACCACTCAATGACATTATAAACAATTGGGACACCACTGGCCGCATCACCAAATGGGCTACCGAGCTCTTACCATTTGAAATAACATACAAGCCGCGCCGAGCTATTAAATCTCAGGTGTTGGCCGATTTTGTCGCCGAATGGACAGAAGCCGAACTCCCTAAAGAGTACAACACATACTCCAACTGGGTGATGTACTTCGACGGCTCTAAATTTTAGCCGGATTGGGGGCTGGCATCATCCTAACATCCCCTACAGGGGACACAGTCCGATATGTATTACAAATTATGTATACGGACTCTAACAACGCAGCCGAATACGAAGCACTAATGCATGGTCTCCGGATGGCTGTTTCTATGGGCATACAACACCTCGAGGTGCGTGGGATTCGAACCTTGCAATATCCCAAATAAATGGATAATTTGATGAAAAGATCCAAAGATGGCGGCCTACCGCAATGTCGTACTCGAAATATCAGCTCGGTTTGAGGGGCTCGAGTTTCATCATGTGGCTCGAGACAGTAATCAAGCAGCGGACATCCTTGCTTGAATGGGTGCTAAACGCGACACCGTCCTACCCAACGCCTGTGTGGGAAGGCTTTTCAAGCCATCTGTGGCATTGCAGGACAAGAGCGGCAATACTAGTCCGGAGCCGATCATACCCCTAGATGCCGAACACAATTCTGATATCATCGGGGGCTCGGGCACCGCAGTGACACCTTCCACCCATGAAGTCATGGTTGTAATCACTCCATGGACCGAGCCTTTCCTGGACTACCTTAATAGGAGAGAGGTCCCTGATGACCAGACTGAGGCATGTCGCATCGTTCGACGCTCGAAAGCCTACAAAGTTCATGAAGGAGAACTCTACAAGAAAAGTACTACCAAAGTTCTTCAACGATGTATCTCTGAAGAGGAGGGACGACAGCTTTTGGCTGAAATACATGCTGGTCTCGGCGGCCATCATGCCGCAGCTTGAGCCCTCATAAGTAAGGCCTTCCGTATAGATTTCTTTTGGCCCATGAACCGAGCAGATGCACAGGCCCTTGTACGGCGTTGTGTCGGATGCAAGCTTTTTGCCAATCAAAGCCACATGCCGCCCACTTCCCTAAGAACAATACCCATTACCTAGCCTTTCGTGGTCTGGGGGCTAGACATGGTCGGACCCCTTAAAGGGGGAAGGCATAAGAAGAAATATCTACTAGTTATGGTGGATAAATTCACTAAGTGGATAGAGGCCAAACCAGTAAAAATGGTTGAAGCTGGGTCGTTGATCGACTTTATATCCGGTGTTGTGCACCGTTATGGTGTCCCGCACAGCATTATTACTGACAATGGCTCTAAATTCACAGCCGATGAGGTGAAAAATTGGTGTGCTAATCTGGGCATTAAGCTCGACTACGCCTCAGTATATCACCCTCAAACAAAAGGTCAGGTCGAACAGGCTAATGGCCTGATAATGAGCGGCATCAAACCCAGACTAGTGCGGTCCATAAGGGAGTCGGATAAACACTGGGTCGAGGAACTAGATTCCATATTCTGGGGACTGTGGACCATGCCTAATCGCACGACCGGATACACACCTTTCTTCATGGTGTATGGCGCAGAAGTTGTCTTGCCATGCGACATTATTCATGACTCACCTCGAGTGCGCATGTACGAAGAGAGAGAAGCCGAGCTCGATCGGCAGGATGACCTAGATGGCCTAGAAGAGGAGCGCGATATTGCAAAAGTCCGTTCTGCATTCTATCAACAATAGGCTCGGAGATACCAAAGTAGAGAAGTGCGGGCAAAGTCTTATAACGTCGATGAGCTCGTTTTACGCCTCCCTTAGAAGAAAAAGGAGAAGCTCAAACCAAAATGGGAAGGTCCCTTCATTATAGATGAAGTGCTCACTAGAGGAGCCTACCGCTTTCGCAATGCCTGGGATAATCGCTTAGAGCCGAACCCTTAGAACGATGCTCGGCTCTGAAGATTCTACGCATAAGTCCGGCCATACTTCTTATTCATTCCTTTGTCTCCTTTTCAATTTTTCTTTTTCTCGTTTTTATAAGTTTTCCATGTTGTGTTCGGATAAGCCGAACACTTGAGGGGTAAACATCCTTAAATGTACACACCTCACCATGATTGGGGGCTTCTGTAAGTAGAAGCTTATTATTATCCTGAGCCTAGAGCTCACAATATATATGTGTCGTTTGATAATATACATCCCTTTTTTCCATTATATGCACCTCTATGACTTAAGATTTTGCCAAGCTGGGTTGCCTTGCTCCTGTGCTTATGCCCTATGTTCCCGATTGTTCGGCTAGGGCATAAAGGGAGCACCTCTGCGATTGTTACAACCGTGTTATCCGGACATGTACCTCAGACGGGTGAAGCCGAAAGCTAGCGTTCTTAAGGGAATAATTGGTCGGCAATCAAACGACAGATTGTTGCCGTATTGCAACTATTTTAAAACACTGCAAGACAGTTTTCCGTATTATGGATCACACACCACGGCACGCGTAATTATAGTATGTCAACCCAAGGAAAGGAACCCTTAACGGAACTATTTTTCTTGGAAGATGTTTCTTACATGTGTAATATAACATACATCCCAAACTCAAATTTTTGTCTGTTCGAGCAAAATGACTGGATTGCCTGGTTTCCGAACATAGTACATACTTCTTTTTCATTTCGAATAAGTATCCGGAAACACTCCACCGTTTTGGTTTGGAGGTTAAAGTCGAAAGCCTGCGATGACAAATCTTTTTACATGTTCGGCTAAAGACACAGGTTGATCACAAATGTACATTAATACATTAAACTGAAAACCTATTCCTTATCTACTCCATCTATAAGATTGTCTAACCTACAGTCTTCTTGCTAATATTTCGCAGCTATCATTACTTGATCATACACCAAATTTAATGGAATTTCTTTCCCATCCGGTCCCTACGGTCCCACTCGGGCCATATGATTCGGATCCAGTTTCGTGAAGCGTGTCTTCACCATGGCCGAGGCTTCTCGTGCACCTTCAAGACAGGCGGATGTCTTCCACGGCTCGAATCGGCACCGAGCACCTTTGAACAGGTTTGCCAGGCCCTCCATGCTTTCTGGAGGGGTATCAGATGGCCATAAAGCCTTCACCATACTCTTCATGGTCTTCCGGACCCGAGCATGTACTGCGGACAGCTCCTTCAGCACGTCACCTTGAAATACGGATACTTCCTCTTCCGGCTGACCAGTTAACATACCTACAGCAACAAAGTCATGATATTCCGAATTATGGATTAAACATGAGCACCTAGGAAGGTTCTCGATAAAAGAGGAAGACATACTGAACATGCCGCCCTTCAGTTTTTCATTCTCTCGTTGAGCGGCCGATAACTGAGCCCTCAAGCTCTCTATCTCTTCAGATTGTTTGTTCTTTTCCTCCTCGAGATTTTTCTCCCTAGACGCACCCGTTGCGATCTTTTTCATTTCCGCCATTTCAAGCGGTGACCGTCGATTCAGCCAGGCCCGGTTTGTTCTCAGCTCCTGGGCTAGCATAGTGTTCTTTTCTTTCAGAACCTGCAAATATTATCGATCCTTAAATCGGTTTGCTTCACCATACAAATTGCATAAAACTTTTACCTATATGTCCTTTGCGAACAGCTGAATGACTCCGGCAAGTCCGTCTCGCGCCGCTCGGAGGTATGCATCCACCAAACTGAGTGCGGTAAATTCTTTCTCAGAAAAGGCCGAAGCATGCATGCCTTCTTTCATGTGACGATGATTCATCACGCTCTCTACTTCAGATTTTGTGATAGATATGTCGTCTGAATCCACATGAGGCGGCGGAACTGGCATGGCATTGGCTCCCGTCCCAGTTAACGAGTTCGGCACCGGATTGGCTAGCATTCGCCAGCGTATGCTTTCCCACCGTCACGCCACGTATTTCTCCTGACATCAAGAAGAAAGGAGACTTTGAACAATCTGGACTCGTACCAGGGCATGTATTGAAGCGGACATACATCTTGGACGGCTGTGAAGTTCCTGCAGCACTCCCGGTCCCTTTTGTTTCGAACGAATACCCCGTGTAGAAGTTGCCCTGGTGGAGGTACGGGCCACCGAGCACCGATCCTATTAAAATTTGGATCAGTATAATGGGCAAAAGTATAAATAGGGACTTCCATTTAAGAGCCCTCCGAATACTCACGATGCAGAAGGAATAGAGGCGTGGGTAGTCAGCGGTAATAGCGACTTCGGAGTCGTCAAGGCTCGCTTGATAAAATACCCCGTCATCTAACTCTATATATATGTCCGGATCCTTGCAAAAGCCAGAGTCTTTCTCACAGTTATGATCCTCTGGCTGGGGAGTGGGATAGTGGATGTCCTTGGTCATCTTCCTCCATGACTGTTTGTGGCAACAAAGGGCAGGGTCGATTAGCGTTTGTAACGGCAATAAAATAAAACAAAGACGATTGAAATCTTACCCATTCAATAGGGGTGTACATGGAATAAGCCTCCCGGAAGTTTAACCAAAGAAAATCTTCTTTCTCGCCTTTATAAAGATCGTCCAAGATTGTGGCCAGTTCGGCTAGGGTATCCGGACCCTTCCGTCTGTAGCGGGAAGCGCCGTCTTCTCCGTTGTAACACCATAAGGGAGTTACTCTGGATTGGATAGGCTAGACACACCTCTTTATTGCGATCGCCATGACCTCAACTATTGAGAGTTCGGTATGGGCTAGCAACCTAACCTTTCTGACCAACCTCTTTATCTCCGCACTGTCCTCTTCCTTGGGACTTCGGGGACACCAGTTAAGGCACTTCTTTAAAGGGGCACTGGAAAATTTAGGAAGGCCACGCCGAACTGGGTCCGGCAGTGGGACGTCGTCCATGTAGAACCATTTAGAAGACCACTGTGCGTATACCTCTTTGGGAGTTCTGACGAGGTATCCGGATCTGGCTATGCGCCGTACTTCGGCACCTCCCACTTCAAATGTGGAACCCCATCATTGGAGGGGGTGAGGCAAAAGAACTTCCTCCATAATTCAAAATGGGCCTTGATGCCTAAGAATAGTTTGCAGAGGGCGACGAAGCCTGAGAAGTGCAGAATCAAACCTGGGGTAAGATTGTGCAGTTGGATGCCGAAAATTCCAATAAGCCCCTGAGGAAGGGATGGATTGGAAATCCTAGGCCCCGGAATAAGAATGGGACGAAGTACACCCTCTCCTCCTTGTTGGGATTGGGGAAGTTCTCGGCCATCACATCATTGTCGATTGAAGCCAAACCCGCTCGAACGGAGACTGGGGAAGGTATCCCTGTGTCTGGAGTCGACTCAGCTGAAAATGAGGCACGGAGCAACTTTGCCAATCACCTTCCTGAGGGCCATGGGGGCGTGAAGAGGAGCCTGGAGCACTGGCCATGTTGGAAGATTTTGTTCGTGGCTAACCTTGGCGGTTTTTCCTCTGCGTGATGTGAGATGGCATTTGGGGATCTAAGTCTCCTTATATAGATGACGTCCGAGTGTGGTGAGGGGTTTATTTGTAAAAAAAATCACGGACAGTTTGTATTCATTCGGCGCGCGGAAATTGAAGCGACCACAAAAAGGAATCATAAAGGCTGCACATCGAGGTCAGAGCCAGACTATCGTCAAATTCGAAGTATAATAAGAACCTTCCTTGCAAAGCCGAAGACATAAGCCGGATACTGCGTCGTCATTGAAGGAAAGTTCGAGGGCTACTAAGGGAGTCCTGGATTAAGGGGTCCTCCGGCGTCCAGGCTATGTGACATGGGCCAGACTGATGGGTCGTGAAGGTAGAAGACCTTTCCCCGTGTCCGTATGGGACTCTCCTTTGCGTGGATGGCAAGATTGGCGTCCAGATGTGTAGTTTCCTTCCTCTATAAACCGACTCTGTACAACCTAGGCCCGTCCGGTGTCTATATAAACCAGAGGGTTTAGTCCGTAGAGGCTATCAGAATTCATACAGGCTAGACATCTAGGGTTTAGCCATTACAATCTCGAGGTAGATCAACTCTTGTAGCCCCTATACTCATCAAAGTCAATCAAGCAGGAAGTATTACCTCCATTAAGAGGGCCCGAACCTGGATAAAACATCGTGTCCCCCGTCTCATGTTACCTTCGATGCTCAGATGCACAGTTTGGGGCCCCCTACCCGAGATCGGCCGGTTTTGACACCGACACCCACCACGGCTACAACGTCCTCAAGATGCCTGGCTGCAGCGGAGTCATCACTGTCGCTTGTAACAAGAAAGACGTGTTCTGCTCTCTCGAGCATGCTTACCGTGCCGCTGCGGCAGACAACTCTGATGGCTAGAATGTCGTCGGGCCCCCTGAAGCCGCACCCATGAAGAAAAAGTTGCTCCTCCCCAAGAGCCTTCCTAAGGCGAGCAAGCCGCCGGCAGGCGAGGGCGCCCAAAGCTCCACCCCTATCACCGGGTCGTGCCTCCCTCCCACATAGGAAAAGCGCGCCCGGCGCCTCCCTCCGGTCAGGCTCGGGGGCTTCTGTTTGGAGAGCGAGTGACCTGACCAGCACGATGAGGGCGGTGCTCGGGCACCACTTGGAGGCGTGCCTCAATGCACGCCCCATGAGAAAGGAGCACAACACCAGCCACCAGGAGCGTGGGAATTCATCATCCAGGAGATTCGCAAGCTGCAAGAAGCACGGGCCATGTGAGGCGAGCGTCGCCCCACACGTCCCACTGGCTCGGCTGCTGCCCCTGACGCGGATAACGAGTTCCGAGTGTGCGTCGACATTGCGGGCCTCAACAGGGCCGCTTCTCAGGACATCTTCTGGTTGTCTCGCGTTGGCCAGGGGAGAGGCGTCCCCGCCAACTAAAAATGCATGCCTTTCAGCTTGCTGAACGCTGGCGCCACTTACCAGCGCTTCACGTGCCTCGTGTTGGCGGCTCACAAGGCCTCAATGCCTCTAGAGCTGCCAGGGCCTCAGGAGCCTACTGGCCCCTGAAGAACGATCCTCGCGGCGCCCCTCGCGACGCGCTTCGCCAACAACCTCAACCCTCCCGCAACAGCGTAATTGCTAGGTGACTTTTTGGTTTGTTCAATTGAGGGCGCCCCTCGGGCTGCATTATCCTCAGACTGGTCAGGGTCCGCCACTGTAGCCGCCTCATTTTGGTTGTGTATGGGACCTGGTTATGCTTTGATGGGATTGTTTTGCTGGCTTAAGTTGCGTGTTTGGTGCCTCGCCACCATTTAGATTGCCATGCCCTTGTGACCCTCGCTCTTGACCGCCCCATGACCGGGACTCAAGACAGCGTCTGTGCTCGGGTACGTCCCTGCAACGTTGATAAACCCAAGCAACTGAGCTCTGTCTTACGGGACAGCTCCCATGCACGTCACCTCCAGGGGTCCTTGGTGTTCGGTCCCCTCATGGAACTATCAGGGGCAAGAGAGCAAGGGCGTGGCTCAAGTCATGCAATTATGATTTTGGTGCCCAATCGTCATGGGCGACACGCGCCACAACCCTACCAATGACAGCCCCATGAGCGGGGGCTACAATTGGCACGGCGCTTGTGCTCGGGCTCGTCCACGCAGCGCTGAGAAACCCAAGTGACCGAGCTCTGGCTCGCGGGCCCGCCCCGCGCACGTCAACTCATAAGGTGCTCGGTGCCTTATTCCCTCATGAAGAAGTCGTGCGTGAGTTGGTAGGCATTCGTCGCCCCATGTGCCGCATAACTTGTCAACATGTAGCTCGAGAAATCGGACGCCCAAGCGCCACGCGAGCAGCATCCCATCCCGCTTCGAGAGGGCCGGCCTCAGATGACACATTTGACGGATTCAGGGCTCCGCAGACCCAAGATAGATTTGAACTTTGGGGTGTGTGCGAATAACTCAACCTCCCTAGACTGCCAACTCGACGATCTCACGGCCTAGCTCGCCGAACGGAGGAAGAACGGGACAAGGCAGTTTACCCAGGTTCGGGCCACCTTGCGTGTAATACCCTACTCCTGCTTTGTGGTGGATTTGCCTCGAGGTGGGCTGAGGATGGACTAGTACAATGGAAGAACAACCTCAAGAGGTGTGTTCTTGTGTTTGTGTGAGCTAGTGAGGGTGTGGATTGTCTGGATCCGGATCCTTTCCTATGGTGGTGGTTAGGCTATATTTATAGTGGCCTTCGTCCTCTTCCCAAAATGAAGGCGGGAAGGGATCCCGCAATGGCCAAAATCGAAGGGAGACAACTAGTACATCTTATCCTGACGAAAGGTGGTCTTCGCCTGCAAAGATTCTGGTCGTGATGCCGTGGTGGGCTCGACGATGACCTCCGTCCTGTCGTCCTGGCGGTCTTGGTCTTGTAGCATGGAAATGGAAACCTTTGGTTGATGCCTCGGGACTTTGCGCCTGCGCTTGCCTCTTTAGCACCAAAGGGGAAACCTACTGTACTACACCCGGTGGCACCCGCCTGGCCTTGATCTTCATGGCTTGCATCATCCAAGCCTCACTAGGTGAGGGCTCGCATAGAAATCTCCGCTCCTCAGGAGCCAGCCTAAGGAGGCCACTTCTTCTGGAGGTCTTGGCGTTGCCCACCTCGCAATGCTTGGCCCCTCGCGAGGGTCTTGTGTTGTTGGTGTTGAAGGGTTGTACCAGGCCACCGATTGAGCCACGCCGTGGGCCGTAGGCAGGCAAGTCTGGGTATCCCAGTTCCCGGAAAGCCGACAATAGCCCCCAGGCCCAAGGCGCCTCAGACTTGGCTTCGAGGTGAAGCCAAAGGGCAAGGGCGAAGCGCCGCAGGCCCCAACCGCCTACGGACCCGATCGAAGCATGGTGCTTGATGGGACGTGGGCGTCTCCGCTTCCCCATGCTACCTCGACACCGTTCGACTTGACTATAGCCTGCTGCATGCAAAATGATCATCATTACTAGGGATCGTGGAGGCCGGCGGTTGGCCTTCTCTAGCTATAAATGGGGAGAGGGGGAAGAGCCCCCTGCTCATCTCCATCTTCTTGGTGCTTGCTCCCTCTTCCTTCCTTTTTCCTTGCCGCCTCGCCGCAGCACCCGTGGCGGTGATGGGGAGGTTTTCCGTGGCGGAGAAGGGGAAGGCTCTGAAGGAGGGGCCAGGCTCGCTGCCTACAAGAGAGGCCGTAGGCGGCCCTGGAAGCACGTGGCGACACCAGCGGCGGCCCCTCGGGGGCGTGGGCGCACCTCTTTGGCGGTCGGCGCTGCCTCCGACAGCCGCGGTGGAGCTTCTTCCCACGGGAGGGGCTGCCGCCGACGAGGCGACCTCGGCGATGGGGGAAGGCGTGCGGCGATCGTCCGGCCGCCATGGCCGCACTCCCACTCGCCCGATGTGTCCCTGGAGTTTGTCGTGTGGACGGAGAGGCCAGCGGGTATCTGGCTCCAGCTTCCGCGCTCCTTTGCGAGCGCGCTGCCGGCCGGAGGGCCAGGTGGCCTCTGGGTGCAGGCTGACGGTTGCTGTAGCCAGGCCTCGTGGGTGGATGTTGAAGTCACCGCCACCGGCAATGTGTTCTTGAACCGTGGGTGGCAGCCGTTTTCCCGCGCGCGCGGTCTGCATGGGAGGTGCACCCTCCACTTCAGGTATGACGGCGCCGTGACCCTCTCCGTCAGGGTCTTTGGGGAAAGCAGCCGGTACCTGGGGTTCTGCCCGGAGAGCGATAGATACGACGATGACGACGACGGTGACGGTGTTCCTGCTCGTGAGCTTGCCCTTGGCGACGGCCACGCCGGCTCCAACGGTGGGGGCTCCTCCTCGGGGCAGAGCACGAGCAATGGCGACCACGACGAGCCGCCGCGCCGCCAGGCTCGGGCCAGGGATGGCGACGAGGAGCATCGCTGGTGCACCCTAGTGAAGCAGGAGGAAGACTCCGACTGAGCTCGGGTGTTGCCGGGGCCGAGCCTCAGGAGTTGCCGTAGTCGCACGGCTTGCTTTTGTTTCTTGTTTTCTCCTGCATCAAAAATAGTAGAGGGCCCTGCTGGGGCGTGTAATGAACCATGTTGCTTGCGTCGTTTATGCTATGCTCATTATGCCGTGATATCCATGTTTCCACTAGGTGCAGTTAGGGTAACTTAGCTCGATGTGCTTCAGTCGACTCTTATGTCGCGAGGGCATGCCTTTCCAGGGGCATCTTTCGGAGCTTCCTTCTTGAGGACCCGAGAGTCGTTGAGCCTCAGGAGACGTCGTGTAGCTGCAGGGTTAGAAAGCCTCGTCCAAGTGCAGGGAAAGGAAAAAAGAAAAGAAACCTCCTCCAGGCGGCCGCCGCTCCCAAGGCCCGGGCTCCGGCATCGCCAGCGCCTAGTCAGAGTCCTCCGTCTTGACGCGGCGGCGTGGGGGCCCGTCGGAATCGTCATCTCTCCCGCTTCTCCCGGGGGAGGCGCTGCCGTCGTTGCTGCTGTCGTTGCCGGAGGAGTGGCCGCTGCTGTTGCTGTCGCTCTCCATGCAGCACTCCAGGCGGACGCCGGTCCCCCCGAAGATCTTCACGAAGAGCGTTGCGGCCCCGTCAAACTTGAAGTGGATGGTGTGCCCCTCCTTCAGGCCGCGAGCACAGGCGAATGACTTCCACCCCCGTGTAGGTACATGTAGCCGAAAGGGGTGAACTCCGCCACCACCCAGGAGGACTTGTTGCAGCAGCCGTCTGGTTGCAGCCACAGCCCCAGGGGCACGTCAGCCGCCAGCTCCTCCGCAAAGGACTCCGGGACCTGGAGCCAGGTGCGGGATGGGTTGTCCATCCATATGACGAACTCGCGGGCCGAATCGAGAGAGTGGGCCCCTGCCCAAGGCGGGCGGGTGGCAGCGTCGTTTCTCCCTCCTTGGTCGCGGCTGCCTCGACCCCCGCGGTTGCGCCCGCGGGTAGGGTTCTTCCCGCGGTTGCTCAAGCCGGTGTGGACCGCCGATGGAGGATTCCCACGTCCTCGGGGAGGCGCCCTGGGCGTAGCGGCAGACTTTCGGGGGAGGCCTCGCCCCCTCGCTGGCTGCGGTAGCTCCGCTCCCTCTTCCACTGTTTTCTCCTCCTCAAGAGCGCCATTGCGGCAGCGACGAGGGGCAGAAGTGGATAGGTGCATTTCGAGAAGATGAGCCGACGAGTCCGCCCCCTAGCCCTTATATAGTGTCGACGGGATCGCCCCGTGCCCCTTCGCCTTTGACGGACAAATGCGAGACAAGAAAGAGCACTAATGGCCACGCGCGATGCCCACCAAGCTTTGTGTCAGCCTGGGTGGTTGCCGAGGTGTCGTGGGGAAGTGGGGGCGTCCCACGCCCCATCGTACGCCACGCGTCAAGCCTGTCCTGCAGGCGGTTGGGGCCCGTGCCATTTTGCCCCTCCAACTGGTGAATCGTGCATGCCACGGGCTCGGGGGCTATTGTCGGGGCTCTGGGACTGGGGGTACCCAGGCCCGTCTGCCTGCGGCCTTGGACATGACGCGTGGCACGGGCTCAGTATAGCCCATCTTCGGGGCTACATGAACAAGACCCTCACGGGGTCTCCCGCCTCGTGAGTTGCGCAACGCCAAAAACCTCCTGAGGCCCTCTCGCGGGGTGACCTCCCTAAGCCGTCTCCCGAGGCTCCCCTCGCAGGCGGATTCAACGAGGTCGACATGCCACGCCTCGCGCTACATGTGGTGGTGACGCACGCCACGACGAGCGTCGCCAGGACAAGTGCCAGCGAGCATGGATGGTGAGGCTTTCCTCTTTGGTGCTAAAGGAACAAGGCCAGCGCGGGGGTTCCCAAGGCAGCCCCGAAGGTTACCTCTTCGGTGCAACAAGACCATGACGGCGGGCTCGTCAGGACGGAGGTCATCGCCGAGCCCACCTGCGCGTGACGGCCAGAAGCTTTGCCAGGCGGAGACCACCTTTTCTCAGGATAAGATGTACTCATGTTCCCCTTCAAAATTGGCCGTTGTGGCAACCCTTCCAGCCGTGTGCTTTGGGGGAAGAGGACCGGGCAAGTATAAGTAGACATAGGTCGCCACCTTAGAGGGGGACGGACCCCCTCCAAGAGAGAGTTCATCCACCCCACAAGCCCGGAGCCACTCAAGAGGCCTCCCAAGGCAACTTGTACTCACGCATTCATCCTCCCTCGTGAGGCAATCCAACCACAAAGCAGGAGTAGGATTTTACACCGCAAGGTGGCTCGAACCTGGGTATATGACTGTGTTCTTAGTCCTTTTTCCTTGGCCGGATGACGCGGGAGCTTGGCCGTGAGGTTGGGTGCAGCTGATAGGGCGGGGTGAGGAGTAGCAAGCACGCCCCTGAGTTCGAACCTTCCTTGGGTATGCGGAGCCCCGATTCCGACACATGCACCCATAACATGACACCATGACATGGTGGACTTGTGCATAATACACACATGCATCGATCGTACATTTCATACATGTCCCATTAATGTGAGGCTTCTTCGCCAAAACAACATTGTACCCAAGGCAAAAGATATCTAGTTCTTACCATTCTTGATGTGACAGTTATAAGATAAATTGTTGCTCGTTACAAAGATTTTGTATGACTTGTGCATCACACACACACATATGCATTGATTGACATATCCTGATTTAAATCAAAGTACAATCAAACATTCCCCAAATCATTTGAGGCTTCTTCACCAAAACAACATGTACCATTAATAAGACATGCCTTGACTTAGCCATTCTTCAAGTGGCATGGGCAATGAAAGTAGTTACTCACTACAAAATTTGGGAATTGACTTGTGCACTCCCCACACACATATGTGTATGGATCGTACATGTCCAGATTCAAATGGAAATACAATCAAACATTTCCCAGTTCATCTGATGCTTCTTTACCAAAACAACATGTACCCAAGATAAGATATGTATAGTCTTTACCATTATTAAAGTGACAGGGATAAGGTAAATTGTTGCTCGTTTACAATTCCAAGAGAATGTTCATAAATGTCAATATTGCTCACATTTTATTAAAAATGTTTGTAATTTAAAAAATTATTCACTTTTTCAAATATTATTTGTATTCCTAATTTTGTTTGAACTCATGAACATTTTTATAATATAAGAAAATTTTCAAAATCATGGTTATTTTTAATTCTCTATGAACATTTTTCTAAATTTGTTAACATTTTCCAACTTAAGAACATTTTAGGAATTCGTGAATTTTTTTAAAATTACAAACATTTATTTTGAATTTGTGAATATTTTCAGATACATGAACATTTTTTGAGTTCTCCTTGAACATTTTTCGGATTTGCGAACATTTTCTGAATTCGTGAACAATGTTTGAATTGATAAATTTGTTTTAAATTCGCAAATATTTTTTGAAATCCGTGCAGTTTTTTTTATTCACGAAGTTTGTTGAAATTTTTTCTACTTGTTTATACAGTGGGGCAAAAGAAGAAATCAATGAAAGAAAAAACCACCAATCCACGCTATACTACGCTACAAAACGGTGCGATAGGAGCCTATGTGTCGCCCAACCTACGCCTGCGCCCTGACGCCGCGGGAACGTGAGCGAGGAAATTCCTATTTACCGCTCTTTGCGGAGTAGTCTTTTTTTCTTTGAGACAACTTTGCGGAGTAGTCGAGGGAACGCACACACGCACATCGACCAGCGTTAGGATGGGCCGGCCCGTTCAAACGTGAAATTGAATCAGGTTTTGGGAATCTTCTAGGTGGTTCCCAGCCGGTTTTTTCTAGTTTTGGGAACCTTCTAGGAGGTTCCTGAACCGGTTTCTTTATGTCCCTTTTTTTTACCTTTTTGTTTCTTTTCTTTTCTTTTACTGTTTCTTTTTCGTTTTAATTTTCTCTTTTCTTTTTCTGTTTTCTTTTCTTTGCTCTTTCGTTTTTTTCATGTTTCTTTTCTTTGAGAGTTTAAAATGTTTTATTCGGAATTTTATGACATGTTCTCGTTTTCAAAATTTGCTCCCAATTTTCAAAAAAAATTCAATAATTTCAAAAAATGTTCTCATTTTCAAATTTTGTTCACAATTTCAAAAAATGTTCGTGTTTAGAAAAGTATTTTAGGATTTTGAAAAATTGTTCTTGTTTTAAAAAAATGTTGACAGTTTCAAAAAATGTTCGTGTTTTAGAAAATGTTCAGTAATTTCAAAAAATGTTCTCGTTTTGAATTTTTTATGTTCATGTTTTCAAAATTTTCAGGAATTTCTAACAAAATTCTATTTTTCACAATATGTTCAGAATGTCCTTCATAGAATGTTCATGTTTCAGAAAATGTACAGGAATTTCAAAATATTTTCTCATTTCCAAAATTTGTTCTCAATTTCAGAAAGATGTTCGTGTTTCGAAAAATGTTCAGGAATTTCAGTGTTTCTTTGTTATAAAAAAATTCACAATGTCAGAAAATATCCTATTTTCCCAAAATTGTTCACGTTTTACAAAACTGTTAGGTTTTGCAAAAACAATGTTCATGTTTTTTCTAAATTCGAATTACAGAATTTGTTCAAATTTTGTCAGAAAAAAAGGAATATCAAAAAATATTTGTGATATTTCAAATTGTTCGAAATTATCAAAAAATGTTTCTAAAAAGTTTTTGCCAAATCTTAACCCTGCTGTCTGTTGTTAAAGTGCTTCGCACCTTAAAGGCCGACAGTAGCTTTCTGGTGGAGTGGCTTCCTGATCGTGGTTTGCGGTTTCGTGTGAGGGAGTTCGTACGATCGAATTCTGGCTTAGGCTACTTCTTTTTCGGGTTATTTTTTACATCGATGTGCTTTCCTCTTGTGCGTCAAGCTCCTGTTTGGACGCAAAATGCGTCATATAGGAGCTCTCAGTGAGCGACGCAGGCCACTCTTATTCCGCATGTAGGTCACTATGTAGTGACCTAGCACGTACCCCCCTCACACGCTATTTTTCGTATGGGCCGGTCCATTTATGGATTTTATTTCACAGGTTTTGGAATGGTTTTAGAATCTTCCATGAACCTGCTTTTTGTTTTCCTTTCATTTTTTCTTTTCTTTTCCTTTTATCGTTTTACCTTGTATATTTTATTTTTATTATCTCTTTTTCTTTGTTTCAATTTTTTTATTTTTACACTTCACTTTTAGTTTTCTATTTATTTATATTTTTTACTTTTTGCAAACATCTTTCAAATTCGTGAATATTATTAGAAATCATGATCATTTTTCCAAATTCAATGACATTTTCTTAAATACAGAACATTTTGTAACTCACAAATATGTTTTTAAGAATTAGTCTATGATTTTAAAAATCATGAAAAAGAATTTAATCCACTATGATTTTTAGATTGCGTATGTCTTTTACACCCGTGGACTTTTTTTTTAATCATCGAATTTGTTTTGAAATTTGAGAACAATTTATCGAACATTTTCTGAATCATCGAATTTGTTATGAAATTGTCCAACATTTTCTGTTTTTGATGAACAGTTTTTGAGTTGATGAATATTTTTTTCAATCTGCGACCATTGTTTTTTATTTTTGTGAACATTGTTTTAAGTTTTGGATCAACGTTCCAAATTCGTAGACATTTATTGTATAATTAAAACTTTTCCTAAAAATTCATTTACATTATCCAAAAAATTATGTATATTTTTCGAAATTGATAACTCTTTTTAGTGATTTTTTTAATCACAAACGTTTTACATATATGTGAGAATTTATCATTTCTTCAACATTTTTCAAATCAAGAATATTTTTTGAATATTTTGAACATTTTATAAAAGTTCATGAAGATTTTGTAAAATTGTCAACATTTTTTTGAATACACGAACATTTTTTTTGAATCCATGAGAATTTTTCATTTCCCGGACATTTTTTAAATCATGAACAATTTTTTAAAATTCGCGAACATTTTTTTCACAATTCACAGTTTTTTTTTAAATCCCAAATTATTTTTAAAAAGGGGAGAATGAAAATAGAATAAAAAGGGAAAAGGAAAATAAATAAAGGGCTTCCCGCCCCGCACATGGGCTAGTCCATGAGAGCAGGTGGGGGAGTTGGGGATGCGCGCTCCACTGGTTTCCGGCATGTAGGTCACCATATAGGAGCTCCCTTGTTATGTATAGTATGAAGGCATACATGTGCCCTTTGGCCCATCTGCAGGAACCATCCGAGACCGTTGGCCGACCGGTACGTTTCTAATCGAAACTCTTAGAAATTATGATTCATTCATAAGTCTTTTAAATGGGTGATTCAGCGATTGAGTGTTCGCTAAGTTGCTCGAGTTTGCAATCAATATCAATGTCTATTTAGGATTGGATTCGTGCGAATGGTACTCGTGGCAGCTAGTTTGGAAATAGAAAACCCCAGAAATTAGGATTCGTTGATAGGAGCCCAATTAAGATTTTGTGGTAATTTTGATTCAAATAATTGAGTTCATTTTTACTTCTTTGATTTGCAAATTTTGGCTTTGATTGATGGCTGGCAGGTCCTGGATGGAAGAAGGTGATGGAAGAGTTTTCTGCCGGAGACGTGCTATTGATGGCCAAGTGCAAGGAGATATGCTCATGGTTTCCGAGTGAGAAAGATCTCGTGGTCCACTCGTACGGCTTGATCTTGGAAGTGACAAGGGATGAGCTGAAGCGGATGGTTCCTGAAGGTAAGGGGGCAATCTCAGTGGAGATTCTCCTTTGGGCAATGGCAGAGGCGATGGAGTCTCTAGATCCTCGACAACGAGCTCGCTGGTACAAGTACCGCTCCCGCCTATCCTCGCCAAATATAGAAGCGGAAGGGTCAGTGAATTTGAGAAGGAGGAGGAAGAGGATGTTGACGTGGAGGAGGAGCACGAGGAGGATGTTGACGAGGAGGAGGAGGATGCGGAAGAGGAGAGCTACCAGGGGTTGGAGATCATTGCATAGGAGGAGGATGCAGAAGAGGAGGGCTATTAGGGGGATGGGGATCATCACTCATCCTACGCCGACAGACATGAATCTGACAATTCATGTGGCCGACGAGGATGAGCAGATGGTTTACCATGAGCTCTTGGAGGCTGATGCCGGCGATGATTTGGCGATAGTCACGTTGGAGGCCAAGCCGGGTAGTGATACTTCCTTTTAGTGATCTGATAACAGAACAGAGAGTATCCCACACCTATTTCCCCATAAGTGACCATGGGTTATCAAACCCGTGAGAGGAAGGTCCCCTTGAAGCTAGGGTCTCTAGCAAGCCTTTGTTAAAGAAAAACAATTATAGCTTTTAACCGGATCAAACCAGGCAACCTATAATAAAACACTTATAATAAAAAGAGATATGGTATGAGGTCTTAATGCTTACAACCATGCATTTGTGTTGGGACCAGTTATGATCCTAATTTGTGCACTGTAGGTAATCCATTGAGATGTGCTTGTTACAAACCAAAGTTGGGGATGCGTCGAAATAACATCTTGACCAGCACGAGTCCTGCATCAAGAATCAGTTGTCTAACCAAAGGCCCTATTCATCGCACGGGGTTGCCTCGATAATTAAGATTATAATAATTAAACAAGAGCTTTGGGAGTTTAATGACTACACCTCATGAATACTAGAGATTGGATTCATGTTACCGTACTAACCTCTTATGTCATTGGTGTTCAGAATAACACTTCATGGTCTCCCTGCCCTTAGCCTCTCCTTGGCTCACTCTCTATGATCTTGCGTACCTGCTGCTACGTCTCCAACCTATCTATATTTTTTCTATTGTTTCATGCTATTATATTATCAATCGTGGATGCTTTGTATGCCTTTATATGCTATTTTATATCATTTTCTGGGACTAACCTATTAACCCAGTGCCGAGTGCTAGTTCCTGTTTTTTGTTTTTTTTTCTTTTCACAAAATCAATACCAAACGAAATCCAAACATGATGAAACTTTACGGTAATTTTTTCTGGACCAGCAGGGACCCTAGAAGGGTCGGGGAGGAGGCCAAAAGACGTACTGGGGAACCACGAGCTCACAGCGTGCCCCGGGGAGGGGGGGTAGGCACGCCCCTCAGCTCGTGACTCCCACACAACTCCGTTTTACCCAATTCCACCTCAATAAATTTCCAAATATTCCCAAACCAACAAGGAGACACCCGAAACACTTTTTCCGCTGCCGCAAGCCTCTATTCCTCCGTGATCCCATCTGGAGGCCTTTTCCGGTGCTTTGTCGGCGGGGCAATTGATACATCTTCAATGTATCTATAATTTTTTATTATTTCATGCTATTATAGTATCAATCTTGGATGTTTTATATGCAATTACATGTCATTTTTTGGGACTAACCTATTAACCTAGTGCCCAGTGCCAGTTGCTGTCTTTTCCTTGTTTTTGGCTTTTCAGAAAATCTATATCAAACAGAGCCCAAACAGAGAAAAAACTTTGGATTATTTTTTTCTCGACCAGAAGAGACCCACGAAGGTTTGGGAGAAGACCAGAAGAGCCACGAGGGAGCGCCAAGCTCGCTAGGCGCACCCCAGGGGGCGCCCCCAGGCTTGTGGGCCCCTCATAGCACCTCTTGACCTAATTCTACTTCTATAAATTCTCAAATAATCCCAATATACCAGAGAGCCACCCGAAACACTTTTTCCGCCGCCGCAAGTCTCCGCTCTTCCGCGATCCCATCTGGAGGCCTTTTCCGATACTCTGCCGGGGGGGGTTGATCACAGATGGCTTCTACATCAACCTTGTTGCCCTACCGATGACGCGTGAGTAGTTTACCACAGACCTACGGGTCCATAGCTAGTAGCTAGATGGATTCTTCTCTCCCTTTGATCTTCAATACCATGTTCTCCTCGATCTTCTTGGAGTTCTATCCGATGTAATTTTCTTTTGTGGTGTGTTTGTTGGGATCCGATGAATTGTGTGTTTATGATCTAAATATTCATGAGAAATATTTGAGTCTTCTCTTAACTTATTTATGCATGATTGTTATGGCTTTCTATTTCTCTCCGATCTATCCGTTTGGTTTGGCCAACTAGATTGATTTATCCGTTTGGTTTATGATCTTAAAATGATTGGTGTCTCACCTATAGAATCTTTGTTTAGTAACATAAAACTTGATGAAAAGGGGACTAGAGATGAGTGAACTTTAGCTAGAAGGCGTCCCAATTGTTCGGAGGGTGATGATCTTAATAATAAAAATGATAAAAGTGGGTTTGGAGAGGTAAAGACTTTAAATAGTGATGTGCCCACTACTTTGGATTACAAGGACTTTAATTATGATTATTGTTCTTTAGTTGAATGTCATTCTTTGTTGCAATCCATGATAAATTCACCCAATGCTTATGAACAAAATAAAGCTTTTAGTAAACATATTGTAGAAGCTATGATAAAAGCTCATGAAGAAAAGCTAGAGTTGGAGGTTTCAATACCTAGAAAATTATATGATGAATGGGAACCTACTATTAAAGTAAAGATTAAAGACTATGAGTGTAATGCTTTATGTTATTTGTGAAGGAAATATGCCCTAGAGGCAATAATAAAGTTGTTATTTATATTTCCTTATATCATGATAAATGTTTATTATTATGCTAGAATTGTATTAACCGGAAACTTAGTACATGTGTGAATACATAGACAAAACATAGTGTCCCTAGTACGCCTCTACTTGACTAGCTCGTTAATCAAAGATGGTTATGTTTCCTAACCATAGACATGTGTTGTCATTTGATGAACGGGATCACATAATTAGAGAATGATGTGATGGACAAGACCCATCCGTTAGCTTAGCATTATGATCGTTAAGTTTTATTGCTATTGCTTTCTTCATGACTTATACATGTTCCTTTGACTATGAGATTATGCAACTCCCGAATACCGGAGGAACACCTTGTGTGCTATCAAACGTCACAACATAACTGGGTGATTATAAAGATGCTCTACAGGTGTCTCTAAAGGTGTTTGTTGGGTTGGCATAGATCGAGATTAGGATTTGTCACTCCGGTTTTCAAAGAGGTATCTCTGGGCCCTCTCGGTAATGATCATCACTATAAGCCTTGCAACCAATGTGACTAATGAGTTAGTTACGGGATGATGCATTACGGAACGAGTAAAGAGACATGCCGGTAATGAGATTGAACTAGGTATGATGATACCGATGATCGAATCTCAGGCAAGTAACATACCGATGACAAAGGGAACAACGTATGTTGTTATGCTGTTTGATCGATAAAGATCTTCATAGAATATGTAGGAGCCAATATGAGCATCCAGGTTCCGTTATTTTTTTGTTGACCGGAGATGTGTCTCGGTCATGTCTACATAGTTCTCGAACCCGTAGGGTCCGCACGCTTAACGTTCGATGAATATTTGTACTGTTAGTTATGTGATTTGATGACCGAAGTTTGTTCGGAGTTCCGGATGAGATCACGGACATGACAAGGAGTCTCGAAATGGTCAAGAGGTAAAGATCAATATATTGGAAGGCTATATTCGGACATCGGAAAGGTTCCGAGTGATTCGGGTATTTTTCGGAGTACTGGGGAGTTACGGGAATCGCCGGGGAAGTAGTGGGCCTTAATGGGCCATACGGGAAAGGAGAGAAGGGCCTCAAGGGGTGGCCGCACACCCCCCATGGGCTGGTCCGAATTGGACTAGGAGGGGGCGGCGCCCCCTCCTTCCTTCTCCCATCTTCCTCCTTCCCTTCCTTCTCCTAGTTGGAATAGGAAAGTGGGGGCCAAATCCTATTTTGACCGGGAGTCCAAGTAGGACTCCCCCCTTTGGTGCGCCCCCCTTGGCCAGGCCTCCTCTTTCCCCCTCCTTTATATACATGGGAGGGGGCACCCCAAATACACACAAGTTGATCTTTTAGCCGTGTGCAGTGCCCCCCTCCACAGTTACACACCTCGGTCATATTGTCGTAGTGCTTAGGCGAAGCCCTGTGCCGGTAACTTCATCATCATCGTCACCACGTCGTCGTGCTGACGGAACTCTCCCTCGGCCTCAACTGGATCAAGAGTTCGAGGGACGTCACCGAGCTGAACGTGTGCAGATCGTAGAGGTGCCGTACGTTCGGTACTTGGATCGGTTGGATCGCGAAGACGTTCGACTACATCAACCGCGTTACTAAACGCTTCCGCTTTTGGCCTACGAGGGTACATGGACACACTCTCCCCGCTCGTTGCTATGCTTCTCCTAGATAGATCTTGCGTGATCGTAGGATTTTTTTTGAAATACTACGTTCCCCAACAATTTGGGTGCTAGCATTTCCATTATACATAAATCTTTATGTGATGTGCTAGGCCTTACCGATATGGATGAATGTTCCCTTAATTTGCATCTAGCGGATTCCAGTATTAAAAAACCTTTGGGTAGAATAAATGATGTGCTTATTCTTGATAATAGAAATTATATGCCCGTTGATTTCATTGTGCTTGATATTGATTGCAATCCATCTTGTCCTATAATACTTTGTAGGCCTTTCCTACATACCATAGGGGCTATTATTGATATGAAAGAAGGTAATATAAGATTCCAATTTCCATTAAAGAAAGGAATGGAACACTTACCTATAAAGATAATTAGGCCTCGATATGAATCTATCTAGAGGGCCACATATGGAATTATTTTGAAAGATGACAATACTTGAAACTATGCCTTACGCCTAACTAGGGGCGTAAAACAATAGTGCTTGTTGGGAGGCAACCCAATAGTTATCTTATTTCCCCTTTTTCTTTTCTGTTTTGAGTGTTCACAGAATTATGCTACTGTTATGATTGTGTTTTTGTGTTTAATTAGTGTTTGTGCCAAGTAAAACCGTTGGGGTGATTTGGTTGATAGTTGACTTGATTATGTGAAAAAACAGAAACTTTTGCGCTCAGTCCAGGAATTCTTAAAAATCACTGGAACGTGATTTTGATCTGAGTTTTTTTACACATGATTGATATACAAATTGCCCATGTTGTCCTAAGTTTTTACATTATTTGGGGTTACATAAGTATAGTCATTGTTCTAATCTTTATAGACTATTATGTTTTAGACAAATTCTGTTTTCGTTGCATAGTTTGCTTGTTTTGATGAATCTATGTATTATATCGGGGGGCGTATAAGTTATGGAGAAGTTAGAATATAACAGGTATTATGGAATAATAAAATATTAATGGGTTTACTTAAAGCTTATGATTTGCTAGTTATACTAGCGGATCTCACGAAGTTTCTGTTGACTTTTGTGTGCTGAAATTTTCAAGTTTTGAGTGAGATCGTGATGGATGAAGGAATAAGGAGCGGCAAGACCCTAAGCTTGGGGATGCCCAAGGCACCCCAAGGTAATATTCAAGGAATACCAAAGCGTCTAAGCTTGGGGATGCCCCGGAAGGCATCCCCTCTTTCGTCTGCAAACCATCGGTATATTACTTGGAGCTATTTTTTTATTTATCACATGATATGAGTTTTGCTTGGAGCGTCGTGTATTATAGTGGTCTTTGCTTTGTTTGCTTTTTAGTTTGCCACAATCATATTTTGCTGGACACACCTTTTGAGAGGGAAACACATTTTATTCATGATTTTTTATAATACTCTATGCGCTTCACTTATATCTTTTGAGCTAGGCAGTTGCTCTAGTGCTTCACTTATATCTTTTAGAGCATGGCGTTGGTTATATTCTAAAGCAAAATTTGCAATCTCATGCTTCACTTATATTTTTTGATAGTATAATAAATAAGAATGGCAATATGCACGGGTTATAAAATTGGTCCTAATATGATAGGTATTCGAGAGGGATATAATAAAAACTTTAATGTAGATCACTGAATATGATAAGTTTGATTCCTTGCAGTAATTTTGCGATATTAAGATGGTAATATGTGGGAGGTACTAGTGAACAATTGTGGTTTAGTAAGAATATTGGTGTTAAGATTTGTATTCCCGAAGCATGCATGTATAGTCTCTAGTTATGCTAAGAAGTTGGAGCATGATTTATTATTTCTTGTCTTCCTTACCAGTGGCGGTCGGGGACGAGTGATGGTCTTTTCCTACCACTATATCCCCCTAGGGGCATGCGTAGTAGTACTTTGCTTCGAGGGCTAATAAACTTTCTCAATAAGTATGTGAGTTCTTTATGACTAATGCGAGTCCATGAATTATACAGACTCTCACCTTTCCGCAATTTGCTAGCCTCTTTGGTACTATGCATTGCCCTTTCTCACCTCGCGAGTTGGTGCAAACTTCGTCGGTGCATCCAAATACCATGATATGATATGCTCTATCACACATAAGCCTCTTTATATCTTCCTCAAAACAGCCACCATACCTACCTATTATGGCATTTCCATAGTCATTCCGAGATATATTGCCATGTAACTTCCACCGTTTCATTTATATGACACACATCATCATTGTCATACTACTTTGCATGATCATATAGCTGACATAGTATTTGTAGCTCAGCCAGTGTTCATTATTTTTTATACATTTTACGCTAGATCATTGCACATCCTGGTACACTACCAGAGGCACTCATATAGAGTCATATATTTTCAATTTTTATCGAGTTGTAAGTAAATAGAAGTGTGACGATCATCATTATTAGAGCATTGTCCCAGTGAGGAAATAAATAAATAAATAAACAAATAGAAAGAGAGAGAGAGAGAGAGAGAGAGAGAGAGAGAGAAGGAGCCCAAGAAAAAATGAGAGAAAAAGAGAGAAGGGGCAATGTTACTATTCTTCTCCACACTTGTGCTTCAAAGTATCACCATGTTTTTCATATAGAGAGTTTCCTATGTTGTCACTTTCATATACTAGTGGGAATTTTTCGTTATAGAACTTGGCTTGTATATTCCTATGATGGACTTCCTAAAATGCATGAGGTCTTCATGAGCAAGAAAGTTGGATGCACACCACTTAGTTTTCAGTTTGAGATTTCATATACTTATAGCTCTTAGTGAATCCGTTGCATGGCAATCCCTACTTCTCACATTGACATCAATTGACGGGCATCTCCATAGCCCGTTCATTAGCCACGTCAATGTGAGCCTATCTTTCGTTTTTACTTCCCCTTATTAATCTCTACCACCGCAATGTATTCCACCCATAGTGCTATATCCATGGCTTGCGCTCATTTATTGCGTGGGGGTTGAAAAGCTGAAGCGCGTTAAAAGGTGCGAACCAATTGCTTGGCTTGTCATCGGGGTTATGCATGATAAATACTTTGTGTTAAGAAGATGGAGCATGACAAGGATATATGATTTTGTAGGTATAACGTTATTTAGCATTTTTATTTTGAAAGACATGGTTGTTTATTAGTATGCCTGAGTATTGATGTTTTTATATCAAATTATAGACTATTGCTTTGAGTCATTCGGATCTTAATATCCATACCTTAAAAGAAAGATTACATGATGAACATTGGTAGCATTCCACGTCAAAAAATTTGTCTTTATCATCTACCTACTTGAGGATGAGCAGGAATTAAGCTTGGGGATGCTTGATACGTCTACAACGTATCTATACTTTTTGATTGTTCCATGCTATTATAGTATCAATCTTGGATGTTTTATATGCAATTATATATCATTTTTGTGACTAACCTAACCTAGTGCCCAGTGCGAGCTACTGTTTTTTGCTTGTTTTTGGCTTTTCAGAAAACCAATATCAAATTGATGGGGAACGTAGCATGAAAATAAAAAAAATCCTATGAACACCCAAGATCTAATCTAGGAGATGCAAGGCAACAAGAGGGGAGTGTGTCTACATACCATTGTAGACCGAAAGTGTTAGCGTCGTAATGCGGTTGTTGTAGTCGTACTCTTCACGATCCAATCCGATGTAGGCTGAATGGACGACACCTCCAAGTTTAGCACACGTACGGCTTGGCGTCGTCCTCTCCTTCTTGATCCAGCAAGTGAGGGAGAGGAGGTAGATGAGATCCGAACCAACACGATGGTGTGGTGGTAGTGGTGGAAGCGTAATTTCGGCAGGGCTTCGTCAAGCACTAACGGAACATGGAGGAGGAGTAACAGGAGGGAGACGGGGCAAGCGCGGAAGGGTTGGCTTCCCCCTTCACCTCCCAACTATATATAGGGGTGAGGTAGGGGCGTGCCAGCCCTATCCCTCCTCCAAGGATGGGGGCGGCCCCCAAGGGGGGAGGAGTGCCCTCCAAACCAAGTGGAGGACCATCCCCTTTAGGGTTTCCCCTCCCACTACAAAAAAATGACTCGTCCGTGACATTATGTCCCGAATGAATTTTTTTCTATCATTCTTATGACACTTCTGTGAGGATAATTGTGACAAAAACATGTATCATCATAGATGTGGTGGGATCCTACTTCAATGGGAAAAAAACATGACAAAAATTGGGCTTTTCATCCTGGGCGGGCTGGAGACGCACCTGCATGACATTCTTTGGGCCTTCCATGACAGAAAAAATCATGGTAGAAGCGAGGGCAAGGAAAATATCAGGGAGTTCCCAGTTACGGTGGGTAGTCGGGGCGGATTGATGCATTGCGGTTTGCGCGTTTCTCTCTCGTATGCGCGTGTGTGCAAGGCGTTATTAATCGAACCCGGCGAGGTGTTCGCCATCGAACCCGGCGATTGCACTAGCTACGCCATCAAACTGAGCAATCGATTCCTTGGTATTAATCGAACTCTGGCGATTCCTTCACTTCGCCGATCAACCCGAGCGATTCCTTCAGATCGCTAATCAACCCAAGTGATCAATCTCTAGCTAGCTGCTGCTGCTTACTGAAGTTGATCGAACCCCCATGCGAGATGGAGCTAGCCAGCCGGTGTTGGATTGCCTCTCGATGAACAGTGGCCATTGCTACCATGCGCGCAGTACGTAGAATGAGTCAAGACGTGGTGAGTTGAGCCGGTTGGTTGGCTGTGGATGAACAGTTCCCAAGGGGGTTGGCTGAACAGGACCCCGTGGTAGTAGGCCGTTGTAGATGGATGAACAGGACCCCGAGGAGGCCGCCACGCCCTAGCCGGTTGGGGGTGCATGAACAGGACCGTTGGAGGCTGGATGAATAGTAGCCCGTGGACGAACAATAGCAGGTGGAGGCTGGAGGAAGTCGACGGTGGATGAACAGTAGTTTGTGGAGGCTGGAGTGAGGCCATAGACGATGGATGAACAGTAGCCCGTGGAGTCCCATTTTGCGGTACGCCGCACCCCTCACGATGAACAGGACCCCATTTCGACCATAGGCACTCGAACAGAAGTCCATTTCCTCCATTTTGCGGTACACCAGACCCCTCCCGATTAACAGGACCCCGTTTTGACCGTAGGCGCTCGAACAGAAGTTCATTTCCTTTGTTTTGTGGTACGCCAGACCCCTCCCAATCAACAGGCCCCCTTTCAATCGTACACAGTCGAACAAAAGGTCGTTTCCTCCGTTTTGTGGTACGTCAGACCCCGTTTTGGCTATTCCGTCCAAGGCGGTTGGATCCGGATGAACAGGATGCGTTCCGACCCAGTCGCTTCGCTCCCGATGAATAGGACGCGTTCCGACCTAGTCGCTTGGCTCCCGGTGAACACGATGATGTTTCCTTCGTTTTGACCCAGCTGGTTGGCTACCGATGAATAGGAGGTCATTGCTGCCGTCTGTTTCCTATCCATGTACATGATCCCTGGCCGTACGTATGCGCGAGTACGCGCTCGAGACCCCGGCCGTATGTACGTATGTGCCCGTATTTTTTGCAGCGTGGATGTATGTACGTGTACTCCATTTAGACGGGATTGCGTGGACTTCTACATAGGGGCCAGACTGTACTACCACACATGCCGCTGCTTGCTTGGCCACGGTTCATCCTTGCAGAGACACCGATTGGCCAGTATGTACGTACATGTTCGCGACCAGACAGACAACGCTACGTACGCTTCGCCCGGGTGGGTCCCAACTGTCAGTGAGGATAAGGAGGCACTTCTTTGCGTGCGAAGATATAGTTGGTGGGTCCCAGCTATCAGGGGGAGGAATCATTTTTTGCGTGTAATATGGAGGCAATTCCTTGCATCCTAAGATGTAGTTGGGGGGTCCAGCTGTCAGCGTCACCACATACAGTCGTCTTCTGATGGCTGTCATTTGTTGACCATGTTGACCACGCCGCGCTGAGAGCACCAAGGCAGTGGACGACAGCGAGGCTAGGAAGGGAACGACGCGGAGCCAGGGAACACGCGGTAGTGGATGCCCACATGGAGGGGAGTACGGGGGTTGACTGGTTCCGTTCTTGGTGTGAAATTTGTCATCATTTGGAGAATAACAGGAGGTGTAGGTGAGTAGAGGGATGGCATGGCCAGCGGTGGCAGCACAGTCGGCCACACGCGGCAGGAGCAGGCGGTCCAGTCGGCGCTGGTTTGGGCGGCTGGAGCAAGAAGATCAGAGGTTGAAGAAGTAGCATGGCCGTTGGATTAACATCCAACGGTCATTGCTGCTAGAATTGTTTGTTGACTATGTTGACAAAGCCCTGCTTACGCTTCAACTTAGTAGGCCCACAAGTTAGCTACCAAATCTGGTGGGTCCCAGCTAGCAGCGGGAGGAATCATTTTTCTTGCATGGAATAAGGAGGCACTTCCTTGTGTGCGAAGATGTAGCTGGTGGGTCTTAGCTGTCAGATGGAGGAAACTTTTTTCCCGTGTAATAAAAAGCCACTTCGTTGCGTGCGAAGATGTAGTTGGTGGGTCCCAGTTGTCAAGAGGTGCAATCATTTTTGTTCGCATAATAAAGAGTCACTTGCTTGCGTGCGGCCATGGACCATGTGGGACCCTACAGTCAGTCTCTCCACTTACATCCCTCACTGGTACAACGATGTGCTATACAAACGGTTTTTAACCCCTTTCCGCGACGGTGTTTCCAACCATCGCCAAGTGAGTGACTGTGATGGGGGGGGTCCTTCCCACACGACCCAGAAACCTTCGGGGACAGGGAGCCTTGATGCATACAGTTGTCCCTACTAAACTGTTTTTGATATCTCAAATATCCAAAACGCTCCATCCTTGCAACTCATTTGTGCTTGGATTGCCATCGTATCGGTATTCTGTGGTGCTACGTTTACGATGCGTGACCCATCACAAATGGTTTACGATTATAGAAGCAGACAATCACACACATTTACTTTTCCTCGACTGTATGCGATTCGATGTAAGAGCGCACACAATTGTCGCTATAAAAGTGTATGCGAAGCTTGAATACATCCCACACGATTCATCCGTCGTACCCTGCTACCTCTTGAGCATGCGTTGGTTTTCCGTTGAAGAGGAAAGGGTGATGCAGCAAAGTAGCATAAGTATTTCCCTCAGTTTTTGAGAACCAAGGTATCAATCCAGTAGGAGGTTACACGCAAGTCGCCTCGTACCTACACAAACAAATAAGAAACTTGCAACCAACGCGATAAAGGGGTTGTCAATCCCTTCACGGCCACTTGCAAAAGTGAGATCTGATAGAGATAATAAGATAAATATTTTTTGTATTTTTATGATATAGATTGGAAAGTAAAGATTGCAAAATAAAAGATGGAAGAAATAGTAAATTAATAGGAAAATAATATGATGGAAGATAGACCCGGGGGCATAGGTTTCACTAGTGGCTTCTCTCAAGATAGCATAATTTACGGTGGGTGAACGAATTACTGTCGAGCAATTGATAGAAAAGTGCATAGTCATGTATATAGGCATCACGTCCGCGACAAGTAGACCGAAACGATTCTGCATCTACTACTATTACTCCACACATCGACCGCTATCCAACATGCATCTAGAGTATTAAGTTCATAAGAACAGAGTAACGCATTAGGCAAGATGACATGATGTAGAGGGATAAACTCAAGCAATATGATATAAACCCCATCTTTTTATCCTCGATGGCAACAATACAATATGTGCCTTGCTGCCCTAACATCCTTTGGGAAAGGACACCGCAAGATTGAATCCAAAAGCTAAGCACTTCTCCCATTGCAAGAAAGATCAATCTAGGGCCAAACCAAACTGATAATTCGAAGAGACTTGCAAAGATAACAAATCATACATATAAGAATTCAGAGAAGAACCAAATATTGTTCATAGATAATCTTGATCATAAACTCACAATTCATCGGATCTCGACAAACATACCGCAAAAAAGAATTACATCGAATAGATCTCCAAGAGAATCAAGGAGAACTTTGTATTTAGATCCAAAGAAAGAGAAGAAGCCATCTAGCTAATAACTGTTGACCCGAAGGTCTATGGTAAACTACTCACACATCATTGAAGAGGCTATGGTGTTGATGTAGAATCCCTCCATGATCGATTCCCCCTCTGGCGGAGCACCGGAAAAGGCCCCAAGATGGGATCTCACGGGTACAGAAGGTTGCGGCGGTGGAAATAGGGTTTCATGGTGCTCTCGGATGTTTTCAGGGTATATGAGTATATATAGGCGAAAGAAGTAGGTTGGTGGAGCCACGAGGGGCCCATGAGGGTGGGTGCGTGCCTACCCCCCTGGGCGCGCCTCCCTGCCTCGTGGCTTCCTCGTTGCTTCCTTGACATCCACTCTAAGTCTCCTGGATTGCGTTTGTTCCAAAAATAACTCTCCCGAAGGTTTCATTCCATTTGGATTCCGTTTGATATTCCTTTTCCGCAAAACAGTGAAATAGGCAAAAAACAGCAATTTGCACTGGGCCTCCGGTTAATAGGTTAGTCCCAAAAATAATATAAAAGCACATAATAAAGCCCATTAAACATCCAAAACAGATAATATAATAGCATGGAACAATCAAAAATTATAGATACGTTGGAGACGTATCATACCCGCGTCGGTTGATCGACCTATCATATGCGTTCTTCTATGACCAAGCGTCTGCGATGCGCACAACATCACAAACAGTCCATAATCGTGAAGCGTGTGTGATATGGTGACTATTGCAAACATTTAATAAGAAAGATCTGTGTGCGATGCTGTTGTGAATCGCACACGTTTTTTCTTTGCTGATCGTGTGTGCAATAGAGATTGATCGCACACGTAGTGGATCCTAGAAACGTGTTTGATCTCCACATCTATCGCAGATGTTTCGCTTTCCCAAACCGTGTGTAGTGTAATCCCTAATTAATCCCTAACTTAAAAATCACATGTTTTGAATTTGAAAGTAGGCAATCACTTATTTCATATCCAACCATGTTTATTACAAATATAGGTTCAACCACGAATGCATAATTTGATGCACGGGTACATATACTGAAGAACTACAGAAGCACCAAGTAAAGAATGATGAACCACAGTTGTACTAAAGACTGTAAAGAGAGAGGCAAAAGACATTCCGGTTGCTAGAGAACGTAAAGAGGAATGCCCATATTGTGCCCTCCTCCATGCGTAATGCGCGCACGACTCTAGGCCAACCCCTTGTGATGGCTGCCGTCCATCCTTCACTGTCTTCACTAGGACTTCTTAATGCTCATTGTAGTTTGGATGAAATACTTTAACCTTGATTGTGTGTCCACCAATCATGTACTTTGTGAGGTAATCTTGAGTGAACTGCTTCAGGAACCACTACGAACGAAAAAGATTCAAACATTGTTGTCTAAGAACTCATATGGCCAGTAAAAAGAGAAGGTTGCAGAGTTTGTAGTCACCATCCTACAGCTCACTGTTGTGTTGGATAGAGCATAAACAAATAATTTGCTTGCCACCATTCGTATCTTTTTGCTAATAATCCTTATCAGTTTCCTCACTTGATGCTTGTTCATGAATATCTCATTGCCCCATATGCAAAAAGGGTTGATGCGTGGATCCTTGCCAAGGGCATATGTACCTACAAGCAACAAGTCCATATTAGAAGATGACAAGTGTCCAGGCCTGGATCTATATGCACTACATTATGGAACGACGGGGGGAGTACAAGTTGAGGGATGAAACTAACCTCAGCGAAAGATGGTGGCCACTCCCGTTGTTGTCCTGCATAAGTAGTGGAAAGGCATGATAAGTACAACAACCTTAACATCAATCAAATATAGCAAAGGTAAACAACATCATCTCCAAATGATAGCTTGAATGTGTTGGTTTCAGCATGTTGTTAAAGAAGATATAAAATGGAAGGCAATGTTATCGACAACAGGCTTAATATCCATCAAATATTGCAATTAAAACTGGTATTGTTGAAGATGAATAGAACATAGGTAATGCTTAAACATCACACTGGATAAATGTGTAAAATTGAAATAAAGGGCATGTGTTAACTACACCAGGCATAACTGGAACCAAATATAGTCATTCAAACAGGTATTGATGCAGTCGAGTGGCAGAGTTCTGACTTTCATATAATGAACATCACATTGTGAATAAGTAAACAAACAAGGCATAAATGATCAGTATAACAACCAAATATAGCCATTGAAAACTGGACAGAGTCTCACTTCAACCAACCTAACAAGCAAATACAGATAAAAAGGGCATATGCTTGAAAACTGGACAAATGCTCACTGCAACCAACCTAACAAGCAAATACAGATAAACAAGGCATCTACTTGAAAACTGGACAAATGCTCACTGCAACCAACCTAACAACCAAATATAGATAAACAAGGCATCTGCTTGATAACTGGACAAATGCTCAGTGCAACCAACCTAAGAACCAAATACATATAAACAAGGCATCTGCTCGATAACTGGAAAAATGCTCACTGCAACTAACCTAACAACCAAATACAGATAAACAAGGCATCTAGTCACTATAAACAACCAAATATAGCCATTCGTGAAACTGAAGTGGACAATTCATACTTAAACATCACATAGCCCTATTGAACAATACATTTTTGCATAACTTAAATAATTAAAACAACACAGTTAAAACACCGCACGACAAATGCTACTACAACAAAAGGTACGGGTTGGCAAGCTAGAAAAGGTAAGATTTGCTGATAGGACGTTGCCTCACATGTCATGGACGGGATCCTTCCAGTTGGAAGAGCACAAACCCATGGTGCGCTCTCTGATGTCACATATGGGTTGTTTCACCTTGGAAGAACCTTTGTGGGTGCCCTCCTCGTGGTCGTGGTCTTGGCAAGTGAGGATCCCAAGCCACCGCCGGAGAACATGTCCTTCAGAAATGACAAAATGGGCTCGATGGTGTACATGGATTGCAAATCCTTGACCGCGTAGCGGAGGAGATCAGCGGCAGGGCCATCAAAGAGACCGACGGCGGTTGAACCGGAGGGGTTGGGGATGGACCACTTAACCTGTGACATGGCCCGCGTGAAGCCGTCGCTGTCGACGAGCTTGATGTGGTAGCTAGCTTTCCCGAGATACAGTAATACGCTAGCCCGCTGACATGAAGCCTTTGGCATGGCAACATAGTCAACGTCTTCGCCGGCTTCCGCCGGCGACATGTTGCCCCGGGATCGACATGTCGGGGTAAACGGCGGGCGGCGAACGGCGGCCACCTCGCCAACGTCCACCGGAGAGGTCATGATAAACCTCTTCTTGGCCGAACGCTCGTCGGGCTCCCCGGGATACGTGGTCGAGCTTAGGCTGCGACATTCTGGAGCAGGGGATGTGGATCTGGTGGGGAGGGACACCACAGGTCTCATCTAAAAACTCAGGGGAGTGGGGCGACGGTATGGGAGTCGCTGGGTAACCTGAACTTTATTATCCAAGCTAGGAGGAATGGGCAGACCGGCAGGGGTTGGCGGCGGTGGTGAGCTAGGGTTCGAGGGGGGAGGGGGCTAGGTGGGGGGACTGTGGCGGGGGTGGTGTTTGAGGATACGCCACGACTATTGAAATTTTTAGTAATGGTGGGTGGAGATGGTGGTGGACGAGGGAGGGCGACGGTTCAAATGCCTCGGCTACTGCAATTTTACTATAAGA
Organism: Aegilops bicornis; assembly: GCA_021605145.1. NCBI lineage: Eukaryota > Viridiplantae > Streptophyta > Magnoliopsida > Poales > Poaceae > Aegilops > Aegilops bicornis. The sequence goes on from CM038671.1 coordinate 662,882,524, forward strand.
TCAGTGCTGGAGGAGTGTGGGCGACGGTTGAAGTACGACAGCTACTAAAATTTGGGTAAAGGAATTGATGTGGGGAGGGAGTACCCAAGATCGCGCACGGTCCAATAAGAATATGCGTGTATGATAATAAGGAAAAGTGGCGGAACCGCCGATTTTTGCAACGCTCAAGGCGGGTAGTTTGCTTTTAGATTTCTAGCTAGCTGGTCTATCGCACATGGTTCGTCCTAATTTTCAGACACAGATGTGGAATTCAATCTAAATAAACTACCCGCCTTTAGCTTGCGTAGGTTGTGATTTTACAGCGCACTTGCATCGCACACGGTTAAGCCAGTACCTCCACCTTTGCTCGCGCTTGCGCATTCATGTTGATTTTACAGCGCACTTGCATCGCACTGGTTGAGCCAGTACCTCCACCTTTGCTCGCACTTGCACAGTCATGGTGATTCACAGCGCACTTGCATCGCACACGGTTAAGACATTATACCCGTGTCCGTTGAGCGTCATCAGAGTCTTTGCAGCAAAAAAACATTAGAGAGGGTCAGAAGACAGCCACACCAGCATGTGGCCCAAATATATATGAGTGAAAAGGGTGGTCTGTGATGTTCAAAATTCCAACGCACAACTTTGACCGCGCAGGCCCACAGTTGGGCGCGTCGTCAAAGATCGATGAGAGGGGCCAGAAGTCAAGAATCACCTGGAAGTGGCCAAATATATGTAGGAATATAGGGTGTGATGTTTAAAACTTTAAATACACAATGCACAACTTTGGTGGCACCTGGCTCGCAAACCCGAAAGCACCCTTGGATATATCTATAATGACATAATGTCGTAGCTAGCTAGGGTGCTTGACCCACCTCCCACTTCGTGTCAGCGGGGCGGATGCACGTAATGATACTTTGGTCATACATGCATGTTGCCATGACCTACCATAAGACGGACCGGTGAATCTATTGTTTGGTCAAACGACAACTCTTGTTGTCGATAAACCGCTTGGGCCAATAGATTGAACCATCATAAAAAATCGCACGAGAGGGACCACAAAACCAGCACCTCTTGCATGCGGCCCAAAATGATGTACGTTGGAAGAGGTGACATGTGTTTTCAATATAGAATAATGTACAATTTATATGTGGTGCCTGTCTCTCAATACAGACAACAACCATGAAGGCTAGGCAGTTAAGGACGAGATACGCAGGGTACGGTGTAGGTCGAACCCAACAATCCGAGCATGTGGGAGGGAATCCTGACAACGCATGAGCTCGAGCTTTGGTTGAACGACATGTGATGGTGACCAGCCCTAACACGAACTAGGAGGAATCCATTCATGGCCAACGTATACCCCTTGTTATCGGTCAAAGGGATGATATATATACACTCGGGGAGCCCACAAATATGTGTGTCGTCACAAAAAAACGCACAAGGGAGCGTATACACTGCATGCGGCCCGAAAATATGTATGGGTATGGTGGTGTGTGATGTGTTTAAATCCCGAATGCACAACTTCGATGGGCCGCCAACTATATTACAAGCCGAACACCGTACCCGACCCCAAGCCTGGTTCAATACATACAATGTCGGTTTCCCAACTTCGAGGCGGTGGGTGTGTCGTCCAACGCATGCGCTCAAACTTTATTTGGTCTAACATGCCACACATAGCAATAGGAAACCATCATGGTCAAACCCTTCTCGTATGTTTGGTCAAAGGGATAGATTGTGTGGGCCCCCTCACTATCGGTCAAGGATAATATATATACCTTGGGGAGCCCACAGATATGTGCGGCCTCTATAAACCGCACAAGGGAAACATGTTCGATTAGAACACCCGCCCCCCCTATACCCTGCATGCGACCTGAAAAAAATGTATGGGTCTGGTGTGTGATTTGTTCAAATCCCAAAAGCACAAGTTCGATGGGGCACCAACTACCTCGGTAACATTACAAACTGAACATCGTACCCCCCGCGGCCAGGCTAAAGACGTATGATGTCGGGAACGCAACTTCGAGGCAGATGGGGGGTAGGGGCCGGGGGCCGTCCAATGCATGCGCTGAAACTCGATTTGCTCTAACATAGCACACAGAGCAAAGAGTAAACCCTTCTCGTGCGTTGAGTCAAAGGGATAATTTGTGTGGGCCTACAGATGTCGATCATTCTTTGATTATTGAGAACAAAAAATAACCAATAAAAACATAGTCTACAAATTAGCAAAACAAGGACGTGTGGCGTACCGCAAAACGTGACTCCACATGCTACTATTCATCCACCGTCTACCGCCTCGCTCTAGCCTCCACGGGTTACTATTCATTCACTATCGACTTCTTTCGACCTCCATCTGCTACTGTTCATCCATCACATCTTCCTCCTACCTCCACCAGCTACTGCTCATCCACGGGCTACTGTTCATCCAGCCTCCACCGGCTACGGTTCAACCAGACCTCCACAGGGTCCTGTTCATCCACCCCCAACCGGCTCGGGTGTGGCGGCCTCCTCGGGGTCCTGTTCATCCAGCGGCAACGAACTACTACCACACGGAGTCGTGTTCATCCAAAACAACGATCACTGTTCATCAAGGGGCAGGTTCGATCGGCTTCAGTTAGCAGCAGTAGCAAAGGAATCGCTCGGGTTCAGTCAGCAGCGAAGGAATCGCTCGGGTCCAGTTAACAGACAAAGGGTCGATCGCTCAGGTTCAGTAACGTAGCTAGTGCAGTCGCTCGGGTTCAGTAAGAGAACGCCTCGCTCGGGTTCAGTTAGAGCCCAACGCCTCGCACACACATGCGCATACCTATACGAGAGAAACACACAAACCTCTGTGCATCACTCGGCCCCGATCACCCACCGTAACCGAGAACTCCCCGAAATTTTCCTCGCCCTCACTTCTACCATGGATTTTTCTGTCAAGGACGGCCCAAAGAATGCCATGCAGGTGCGTCCCCGGCCTGCTGATACGTCTCCAACGTAACTATAATTTTTATTGTTCAATGTTATTATATTATCTGTTTTGGATGATTTATATGCATTAATATGCTATTTTATACTATTTTTGAGACTAACCTATTAACCTAGAGCCTAGTGCAAGTTTCTGTTTTTCCTTGTTTTTGAGATTCGCAGAAAAGGAATATTAAACAGTCCAAACGGAATAAAACCTCACGATGATTTTTCTTGGACCAGAAGACACCCAAGAGACTTGGAGTGCAAGTCAGAAGAGCCACGAGGCGGCGACAAGGGTGGAGGGCGCGCCCAGGGGGTAGGGCATGCCCCCTAACTTGTGGGCCCCTCGGTGACCCCCTTACCTAGATCTTCCTCCTATATATTCACATATATTCCCAAACCACCAGAAGCATCCACGAAAATACTTTTCCACCACCGCAACCTTCTGTTCCCATGAGATCCCATCTTGGGGCCTTTTTCGGCATCCTGCCGGAGGGGGATTCGATCACGGAGGGCTTCTGCATCAACTCTATTGCCCTCCCGATGAAGCATGAGTAGTTTACCACAGACCTACGGGTCCATAGCTAGTAGCTAGATGGCTTCTTCTCTCTCTTTGATTCTCAATACCATGTTCTCCTCGATGTTCTTGGAGATCTATCCGACATAATCTTCTTCTGCGGTTTGTTTGTCGAAATCTGATGAATTGTGGATTTATGATCAGCTTATATATGAATATTATTTGAATCTTCTCTGAATTGTTTTACGTGTGATTTGATATCTTTATAATTCTCTTCAAACTATCGGTTTAGTTTGGCCAACTAGATTGGTTTTTCTTGCAATGGGAGAAGTGCTTAGCTTTGGGTTCAATCTTGCGGTGTCCTCACCCAGTGACAGTAGGGGTAGCGAGGCACGTATTGTTGCCATCGAAGATAAAAAGATGGGTTTTACATCATATTGCTTGAGTTTATTCCTCTACATCATGTCATCTTACTTAAAGCGTTACTCTATTCTTCATGAACTTAATACTCTAGATGCAGGCTGTAGTCCATCGATGTGTGGAGTAATAGTAGCAGATGCAGGCAGGAATTAGTCTACTTAACACGGACGTGATGCCTATATTTCATAATCATTGCCTTAGATATCGTCATAACTTTGCGCTTTTCTATCAATTGCTCGATAGTAATCTGTTCACCCACAGTATTATTTGCTATCTTGAGAGAAGCCTCTAGTGAAACCTATGGCCCCTGGGTCTATTTTCCATCATATAAGTTTCCAATCTACTATTTTACAATCTTTTACTTTCCGGTCTATAAACCAAAAAAACCAAAAAATATTTACTTTATCTTTTTTTAGTTTTTCTATCTCTATCAGATCTCACTTTTGCAAGTGACCATGAAGGGATTGACAACCCCTTTATCGCGTTGGGTGCATGTGTTTGATTGTTTGTGCAGGTATTGCTGTTTTGTGCGTTGTCTCCTACTGGACTGATACCTTGGTTCTCTAACTGAGGGAAATACTTATCTCTACTTTGCTGCATCACCCTTTCCTCTTCAAGGGAAAAACCAACGCAAGCTCAAGAAGTAGCAGGAAGAATTTTTGGCGCCGTTGCCGGGGAGATATACGCCAAGTCAAGACATACCAAGTACCCATCATAAACTCTCATCTCTTGCATTACATTATTCACCATTTGCCTCTCGTTTTCCTCTCCCCCACTTCTAAAATGATTTTTGAAAAGTTTCGCCCTTTTCTTCGCCCTTCTTCTGTTCGTCTTTTCGTTTGCCCTTATGTCTTACTTGGTTTGTTTACTCATTTGCTTGGTATAATTGTGTGTTTATTGAAAATCAGAAGCAAAGAGTCTATGGATCCTCATCCACTTGCTAATCTTTTTAAAAGACCCAACTATGACGAACCAATTGCTAGTGAGTTGAGTGCACTAGATTATCTTTCTGATGTTTTGCTTGAAATCCGTGAATCTGAAAATTGTGATGAAGTGCTACCTCTTGAGCATGTGGTGGTTTTCCCTTGAAGAGGAAAGGGTGATGCAGCAAAGTAGCGTAAGTATTTCCCTTAGTTTTTGAGAACCAGGGTATCAATCCAGTAGGAGACTACATGCAAGTCGCCTAGTACCTGCACAAACAAATAAGAACCTTGCAACCAACGCGATAAAGGGGTTGTCAATCCCTTCACGGCCACTTGCAAAAGTGAGATCTGATAAAGATAATAAGATAAATATTTTTGGTATTTTTGTGGTATAGATTGGAAAATAAAGATTGCAAAATAAATAGTAAACTAGAATTGTAGATTGGAAACTTATATGATGTAAATTAGACCCGGGGGCCATAGGTTTCACTAGTGCCTTCTCTCAAGATAGCATGTATTACGGTGGGTGAACAAATTACTGCCGAGCAATTGATAGAAAAGTGCATAGTTATGATGATATCTAAGGCAATGATCATGAATATAGGCATCACGTCTGTGTCAAGTAGACCGAAGCGATTCTGCATCTACTACTATTACTCCACACATCGACCGCTATCCAGAATGCATCTAGAGTATTAAGTTCATAAGAACGGAGTAATGCATTAGGCAAGATGACATGATGTAGAGTGATAAATTCAAGCAATATGATAATAAACCCCATCTTTTTATCCTCGATGGCAACAATACAATACATGCCTTGCTGCCCCTACTGTCACTGGGAAAGGACACCGCAAGATTGAACCCAAAGCTAAGCACTTCTCCCATTGCAAGAAAGATCAATCTAGTAGGCCAAACTAAACCGATAATTCGAAGAGACTTGCAAAGTTATCAAATCATGCATACAAGAATTCAGAGAAGAATCAAATAATATTCATAGATAATCAAGTTCATAAACCCGTTATTCATCGGATCTCGGCAAACACACCGCAAAAAGAGTTACATCGAATAGATCTCCAAGAGAATCGAGGAGAACTTTGTATTGAGATCCAAAGAGAGAAGAAGCCATCTAGCTAATAACTATGGACCCGAAGGTCTGTGGTAAACTACTCACACATCATTGGAGAGGCTATGGTGTTGATGTAGAAGCCCTCCATGATCGAATCCCCCTCCGGTGGATCACTGGAAAAGGCCCCAAGATGGGATCTCACGGGCATGTAAGGTTGCGGTGGAAAAGGTGTTTCGTGGCTCTCCCCGAAGGTTTCAGGGTATAAGAGTATATATAGGTGAAAAAAGTAGGTCGGTGGAGCTGCGAGGGGACCACGAGGGTGGGGGGCGCGCCCACCCCCTGGGGCGCGCCCTCCTGCCTCATGGCTTCCTCGCTGCTTCCTTGACGTCCACTCCAAGTCTCCTGGATTGCGTTTGTTCCAAAAACGATCCTCGCGAAGGTTTCATTCCGTTTGGATTCCGTTTGATATTCCTTTTCTGCGAAACACTGAAATAGGCAAAAAAACAGCAATTTGCACTGGGCTTTCGGTTAATAGGTTAGTCCCAAAAATAATATAAAAAGGTATATTAAAGCCCATTAAACATCCAAAACAGAAAATATAATAGCATGGAACAATAAAAAATTATAGATACGTTGGAGACGTATCAAGCATCCACAAGCTTAATTCCTGCTCGTCCTCGAGTAGGTAAATGATAAAAACAGAATTTTTGATGTGGAATGCTCCTAACATAATTTTCAATGTAATTCTCTTTATTGTGGCATGAATATTCAGATCCAAAAGATTTAAGATAAAAGTTTAATATTGACATAAAAATAGTAATACTTCAATCACGCTAACCAAGCAATTATGTCTTATCAAAATGACATAGCCAAAGAAAGCTTATCCCTACAAAATCATATAGTTTGGCCATGCTTCATTTTCGTCACACAAAATGCTCCCATCTTATATTTACTAATTGGAGGCACCTTTCAAGCCGTTTAATTAACCCACATCATCAATATTAATTGTAGCGTTGGATTGTAGAATTTATGGCGAGGATAGAAGGAAAAGTTATGTAACAATGATGGTGCAATAAAAAGTACAAACGCATCTGCCACGTTTAAGGTAGTGAGAAAAAAAATAGAAGCCGCATGAGAACTCCAAGATGTCCACCAATAGTTAAAAAAAGAGAAACCTCCACAGATGGAAACTCCACGATAGACAAAAAAGGAACAAATCTACAAATAGAAACCTCACCGATGGAAACTCCATGATGTACGCCGGTAGTAGAAAAAAGAAACTTCCACGCATGACAACTCCACTATCATTAAAAAAGAAAAAAAGATCGGGGGTGGAGAAATATATTCGATGGCCATCTTTGATGGAAGGTACGCCCTGTGCAGCCAGATAAAAACTGTGCATTCAAAAAAAACATCGCCAGCGACTCCTCTACATGCATGGTCGTCGCTGCCTTCTCCTCCCATTAAACCCTACGTACTGTCTTACGAGAAAACAGAAGTTTATTGGTTATGGACATGGAGCTAATTGAGACTAACAACCAAACAATATGGACGGCGCCACGCCTTCTTGGATCCCACTACCCTCGGAAAATTAATGACGAATCCTGCATGTATTACTTGACTTCAACACGCCCTCAGGTTTTTTCTCCCAGGCTTAATCCCGTGAGTTACAAGCATTGATGGAATTAATGAATGCGTTGGATGTTTTTAAATTTGGCTAATTTTTTTCTTTACATAAGTGCATTAAGAACGGTTGATTGCCTCCTCTCACTTTGTCCTTTGCCACTGTTCTATAGAACGTATTACATTGAATTAGTTAATGTCTCTATTCTGAAGTCCTTTGTCCGTTCCTGGATAGTAGATACAATTTGTAAGTTTGAAGACAGAAAATACCAGTATACGTTTTTTTCTAAACTATCAGAATTGATTTATGGTTGGAAGTTAAGGCATGTAAAGTTTATTATTTCCTGACTCCTACCTTGCTGTGAAGAATCAAACAAATCTGAGTTGATTGCCTCCTCTCATTTTGTCCTTTGCCACTGTTCTATACAATGTATTACATTGAATTAGTTAATGTCGCTATTCCGAAGTCCTTTGTCAGTTCCTGGATAGTAGGTACAATGTGTAAGTTTGAAGACAGAAAATACCAGTATATGTTTTTTTTCTAAACTATCAGAATTGATTTATGGTTGGAAGTGAAGGCATGTAAAGTTTATTATTTCCTGACCAAATGATGTGGTACGAGATTCGGCAGCTCAAATTTAGTTTTATGGCCAAATTTAATATCTAATGCGTGTGTATATATATATATTGTAAAAGTTTATCATTGTATTAAGAAGCCTATTGTATTAAGAAGCCATTAAAGGTTCTAGGGAATTGTTTTGAGGGTTATCATAGATTTTTAATGCACAAGCTTCATATACTACAGTATGTTTTATATTTACTGATTGAAGGGACCCCCATATTGTCCTATAAAAACACAAAAAAAATCTAAAGATATAACTTCTACGGTTGGGATCAAGCAAGTACTATACAATTCAGTTTGGTTGAGTCCTAAAAGCTTACGGTAAAATATTCCATTGTAGATGCTTAGAAGTAGAATCCTTGGTTTAGGCCGAAAACCCATCTTGCAAAATAAAGCACAAGTCGAAAAGGCTCAGACGGTGACGGATGATTTGACGTACCACGGTCAGCAATATTACATGTTGGATGCTACACTACGCGGTGCTCGATGCCCTCAATCAAGATATATCAATGACCGTTGTCGTCAACAGGCGTCTACAACACCAGTTTCAGAACTAGCGTTTCTACTATAAGATGTTTGGTGGTCGGAAATAGCATTTCTACTATAATTAAGTCGTTTTCATGGTTGGATTGTTTGCATGATGTCTCACGTGTGTCATCTCAATCACATAATTGCATGGAGTTTCTTTTTTTGCACCACATGATTCCAATAAATGCCTGAGATAAATGCAAGTATGAACTTATTCAACATATTCATGCAAGTAGCAGTTTCTTCTCTTATGTATGGCACATGGTCACCGAACAATGTTTTATTACTAATGATAGAATACCTTCTCAGTGTATCATGTTACAGTACGAAAGTACCTTGAAATATCAACTTCACAAATAAAGTATAACATTGGACAATATATTCAAGACAACCATCTATCTAGATTATCTAATGGTCCACTCACATGCATATATATACAACATTACCTATGTCTTAGATTTCATATACATATTAATTCTAGAAGTAAAAATAAAGTACATAGATTCAATTTAATGAAACACACGAACTATGAAGTATGTATTTGATTTACACCACATGCTGCGTGATTGCCTAAACTATAAACGTCCATACATTTACCTCTAGCTTATAATCTACATTTTGATGTTTTTCCATAATTATGTCTTGGCTTTTGTTAGCCTTAGCCACATTTTTAGACAAGGATGACTTGGCCTATACTTAGCTATGTCAAAGTTAGATACGAATGAAACATGCTCTAATTAGTTATTCATGCATCTACACATGTCCAATAAAAAAACCAAAATAAACTAGAAAAATGAGAAATAAACCACTATACATAGTTGTGAGATTATATCCAGTTACTCGGATAACAATATACAAATCAGTGTGAGGGGTCTAACAAATAAAAAAAATCCACGAGAACGTATCACCAGGAAAAAAATTATTTGAATGTATATGATTCTATATTATCTTTCTGTGGACCAATAAAACTTTTTTAGAGTTAATACTTCAAAAATTGAATTATTGCATTTTCATAAAAATTAAATATAATTTTGTGGTCTTTAAACCGCTAGCCCGTGCAGGTGCACGGGTTAACGACTAGTCATGCATAACCCCGATGACAAGCCGAGCAATTGGTTCATACTTTTTAACGCGCTTCAGCCTTTTCAATCCTTATGCAATACATGAGCGCAAGCCATGGATATAGCACTATAAGTGGAATAGCATATGATGATGGGGGTTATGTGAGAAGACAAAAAAGGAGAAAGTCTCACATTGACGCGGCTAATCAATGGGCTATGAAGATGCCCATCAATTTGATGTCAATGCGAGGAGTAGAGATTGCCATGCAACGGATGCACTAGAGCTATAAGTGTATGAAAGCTCATCAAAAGAAACTAAGTGGGTGTGCATCCAACTTGCTTGCTCACGAAGACCTAGGGCATTTTGAGGAGGCCCATCATTGGAATATACAAGCCAAGTTCTATAATGAAAAATTCCCACTGGTATATGAAATTGACAGAATAAGAAACTCTCTATCATGAAGATCATGGTGCACATTGTCCCTTCTCTCTTTTTCTCTTTTTTTGGCTTCTTTGGCCTCTTTTTATTTGGGCTTCTTTGGCCTCTCTTTTTTTCATAGTCTCCATCATTCTTTCCTCACATGGGACAATGCTCTAATAATGATGATCATCACACTTTTATTTACTCATAACTCAATGTTACAACTCGATACTAGAACAAAAATATGACATTATGTGAATGCCTCCGTGATGTACCGGATATCACGATGAATCAAGAGCGACATGTATGAAAGAATTATGAAAGTGGCTTTGCCACAAATACGATGTCAACTACATAATCATGCAAAGCAATATGACAATGATGGTGCGTGTCATAGTAAACGAAATGATGGAAAGTTGCATGGCAATATATCTCGGAATGGCTATGGAAATGCCATAATAGGTAGGTATGGTGGCTTTTTTGAGGAAGATATAAGGAGGCTTATGTGTGATAGAGCATATCGTATCACGGGGTTTGGATGCATCGGCGAAGTTTGCACCAATTCTCGAGGTGAGAAAGGGTAATGCACGGTACCGTAGAGGCTAGCAAATTGCATAAAGGTAAGAGTGCGTATGATCCATGGACTCACATTAGTCATAAAGAACTCATATACTTATTGCAAAAGTTTATTAGCCCTCAAAGCAAAGTACTACTATGCATGCCCCTAGAGGGATAGATTGGTAGGAAAAGACCATCGCTCGTCCCCGACCGCCACTCATAAGGAAAGCACTCAAAGAACACCCCATGCTTCAAATTTGTCACACAGCGTTTACCATACGTGCATGCTACGGGACTTGCCAACTTTAACACAAGTATTTCTCAATTTCACAATTACCCAACTAGCATGACTCTAACATTACCACCTTTATATCTCAAAACATGTATCAAGTATCATAGTATTCAATGCACTCTATATGAAAGTTTTTATCATACCCATCTTGAATGCATATCATATTAGGACTAATTTTATAGCCAAAGCAAATTACCATGTTGTTCTAAAATACTCTCAAAATAATATAAGTGAAGCATGAGAGATCAATAATTTATATAAAATAAAACCATCACCGTGCTCTAAAAAATATAACTGAAGCACTAAAGCAAAATTATCTAGCTCAAAAGATATAAGTGAAGCATGATACGTCCATTTTGCATCATGCTTTTATATCAATATTTATTGCATTATGGGTTGTTATTACACGTTATGTCACATTACTTATGCCTATTTTCTCTTATTTTACACAAGGAGCAAATATTAGAGACCTGTTCTGCACAGCTCCAAAAGTCCTGAAACTTCACGGAGGCAGTTTCTGGAATTAATTAAAAATACTGGAGAAAGAATTAATCAGAGGGGCCCACACCCTGGCCACGAGGGTGGGAGGCGCGCCCTACCGCCCTGGGCGCGCCCCCTGCCTCGTGGGCCCCCTGGCAGGCCTCCGATGCCCATCTTTTGCTATATGAGGTATTTTACCCTGGAAAAAATCATAAGCAAGCTTTCGGGAAGAAATACCGCCACCACGAGGCAGAACCTTGGCGGAACCAATCTAGGGCTCCGGCGGAGCTGTTCTGTCGGGGAAACTTCCCTCCAGAAGGGGGAAATCATCGCCATTGTCATCACCTACAATCCTCTCATTGGGAGGGGTTCAATCTCCATCAACATCTTCACCAGCACCATCTCCTCTAAAACCCTAGTTCATCTCTTGTATCCAATCTTTGTCCCAAAGCCTCAGTTGGTACACCGTGGGTTGCTAGTAGTGTTGATTACTCCTTGTAGTTGATGCTAGTTGGTTTATTTGGTGGAAGATCATATGTTCAGATCCTTAATGCATATTAATACCCCTCTGATTATGAACATGAGTATGATTTTTGAGTAGTTACGTTTGTTCCTGAGGACATGGGAGAAGTCTTGCTATAAGTAGTCATGTGAATTTGGTATTCGTTTGATATTTTGATGAGAGGTATGTTGTCTTTCCTCTAGTGGTGTTATGTGAACGTCGACTACATGACACTTCACCATGGTTTGGGCCTAGAGGAAGGCATTGGGAAGTAATAAGTAGATGATGGGTTTCTAGAGTGATGTAAGCTTAAACCCTAGTTTATGAGTTGCTTCGTAAGGGGCTGATTTGGATCCATATGTTTCATGCTATGGTTAGGTTTACCTTAATACTTATCTTGTAGTTGCGGATGCTTGCAATAGGGGTTAATCATAAGTGGGATGCTTGTCCAAGAAAGGACAGCACCCAAGCACCGGTCCACCCACATACCAAATTATCAAAGTAATGAACACGAATCATATGAGCGTGATGAAAACTAGCTTGACGATAATTCCCATGTGTCCTCGGGAGCGCTTTTCTCTATATAAGAGTTTTTCCAGGCTTGTCCTTTGCTACCAAAAGGACTAGCCATCTTGCTGCACCTTATTTACTTTCATTACTTGTTACTCGTTGCAAATTAGCTTATCACAAAACTATCTGTTACCGATAATTTCAGTGCTTGCAGAGAATACCTTACAGAAAACAGCTTGTCATTTCCTTCTACTTCTTGTTGGGTTCGACACTCTTACTTATCGAAAGAACTAAGATAGATCCCCTATACTTTTGGGTCATCAAGACTCTTTTTTGGCGCCGTTGCCGGGGAGGTAGCGCCTTTGGTAGGTGGAATTTGGTAAGGAAAAATTTATAAAGTGTGCTGAAATTTACTATCACTTGTTACTATGGAACATAATCCTTTGAGGGGCTTGTTCGGGGTATCTTCACCCCGACAAATAGAGCAAAGAGTTTCTCCTCAACCTACTGAACCTACTGAAAATGCTTACTTTGAAATTCCTTCAGGTATGATAGGGAAACTGCTAGCTAATCCTTTTACAGGTGATGGAACATTACATCCTGATTTGCACCTAATCTATGTGGATGAAGTTTGTGGATTATTTAAGCTTGCAGGTATGCCCGAGGACATTATCAAGAAGAAGGTCTTCCCTTTATCTTTGAAGGAAAAGGCATTGACATGGTTTAGGCTATGTGATGATATGGGATCATGGAACTACAACCGATTGAAATTGGAATTTCATCAGAAGTTTTATCCTATGAATCTTGTTCATCGTGATCGTAATTATATATATAATCTTTGGCCTCACGAAGGAGGAAGCATCGCTCAAGCTTGGGGGAGGCTTAAGTCAATGTTATATTCATGCCCCAACCATGAGCTCTCAAGAGAAATTATTATTCAAAAAATTTATGCTCGGCTTTCTCTCAACAATCGCTCAATGCTCGATACTTCTTGTACTGGTTCTTTTATGATGAAAACTATTGAATTCAAATGGGATTTATTGGAAAGAATTAAACGCAACTCTGAAGATTGGGATATCCACAAAGGTAAGGAGTCAGGTATGACACCTAAGTTTAATTGTGTAAAATCTTTTATGGATACCGATGTTTTCCGTGAATTTAGCACTAAATATGGACTTGACTCTGAGATAGTAGCTTCTTTCTGTGAATCCTTTGCTACTCATGTTGATCTCCCTAAGGAGAAGTGGTTTAAACATTATCCTCCCATTGAAGTAAAAGTAGTTGCACCTATTAAAGTTGAAGAAAATACTATCACTTATAGTGTTGGTCCTATTGTTCCTACTGCTTATATTGAGAAACCACCTTTCCCTGTTAGAATAAAGGATCATGCTAAAGCTTCAGCTGTGGTTCGTCAGAGTAACACTAGAACACTACACCCCCTGAGCAAATTTAAGTTGAACCTAGTATTGCTATGGTTAAAGATCTCTTGGCTGATAATATTGATGGGCATGTTATTTACTTCTGTAATGAAGATGCTGGAATTGCTAGACCTGATACTAAAAATAAACATAGACCTATTGTAGGCATGCCTGTTATTTCTGTTAAAATAGGAAATCATTGCTATCATGGCTTATGTGATATGGGTGCTAGTGCAAGTGCAATACCTCATTCCTTATACAAAGAAATTATGCATGATATTGCACCTGTTGAGATAGAGGAAATCGATGTTACAATTAAGCTTGCCAATAGAGACACTATTTCACCAGTTGGGATTGTTAGAGATGTTGAAGTCTTGTGTGGGAAAGTTAAATATCCTGCTGATTTTCTTGTTCTTGGTTCCCCAAAGATAACTTTTGTCCCATTATATTTGGTAGACCCTTCTTGAATACTGTAAATGCTAGGATAGACTGCAAAAAGGATGTTGTTACTATTTGTTTGGGGGATATATCTCATGAGTTTAATTTTGCTAAATTTCATAGGCAACCCCATGATAAAGAACTGCCTAGTAAATATGAAATTATTGGTCTTGCCTCTATTGTCGTGCCTCCAAATGATCCTTTAGAACAATATTTGCTCGACCATGGAAATGATATGTTTATGAATGAAAGAAGGGAAATAGATGAAGTATTTTTTAAACAGGGACCTATTTTGAAACACAACTTGCCTGTTGAAATCCTAGGGGATCCTCCTCCACCCAAGGATGATCCCGTGTTTGAGCTTATACCGTTACCTGATACTCTTAAATATGCTTATCTTGATGAGAAAAAGATATATCCTGTTATTATTAGTGCTAACCTTTCAGAGCATGAAGAAAAGAAATTATTGAAAACTCTGAAGAAGCACCATGCTACTATTGGATATACTCTTGATGATCTTAAGGGCATTAGTCCCACTCTATGTCAGCACAAGATAAAATTGAAGAAAGATGCTAAACCGTTATTGATCACCAACGACGGTTAAATCCTAAGATGAAAGAAGTGGTAAGGAAAGAAATACTAAAGCTTCTGGAGGCAGGTATAATCTATCCCATTGCTGATAGTCATTGGGTAAGTCATGTCCATTGTGTCCCTAAGAAGGGAGGTATTACCGTTGTTCCTAATGATAAAGATGAATTGATCCCACAAAGAATTATTACAGGTTATAGAATGGTAATTGATTTCCACAAATTAAATAAAGCTACTAAAAAGGATCATTACCCTTTACCTTTTATCGATCAAATGCTAGAAAGATTATCCAAACATACGCATTTTTGCTTTCTAGATGGTTATTCTGGTTTATCTTAAATACCTGTGTCAAAAGAGGATCAAGAAAAGACCACTATTACTTGCCCTTCCGGTACCTTTGCTTATAGACGTATGCCTTTTGGTTTATGTAATGCACCTGCTACCTTTCAAAGATGTATGATGGCTATATTCTCTGACTTTTGTGAAAAGACTGTTGAGGTTTTCATGGATGATTTCTCCGTGTATGGAACTTCTTTTGATGATTGCTTAAGCAACCTTGATCGAGTTTTGCAGATATGTGAAGAAACTAATCTTGTCTTGAATTGGGAAAAGTTCCACTTTATGGTTAATGAAGGTATTGTCTTGGGGCATAAAATTTCTGAAAGAGGTATTGAAGTTGATAAAGCTAAAGTTGATGGTATTGAAAAGATGTCGTGTCCCAAGGACATTAAAGGTATAAGAAGTTTCCTTGGTCATGCCAGTTTTTATAGGAGGTTCATTAAGGACTTATCTAAAATCTCCATGCCTCTGACTAATCTCTTACAAAAAGATATTCCTTTTATCTTTGATGATGATTGTGTAGAAGCATTTGAAATACTTAAGAAAGCTTTGATTTCTGCACCTATTGTTCAGCCACCTGATTGGAATTTACCCTTTGAAATCATGTGCGATGCTAGTTATTATGCTGTACGTGATGTTCTAGGACAAAGTGTTGATAAGAAATTAAATGTTATCCAATATGCTAGTAAAACTCTAGGCAGTGCCTAGAGAAATTATGCTACTACTGAAAAATATTTTTTAGCAGTTGTATTTGCTTGTGATAAGTTCAGACCTTATATTGTTGATTCTAAAGTAACTGTTCACACTGATCATGCTGCTATTAAATATCTTATGGAAAAGAAAGATGCTAAACCTAGACTTATTAGATGGGTTCTCTTGCTACAAGAATTTGATTTGCATATTATTGATAGAAAGGGAGCTGAGAACCCGTTGGCATAACTTTTATAGGTTAGAGAATGTTCTTGATGACCCACTACCTATTGATGATAGCTTTCCTGATGAACATTTAGCTGTCATAAATGCTTCTCGTGCTACTCCATGGTATGTTGATTATGCTAATTACATTGTTGCTAAATTTATACCACCTAGTTTCACATACCAGCAAAAGAAAAAGTTTTTCTATGATTTAAGACATTACTTCTGGGATGACCCACACCTTTATAAAGAAGGAGTAGATGGTGTCATTAGACGTTGTGTACCTGAGTATGAACAAGAACAGATCCTACGCAAGTGTCACTCCGAAGCTTATGGAGGACACCACGCTGGAGATAGAACTGCGCATAAGGTATTGCAATCCGGTTTTTATTGGCCTACTCTCTTCAAAGATGCCCGTAAGTTTGTCTTGTCTTGTGATGAATGTCAAAGAATTGGTAATATTAGTAGACGTCAAGAAATGCCTATGAACTATTCACTTGTTATTGAACCATTTGATGTTTGGGGCTTTGATTACATGGGACCGTTTCCTTCCTCTAACGGGTATACACATATTTTAGTTGCGCTTGATTACGTTACTAAGTGCGTAGAGGCTATTCCAACTAGTAGTGTTGATCATAACACCTCTATTAAGATGCTTAAAGAAGTTATTCTTCCGAGGTTCGGAGTCCCTAGATATTTAATGACTGATGGTGGTTCACATTTTATTCATGGTGCTTTTCGTAGAATGCTTGCTAAGTATGATGTTAATCATAGAATTGCATCTCCTTATCACCCGCAGTCTAGTGGTCAGGTAGAATTGAGTAATAGAGAGCTCAAATTAATTTTGCAAAAGACTCTTAATAGGTCTAGAAAGAATTGGTCCAAGAAACTTGATGATGCATTATGGGCCTATAGAACTGCATATAAAAATCCTATGGGTATGTCTCCGTATAAAATTGTTTATGGAAAAGCATGTCACTTACCTCTCGAACTAGAACATAAGGCATATTGGGCCATTAAAGAGCTCAATTATGATTTCAAACTTGACGGTGAGAAGAGGCTATTTGAAATTAGCTCACTTGATGAATGGAGAACCCGGGCCTATGAGAATGCCAAACTGTTTAAAGAAAAAGTTAAAAGATGGCATGACAAAAGGATACAAAAGCGTGAGTTTAATGTAGGTGATTATGTGTTGCTATTCAACTCTCGTTTAAGACTTTTTGCAGGAAAACTTATCTCTAAATGGGAAGGTCCTTACGTTATCGAGGAGGTCTATCATTCCGGTGCCATAAAAATCAACAACTTCGAAGGCACAAATCCAAAGGTAGTGAACGGTCAAAGAATCAAACATTATATCGCAGGTAATCCTATAAATGTCGAAACCAATGTTATAGAAACTGTAACCCTAGAGGAATACATAAGGGACACTTTCCAGACTCCGAAAAGGAATAGGTATGTGGTACGGTAAGTAAACCGACTCCAAAACAGTTCTAATGGCAATTTTTCTCCGATTTGGAATATTTAAGAAAATAGGAAAATAAGAAGTAGTCCGAAGAGGACACGAGGAGTCCACGAGGGTGAAGGGCGCACCCTCCTGCCTTGTGGGCACCTCGTGTGCCCTCTGGACTCCGTTTTCTTGCACGATGCTTCTTTTGGCCAGTAAAAATTCATTATATAATCTCCCGAAGGTTTTAACAACCGTACCATGCAAATGTCCTCTGTTTTTGTTTCGAGCTGTTTTTCTGACAGATCTAGATCACCATGACATCTCCAAGTGCCCCCAAGGACAAGTTCTTCGAGAAGGTCATCAACCCCTACCTCGCGGAAGTGCTGCAACACCCTCAAAACATTGAGATGCATGAGGGGGTGCTGCAAATCCGCGATGTTGAGGGACCAAGGAGGACCGGAAGCGTGGAGACAAGGCTCAAGGCAATGGAGCAACAAGTTTTCAAGTGCCAGGAGATGGTGGCACGTGGACTCGACGCCAATCACATAATGATCACGGAGTTCACCAACAACCACAAGCTGGACACCAAGGACATTGGGGAGGCCATCTTCAAGCTTCAAGAGAAAATCGAGCACCTCCAAGCGCAGATCTATGACCTGCAAAACCAAAACTGTGAGTATGAATATAGATTCAAGAGGATGAGTTTGGCTATAGATTTAAGGATCCCGGAGACTCGATCATCCTTCTATGATGGTGAGCCTATGCCTTGGAAGATGGACGGCAAGCCTACATCATCAACAACCCCATCACCACCACTTCCGAGGAAGCAGACATAATCACATGGGTATGGGCACTCCCCTTGGCAACTGCCAAGCTTGGGGGAGGTGCGCGGTATCGTATCACCATCACACTCCTATCTTTACCGTTTTTCTTAGTTCAATCCTTTTGGTAATATCTTGATCTAGTAGAATGAAGTTTTAGTATGATTTAGTTTTGAGTTTTGCTTTATGATCCTTCTATGTAATCGAGTCCGTGAGCTATATATAATAAAGATTAATGTTGAGTCAAGGGCCTGATTATCTTGCTATGATCTTGAGGGGATAAAAACAAAAGAAAGAGAAAGGATAAAAAGAAATAAAGAGATCATATTGATCTTATGGAGATTAATGACTTCACATATAAAGAGTATGATGAATAAAAGTTGTTGAGAGTTGACAAACATAGTTTTGGTCATCGTTGCAATTAATAGAAAGTAATAAATAAAGAGAAGTTTTCACATATAAATACACTATCTTGGACATCTTTTATGATTTTGGGCACTCATTAAAATATGACATGCTAAAGAGTTGATGTTGGACAAGGAAGACAGTGTAATGGGTTATGGTTTCTTATATCTGAAATAAAGTATATTACCATGGATCATCCAACATGTTGAGCTTGCCCTTCCCCTTCATGCTAGCCAAATTCTTTGCACCAAGTAGAGATACTACTTGTGCCTCCAAATATCCTTAAACCCAGTTTTGCCATGAGAGTCCACCATACCTACCTATGGATTGAGTAAGATCCTTCAAGTAAGTTGTCATTGTTGTATGCAATAAAAATTGCTCTCTAAATATGTATGATTTATTAGTGTGGAGAAAATAAGCTTTATACGATCTTGTGATATGGAAGCAATAAAAGTGACGTACTGCATAATAAAGGTCCATATCACAAGTGGCAATATAAAGTGACGTTCTTTTGCATTAAGATTTCGTGCATCCAACCATAAAAGCACATGACAACCTCTGCTTCCCTCTGTGAAGGGCCTATCTTTTATTCTTGTCTTATACTTTATGCAAGAGTCATGGTGATCTTCACCTTTCCTTTTTACATTTTATCCTTTGGCAAGCACATTGTGTTGGAAAGATCTTGATATATATATTCAATTGGATGTAAGTTATCATGAACTATTATTGTTGACATTACCCTTGAGGTAAAAGGTTGGGAGGCAACACTATAAGCCCCTATCTTTCTCTGTGTCCGATTAAAACTCCATACCCATAAGTATTACGTGAGTGTTAGCAATTATGAAAGACTAAATGATAGTTGAGTACGTGAACTTGCTGAAAAGCTCTTATATTGACTCTGTAACATCCCAAAATTCTAAATTTTGGAATGTTATAAACAAATAGATAGTTTTGATTGTTGCTTGATTGTTGTGTGATTGATTGAGTGAAATTCGAGACTTTTGAAAGTTAAATGAGAGGGAATAAAAGGACTTTCCCAAACTTTCATTTTGCTTTTATGAACTTCGGGAATTCAAATTCTTTTCATCACAAAACCCTGGAGAGAAGATGACATGACTTCTTCCATTTATTTAAATGACAAGGTGTGTTGAAAATATTTGAATTCCATTTGGAAAACATTTCCAATTCTGAAACTTTATGCAACTCAATGATTTTCACGAGAGAAGATAAAATGACTTCTTCAAAACATATGAAATATGAGTTGGGAGTTTCAAAGAATTAAATTCAAAGTTCCTTTGAATTATTTTTTCAGTTGGAGTTATTTGAGTTTTATTCAAATTATTTTTCTCCAAAATAAAATATATGGAAATAGGGTAACATGATTCCTACATCAGAAAATTGGAGAGAAATTAATTTGAAATCATTTTGGTATTTTAAAAATGATTTTCAGTGGATTTTATTAGGGTAGTAGCACTGTTTGTTTTATTTGAATTTCTGTGTATTTTATTTGAAGCTAGAATAAAGTTCATCATGTAGGAAATCTTTTTCTGCAAATTTTTATATATTATATGTCTATATAATATATTTATTTATTTGGTTTTATTATTTTTATTTGTCTCTGTCAAAAAAAAATTTAAAAAAAAAGGGGACCGCAACGCCTTGGGCCAAAGGCCCAAGCCGCCACACAAGCCACCGGCCGGCCACAAGGCCATCGCGCATAGCACGCACCTAGGGGAGCCAGGAGCCCCAAGTTTCCTATACTTTTACAATTCTTAGTAGAATTTGACCCCGTTTTGTTATTCCGTTTTTTATTCCTAGGATTCCTAATCCTAATCTATTTCTTATCCCCTACCCCAAGCAAAACCCTCCCATCCCCAATATAAATACCCAAGCACCCCCCCCCCTCCAACACATCAAATCAACTCTCCTCTCCTCTCCTCTCCTCTCCTCACCACAACTGCGCCTTGCCGCCCTCGCCCTTGCCCGCCCACCCGCGCCACACCCAGCCCGCCGCTCCCCTCACCAGCGCCCTTGCCCGCCAAGTGCCGCCGCCGCCGCCCTCGCCGCCACCGAGCCCCTCGCCTCTTGAGGTACTAGCCCAAGGCCACGCTTTCTAGATCGGTTTTCTAGATCGGTTTCGTTCCGTTTTCTAGATCGGTTTTTCGTTTGGTTTCCTTTCCGAAACCCTAGATCGGTTTTCGCCGGTTTTCTTTTCGGTTTTGTTTAGCGGCGTTAAGCTCGATAGATTTTTCTTTTATTTTTAATTTCCGTCATGGACCTATCCGTAGTCCCTAATCTTCAAACGTTCATAACTTTTTACTCGTAAGTTGGAATCCAACGAAACCAACGCCCACTTCTTCGTTATGATCTCCTCTATCCAGTAATACAACTCAAACATGTTTTTGAAATTTTTAAAATTTTATTTCAAACAGATTTGTATTTGAACTTCGTTTGATCATAACTTGAGTTTCGTAACTCCGATTTAGTTGATTCTTTTTGCAAATCGAAGCTCTTGACCTAAACTTTATGATAAGGCCAAATACACATAGTTTTGGTACTGTTAGAAATTGTTTTGCTTATTATGCCATGCTATGCTAGTAGACGTGGATTGGGTGAGTGAATATCCATGACAGATGTGAGATTGTTAATTAATGGTTTATCTAAGGTGGCAACCTAAACACACATCTGGGTGGATTGAGGCACTGGTTTCTATCAGACTTGCCTGTATTTCTTCTGACCGCCACCCGTGCTCAAAGGGATCATAAGATTATTCAAACTAGAAACTTCCGTGTGCAGCCACAAGCCATTATGGGCTCGCATAGCTGAGTAAGTTGTGCGAACTCTACGGGTAGGCTAGCTGATGTAGGGGATGTAGGTTGGTACGGTCTACCCACATGTAAGGTGCTAGCGCTTCAAAGACTATGTCTCGGTCATCCGTCTCTCAAACACAATGTAGTGCGAGAAACCAAACGGAGGCGATCGAGTCTTGTGGGGAAAAGTGCGCAAACCTCTGCAGAGTGTATAAACTAATCATGATTAGCCGTGTCCCCGGTTATGGACATCTTGAGTATCTAGTTCTTGGATTATCCTGTTGATCTCATCACTTACTTAATATAATTTGTTTGGGTTTTAATGAGTACTTTTAATTGGGATTGAGGATGCTGTCAACCATTCTCAATGTTCAACAACCACCATGCTAGTTAAATAAATTTATTCCTTTGTAGTAGGGAAAAATAGGCTTTTCGCAAAAACTGTAACCATAGAGCTTTTCCACCAGCCGTATATGCATGTAGTATAGGCTTATTCTTTCATTACTCTCTATGTGTTACATTGCCAGCATATTCCATGCGCCGAATTGCTTTCGGGCTGCAACTTTTCATGTTGCAGAATTTTCGCATTTACGAGTAAGTGATACGTTAGGGTTACGATTTCCTATACTCAACTTTGCCGTTGGTGTTGATGGGAATCCACAACCTTGTTGCTTCCGCTATATTTTGGATCGAGGTAATAGTATTTACGTTACTTTATACATGTGATTTACCTCTGTTATAAATCCTTCGAGTAATCGTGTGTGTCAAAGATACCGATCCGTGGATGACACGAAAGCACGTAGACTTGATCCATTCGGTCGGGTCGCTACAAGATGGTATCGAGCACATGTTGACCGTGAGGACGTGACCCTAGAAACCCATAAGCCCATAGGAAAGATTTTTCTTTACAACTTCATTTTCAAAAGGATCTTTTACCTCTCTTCTCTTCTGAGCTTATTCAAATATTCCTTTTTAGTGAGACCATACCCCTTTTCCCTTTTGACCACTCGAAGATTTGACTGATGAGACCACTCCAAGGAGATAAGTTATCGGACAACTAAGACCATTTGGAATGAAGATGATTTTACCGTGTAAATGGAAACTACAACGGTGAAGACTCCGAAGACTAGGAGATTTGAAGGCTCCAAATAAATTCCGGATTTGTATGACCTAGGAAGGTTACGCTTATGGAACTTGGCAGACTATGGAAGTTGTCAATACCCGAGATCAAGGTGTATTGGATCTGGAGTGTTACATCAGAAAGTTAAGATGGACCCACAAGAAGCTAAATTTTGACAAGGAAGTATTTCATGAAGAACTCAGGATCCGTGCTGAAAGTAGACAGCCGAGGAGCAAAACCTTGAGACATCAAAGTTTTGTCAGAATCAAGGACAAGAGGGACCATGGTTCATGTCAAGGAAGTTGAAACCAGAAGTTTGGAATGCAACTCCAGAAATATTACAGGACGTCGCGAGAGACTTCGCGTCAACAGAGGTGATCTGGCAAAAGAACTTGAGCAGGACAAGCACGATTGGAAGAATCCATCGGAGACATGAACAAGACTTGAAGAGTGTGATGACTTTGAGATCTATTGACCTTTAGAAGACCAAACCCCTATTACATACCTGTGTTAGATGCGACGTTTGTGAGCTCTCATTTGTTTGTTGTTTTTCCGACAGCCACAATAAAATTTGCCTTTTCAAAACTTTTGTTTGTATTGAGTGCATCCCTCTTGATCTCTCTTATCCCACCCCAAACCCATGGACCCAATAGAGGATGAATGGAGATGAGATTATATTTTCTGGACCGATGAGTCAATTGGAGACAGACCGATGGATTTAGAACATGGAAGATCATATGACGAATAATCCTATAGCCGGAAAGGATATGACCCAGCACGCTCTTCCATTCTTTGAAAGAAGTGTTGCTACCTAGTGGAGGATGTACCAAACCATCAACGGATGACAAGGAGTAACCACTTGGGAAGAATTTAAGTTAACTTTGCTGAAGTCTCGGTTTGTGTCCCAGAAATTGGAGCCTTATGGAAAGGATATGAAGAAACCTTGTGCATACAAGCTTTGTGGAGAAATAGGACACAACCATAAAGAAAATAAGGACGAATACCCTCATAATCGGAGGATTATCAAAGGAGTTAGCCGAGGATTTTCAGGGAACTTTGGTTGGAGATTGTTCCCAAAGGTTTTGTTGCAGCAATGGAAGTTCAGCCTACATTGTTGAGAAAGATACGTGAAGCTCAGAAGGATGACAAAGAGATTGCTGAGGTAAAAGAGAGGATGAGCAAAGGAAAAGCCAAAGGTTTTCGTAAGGATGAGCACGACACCTTATGGTTCGAGGACCGTGTAAATGTGCCAATAATGCAAAGATCGTGATGTTAATACTTGTGAGGCTGATGACTCACCCTACTTGATTCGCCTCGAAACACCAAGATGTATTTGGATTTGAAGGAGTGTTTCGGTGGACTGGTATGAAGAAGGATATTGCGGAGTATGTAGTCGTAAGTGAGGTATGCGGAGAAAGTAAAAGCAGAGCATCGAAGCCGGCAGGATTACTACAGCCTATGCCGATACCCGAATGGAAGTGGGATAAGCTTGGCATGATTTCATTTCCGGATTTCCCAGAACCCGATTGGGATATGATTCTATCTGGGTAGTAGTTGACTCGCTTGACCAAAGTGGCTCACTTTATCCCAGTGAAAACCACCTATACGAGTGTGAAGTTGGCCAAGATATATTGGACAAGGATTGTATGTCTGCATGGAGTTCCGAGGACCATCATAGAGGAACACAGTTTACCTCAAAGTTTTGGAATCAGTTGCGTGAAACTTTGGGTACTAGGCTAGAGTTCAAGATGACCTTTCATCCGCAGCAGATGGATGGATAGACCGAGAGAGTCAATCAGATTCTGGAGGACATGTTGAGAACGTATGCGCTATATTATGGATCTAGTAGGGATGATAATTTACCTTACGTGGAGTTTCTCATTCAACAACAACTACCAAGTCAGTTTGAAGATGGCCCCTTTTAAGCTTTGTATGGGAGAAGAAGCCAGACACCATTGATGTGGGATGAAGTTGGAGACCGTCGATTGTTTGGACCAAATGTGATCAAGGAGTCAAGAGAATGTTAAGTTGATTCGAGATAGACCGAAGGTAGCTCAGCCAGCGTAAGAGTTATGCAGACTCAAAAACGCAAGGAGGTAGTCTATGAAATTGGAGACAGAGCATGTCTTCATGTGTCCCCTCTGCGAGGAGTTAAACGATTTGGAGTTAAGGGAAAGTTAGCCCCAAGATTTGTAGGACCATACCGAGTTTGGAACGTATGGGAGAATTGGCTAACAAATTGGAGTCACCCGAAGGACTGTCAGGAGTTTATGATATGTTTCACGTTTCCCAAATTGAAGAAGTGCCATGGCAAATATTCTCTAAACATGTGGACATATTTTTCGATATCGGCTTCCGCTTGAGGACAAGCGAGGTCTAAGCTTGGGGGAGTTGATACGTCCATTTTGCATCATGCTTTTATATCGATATTTATTGCATTATGGGTTGTTATTACACGTTATGTCACATTACTTATGCCTATTTTCTCTTATTTTACAAGGTTTATATGAAGAGGGAGAATGCCGGCAGCTGGAGCTCTGGGCTAGAAAAGGAGCAAATATTAGAGGCCTATTTTGCACAGCTCCAAAAGTCCTGAAACTTCACGGAGGCAGTTTTTGGAATTAATAAAAAATACTGGAGAAAGAATTAATCGTGAGGGGCCCACACCACAGCACGAGGGTGGGGCGCGCCTCACCCCTTGGGCGCCGCCTTCTCACCTCATGGGCCCCCTGGCAGGCCTCCGATGCCCATCTTCTGCTATATAAGGTCTTTTACCCTGGAAAAAATCATAAGCAAGCTTTCGGGAAGAAACACCGCCGCCACGAGGCGGAACCAATCTAGGGCTCCGGCGCAGCTGTTCTGCCGGGGAAACTTCCCTCCGGGAGGGGAAAATCATCGCCATCGTCATCACCAATGATCCTCTCATCAGGAGGGGGTCAATCTCCATCAATATCTTCACCAGCACCATCTCCTCTAAAACCCTAGTTAATCTCCTGTATCCAATCTTTGTCCCAAATCCTCAGATTGGTACCTGTGGGTTGCTAGTAGTGTTGATTACTCCTTGTAGTTGATGCTAGTTGGTTTATTTGGTGGAAGATCATATGTTCAGATCCTTAATGCATATTAATACCCCTATGATTATGAACATGAGTATGATTTGTGAGTAGTTACGTTTGTTCCTGAGGTCATGGGAGAAGTCTTGCTATAAGTAGTCATGTGAATTTGGTATTCGTTCGATATTTTGATGAGATGTATGTTGTGTTTCCTCTAGTGGTGTTATGTGAACGTCAACTACATGACACTTCACCATGGTTTGGGCCTAGAGGAAGGCATTGGGAACTAATAAGTAGATGATGGGTTGCTAGAGTGATGTGCTTAAACCCTAGTTTATGAGTTGCTTCGTAAGGGGCTGATTTGGATCCATATGTTTCATGCTATGGTTAGGTTTACCTTAATACTTATCTTGTAGTTGCGGATGCTTGCAATAGGGGTTAATCATAAGTGGGATGCTTGTCCAAGAAAGGACAGCACCCAAGCACCGGTCCACCCACATACCAAATTATCAAAGTAACGAACACGAATCATATGAGCGTGATGAAAACTAGCTTGACGATAATTCCCATGTGTCCTCGGGGGCGCTTTTCTCTATATAGGAGTTTGTCCAGGCTTGTCCTTTGGTACAAAAAGGACTGGGCCATCTTCTTGCACCTTATTTACTTTCATTACTTGTTACTCGTTACAAATTAGCTTATCACAAAACTATCTGTTACCGATAATTTCAGTGCTTGCAGAGAATACCTTATTGAAAACCGCTTGTCATTTCCTTCTGCTCCTCGTTGGGTTCGACACTCTTACTTATCGAAAGGACTACGATAGATCCCCTATACTTGTGGGTCATCAAGACTCTTTTCTGGCGCCGTTGCCGGGGAGGTAGCGCCTTTGGTAGGTGGAATTTGGTAAGGAAAAATTTATATAGTGTGCTGAAATTTAATGTCACTTGTTACTATGGAACATAATCCTTTGAGAGGCTTGTTCGGGGTATCTTCACCCCGGCCAGTAGAGCAAAGAGTTGCTCCTCAACCTACTGAAAATGTTTACTTTGAAATTCCTTCGGGTATGATAGAGAAACTGCTAGCTAATCCTTTTACAGGTGATGGAACATTACATCCCGATTTGCACCTAATCTATGTGGATGAAGTTTGTGGAATATTTAAGCTTGCAGGTATGCCTGAGGACGTTATCAAGAAGAAGGTCTTCCCTTTCTATTTGAAGGGAAAGGCATTGACATGGTTTAGGCTATGTGATGATATGGGATCATGGAACTACAACCGATTGAAATTGGAATTTCATCAGAAGTTTTGTCCTATGCATCTTGTTCATCGTGATCGTAATTATATATATATAATCTTTGGCCTCGCGAAGGAGAAAGCATAGCTCAAGCTTGGGGGAGGCTTAAGTCAATGTTATATTCATGCCCCAACCATGAGCTCTCAAGAGAAATTAGTATTCAAAAAATTTATGCTCGGCTTTCTCTCAACAATCACTCCATGCTTGATACTTCTTGTACTGGTTCTTTTATGATGAAAACTATTGAATTCAAATGGGATTTATTGGAAAGAATTAAACGCAACTCTAAAGATTGGGATCTCAATGAAGGTAAGGAGTCAGGTATGACACCTAAGTTTGATTGTGTTAAATCTTTTATGGATACCGATGTTTTCCGTGAATTTAGCACTAAATATGGACTTGACTCTGAGATAGTAGCTTCTTTCTGTGAATCCTTTGCTACTCATGTTGATCTCCCTAAGGAGAAGTGGTTTAAATATAATCCTCCCAATCAAGTAAAAAGTAGTTGCACCTATTAAAGTTGAAGAAAAGACTATCACTTATAATGTTGATCCTATTGTTCCTCACCTTATATTGAGAAACCACCATTCCCTGTTAGAATAAAGGATCATGCTAAAGCTTCAGCTGTGGTTCGTAAGAGTAACACTAGAACACCTACACCCCCTGAGCAAATTAAAGTTGAACCTAGTATTGCTATGGTTAAAGATCTCTTGGCTGGTAATATTGATGGGCATGTTATTTACTTCTGTAATGAAGCTGCTAGAATTGCTAGACCTGATACTAAAAATAAACATAGACCTGTTGTAGACATGCCTGTTATTTATGTTAAAATAGGAGATCATTGCTATCATGGCTTATGTGATATGGGTGCTAGTGCAAGTGCAAGACCTCATTCCTTATACAAAGAAATTATGCATGATACTGCACCTGCTGAGATAGAGGAAATCGATGTTACAATTAAGCTTGCCAATAGAGACACTATTTCACCAGTTGGGATTGTTAGAGATGTTGAAGTCTTGTGTGGGAAAGTTAAATATCCTGCTGATTTTCTTGTTCTTGGTTCCCCACAAGATAACTTTTGTCCCATTATATTTGGTAGACCCTTCTTGAATACTGTTAATGCTAGGATAGACTGCAAAAAGGATGTTGTTACTATTGGTTTGGGGGATATGTCTCATGAGTTTAATTTTGCTAAATTTTGTAGGCAACCCCATGATAAAGAATTGCGTAGTAAAGATGAAATTATTGATCTTGCCTCTATGCCGTGCCTCCGAATGATCCTTTAGAACAATATTTGCTCGACCATGAAAATGATATGTTTATGAATGAAAGAAGGGAAATAGCTGAAGTATTCTTTAAACAGGGACCTATTTTGAAACGCAACTTGCCTGTTGAAATCCTAGGGGATCCTCCTCCACCCAAGGGTGATCCCGTGTTTGAGCTTAAACCATTACCTGATACTCTTAAATATGCTTATCTTGATGAGAAAAAGATATATCGTGTTATTATTAGTGCTAACCTTTCAGAGCATGAAGAAAAGAAATTATTGAAAACTCTGAAGAAGCACCGTGCTGCTATTGGATATACTCTTGATGATCTTAAGGGCATTAGTCCCACTCTATGTCAGCACAAGATTAAATTGGAGAAAGATGCTAAACCGGTTGTTGATCACCAACGATGGTTAAATCCTAAGATGAAAGAAGTGGTAAGGAAAGAAATACTAAAGCTTGTGGAGGCAGGTATAATCTATCCCGTTGCTGATAGTCATTGGGTAAGTCGTGTCCATTGTGTCCCTAAGAAGGGAGGTATTACCGTTGTTCCTAATGATAAAGATGAATTGATCCCACTAAGAATTATTACAGGCTATAGAATGGTAGTTGATTTCCGCAAATTAAATAAAGCTACTAAAAAGGATCATTACCCTCATCAGGAGGGGGTCAATCTCCATCAACATCTTCACCAGCACCATCTCCTCTAAAACCCTAGTTCATCTCTTGTATCCAATCTTTGTCCCAAAGCCTTAGATTGGTACATGTGGGTTGCTAGTTGTGTTGATTACTCCTTATAGTTGATGCTAGTTGGTTTATTTGGTGGAAGATCATATGTTCAGATCCTTAATGCATATTAATACCCCTATGATTATGAACATGAGTATGATTTGTGAGTAGTTACATTTGTTCCTGAGGACATGGGAGAAGTCTTGCTATGAGTAGTCATGTGAAATTTGGTATTCGCTCGATATTTTGATGAGATGTATGTTGTCTTTCCTCTAGTGGTGTTATGTGAACATCGACTACATGACACTTCACCATTGTTTGGGCCTGGAGGAAGGCATTGGGAAATAATAAGTAGATGATGGGTTGCTAGAGTGACAGAAGCTTAAACCCTAGTTTATGAGTTGCTTCATAAGGGGCTGATTTAGGACTGTGACATTTCCGTCCATATCAGTTTTCTTCTTAAAGATCCACTTGCACTCAATGGCTCGAACGCCATCTGGCAGATCAACCAAGTTCCAAACTTGATTTTCATCCATGGACTTTAATTCGGATCTCATGGCCTCAAGCCATATGTAACATCCCAAATTTTCAATTTGGAATGTTATACATTAGGTCATCATGCATATCATATTTTTCTCGCATTTTTCCGATCCTAGAAATTTCACGCGACTCAAGGACCCTCGGAGAGAGTTGGAAGTTTCATTATTCTCATATTTGGGATTTTCCAAATTTTGAAAATAGGATCATTGGATTTATTTAAATTATCTTCATAAAGTTTTTCCTATAAAAATATTTTGAGAGGGAATAATATGACTTTCCCAACATTTAGGAAAAACGAAGATATTATAAATAAACCAAATTTGGTTTTGGAAGATTTATTTTGCTTAGGCAAAAATGAGCATTTTAAAAATTTTATGCATGTATTTTGTTTTTAAAGTTCATTTTGTTCGACTCATTTTTAGGAGTCGGGAAAATTTGTTTTAATTAATTTGGAGTTCATTTGATATTTATTTTATTTGTTTTGTTTTAATTTTATTAAAAAACAGCCCCCACTGGACCGAGGCCCAGGCCCAAGCAGCCCTGTGCCCAGGCCCACCCAGCCCACCCGCCTCCTCCTCACATAGCCGCCGCCCGGAGAGAGCCCACGCCGCCCGCCGCCTCGCCGCCGAGTCCTGCCGGACCAGCGCCCCTTGACCCCCTCCCCAAGCCACCGCCTCCCGCCTTCCTTTATAACCCCCCCGCCCCGGCCCCTCTCTCTCCCCAAACCCCGAGCCGCCGCCACCCGCCCAGACGCCGCCCGCCCGTGGGCCTTGCCGCCCGCCGCCGTGGGCGCCCGCCCTCGGCGGACCCCGCCGCCCTCGCCCGGACCCCTTGCCGAACCCGGAGCCCCGGAGAGCCCCTCCGGCGATCACCGGAGGTAGCCACCGCCGCCCCGCGCCGATTCGGTTTTATCCCCTCGAACCGCCCGGTTTTTTTAAAAAAAATATATGTTCGGTTTTTTTTTTAAAAAAACCTAGATTGGTTTTATTTTTATTCGGTTTTCTTATTTAACGAACGTCCACCGAACCGTTCGCTTCGATGAACGCGTTCGTTAGATTCGTTCTGTTAACGAACGCTCACTTTTTAACTCGTTCGTCGTTTTCTTTTTAATCGGAATTAATCTGTTATTTTTTCGATTTGATTTCAGATCTGATTTTCAAAACTGTTTTATTTCTCGCTCGTTTATCGGAATCGGGTGATTCAAGCGCTGGAGTTTCAAGCATTCTGAAACCGCCATTCCGACTACCCTACTTTCACAGAGTTTTGCCACTGTGAAATTTTGACCTAATTTCAGATCGCTAAACCGAGTCGTTCTCTCTCGAGTTCCGACTTTCGATGCTTTATTTGATTCGATTCTTTTGCAACCAGGGTTCTTAAGTTGAACTCTCTGGTTAGATCTTTTATCCAGATTTCCCTGTGCATTAGATGAGTACTTATTGTATGCTTGTTGATTGTTTGCGTTAGATCACCCGTGCGCCGCTTGTTACTTGAATCTCTAGGACTCATGGATCATCGCAAGGCAAGTAACACTTTGATCATACTCTTCTCATACCCAGTTTTTATGCATTAGATCTATTCCTCAAACACTTGCATGTTTAGGATCTAATTAAATTGTGGGATGGGAAGTAGTTTGAGGTAGTACCTATTACCTGTTTTACTTATGAGACCTTGGGAGTTACTTCTATGTTTGCTTGATTATGCCATGCTATGCTAGTAGACGTGGATTGGGTGAGTGAATATCCATGACAGATGTGAGATTGTTAATTAATGGTTTATCTAAGGCGGCAACCTAAACACACATCCGGGTGGATTGAGGCACCTGGTTTCTATCAGATTTGCTCAGATTTCTTGGACCGCCACCCAGGCTCTAAGGGAATCATAAGATTATTCAAACTGGAAACTTACGTGTGCAGCCACAAGCCAATTATGGGCTCTGGCGTAGTTGAATAAGTTGTGCGAACTCTTACGGGTAGGCTAGCTGATGTAGGGGATGTAGGTTGGTACGGTCTACCCACATGTAAGGTGCTAGCGCTTACGAAGACTATGTCTCGGTCATCCGCTTCTCAAACACCATGTAGTGCGAGAAATCAAAGCGGAGGAGATCGAGTCTTGTGGGGAAAAGTGCATAAACCTCTGCAGAGTGTATAAACTAATCATGATTAGCCGTGTCCCCGGTTATGGACAATTTGAGTATCCTGTAATTGAATATCATGTGAATCTCAACATGTTACTTCTAAAATAAATGTATTGGGTTTTTAATGAGTACTTTTTAATTGGGATTGAGGATGCTGTCAACCATCTTCAATGTTTAACAACCACCATGATAGTTAAATAAAATTATTCCTTTGATGTAGGGAAAAATCAGCTTTATGCAAATGTAACCGTAGAGCCTTACCACCAGCCAAATATGCATGTAGTATAGGCTATTTCATTCATTGCTCCTTACGTGTTACATTGCCAAAGATATTCCATGTGTCGACCGTTTTCGGGCTGCAACTTTTCATGTTGCGCACTTTTCAGACGTCGAGTAAGGTGTTAGGTCGTGGTTCTATACTCAGTGATGCCGCTGGAGTTGATGGACTCACTCGTTTTCCAAGCCTTCCGCTGTTATTAGATGGCCTTAAGCCATATTATTGTATTAAGTTCCCTTGTGGACAACGATGTAATAAGTGTGTGATTGCTACTCTGCTATAAATCCTTCGAAATCAGGTCTTTGTGTCAAGACATTCGATCCAGGGATGACATCGAGCACGCGAGCGCTAGATCCATTCGGTCTGGTCGCGACGAGAGAATGGTATCGAGCACACGCCGATCAGAGGACACGACACTTAGTTAAAGCCATAGATCACTACTCTCTTCTCATTTTCTAACTCCTCATCTTTTCTACTCTTTAGGATGACGGACGCGAAGATCAAGTACACCCAACCGGATGAAGGCACACCTTTTGGATTTCACTTGAAGGAAGTTACCAAGTACCTGAACATTGGACTACCAAGCTTCACCGGACTTTCAACGCCACTCTGCTCAAGAGGAGCGCTGGAAGATTCATGCTCACGTTCCAGAAGGACATTCACCCCAATCACCAAGCCTATAGATAGTGTTTTCATTGCACCAACTTGGAGTCCGGAAAGAGCATGGCAGCTCACATCACCATGGGACGCATTGGAGAAGTTTATCAAGAAGACCTCAAGGACACGATTTACCAGATTTATGACGCCGAGACGACAAATGGGAAGTCGTCAACACTAAGAAGGATAGATCCATTGCAGCATTTATCCAGGAGTTAAACCAGCACATTCGACGCCAGGAGAACCAGATGTGCAATGATATGTTGGAGTTGCAGAAGACAAAGGAAAGGATCATCGAACTAGAAGAAGAACTAAAGACAACTCGTAAGGACTATATGGACGAGATCGTAGCTCTAGCAAGGCACAATAACGATCTTAAGTACGAGATCGAAGAACTCAAGAAGAAGTTGGCGCTCAGGAATGAAGACCAGTATGTCAATCACCCAGGCGACTACATCAACATCGACGACACCGATTCGGATCCAAGTGAACCCGATTTTGAAGACGAAGTGGAGCGGACATCATGGAGTCTTCCACGGTTCAAATTAGTAGAAGTCCCCACATATTAGTAGTATTTCCCTCCATGTAAACATTATAGTACACGCACTTTTGCGATAGTTAGATCGTTGTAAGCCCTTGTTTGATTGAATGAAGTGATTTTGTGTGAATTTGCTCATGTGCATTTGGGTAGTGATTCCCCTTAGACCTCATTCCATTCTACTTTCTCTTCTTTTCTAAACCCATCAGATGCCTCCGAGACGCGACCCCGGATTTGTTTTCCCGCCAGAGATCACCCAATTGATTCAGCAGCGAATACCTCGATTCAAACACCGGTGCGTAACCAGGCAACAACAACAACAACCCACCGCCACCACCACCACTGCGGATCATCTCGACTCGTTTCCTTAGATCGAATCCGGTGTATTCCAAAGAGCACCGAGCCGATTGTAGCAGATGACTGGCTCCGCAAGATAGGAAGGGAGTTGACCACTGCAGGATGCACAGATGGTGAAAGAGTGAAGTTTGCAGCGCATCAGCTTGAAGGACCCGCAGCAGCATGGTGGGAGAATTTCACAGCCACTTACCCCGTGGACACTGTCACATGGGATCAGTTTCAGCAAGCTTTTCGCACAGCCCATGTTTCAGCAGGAGCCATGGCCATGAAGAAGCGTGAGTTTCGCAACTTACGCCAAGGAGGAAGGATCAAGTTGGCGATGCGTGGATGATTTTAGCAAATTAGCACGTTATGCCCCAGATGACGTTACTACAGATGCAGCTAAACAGAGAAGTTTCTAGAAGGACTGAATGATGAGTTCAGGCATGCCGTTGATGGTAGCAAGTTTCAATAACTACCAGGAGTTAGTAGACCGAGCCCTCATGATTGAAGGAAAGCAGCAGCGAATTGAGAACCGCAAGCGGAAGTATGGACAAGGGAAGTATAACTCTGGAGCTCAGCAGAAACCTCGTTATACCCCTAAATCAAGAATTCAGTTTCAAAGATACCCATGGAGGAGGAAATTCGCATAACCATAACAGCACCAAGAATGGGAGCAGGAATGGAGGAAGCAACGACAGAATCGCACCAACCCATCAACACCATCCAAAGTAGACCTGAGTCATGTTACTTGCTTTAAGTGCCGCAAGACTGGGCACTATGCAAAATGATCGGCCCGTATACGTAATGGAAATGGCAATGGAAGCAATGGAAAGAAGCCCAACCCTTTCAATAGAGGACAGGTGAACCACCTTGAAGTGGAGGAGGTTGAAGATCACCGATGCGATGTCGGTAAGTTTTTGGTTAAGTCATTTACTGCAGCTTGTTCTTTTCGAAATCTTTGGTGCATCGCATTCATACATATCAAGAGGATTTGTGGATAAGTACAAGTTACCAACCCAAGCCCTTAGGTCACCCATGCTAGTAACCTCACGGGAGCGAGAATACATGGCTAGTAAATGGTGTGATCGGCGCCACTAAGGATTGGACACTATGTTTTCCCCTCGCACCTAATAGTTACGGAATCCCAAGGACTGGATGTGATATTAGGTATGGATTGGTTATCAAGTATGGAGGAAACATAGATTGTACCGCAAGGTCAATTTTGCTCACCACACCAAGGAAGAAGGATTAAGTATGTATCACGGCACGAGCCGAGGAGAGCACAAGTTAATTGCTTATCGAGTGGTACAGGAAGAAGTACCGATGGTGAAGGATTATCCCGACGTATTTCGGAAGAGTTGCCAGGAATGCCGCCAGATAGAGACATTGAGTTTTTAATCGAGCTGTTGCCAGGAACAGGCCCGATATCGAAGCGACCGTACAGGATGCCCGCAAAGGATTTGGCGGAAATCAAGAAACAGATTAAAGAACTTTTGGATAAAGGTTTTATACGCCCAAGCTCTTCACCTTGGGGATCACCCGTTTTATTGGTGGAGAAGAAGGATGGATCTTTGAGAATGGTTGTTGATTATCGTGGATTGAATGAAGTAACAATCAAGAACAAGTACCCACTACCTATGATAAATGACCTGTTTGATCGCTTGCAAGGAGCCAAGGTGTTTTCCAAGATCGACTTGCGATCAGGGTACCATCGATTAAAGATTCGGGAGCAGGACATACCCAAGACAGCATTTACCACGAGATATGGACTATACGAGTATACCGTTATGTCATTTGGACTGACTAACGCACCAGCCTATTTCATGAACCCGATGAACAAAGTGTTTATGGAGTTTTTGGATAAGTTAAATGCGTGGTGTTCATTGATGACATTTTGATTTTCTCGAAGAATGAAGAGGAACACAAGGAACATTTGCGATTGGTTTTGGAGAAACCGAGGAACACCAGGTTGTATGCCAAGTTCAGCAAATGTGAGTTTTGGCTAAAGGAAGTTGGATTTCTCGGACATGTTATTTCCGGAGAAGGGATAGCAGTTGACCCCACGAAAGTTGAGACCATAACCAAATGGGAAGCACCAACGACAGTTGGAGAGATTCGGAGTTTCCTTGGACTCGCAGGATACTACCGAAGATTCATTGAGAATTTCTCAAGGATTGCTAAGCCTATGACAGAATTGTTGAAGAAGGAAAATAAATTCATATGGACCGAGGACCGTGAGGCAAGTTTTCAGAGTTGAAGAAAAGATTGGTTACCTCACCAGTTTTGATACCGCCAGATCAAACTAAGGATTATGAGGTGTATTATGCGACGCTTCACGCCGAGGACTTGGAGCAAGATTTATGCAAGAAGGAAGAGTTGTTTCAGATGCTTCACGACAACTTAAGCCCCATGAGTTGAATTATGCCACTCATGATTTGGAGTTAGCAACCGTAGTGCATGCCTCAAGACGTGGAGACATTTTCTCATTGGAAATCATTGTGAAGTATATACGGATCACAAGAGTTTGAAGTACATCTTCACCCGTATGAAATTGAATCTCGCACAAAGGAGATGGTTAGAGCTTATTAAGGATTATGACATGAGATTGCATTATCACCCGGAAGGCTAATGTCGTAGCAGGCGCATTTTGAGCCGTAAGAGCCACGTAAATACCCTAATGATGGGAGAAATACCCAATGAGTTAGCCGAGGACCTTCGAGAGCTATGTTTGGAAATAGTTCCGAGAGGCTATGTAGCAGCATTGGAGATTCAAATGACACTAATGGACAAAATCAGTAGAAGCCCAAAAGGCGAGATAAGGAAGTTGCCACTATAAAGGAGAAAATGAGCAAAGGAAAAGCTAAAGGATTTCGTGAGGATGAACACGATACCTTATGGTTTGAAGACCGTGTTTACGCTCCCAATAACCCGTAGATCGTGAAGTTGATTTTACAAGAAGCCCATGATTCACCCTATTCGATTCACCCAGGAAATACCAAGATGTATTTGGATTTGAAGAATATTTTCCGTGGACCGGAATGAAGAAGGATATTATGGAGTATGTAGCAGTTTGTGGCGTATGTCGAGAAAGTAAAAGTCGAGCATCGAAGCCCGGCCGAGATTGTTACAACCATTGCCGATACCCGAATGGAAGTGGGATAAACTAGGCATGGATTTCATCACAGGTTTGCCAAAGACCCGCTCGTGATATGACTCGATTTGGGTTATAGTCGACCGTTTGACCAAGGTAGCCCATTTCATTCCGATCAAGACTACTTATAGCGATTGCTAAGTTGGCAAAGATATACATGACCAGAATTGTGTGCTTACACGGAGTTCCGAGGAGCATTGTATCGATGTAGGAACCCAATTTACCTCGAAATTTTGGAACCAGGTTGCACGAAACATTGGGAACCCGATTGGAATTCAAGACAGCTTTCCACCCACAGACCGATGGACAGACCGAGAGAGTCAATCAGATTTTGGAGGACATCTTTGAGAGCTTGTGCACTAGATTATGGATCTAGTTGGGACGATAATTTGCCGTATGCAGAATTTTCCTACAATAACAGCTACCAAACCAGCTTGAAGATGGCACCTTTCAAGCTTTGTATGGAAGAAGGTGCAGGACACCGTTGTCATGGGACGAAACCGGAGATCGTCGATTGTTTGGACCAGATTTGATTAAGGAGTCTCAACAGAAAGTTAAGTTGATTCGAGATGTGCTCAAGGTAGCCCACCTGCATAAAAGAGCTATGCCGATTCAAAGCGCAGCGATTGAGTATGAAGTTGGAGACAGTATATCTCGAGTATCCCCGCTTGAGGAGTTAAGCGTTTTGGAGTTAAAGGAAAGTTAGCACCCGCTTCGTTGGACCATATAAGATTTTGCAACGCATGGGAGAAGTTGCGTATAAGCTGGAATTGCCAAAAGGACTGTCGGGGAGTTCATGATGTATTCCATGTTTCTCGATTGAAGAAATGTCACCCCGAGATAGCAGAGGTACCGTTAAGAGACACAAAGTGCCACCGAAGCAATTCAGTTGAAGGATGACTTGACATATGAGGAAAACCGGTTAAGATTCTCGATTATGCCAGCAGAGTTACCCGCAGCAAGGTTATCAAGTTTTGCAAAGTTCAGTGGAGCCACCACACCGAGGATGAAGCCACACTGGGAAAGAGAGGAAGTTTTGCTCAAGGACCACCCTCACCTATTTTCTAGCCAACCCGAATCTCGAGGGCGAGATTCATCTTAAGAGGTAGGTTTGTAACATCCCAAATTTTCAATTTGGAATGTTATACATTAGGTCATCATGCATATCATATTTTTCTCGCATTTTTCCGATCCTAGAAATTTCACGCGACTCAAGGACCCTCGGAGAGAGTTGGAAGTTTCATTATTCTCATATTTGGGATTTTCCAAATTTTGAAAATAGGATCATTGGATTTATTTAAATTATCTTCATAAAGTTTTTCCTATAAAAATATTTTGAGAGGGAATAATATGACTTTCCCAACATTTAGGAAAACGAAGATATTATAAATAAACCAAATTTGGTTTTGGAAGATTTATTTTGCTTAGGCAAAATGAGCATTTTAAAATTTTTATGCATGTATTTTGTTTTTAAAGTTCATTTTGTTCGACTCATTTTTAGGAGTCGGGAAAATTTGTTTTAATTAATTTGGAGTTCATTTGATATTTATTTTATTTGTTTTGTTTTAATTTTATTAAAAAAAACAGCTTCGACCGAGGCCCACTGCCCAAGCAGCCAGGCCCAGGCCCAGACCCAGCCCACCCGCCTCCTCCCTCAAGGCAGCCGCCGGCGGAGAGCCCCGCCGCCCGCCGCCTCGCCACGCCCGAGTCCTGCCGGACCCGGCGCCCCTGACCCTCCCAAGCCACCGCCCCCCTCCCGCCTTTATAACCCCCGCCCCTCTCTCTCCCCAAACCCCTTGGGAGCCGCCGCCACCCGCCCGGGCCGCCGCCCGCCGTGGGCGCCGCCCTCGGCCTTGGACCCCGCCGCCTCGCCCGGACCCCTTGCCCGAACCCGGAGCCGAGAGCCCCTCCGGCGATCACCGGAGGTAGCCACCGCCGCCCCGCGCCGATTCGGTTTTATCCCCTCGAACCGCCCGGTTTTTCTAAAAAAAATATATGTTCGGTTTTTTTTTTTTTAAAAACCTAGATTGGTTTTATTTTTATTCGGTTTTCTTATTTAACGAACGTCCACCGAACCGTTCGCTTCGATGAACGCGTTCGTTAGATTCGTTTCATAATCTAACGCTCACTTTTTAACTCGTTCGTCGTTTTTCTTTTTAATCGGAATTAATCTGTTATTTTCTGATTTGATTTCAGATCTGATTTTCAAAACTGTTTTATTTCTCGCTCGTTTATCGGAATCAGGTGATTCAAGCGCCTGGAGTTTCGTTACGAAACCGCCATTCCGACTACCCTACTTTCACAGAGTTTTGCCACTGTGAAATTTTGACCTAATTTCAGATCGCTAAACCGAGTCGTTCTCTCTCGAGTTCCGACTTTCGATGCTTTATTTGATTCGATTCTTTTGCCACCAGGGTTCTTAAGTTGAACTATCTGGTTAGATCTTTTATCTGAGATTTCCTGTGCATTAGATGAGTACTTATTGTATGCTTGTTGATTGTTTTGCGTTAGATCACCCTGAGTCGCCGCTTGTTACTTGAATCTCTAGGACTCATGGATCATCAAGAAGGCAAGTAACACTTTGATCATACTCTTCTCATACCCAGTTTTTATGCATTAGATCTATTCCTCAAACACTTGCATGTTTAGGATCTAATTAAATTGTGGGATGGGAAGTAGTTTGAGGTAGTACCTATTACCTGTTTTACTTATGAGACCTTGGGAGTTACTTCTATGTTTGCTTGATTATGCCATGCTATGCTAGTAGACGTGGATTGGGTGAGTGAATATCCATGATGATGTGAGATTGTTAATTAATGGTTTATCTAAGGCGGCAACCTAAACACACATCCGGGTGGATTGAGGCACCTGTTTCTATCGAGATTTGCTCAGTATTTCTTCGGACCGCCACCCGGGCTCTAAGGGAATCATAAGATTATTCAAACTGAAACTTACGTGTGCAGCCACAAGCCAATTATGGGCTCTGGCGTAGTTGACTAAGTTGTGCGAACTCTTACGGGTAGGCTAGCTGATGTAGGGGATGTAGGTTGGTACGGTCTACCCACATGTAAGGTGCTAGCGCTTCTGAAAGACTATGTCTCGGTCATCCGTTTCTCAAACACCATGTAGTGCGAGAAATCAAACGGAGGAGATCGAGTCTTGTGGGGAAAAGTGCGCAAACCTCTGCAGAGTGTATAAACTAATCATGATTAGCCGTGTCCCCGGTTATGGACAATTTGAGTATCCTGTAATTGAATATCATGTGAATCTCAACATGTTACTTCTAAAATAAATGTATTGGGTTTTAATGAGTACTTTTTAATTGGGATTGAGGATGCGTCAACCATCTTCAATGTTTAACAACCACCATGATAGTTAAATAAAATTATTCCTTTGATGTAGGGAAAAATCAGCTTTATGCAAATGTAACCGTAGAGCCTTACCACCAGCCAAATATGCATGTAGTATAGGCTATTTCATTCATTGCTCCTTACGTGTTACATTGCCAAAGATATTCCATGTGCTGACCCGTTTTCGGGCTGCAACTTTTCATGTTGCGTACTTTTCAGACGTCGAGTAAGGTGTTAGGTCGTGGTTCTATACTCGATGATGCACCGGAGTTGATGGACTCACTCGTTTTCCAAGCCTTCATTTGTTATTAGATGGCCTTAAGCCATATTATTGTATTAAGTTCCCTTGTGGACAACGATGTAATAAGTGTGTGATTGCTACTCTGCTATAAATCCTTCAATCTTGTCAGTGTCAAGACATTCGATCCAGGATGACACTGAGCACAGAGCGCTAGATCCATTCGGGTCTGGTCGCGACACCATAACTCGGAATCAGGGCTCTCCACCGCCTCTGCATACATAGTCGGCTCGTTTTTCTCCAAGAACAACACATTGCAGTCATGCAAATTTTGCAACCTTTCCGACCTCCGTGGAACCGGTGTCGACTCCACTACGGGTTCCTTGACTAATAGTATCACCTACCAGAACGTCCCCGTGTGGTTCTCGAATTTCTTCGAGTCGGACCGTCCTTCTGATTTAGAAACTCTTTCTCAAGGAAAACTCCGTGTCGAGCGACAAACACTTTGCCTTCTTCATGGTCGTAGAAGTAATATCCCAAGGTTTCCCTTGGATATCCCACAAATATGCACTTGTCCAATTTGGGTGTGAGCTTATCCGACTGGAGTCGCTTGACATATGCTTCACATCCCCAAACTTTCAGAAAAGACAAACTGTGACT
Source organism: Aegilops bicornis (assembly GCA_021605145.1). NCBI lineage: Eukaryota > Viridiplantae > Streptophyta > Magnoliopsida > Poales > Poaceae > Aegilops > Aegilops bicornis. Next base: position 662,923,501 of record CM038671.1, read on the forward strand.
CTTCGCAGTCCATATCTCATATGGTGTCTTATCTACGGACTTAGATGGTACCCTGTTTAGTGTGAAAGCTGCAGTTTCTAGAGCGTATCCCCAAAATGACAAGCGTAAATCCGACTGACTCATCATCGATCGGACCATGTCCAACAGGGTTCGATTCCTTTGTTCTGACACACCATTTCTCTGTGGCGTACCCGGAGGAGTCAGTTGTGGAACTATTCCACGACTCTTCAGATGATCATCAAACTCCTGGCTCATATACTCACCGCCACGATCAGGTCGTAGAAGTTTGATTCTCCTACCAAGTTGATTTTCCACTTCGTTCTGAAACTCCTTGAACTTTTCAAAAGTTTCTGACTTGTGCCTCATCAAGTAAACATATCCATATCTACTCAAGTCGTCAGTGAAAGTCATGAAGTATTGGAAACCTTCTCTGGCTGTCGTGCTCATTGGTCCACATACATCACTATGTATAAGTTCCAACAGCTCGGACGCCCTCTCGCAACTCTTTGCAAAAGGAGTCTTAGTCATCTTACCGAGTAGGCAAGACTCGCATGTCTCGAATGATTCAAACTCAAACGAAGTTAGAATTCCATCATCATGGAGCTTCTTCATGCGCTTTTGACTAATGTGTCCTAGTCGACAATGTCAGATGTAATTCGGATTTATCTCATTAGGCTTATGCCTCTTGACATTTATGTTATAGACTGATTCAACTTCAAGATCTAGGATAAATAACCCATTCACAATGGGTGCAAAGCCATGAAACATATTATTCAAGTAAATAGAACAACCATTGTCCTTAATACTGAATTCATAACCTTGTCTCATCAAACATGAGGCAGAAATAATGTTTCGACTCAAAGCATGAACATAATAACAATTATCAAGTTCCATTACAAATCCTGAAGGTAAATTAAGTTGCATAGTGCCGACAACCAATGCAGCAACTCTTGCTTTATTCCCGACGCGTATGTCGACTTCTCCTCTTGCGACATTCCTAGTTCTGCTTAGCCCCTGCATCGAGTTTCATATGTGAACAACCGATCCGGTATCATATACCCAAGAGCTACTAGAAACGTCAGCAAGATAATTGTCTACAACCTATACAACAAGTGTGCCTGAAGAAGAAGTCATATTTCCAGTCTTCTTGCCCTTCTCGGCAAGCCACTTGCTGCAGTTCCTTTTCCAGTGTCCGGGTTCCTTGCAATGAAAGCAAATGCTTCCCGAGGCCGTCCCTGACTTAGGCGCAACAGCGGTAGTTGGAATTTCCTCCTTGCCCTTTGCCTTAGCCTTTTTCTTGGACCTGCTCTTCTTGAACTTAGCCTAATTCTGCACCATCAACACTTGACGATGCGTACCTTTCTTGATATCCTGCTCTGCCACTTTGAGCATCCCATGCAATTCAGTGAGCTTCTTTTCCATCCCATGCATATGGTAGTTCGAGATGAACGGCCCATAGCTATCCGGAAGAGAACCCAAAATTGTATCTGTGGACAACTCATCCCCAAGTAGGAAGCCCAGCCTATCCAGAGCTTGCATGTACCCGATCATCTTGATCACATGCGGGCTTAGTGGATCACCCACTTTCAGCTTACAATCCATCAAGGATCGCCAGACGTTGAACCTTTCGGTCCTAGCCTGCATTTGAAACATGCTCTTAAGGTTCTCGATCATATCGAAAGCCTCAATATTTTCGAACTACTGTTGTAGATCAGGCTCCATAGAAGCCAGCATGAGATAGCTGATCTCGTTTGATTCATCAGCGAGTTTCTGGTAGGCATTTCTGGCTGTGGCATTAGCATTATCGGCAGGTTCCTCTGGAAGCGGATTCTCTAGAACTTGTTCCTTTTTCTCATGCCTAAGAACAATTCTCAAGTTTCTATACCGGTGGTAAAGTTTGTTCCATTCAATTTATCTTTTTCCGAGATTGGTTTCAACGCAAAAGGGGTAACTTGAGCAGGTGGTGCCATTGATCTACAAATGTAAATATGCAAAACACTAAGACATGTATTCATGAAGAGTAATTCATATTAAACATTTTAATAAGATCATCACTCCCACTAAAATCAACGTCCCTCGGTTGATACTTAGTGATTCAAGATCCAAGATCAACATGTCAACTAGTGAGCTTTTGCATCACCGCTGGAGGACAAGATCACTCGGTAAGCAACTCTTGTTGATCGTATCTCCATACGAATCTTGTTGTTGGGAACATCTCATGCCTCGCCAACTCCTATGCCTCGTGGCCCAAAACTGTTTTGATAGCCACGACAAGTCAACCAATGCTTCGCGTGTAAGTGTCCGACACAAACCCATCACTTCAAGGAGATCTAGTGGCACCCTAATTTCATAGGCCCGCCACTAAATATACTTGACATGTGAAGGTGCAGCAATTGGGGAGGCATTTGTACTTGACATTCTTTGAGGGATCACCCTACTTAAAACATCTACTATGCAAAAGAAGGGTGCATAAAAGGGATAAACTTCCACATGCAGTTTATATATGTGTGATATGGTATAGCCCCTTTTCACAGCGCATGGTGATCTCCATCTCCATGTGTGCGGTCTGCCCATGCATGGTTGTCCTCGTGGTGATCTCCATCTCCACACCATGGTGTCAACCGCCGAATGTTACATAAGATACTATGCTATTAAAAACTAATAGCTACCGAAAGTAAATTACATTACATGGCTTCTCATGTTGACACGCAGGTCATTAATACAATAATGGACAACCATATGGCTCCTGCCGGTTGCCGCACTCATGACATGCGGGCCATGAAACAATAATATGCAAGCAACATACATGGGCTATGCCAAATCACAGTCATTCCCTGTAAAAACGAGTCAGACGTTCTACCGCCGAAGATAAAACCTCCTGAAACTCTATCTTCCAAGTGGATTTAGGCCTAGCCAGAAGCGCCGAAATCTCGTTTCTAAATTTCCCCGCTAATCCAACTTTTCGTTAGCTTCAGTTTGATAGGTCGTGGAGCAAAATCGGAGTTCGTATGCAAAAGTTACAGCCATTTTACCGAGACCGCTCCAACAGATTTTAGCACCGCGGGAATCACATTTCCAAGGTGTTGATCTATGTTTCGATTCGATCAATCTCATTGATCTTCGCGTGCTGCATCCGGATTTACGTTTCACTGTCTACCCCGATGGCGGAAACCGACCGGTAGGGGTAAGTCGTGTCACGACCTCTGCGTCACAATCACGGAAACAAGATCACAAAACCAACCTTCAACACTGATGTGCGTGACCGATCTCATCGACCCGCACTTGAACCGATCTACATATCTCATATGCATATCATGAATCTATCACCACACAGCGGAGGCTCTAATACCACTGTTGGAACACGCGGTACGCTGCGCTAACGCCAAATAAAATTTTCTACCGCACACCCAAGATCATGTTGCTGGAAATAGATCACGGGATCGGGTTTACCACTAGACGCGCAGTCACCACAGCGGAAGTAGAGTTGGTGATGCGTGTAGCCGATCTCCCGAGCCGTCTCCTCCTCGCGTCGTCGATCTCCCGCGAACAGCGAAGACCCGTGAACAGTGATCTCCCGCGAACAGCGAAGGCCCATGAACGGTGATCTCCCGCGAACAGCGAAGACCCGTGAACGGCGCCTCGTGGTTCCCTCGAACGGTTCATCCGAGCACCGCAGATGCGATGCCTCCAAGGTATCTACACGTGCGGGGTGCAGTGGGCAGCGACGGATTGCTAGGTCCAGCCGCACGTCATGGGCGTGGGGAGTGGCGGCGACTATGAAGGGATGGATCAAGATCAACCATAAGTGGTGCGCCCACTCCCCTTTATATAGACCTCCGACGTGGGATCAACACTTGAGCCCACTAGGAGTCCGCGTCCATTTTCCACTCGGATCCAATCTGAACGGGCTGCAGCCCCTTAAGTGTGCGACCCTATAGGTTCACGTACACATGGACATGACCAAGTCGATAGTTGGTAGCGGCTCCTAGCAGAACATGCCAACTCCCATGTGTGCGTAAAGTCGTTTGACGAACCTCGACAATGTGTCATATGCAACATTCCTTTTGCCTCATGATATTTGTTATGGAGCTCAAGGCGAGTACTTGTCACCCTTGTGATAGCTCAACCTCTCTTCTCGAAACCGTGATACAGATTCCTGAACTGGGTTAACACTTAACCCAAGACGCATGGCCATGCTTTCTGAATCTGATCACTCGAGAGGGCCCAGAGAATATCTCTCCAAATAGGAGGGGCAAATCCCATCTTGGTCAACCATGTCTCACGGCATGTCTCACGACTCACCCGAAAGCTACCTTTATAACTACCCAGTTACGGAGTAGCGTTTGATAGACCCTAAGTGAGTCGATCCTCATCCCGAGAACATGTGAGGACCTCAGGTCTAGGACATGGCATAGACATTGTACTTGAGACTAACAGATGACAATCTCTCGCTGCGTCTCAAAGTGGGTCTGTCCGACTCGGTGATCTCCATCCCCGAGTCCATACTATCGGTTTAGCATCTCCATGCACATGACTTGTGAAACATAGTCATCAACCGAGTTGTATACTAGTCAAGGATATGTGTCTGCATAACCTTACCAACTAGGGACCATTAGAACAATCATCATACAATACATAGTTCCACAAACAAGTCACATACCTATTGATACATATCATTGATGATGTTCGAGGACAATACAAAGGACTCATGAATACATATGGAAATATCATCATCACATGATTGCCTCTAGGGCATATCTCCAACAGTATGAACCATGGAAGAGTTGGAATACAGTAGATATTACACCAAAATAAATAAAGAATGAGTTCACAACAGTATCAAAAGTGGTGATTTATTTTCTTATACTAACGGAGCTAATGAGATTTTCTGTTGAGTTTTGTCTTGTGAAGTTTTCAAGTTTTGGGTAAGGATTTGAGGACTATGGAATAAGGAGTGGAAAGAGCCTAAGCTTGGGGATGCCCAAGGCACCCCAAGGTAATATTCAAGGACAACCAATAGCCTAGGCTTGGGGATGCCCCGAAAGGCATCCCCTCTTTCGTCTTCGTCTATCGGTAACTTTACTTGAGGTTATATTTTTATTCACCACATGATATGTGTTTTGCTTGGAGCGTTTTGTATGATATGAGTCTTTACTTTTTAGTTTGCCACAATCATCCTTGTTGTACACACCTTTTTAGAGGGACACGCATGAGTCGTGATTTATTAGAATAATCTATGTGTTTCACTTATATCTTTTGAGCTAGACAATTTTGCGCTAGTGCTTCACTTATATCTTTTTAGAGCACGGCGGTGGCTTTATTTTGTAGAAATTATTGAACTCTCATGCTTCACTTATATTATTTTGAGAGTCTTTAAACAACATGGTAATTTGCTTTGGTTATGAATTTAGTCCTACTATGATAGGCATCCAAGAGGGGTATAATAAAAACTTTCATATAAAGTGCATTGAATACTATGAGAAGTTTGATTCCTTATGATTGTTTTGAGATATAGAGATGGTGATATTAGAGTCATGCTAGTGAGTAATTGTGAATTGGAGAAATACTTGTGTTAAGGTTTGTGATTCCCGTAGCATGCACGTATGGTGAATCATTATGTGATGAAGTCGGAGCATGATTAATTTATTGATTGTCTTCCTTATGAGTTGCGGCCGGGGACGAGCGATGGTCTTTTCCTACCAACATATCCCCCTAGGAGCATGCACATAGTACTTTTTTTTGATGACTAATAGATTTTTGCAATAAGTATGTGAGTTCTTTATGACTAATGTTGAGTCCATGGATTATACGCACTCTCATCGTTCCACCATTGCTAGCCTCTCTAGTGTCGCGCAACCTTCGCCGGTGCCATACACCCACCATATGCCTTCTTCAAAACAGCCACCATACCTACCTATTATGTCATTTCCATAGCCATTTCGAGATATATTGCCATGCAACTTTCCACCATTCCATCTATTATGACATGCTTCATCATTGTCATATTGCTTTGCATGATCATGTAGTTGACATCATATTTGTGGCAAAGCCACCTTTCAATTCTTTCATACATGTCACTCTTGAGTCATTGCACAACCCGGTACACTGCCAGAGGCATTCATATAGAGTCATATTTTGTTCTAAGTATCGAGTTGTAATTTTTGAGTTGTAAGTAAATAAGAGTGTGATGATCTTCATTATTAGAGCATTGTCCATGTGAGGAAAGTATGATGGAGACCATGATTCCCCCACAAGTCGGGATGAGACTCGGGACAAAAAATAAAAAAATAAAAAAAAGGAGGCCAAAGAAGCCCACAAAAAAAGAGAAAAAAGAGAGAAAAGAGAGAAGGGGCAATGTTACTATCCTTTTTCCACACTTGTGCTTCAAAGTAGCACCATGATCTTCATGATGGAGAGTCTCCTATGTTGTCACTTTCATATACTAGTGGGGATTTTTCATTATAGAACTTGGCTTGTATATTTCAATGATGGGCTTCCTCAAATTGCCCTAGGTCTTCATGAGCAAGCAAGTTGCATGCACACCCACTTAGTTTCCTTTTGAGCTTTCATAAACTTATAGCTCTAGTGCATCTGTTGCATGGCACACTAATCACTCACATTGATATCTATTGATGGACATCTCCATAGCCTGTTAATATGCCTAGTTGATGTGAGACTATCTCCCTCTTTTTGTCTTCTCCACAACCACCATATTCTATTCCACCTATAGCGCTATGTCCATGGCTCACGATCATGTATTGCGTGAAACTTGAAAATGTTTGAGAACACCAAAAGTATGAAACATTTGCTTGGCTTGTCATCAGGGTTGTGCATGATTTGAATACTTTGTGTGATGAAGATGGAGCATAGCCAGGCTATATGATTTTGTAGGGATAAACTTTCTTTGGCCATGTTATTTTGAGAAGACATAATTGTTTATTAGTATGCTTGAAGTATTATTTTTTTATGTCAATACTGAACTTTTGTTTTGAATCTTATGGATCTGAACATTCATGCCACAATAAAGAAAAATTACATGGATAAATATGTTAGGTAGCATTCCACATCAAAAATTCTGTTTTTATCATTTACCTACTCGAGGACGAGTGGGAATTAAGCTTGGGGATGCTTGATACGTCTCCAACCTATCTATAATTTTTTATTGTTCCATGCCATTATATTGTCTGTTTTGGATGTTTTACATGCATTAATATGCTATTTAATATTATTTTGGGGACTATTGGGGAACGTAGCAGAAATTCAAAATTTTCTACGCATCACCAAGATCAATCTACGGAGATTCTAGCAACAAGAGAGGGAGAGGATGAGCATCTTCATACCCTTGAAGATCGCTAAGCGGAAGCGTTACAAGAACGCGGATGAAGGAGTCGTACTGGCGATTCGGATCGCGGTTGATTCGATCTAAGCACCGAACAACGGTGCCTCCGTTCAACACACGTACAGCCGGGACGTCTCCTCCTTCTTAATCCGGCAAGGGAGAGGAGAAGTTGAGGAGAACTCGACAAGACGACGGCATGGTGGTGATGGAGCTCGTGGTTCTCCGGCCGGGCTTCGCCTTTCACTAGGGTGGTGGAGGAGGTGTTGGAGGAGGGTGAGGGCTGCGCCAGGGGCAGGGTGCGGCTGCCCTCTCTCTCTCTCTCTCACTCACTATATATAGGGGGAAGGGAGGAGGGGGAGGCGCCCTAGGGTTCCCTAGGGGAGGGGCGGCGGCCATAGGGGAAACCCTAGATGGGTTTTGGCGCCCCCACCCCTAGGAAACTTGCCCCCCAAGCCGGGAGGGGCGGCTGCCCTAGGGGTCGCGCCCCTACCTCTCCAGGTTACGTGAGATGTGGTGGGAGGGGCGCTCAACCCCTTAGTGGGCTGATGTGCCCTCTTCCCTTGGCCCATAAGGCCTCCCAAAGCTTGCCGGGGCCTCCAAAACCCCTTTCGACATCACTGGTCATCACAGTACCCCGGAACAATTCCGAACTCCAATACCCTTCGTCCAATATACCGATCTTCACCTCCGGACCATTCCGGAGCTCCTCGTCATGTTCGGGATCTCATCCGGGACTCCGAACAACCTTTGGTAACCAGATACTATTTCCCATAACAACTCTAGCGTCACCGAACCTTAAGTGTGTAGACCCTACGGGTTCGGGAACCATGCAGAAATGACCGAGACGTTATCCGGTCAATAACCAACAGCAGGATCTGGATACCCATGTTGGCTCCCACATGTTCCACGATGATCTCATCGGATGAACCATGATGTCAAGGATTCAAGCAATCCCGTATGCAATTCCCTTTGTCTAGCGGTATTGTACTTGCCCGAGATTCGATCGTCGGTATGCCGATACCTTGTTCAATCTCGTTACCGGCAAGTCTCTTTACTCGTTCCGTAACACATCATCCCGTGATCAACCCCTTGGTCACATTGTGCACATTATGATGATGTCCTACCGAGTGGGCCCAGAGATACCTCTCCGTCACACGGAGTGACAAATCCGATCTCGATTCGTGCCAACCCAACAGACACTTTCGGAGATACCCGTAGTGCACCTTTATAGCCACCCGATTCGTTGTGACGTTTGGTACACCCAAAGCATTCCTACGGTATCCGGAGTTGCACAATCTCATGGTCTAAGGAAATGATACTTGACATTAGAAAAGCTTTAGCATACGAACTACACGATCTTTGTGCTAGGCTTAGGATTGGGTCTTGTCCATCACATCATTCTCCTAATGATGTGATCCCGTTATCAACGACATCCAATGTCCATGGTCAGGAAACCGTAACCATCTATTGATCAACGAGCTAGTCAACTAGAGGCTTACTAGGGACATGGTGTTGTGTATGTACCCACACATGAATCTGAGTTTCCTATCAATACAATTATAGCATGGATAATAAACGATTATCATGAACAAGGAAATATAATAATAATAACTAATTTATTATTGCCTCTAGGGCATATTTCCAACAGTCTCCCACTTTCACTAGAGTCAATAATCTAGTTCACATCGCCATGTGATTAACACTCACAGGTCACATTGCCATGTGATCAACATCCAAAGAGTTTACTAGTGTCACTAAACTAGTTCACATCATCATGTGATTAAGACTCAATGAGTTCTGGGGTTTGATCATGTTTTGCTTGTGGGAGAGGTTTTAGTCAACGGGTCTGCAACATTCAGATCCATATGCACTTCGCAAATCTCTAGGTCATATTGTAAATGCTGCTTCCTCGCTCCACTTGAAGTTGTTCCAAATGGTTGCTCCACTATACGTATACGGTTTGCAACTCAGAGTCACTCGGATAGGTGTTAAAGCTTGCATCGACGTAACCCTTTACGCCAAACTCTTTATCACCTCCATAATCGAGAAACATGTCCTTATTTACTCCAAGGACAATTCTTACATTGTCCAATGATCCATTCCTGGATCATTCTTGTACCCCTTGACTGACTCATGGCAAGGCACACTTCCGGTGCGGTACACAGCATAGCATACTATAGAGCCTACGCCTGAAGCATAGGGGACGACCTTCGTTCTTTCTCTCTCTTCTGTCGTGGTCGAGCTTTAACTCTTAACTTCATACCTTACAACTCATGCAAGAACTCCTTATTTGACTGATCCATCTTGAACACCTTCAAGATCATGTCAAGGTGTGTGCTCATTTGAAAGTACCATTTAGCGGTTTTTGATCTATCCTCATAGATCTTGATGCTCAATGTTCAAGCAGCTTAATCCAGGTTTTCTATTGAAAAACACTTTTCAAATAACCCTATATGCTTTCCAGAAATTCAACATCATTTCTCATCAACAATATATCAACAACATATACTCATCAGAAATTCTATAGTGCTCCCACTCACTTCTTTGGAAATACAAGTTTCTCATAAACTTTGTATAAACCCAAAATCTTGAACTTGTCAGCCTCACCCAAGTCAACTCCTTGAACTTGTCGGAAAACATCTTAACGACAAGTCGAGCTTTCTTAATGGTGATACTTACCATCATTGTTCGTCTTCCTTTTAAAATCCATACATGCCCAATAGCCTTACGACCATCAAGTAGTTCTTCCAAAGTCTACACTTTGTTTTCATACATGGATCCTCTCTCGGATTTTATGGCCTCGAGCCATTTTTCAGAATCCGGGCCCACCATCACTTCTCCATAGCTCGTAGGTTCATTGTTGTCTAGCAACATGACCTTCAAGACATGATTACTGTACCACTCTGAAGTAGTACGCATCCTTGTCACCCTACGAGGTTCGGTAGTGACTTGATCCAAGTTTCATGATCACCATCATCAACTTCCACTTCAATTGATGTAGGTGCCACAGAACAACTTCCTCGTGCCTCGCTACATACCGTTGAAGTGATGGTTCAATAACCTCATCAAGTCTCCACCATCCTCCCACTCAATTCTTTCGAGAGAAACTTTTTTCGAGAAAGGACCCGTTTCTAGAAACAGTCACTTTTGCTTCCGGGTCTGAAATAGGAGGTATACCCAACTGTTTTTGGGTGTCCTATGAAGATGCATTTATCCGCTTTGGGTTCAAGCTTATCAACCTGAAATTTTTTCACATAAGCGTCGCAGCCCCAAGCTTTCAAGAAACGACAGCTTAGGTTTATCCAAACCATAGTTCATACGGTGTCATCTCAACGGAATTATGTGGTGCCCTATTTAAAGTGAGTGCGGTTGTCTCTAATGCCTAACCCATGAACGATAGTGGTAATTCGATAAGAGACATCATGGTACGCACCATATCCAATAGGGTGCAACTATGATGTTCGGACACACCATCTATGGTGTTCCAGGCGGTATTAATTGTGAAACAATTTCCACAATGTCTTAATTGCGTGCCAAAACTCATAACTCAGATATTCATCTCTATGATCATATCATAGACATTTTATCCTCTTGTCACGAAGATCTTCAACTTCACCCTGAAATTACTTGAACCATTCAATAATTCAGACTTGTGTTTCATCAAGTAAATATACTCGATATCTACTCAAATCATCCGTGAAGTAAGAACATAACGATATCCATTTGCGTGCCTCGGCACTCATTGGACTGCACACATCAAAATGTATTACTTCCAACAAGTTGCTTTCTTGTTCCATTTCAGAAAACGAGGCTCTCGGTCATCTTGCCCATATGGTATGATTTGCATGTCTCAAGTGATTCAAAATCAAGTGAGTCCAAGCGGTCCATCTGCATGGAGTTTCTTCATGCATATACACCGATAGACATGGTTCGCATGTCTCAAACTTTTCAAAAAGCGAGTGAGTCCAAAGATCCATCAACATGGAGCTTCTTCATACGTTATACCAATATGACTTACATGGCGATTGCCACAAGTAGGTGGTACTATCATTACTATCTTATATATTTTGGCATGAACATGTGTATCACTACGATCGAGATTTAATAAACCATTCATTTTAGGTGCAAGACCATTGAAGGTATTATTCAAATAAACAGAGTAACCATTATTCTCCTTAAATGAATAATCGTATTGCGATAGACATAATCCAATCATGTCTATGCTCAACGCAAACACCAAATAACAATTATTTAGGTTTAACACCAATCTCAAAGGTAGAGGGGCGTGCGATGCTTGATCATATCAACCTTGGAAACACTTCCAACACATATCGTCAGCTCACCTTTAGCTAGTCTCCTTTTATTCCGTAGCTTTTATTTCGAGTTACTAGCACTTAGCAACCGAACCGGTATCTAATACCCTGGTGCTACTAGGAGTACTAGTAAAGTACACATTAACATAATGTATATCCAATATACTTCCGTCAACCTTGCCTGCCTTCTTATCTACCAAGTATCTAGGGTGATTCTGCTTTAGTGTCTGTTCCTCTCATTACAGAAGCACTTAGTCTCGGGTTTGGATTCAACCTTGGGTTTTCACTAGAGCAGCAACTGCTTTGCCGTTTCATGAAGTATCCCTTCTTGCCCTTGCCCTTCTTGAAACTAGTGGTTTTACTAACCATCAACAATTGATGCTCCTTCTTGATTTCTACTTTCGCGGCGTCAAACATCGTGAATACTTCAAGGATCATCATATCTATCCTTGATATGTTATAGTTCATCACGAAGCTCTAGCGGCTTGGTGGCAGTGACTTTGGAGAAACATCACTATCTCATCTGGAAGATCAACTCCCACTCGATTCAAGTGATTGTTGTACCCAGACAATCTGAGTATAAGCTCAACGATTGAGATATTCTCACTTAGTTTGTAGGCTAGAAAACTCGTCGGAGGTCTCATACCTCTTGACGTGGGCACGAGCCTGAAATCCCAATTTCAGCTCTTGGAACATCTCATATGTTCTGCGACATTTCAAAAATGTCTTTGGTGCCTCAATTCCAAACCATTTAACATTACCGAACTATCATGTAGTCATCAAAATGTGTATGTCAGATGTTCGCAACATCCACAGACCACGTTCGAGGTCCAGCACACCGAGCGGTGCATTAAGGACATAAGCCTTCTACTGTCCGCATAATTGCTACTGTCAACTTTCAACTATATTTTCTCTAGGAACATATCTAAAACAGTAGAACTAAAACGCGAGCTATGACATAATTTGCAAAGGGCTTTTGACTATGTTCAGGATAATTTAAGTTCATATAATGAACTCCCACTCAGATAGACATCCCTCTAGTAATCTAAGTGATTACATGATCCGAGTCAACTAGGCCGTGTCCGATCATCACGTGAGACGGACTAGTCATCATCGGTGAACATCTTCATGTTGATCGTATCTACCATACGACTCATGCTCGACCTTTCGGTCTCTTGTGTTCCGAGGCCATGTCTGTACATGCTAGACTCGTCAAGTCAACCTAAGTGTTTCGCGTGTGTAAATCTATCTTACACCCGTTGTATGTGAACGTTAGAATCTATCACACCCGATCATCACGTGGTGCTTCAAAACAACGAACTTCCATAGCGGTGCACGATTAGGGGAACACTTTCTTGAAATTATAATGAGGGATCATCTTATTTACTACCGTCGTTCTAAGGAAATAAGATGCATAAACATGATAAACATCACATGCAATCAAATAGTGACATGATATGGCCAATATCATTTTGCTCCTTTTGATCTCCATCTTCGGGGCTCCATGATCATCATTGTCACCGGCATGACACCATGATCTCCATCATCATGATCTCCATCATCGTGTCTCCATGAAGTTGTCTCACCAACTATTACTTCTACTACTATGGCTAATGGTTTAGCAATGAAGTAAAGTAATTACATGGCGTTATTCAGTGACACACAGGTCATACAATAAATAAAGACAACTCCTATGGCTCCTGCCGGTTGCCATACTCATCGACATGCAAGTCGTGATTCCTTTTACAAGAACATGATCAATCTCATACATCACATATCATTTATCACATTCTTTTTGGCCATATCACATCACATAGCATACCCTGCAAAAACAAGTTAGACGTCCTCTAATTGTTGTTTGCATGTTTTCTGATGGCTGCTATGGGTTTCTAGCAAGAACGTTTCCTACCTACGCAAAACCACAACGTGATATGTCAATTGCTATTTACCCTTCATAAGGACCCTTTTCATCGAATCCGATCCGACTAAAGTGGGAGAGGCGGCAACCGCTAGCCACCTTATGCAACAAGTGCATGTCAGTCGGTGGAACCTGTCTCACGTAAGTGTACGTGTAAGGTCGGTCCAGGCCGCTTCATCCCACAATACCGTCGAAAGATTGGACTAGTAACGGTAAGCATATTGAACAAAATCAACGCCCACAACAACTTGTGTTCTACTCGTGCATAGAATCTATGCAATAAACCTGGCTCTGACAACACTGTTGGGGAACGTAGCAGAAATTCAAAATTTTCTACGCATCACCAAGATCAATCTATGGAGATTCTAGCAACAAGAGAGGGAGAGGATGAGCATCTTCATACCCTTGAAGATCACTAAGCGGAAGCGTTACAAGAACACGGATGAAGGAGTCGTACTCGCAGCGATTCAGATCGCGGTTGATTCCGATCTAAGCACCGAACAACGGTGCCTCCGTGTTCAACACACGTACAGCCGGGGCGTCTCCTCCTTCTTGCTCCAGCAAGGGAGAGGAGAAGTTGAGGAGAACTCCGACAACCCGACGGCATGGTGGTGATGGAGCTCGTGGTTCTCCAGCGAGGCTTCGCCAAGCACTACGGTGGTGGTGGTGGTGTGGGCGGCGGGCGTGGGCGGCGCCCGGGGACGGGTGCGGCGGCCCTCTCTCTCTCTCACTATATCTCGGGGGAAGGGAGGAGGGGGAGGCGCCCTCGGGTTCCCTAGGGGAGGGGCGGCGGCCATAGGGGAAACCCTAGATGGGTTTTGGCGCCCCCACCCCCTAGGAAACTTGCCCCCCAAGCCGGGAGGGGCGGCTGCCCTAGGGGTGGCGCCCCCACCTCTCCAGGTTATGTGAGATGGGGTGGAAGGGGCGCTCAGCCCCTTAGTGAGCTGATGTGCCCTCTCCCTTGGCCCATAAGGCCCCCAAAGCTTGCCGGGCCTCCAAAACCCCTTTCGGACACGCTGGTCATCACACAGTACCCCGGAACAATTCCGGACTCCAATACCCTTCGTCCAATATATCGATCTTCACCACCGGACCATTCTGGAGCTCCTCGTCATGTCCGGGATCTCATCCGGGACTCCGAACAACCTTCGGTAACCACATACTATTTCCCATAACAACTTTAGCGTCACCGAACCTTAAGTGTGTAGACTCTACGAGTTCGGGAACCATGCAGACATGACCGAGACGTTCTCCGGTCAATAACCAACAGCGGGATCTAGATACCCATGTTGGCTCCCACATGTTCCACGATGATCTCATCGGATGAACCACGATGTCAAGGATTCAAGCAATCCCGTATGCAATTCCCTTTGTCTAGCGGTATAGTACTTGCCGAGATTCGATCGTCGGTATGCCGATACCTTGTTCAATCTCGTTACCGGCAAGTCTCTTTACTCGTTCCGTAGCACATCATCCCGTGATCAACCCCTTGGTCACATTGTGCACATTATGATGATGTCCTACCGAGTGGGCCCAGAGATACCTCTCCGTCACACGGAGTGACAAATCCCATTCTTGATTCATGCCAACCCAATGTACACTTTCGGAGATACCCGTAGTGCACCTTTATAGCCACCCGATTACGTTGTGGACGTTTGGTACACCCAAAGCATTCCTCTCGGTATCCGGAGTTGCACAATCTCATGGTCTAAGGAAATGATACTTGACATTAGAAAAGCTTTAGCATCTGAACTACGATCTTTGTGCTAGGCTTAGGATTGGGTCTTGTCCATCACATCATTCTCCTAATGATGTGATCCCATTATCAACGACATCCAATGTCCATGGTCAGGAAACCGTAACCATCTATTGATCAACGAGCTAGTCAACTAGAGGCTTACTAGGGACATGGTGTTGTCTATGTACCCACACATGTATCTGAGTTTCCTATCAATACAATTATAGCATGGATAATAAACGATTATCATGAACAAGGAAATATAATAATAATAACTAATTTATTATTGCCTCTAGGGCATATTTCCAACAGGGACTAATCTATTAACCTAGTGTAGCGACCCGACCTCAGACGGTCAAGCCTTCCGTATCTGTACATGCCATCCACGGATCAAGATCTTTGGCACACCACAGTACATCAATGTATATATCAAAGTGCAATCACATGTATAAATAACGTAAAATGATATATACCTCATAAGTCTCAGTGGAAACAAACAATCGGGTGTGGAATCCCATCAACGCCATCGGCAAGTTGAGTGTAGACCGTAACCCTGTATCGTACTCTTACTGTTCGGAAAAATATCGCAACATGAGACGTTGCAGCCGTGTAGGTCAAGACATTGAATGTACCGGCAAGATCACAACATGAGAAAGCGAGATGATAATACTATTCTATATGCAATATGGCTTTGTGGCTCTGTATGCGATGTTTTTTGCGTACAAGCTGGTTTTATTTTCCCTACAACAAAGGAATATTAGGAGTCTGTACTATGGAGTTTTCTATCATGACATGGTTCCGCCAACCGATGTCTCATAGCCCAAATCATCATAAGTTGCCCCCAATTAAGTTATCAGTCCGGTGTTGAGATATCCGAAATAGATCCAAGTCCAGAGGCTCAAATTGTCCGTAACCGGGGACACGGCTAATCGATTAGGTTTAAACCCTCTGCAGAGGTTTGTACACTTTACCCGCAAGATTCGATCCCTCTCTTTACGTTCTCGCACTTGAGGTGTTTGAGAACAAGATGACCGAAACATGGACTTCCGAAGAGTTCCTCCGACCACCGTCCGGTGCTCATCCAATCCTCTAGTAGTTCTACATCTGCTAGCACCGTCCCAGCCAGATTCACCACTAAGGTCAACCAAGCGAGCCCATAGTGACTTGCGGTTGCACAGGTAAGCTTCCGGGCATGAAGTATTCTTCCGTCTCTTTGAGTGCAGGTGAAGCTTTCCGCAAGATGTCATGGCGCTTCTCCATGCATCCCGCCAACCACTGGTTTCTCCAGGTGCCCGTCAACCATCCTTCACCCAATAGTGTGTATTGAATTCTTGTCTCGAGTCTTGAAGTCTTGAGGCCTTGAAGATGCATCCTTGCAGATTCCATCATGGAGTTGTCGTCATTGGCGTAGATCCTCCATTCTCACACCACTCCCTAGCACTCATACCAACCCCGTCTACTATAGCGTAGCATTAAAATAAATAACGTCCTGGGCTTGGTAATAGGGTGATGTGTTCCTACCTCATGCATACTACTCAACTACAAGGATTCAATATCACTCTTTGGAGGGATTGTTGCGAAGATGACACTAGATGCAATAAAATACATAGGTATGAAAAACATGGTCAAAGTGAACTTGCACGGTATGTTGATGAAGATATAAACGCTCTCGTAATAAAGACTTGGTAGAACTATTCGTCACTCCGTTGAAAATCTATATTAAAGCGGACAATCATATAAGCAATCATCCTAGCAATCAATTCTATCAATCATAACAATACTCAATCAAAATAAAAGCAACAAAGAAAACCAAAGTCGAAAACCAAAGGAAAACCTTCAAAGAAAAATTCAAGGAAAAACTAGTGGTGACCAACTCACGTAAATCTTAACATAACATCACTAAATTACTCTAATATTTTTTCTACAGCAAAGAAAACATAAATCTAATAAAATAACAGAAAATAAATTACTAATTTAATAACTAACAAAAAGAACTAATATAAAACTACTATAACCATCTAGTTAATACTAGAACAAATATAGCAACTAGCAAAACACTAAGACAACTATAACAGCAAATCATTTATTAAAACATTAATAAACTATACTAAATAAATATAACAACTAATGTGTTCACAAATAACAGAAACAAAAACAATATAACTTGAAGTGGAAAAAGAATTACTTTTAAAAGTAATAAAACTATTTTTATCCACTATCACTATGAACTAAACAAGCAATTACAAAAACAGTAGCTAAACACTAATAAATAACTACAAAAATTTATCTACTGTAGCTAAACATAAACATATAACAACAAGTGAAAATCTACACAAGGAATGAACTAAAAATAATTAAAAACAATAATTACATAACTAAAACAACTATATAAGCAAAACAGTACTGTTTCTACTAAAAGTCTAACTTAAAATACTCCAAAATTACCAAACTAAATCCTACAGCTAAACAATATCACAAGTGACCAGGAGCAAAAAGAATTAATTAAAAACCTATTTTTAAACTCAAGTTATGGCTAAAATACTAATCTGAACAAAATTTATCAAATTCAAATTTAAACTACTCAAATTTGAAATCCCGAGACACTACCAGAAACTTCAGCAAATTTGTGACACATAGCAATTGGAATCACTCAAAAATACTAAAAACTCTAAAAGATATGAATTTTCTAAGATTGCTATTTTCTGAAAAAAATGAATTACAGGATTTCGTGGATCTCACCGGAGTAGTCGTCGGAGTTGGGGAAGAAGATCGGATCCGATGTTGCGGTTGATCCTAGAGGAAAGGAGATCACGGGACGGTGGAGAGGAGATCATATAAACCTCAGGAGAGGTCGAGGGCGCGGCGGCGGCACTTGGCGGCGGCGGTGGTGCTGCACTGCTGCTGCTGCGGAGAGGAGAGGAGAGGTGTTGATTTGATGTGTTGGAGGGGGATGCTTGGGTATTTATATTGGGGAGGGGAGGGCTTTGCTTGGGGTAGGGGACAAGAAATAGACTAGGATTAGGAAACAAAAAGGAAAAGATCTAGAAACAAATCGGAATAAACGGAAGTAGGAAAAGAGTCCTACTAGGAAAGGAAAAGGAAAAGGAAAGGAGCGGCTCCCTCACGGCTCCCTGCTTGTGGCGTGGGCGTTGGCCTTGGGCCTTGGCCCTTGGCCCGGCGGGGCGCAGTGAATTTTTTTTTATTGACAGAGACAACAAAACAAAAATAAATAAAAAATTTATATAGGCATATAATATATCAAAATTTTCAGAAAAAGATTTTCTACAACATGAACACTATTTTAGCTTCAAATAAAATACACACAAATTTTAATAATTCACACAGTGCTACCGGTCCAATAAAATCCAATAAAAATCATTTTTAAAATACCAAAATGACTTCAAATTAATTTCTCTCCAATTTTCTGATGTAGGGAATCATGTTATCCTATTTTCCATATATTTTGTTTTTGGAGAAAAATAATTTGAATAAAACTCAAATAACTCCAAATTGGAAATAAATTCAAAAGAACTTTGAATTTAATTCTTTTAAAACTCCCAACTCATATTTCATTTAATTTGAAGAAGTCATTTTATCTTCTCTCGTGAAAATCATTGAGTTGCATAAAGTTTCAGAATTGGAAATATTTTCCAAATGAAATTCAAATATTTTCAACACCCCTTGTCATTTAAATAAATGGAAGAAGTCATGTCATCTTCTCTCCGTGGTTTTGTGATGAAAAGAATTTGAATTCCCGAAGATCATAAAAGCAAAAATGAAAGTTTGGGAAAGTCCTTTTATTCCCTCTCATTCAACTTTCAAAAAGTTTCAAATTCACTTACTTTCAGTCAATCAATCAAACAATCAACCAAAACTATCTATGTGTTTATAACATTCCAAAATTTAGAATTTTGGGATGTTACACCTAGAGCCCAGTTTCTATTTTTTCCTTGTTTCTGAGCTTCTCAGAAAAGGAATACACTGAGTCCAAACGGAATAAAACTTCACGATGATTTTTCTTGGACCAAAAGACACCCAGGATACTTGGAGTGCAAGTCAGAAGAGCCACGAGGCGGCGACAAGGGTGGAGGGCGCGCCCCCCTACCTTGTGGGCCCCTCGATGACCCTTGACCTAGATCTTCCTCCTATATATTCACATATATTCCCAAACCACCAGAAGCATCCACGAAAATACTTTTCCACCGCTACAACCTTCTGTTCCCGTGAGATCCCATCTTGGGGCCTTTTCCGGCATCCTGCCGGAGGGGGATTCGATCATGGAGGGCTTCTACATCAACTCTATTGCCCTTCCGATGAAGCGTGAGTAGTTTACCACAAACCAACGGGTACATAGCTAGTAGCTAGATGGCTTCTTCTCTCTCTTTGATTCTCAATACCATGTTCTCCTCGATGTTCTTGGAGATCTATCTGATGTAATCTTCTTTTGCGGTGTGTTTATCGAGATCCGATTGTAACGCCCTCGATGCGGCTATATCTCCCACGTGTCGAAGCACGACTTAGAGGCATAACCGCATTGAAAGCAATGTCGCAAGTGAGGTAATCTTCACACAACCCATGTAATACATAAGGGAAAGAGATACGTAGTTGGCTTACAATCGCCACTTCACACAATACATGAGTAAAGCATTACATCATACAGATACAATCAAGGTCCGACTACGGAACCAAAATAAAAGAAGACTACCCCAAATGCTACACAGATCCCAAAATCGTCCCAACTGGGCTCCACTACTGATCAACTGAAACGAAACAACATAATGAACAGGATCTTCATCGAGCTCCTCCTTGAGCTCGGATGCGTCACCTGCACGGTTTCATCGGCACCTGCAAACTGGTTTGGTAGAATCTGTGAGTCACGGGGACTCAGCAATCTCACACCCGCGAGATCAAGACTATTTAAGCTTATAGGTAGGACAGAGTTGTGAGGTGGAGCTGCGACAGCGACTATCATATATGGTGGCTACATTCACAAAAGAGAGCGAGAAGAGAAGCAAGGCACGGTCGTGAAGTTAGTAGCGATCAAGAAGTGATCCTGAAACTACTTACG
Source organism: Aegilops bicornis (assembly GCA_021605145.1). Taxonomy (NCBI): domain Eukaryota; kingdom Viridiplantae; phylum Streptophyta; class Magnoliopsida; order Poales; family Poaceae; genus Aegilops; species Aegilops bicornis. The sequence goes on from CM038671.1 coordinate 662,943,877, forward strand.
TCAAACATAACTCCAACACCGTGTTCACTTCCCGGACTCCGCCGAGAAGAGACCATCACGGTTACACACGCGGTTGATGTATTTTAATTAAGCTCAACTTCGGGTTTTCTACAACCGGACATTAACAAATTCCCATCTGCCTCATAACCGTGGGCACGGCTTTCGAAAGATAATACCCTGCAGGGGTGTCCCAACTTAGCCCATTATAAGCTCTCACGGTCAACGAAGGATATTCCTTCTCCAGGAAGACCCGATCGATCTCGGAATCCCGGTTTACAAGACATTTCGACAATGGTAAAACAAGACCAGCAAGACCACCTTTGTCTTGACAAATCCTGATAGGAGCTGCACATATCTCGTTCTCGGGGCACACGGATAAGCTAAGCGTCACAGTACCGGCGTAATCCAAGTTGCCAAGGAATGGTCCCAAGACGGTGCTCTAGTTTGGACCAACACTCGAGGAGCACTGGCCGGGGGTAAAATAAAGATGACCCTTGAGTCTGCAGAACCCAAGGGAAAAAGGCTTAGGTGGCAAATGGTAAAACCAAGGTTGGGCCTTCTTTGGAGGAGTCTTATTCAAAGCGAACTGTCAAGGGGTCCCATAAATCACCCAACCGTGTAAGGAGCATAAAATCCGGGAACATAACACCGGTATGGCCGGAAACTAGGGCGGCAAGAGTGGAACAAAACACCAGGCATAAGGCCGAGCCTTCCACCCTTTACCAAGTATATAGATGCATTAATTAAATAAGAGATATTGTGATATCCCAAAATAATCATGTTCCAGCATGGAGCAAACTTTAACTTCACCTGCAACTAGCAACGCTATAAGAGGGGCTGAGCAAAGCGGTAACATAGACAAACAACGGTTTGCTAGGAAAGGATGGTTAGAGGCTTGACATGGCAACATGGGAGGCATCATATAGCAAGTGGTAGGCATCGTAGCATAGGCATAGCAAAAGAGCGAGCATCTAGCAAGCAAAGATAGAAGTGATTTCGAGGGTATGGTCATCTTGCCCAAATCCCGCAAGGAAGAAGAACGAGTCCATGAAGAAGTCAAGCGGACGAAGTCGAGCGAATCCTCACAACTCGAGCGAAACCGAAGCTAACGAGAGAAGCAACCCGGAAACAAACAAACAACATGGTAAACCAACAAGAACAAACATGGCATGATGCACAACCAAATATGATGCATGTCCGGTTTAAAAAGCATGGCATGGCAATATGCAACAAACAATACTACAAATTAAGTGGAGCTCAATATGCAACGACTTGCATATTGACGAAACACCACATCAACTATTTAGTTTAATCTCGTTTAAACTACTCAACAAAATTAAATGTTGGTTAACATGGCAAGAGGTGAAGCATAATAAAACTACCTATCTAGGCAAGTTTAAATGAGACCGGAACCACAAACAACAATTCCGGAAAATCCTCATGTCCATATTTCGAATTTGGTACTGTTCTGCCCTATACACAATTTTAGAGTTGTTAAACAGGAAAATAAAGTCCACCATGTTAAACTAGGCATTTTTCCACCCCATTTACATATAAAGTTTATTAAAATTGGAGCTACGGTTATTTAGTTATGAAATAAATCATTTTAGCATGGCATTTAAGCAAATTTAAACAAACAACATTTTAAACATCTCAAACATGGATGAAAGCAGCATATTATGAAACTAGATATAATTACAAGCATTTTACATGTTTAACTCATTTTAATCCGATGCACTGTTTGTGAGATATTATATGCATGATGCTTAGGGGTTTTTCTGTAAAACATCAGATCCTGGAATAATAGCTAAATCGTTCATGGGGAAAAAAACACGGATAGGGCCGAATCTGGTCAGCCCAAAAGTGCACAGGAGAGGGGGCGGGGCTGCTCACCCTGGGCCAAGGCCCGGTCGGTGTGGCTGGCTTGGCGCGGGGAGATGGAGGGCGAGCTGGGCCTTGGCGCTGAGGCAGGCCAGGTGCACGACGGGGAGGGCGTGGTCAACGCTCGGAACGAGCAGCTGCTGCTCTCGTTTCTGAAGAACACAAGCAGAGCAGCAGGACCATGGCCATGGAGAGGAAGACGCAGGGGGGTCCTGGCGACCGAATCGGCGGGAACCGGCGGGAACGGAGCACGGGGAGGCGCCAGGGTCCAAATCCGGCCAAGAGAGGCGGGGACCGGGGCTCGGGCGCGGGGCACAGCCATCCATGGCGGCGGCGGCGGACTTGAAGAGGCCGAGGTCAACGAGCGAGGGGCTCGTCTACGGGACCTGCTAGCGAGGTTCGATGAAGGCGGCGGAGGCAAGAGTGATGACTGAGCGTGTATCCGGGGGAAGTTGACGGAGGACGACTGGATCCAGTGGCCGAACGGCGGGGACGTACAACGGCAAGGGCGAAGGCGACAACGAGGTTCCATGGCCTTCGGGAGGCAGCGGACGAACAGGGCGAGGCGGAGGTCAGGCGGGAGTCGCGGGCTCCAGGTCCAGCGCTGGCACGAGATGAAGGAGGTCGGCGCGGCTTGAAGACAGCGGCTCCATGGCCTCCTGTTCGAACATGCGGAGAAAGACAGAGAGAGATGAGACAGGGAAGGAAGAAGGGAAAAAAGGAGGTAGCGCGAGGGACTGGCCTGGAGGTTGTGCTGTTGCTGCGGGCTCGAGGCGAAGCAGAGGAGGCCGCGAGACGAGGTGGAGCAGCGCTGGTTGGCTGGTGGCTGATATCGAGGAGGGGAGGATTTGGATCTGGGAAGATCCCGAGGTGGAAGGAGAGACCGGGTGGAGTGGCGGCGTGGTGATGGGATGGATGGGACATCTCCCTAGATTTTAGGGTTGGTCTTTATATAGCAAGTGGATTTTGGGTAGAGGTCCAATTGGACCCTCCGATTTAGATCGGGTGGTCGAGAAAAATAGGCTAGGGAGTCCAATAAACAAAAGCGAAGATGTTTTATAGATGTTAGGGGATGAACCGAATGCAATGGTGATGACCGAGCAGGTTGAGTTCGGGTAAGTTTCGGACACGCTGCGAGGGTGCTTTGCGGTGGCAAGAGAGGTTACGTGGTTGTGCAGAGAGGTAATCGAAAACACGGTTGGTCTCGGAACGGTCAACGAACGCATAGCGGAGAGAAGCGAGGCGGCAACTTCTGGCGGATGCATGTTTTATGAAAACATGCAGATGCAATGCGCAAGATGCTATGAGATGAGATGCACGACATGAACACAATGCAAAACAACAGACAAAACCCAACCACGGAGGAAAAAACATATCACATCTCCGGAAAAGGCAAGAGTTGGAGTTACGAATATGGAAAGTTGGATCCGGGGCGTTACACCGATGAATTGTGGATTTATGATCAACTTATCTATGAATATTGTTTGAATCTTCTTTGAATTCTTTTATGCATGATTTTATATCTTTGTAATTCTCTTCGAACTATCGGTTTAGTTTGGCCAACTAGATTGGTTTTTCTTGCAATGGGAGAAGTGCTTAGCTTTGGGTTCAATCTTGCGGTGTCCTCACTAAGGGAGTCCTGGACTAGGGGGTGTCCGGATAGCCGAACTATCATCACGGCCGGACTCCAAGACTATGAAGATACAAGATTGAAGACTTCGTCCCGTGTCCGGATGGGACTTTCCTTGGCGTGGAAGGCAAGCTTGGCGATACGGATGTGTAGATCTCCTACCATTGTAACCGACTATGTGTAACACTAACCTATCCGGTGTCTATATAAACCAGAGGGTTTTAGTCCGTAGGACAGAACAACAATCATACCATAGGCTAGCTTCTAGGGTTTAGCCTCCTTGATCTCGTGGTAGATCTACTCTTGAACTACCCATATCATCAATATTAATCAAGCAGGAGTAGGGTATTACCTCCATCGAGAGGACCCGAACATGGGTAAAAACATCGTGTCCCTTGTCTCCTGTTACCATCCGCCTAGACGCACAGTTCGGGACCCCCTACCCGAGATGCGGCGGTTTTGACACCGACATTGGTGCTTTCATTGAGAGTTCCTCTATGTCGTCACCGATAGGCCCGATGGCTCCTTCGATCATCAACAACGACGCGGTCCAGGGTGAGACTTCTCTCCCCGGACAGATCTTCGTATTCGGCGGCTTTGCACTGCGGGCCAATTCGCTTGGCCATATGGAGCAGATCGAAAGTCACGCTCCTGGCCATCAGGTCATATTTGGAAGCTTGAATTGTACGGCCGACATCTACGGAGACTTGATCTTCGACGGATCCGAGCCACAGCCAAGCGAGCCGCACTGTCTCGATGGGCATGACCTAACTCTGCCGCCCGAGCGAGTGTCACGGAGGTCAAGCACTAGTGTCCGCTCCGAACATTGATTCGGAGCCGATCTCGCCGATCGAGGATGGTTGGTTGGACGCCACCTCGGAGGCTGAAATCTTTACGGTGATTAAGCCGAACACAATCCCTCTCCTTTGCAAAGACCGTGACTCCCGGGTGCCGGACTCCTTTCCGGACTCCGAACCCTCCGCGCCCCTGCCAATCGAATCCGATCGGGCGCCGGTCATGGAGTTCACTGCCGCGGACATCTTTCAGCACTCGCCCTTTGGCGACATCCTGAATTCACTAAAGTCTCTCTCTTTATCCAGAGAGCCATGGCCGGACTATGGTCGGGAAGGTCGGGATGCGGACGACGAAGAAATTCAACGCCCACCCACCACCCACTTTCAGAGGCATCACGAAGCTTACACGACGTGCTCGATTTCGACCCTGAAGACATCGACGGTATGGACGATGATGTAGGAGACAACCATGAAACAGCGCCTATAGGATGCTGGACAACCACCTCATCCCATGATGTATACATGGTGGATACACCTAAAGGAAATGAAGACGAGGAACAACGGGACGCTACGAAGGATAAATCCCTCGAAAAGCAGTCAAAACGGCAACGTAAACGCCGAACCAAGTCCCGCCTCCACAAAGACCCAGCCATAGAGCATGGCGAACCGGTGGACGACGAACAAGCTATCGAACAACCCATCCCCGACGAAGACAACGGTCCGGACGATCTCACGCCGGACAAACTGTTGGAGCAAAATAACCTCCAGAATAGGCTCGTCGCCACTGCGCGTAGCCTGAAAAAGCAGAAGCGGAAGCTCAAAACAGCGGAAGATGCACTCCAGATTAGTTGGAGCAAAGTATTCAACACCGCAGACAAATACGGCGACAGTCGCCGAACAAAGAGCTACCCAAAAAGAAAGCTACTGCCCGAATTCGACGAGGAGGCCTTAGAGCCCCCACAATCAAAAAGTAAGAAGGCCACCCGGTCGGATGGACGACCCCACGGCAAAAAGAGAGCGGCAAATGGCGCCAAGACACAAGCCGATATGCGACCGCATAAGGATTCACATCAAAAGGATGGCCCGATTAGGTCCATCTATGGGCCAAGAAAGCAAGCTCTTCAAAGGAATGCAACACGCCAAATATCCGAACATCACGGCACACCCAAATACAGGGGCGCCGCACATCCCCTATGTTTCACCGATGAGGTACTAGATCACGAATTTCCGGTGATTCAAACCCGTAAACATAGAGGCATACGACGGAACAACAGACCACGAGTGCGGATTGAGGATTACATCCTCCACATACATATGGCTAGAGGAGATGATCTCCACGCCATAAAATACTTACCCTCAAACTCAAAGGGCCAGCTCGGCATTGGCTTAAAAGCCTCCCGAAAATACCATTGGAAGCTGGGAGGAGCTCGAGGATGCGTTTGGGCAAATTTTCGGGGACCTATGTCCGCCCTCCGGATCTGAGCGATCTAAGTCACATAACTCAACAGCCCGGAGAGTCAGCTCGGAAATTCTGGAACAGGTTCCTTACTAAAAAGAACCAAATAGTCGACTGTCTGGACGCCGAAGCCATAGCAGCCTTCAAACACAATGTCTGAGACGAATGGCTCGCCAGACACCTCGGCCAAGAAAAGCCAAGAACAATGGCCGCATACTGCTAGAAGTTGTGTTCGGTTCATCCGACAACTTCCGTCGCGAAAAGTTAATCTTCCATGTCGCCCCGTTTAAAAGTAGCCATCAAGCACTATTGGGACACGAAGCTTTCGCCCGCTTTAATGCAATACCGCATTATGCATCTCTTACACTTAAAATGCCCGGTCCACGCGGCATCATCTCATTAAAAGGGAGTATTAAGTGTTACTTGAGCACGGAGGAACGTGAGACTGCCTTGACAGCCCCACACCTATCCGGCTCCGCTAGCCAAAGAACCTGAACAGGTCATGCAAACCCCGGACACGGCTAGACGAGTCCGACGCCTACTAGCAGCATACCCCCATACAAGGGGCTGCATGCACGTACAACAAGAGACAATAAAGCTCAATTTTCTTCACTACTTCGAATCGTACTATGTTTATTTAATATAAAGTACATCTTTTGCACGATCCTTTTTCTTTTAAACTAAGTTCCTCTCTTTTACAGATGAACAACGTGCTACACCCGTCCAGGATACGGCTGCGCGGAGACACAGCGCAGACGTGCAGTAGGGACCCGTTGCAAGGATTCTTTTCAGATTAAGACCCTGCGTAAACCTTTTTCAATGTCTCTTGTTGATATACATCCCCCGGTTTCTTACTATAATCGAGGAGGAGGCTGGCGTTTTGGCATTGGCCGCACCAGAATTTTTGCGCGTACCTGGACACCAGGGGCTTAGGGCATTATTCTGCCCGTTATTATAAAGACCGAATACCTTAGGGAGTATTCGGCGTCTCGAGTAGGCCTTATATGCATCAGCTCCGAATCATGTCTTTGGTAAAATGTTGGGTTTGCCCGGCTCCTGTGTTTTGCTGCCTTACGTTCCGTTTTATCGGCTAACGCGGCACCGGAGAACTATCTGCGATTGTGCCCGGTTCGCCGGGCGAGCACCTCAAAGAGAGAAAGCCGAAAACTGACTGTCATGATATAGCGAGAGACTGGTCAACCACTCGATGACTCACCGGAATGTTTAGGATTCCTCCGCATTAACGAAGGACTGGTTTTCGGTTAGGCACATACGCACCCCGAATTCGGGAGAGTGCGGTGCCCCCAGGGGCTATATAGTAGCCCCACCCTCGAACTCTTATGGCTAAGTGAAAGTGATAAAGCATTATAGTCTGGTTGCCTAGTTTGCTACGCTACCACCTCCTTAACAGGACCAAGACGTTGGATTAAGTGTGAAATAGCGCCTTCTTTGCAAACACCCCTGCACTATGTGCGTGGGGGCTGAAGCCAAGGACTGCCATCTTTCAGGTTATATATACATATACATATACGGCCGCACAGGGAGTAGTCTACTACTTAAACGCACAAGTATAAAAAGCTCTTATATTATATTGAAACATTGTTTTCACACATAATACATGTCATTTAAACATAATATCCTTCGAGCACTGCGTCTCTATTAAACGAGCGCCTGCAGACTTCCTCAAAGTAGTGCTCGGCGGTACTCGGCTTCGTCGAATTTTGGGATGCAACGTCGGTGGCCTTCATATCTGCCCAGTATGTCTTGACACGGGCCAGAACCATCCGCGCTCCCTCAATACACGCCGACCGCTTCATTGCGTTGATACGCGGTACCGCACCAAGGAACTGCTGCACTAAACCAAAATAACTCTTCGGCTGGGGTCCGCCCGCCACAAACGAATCATGACATGCTTCATGGCAAGTCCGGATAGTTGATTCAGCTCGGCCCATTCGCCAACCGATCGGTCAATGGAAGAAGACGCCCGGACTATGGAATTGCGACCAATATAGCTCTTCCCTTCAGGCCCCTTCTGGCCTCGGAAGTGCTCAATCACGTCCGCAGCGCTCGCCGCTAAGTCCAGATAAGCATCCTCCGAACTCCACAACTTGTCCAATTGAGCATACTTTGGATCCGTATATTTCCTCCGCAGCAGAAACGGTTTTCCAAATAATTGCCCCGGCCCGACTCAGCTCCTCCTTGGCAGCTCTCAAAGCCGAACGGGCATCCTTGGATTCGGCGGCGGCCTTTTTAGGCCCTCTTGCTCCGCTTTGACGCGTTCCTTTTCAAAAACCTCACGGTGATCGGTAGTATTCTTCAACCTTCCGCCATATCGGCCATTTCCTCTTTGCTTCAGCAGTGAGCAGCCCGTTCGGCTTTTAGCTCTTCGGCCGCCCTTGAAGCGGCCGCATTACTATTTCTGGCTTGCTCTTTTGCTCGGGCGAGTTCCGCCCGAAGCTCCTCCACAGAAGCGGCACCATCTGCATTAAGCATACAAATAGTAAGACATGGGCGTCAAGCTCCCTTACCAGGTGTCCGCGTAGAAGTCGCATACTTTGTGACTCGTCAAACCGTTTATTGACCAGCGCGATGCCCGCATCCGCCTCGTCAAGTTGCCGCTTTAGTTTGGCATATTCATCAGTCCGGCTGGCCACCAGACGCCCCGCCACCTGTTTAGGAGCGGCGATATGTTATAACTGAGATTTTGATCCTCGGCACGCTGTCAATTTTGACAACATACCGAGTCTTCGGGGCTACTATCTATACAGGGCGCATTCTATATGCATAACTGTCAGAAGGTACATCATTTTTGCGTACCTCGAACCCCGTCAGTAATCTTCTGACGGCTTCATGCAATCCGCTCTCGCAGATGCAATTCTTTCAATCACTATACCCATTAGAGCACGGTGATCTTCAGAGATAGCCACTCGCCCGAGCAGATCCTTCAGCTCCTCCGACCGCACACCACTTGGCGCCGGACCTTCCGGCCCCGCCGGACTTGGGGGAACCCTCCGCGACGACACCTCGGTGGTCGCCCGCCTGCATGAGGGTGCGACAGGTGGAGGCGTTTCGCTCTCCATCATCTCCAGAAGAAGATCCCCTAAAGACGAGCTCTGCTGAGAAGGGCTAAGGTCCGAACTACAAGGTACAATTTCGGTTATCTTCATAAATAAATGCAGGGGTGTTCCTTATTTTCAAGACCCCTTCTTTCTACTTATGGCTCGCTGGAGGGCTGATCCCCTTGGGGAAATAGTGCGGCTGGGTTACTTCCCAGCGCCGGACTCTCTGACGAAGATTCCTTTCCCCTCTTTGAGGCCTTGACCTCCGGATCTTCCGAAGCGGTTTAATCCCTCCTTCCTTGATAGCCTCCTTCGAAGAGGCAGTTGCTTCCCCGCTCCCCCCTTCACCTTCTTCAAAAGGCGCGGCCTTCAACATCTTGGTCAGCATGGGATCCGGCGCGGTCTCTGGGAGAGGAGCCGGACACCTTATTAACTTTGCCTTGGCTATCCACTCCTGTTCAAGAAACGGCTCCTTTAAAGGGCATATATATATGATAAATGAATGAACAGCTTGTCCGTTCTGTGACTACTTACTTGAGTATCTGGCGATTGCAGCTTAGTCCTGCGTCCTCGGTCGAGTCCAGACACTTCTCTTGTGATCCGAAGAACAGTTTATACATCTCCACAGGCGTCGTACCCATAAAATTTCGGAGAGCTCGTGGTCCCTCGGATTAAATTCCCACAAAGGCGGAGGCGGCGTTTGAGGCAGAAAGCGCCGGATCAACATAACCTGCGCCACTGCAACCAGATTGATCTCTCTTTCTTGGATGTCTCGAATACGGCCCTGCAGCAAAGGAACGTCCTTGGACGGCCCCCAGTCGAGCCCCTTGTTGACCCATGACGCCAGCCGCTGTGGTGGACCTGAGCGGAAGGCGGGGAGCGCCACCCATTTGGTGCCCCTGGGAGCGGTGATATAAAACCACCCTCGTTGCCACAAACCAAGCTCCTCTTGAAAAGAGCCCTCGGGCCACAGAGCATCAAAGACATTTGCTTATGACCGCCCCTCCGCACTCTGCTTGCTGCCCCTCGATCATCTTTGGCTCCACCTTGAAGGTCTTGAGCCATAATCCAAAGTGAGGGGTAATATGAAGGAAGGCCTCACATACTACAATGAATGACGAGATATGGAGGATGGACTCCGGATTCAAGTCATGGAAATCCAGCCCATAATAAAACATGAGCCCCCACACAAAGGGATCCGTCGGGAAGCCTAAACCCCGAAGGAAGTGAGACACGAACACCACGTTCTCGCCGGGCTCGAGAGTGGGAATGACCTGCCCTGGAGCAGGCAGCCTATGCGAGATCTCGCCGGTTAGATACCTGGCGTCTCGCAACTTTAGCACATCTTCTTCTGTGACGGAGGAAGACATCCATCGGCCGTCTTTGGCGGAGCCGACATCGTCGAAGGTCCGAAGCGCCTAAATCTGAAGCTTTGGGTGTTAGAACTCGAAGTGCGAGGCAAACTCGATGGAGGGTGTAAAAAGAAGAGGGCCTTGGTCTCATTATAAAGAGGTTGAATACCAAGAGCCCACCCCGTGGTCGATTAGGACTCGCCTTTGATAGAGGAGGCGTGCCGGCACGCAGTTGGGTTACCCACGTCCGTATTGATGAGAATCCCGGAATAAGGGGCACGATCTATGCTTTGATAAGACGTGCTAAAGGAAACCGCCTCGCTAAACGCGCTAAGGTGGAACGGTAAAAAGCGATTCATATAAAGGCACGGCCGTGGTGTGATGTCACGCCGCGGATACGTCGATAGATCCGTGCAAAAGTTATTCTCTCTACGGTGGTATGTGGAACTTGTTTTGCGAGCCGGACACTATCCTGGTGTTCAAAACCTTCTATGAAGTATTCGGGAGGAACCCGCCTTGCAATGCCGAAGACAATATGCGCGCCGGACTTCGTCGTCATTGAAGCCTGGTTCGAGGGCTCTTGAGGGAGTCTGGACTAGGGGTGTCCGGATAGCCGAACTATCATCACGGCCGGACTCCAAGACTATGAAGATACAAGATTGAAGACTTCGTCCGTGTCCGAATGGGACTTTCCTTGGCGTGGAAGGCAAGCTTGGCGATACGGATATGTAGATCTCCTACCATTGTAACCGACTCTGTGTAACCCTAACCTATCCAGTGTCTATATAAACCAGAGGGTTTTAGTCCATAGGACAGAACAACAATCATATCATAGGCTAGCTTCTAGGGTTTAGCCTCCTTGATCTCGTGGTAGATCTACTCTTGAACTACCCATATCATCAATATTAATCAAGCAGGAGTAGGGTATTACCTCCATCGAGAGGGCCCGAACCTGGGTAAAAACATCGTGTCCCTTGTCTCCTGTTACCATCCGCCTAGACGCACAGTTCGGGACCCCCTACCCGAGATCCGCCGGTTTTGACACCGACACTCACCCAATGACAGTAGGGTAGCGAGGCACGTATTGTATTGTTGCCATCGAGGATAAAAAGATGGGGTTTACATCATATTGCTTGAGTTTATTCCTCTACATCTTATCATCTTACTTAAAGTGTTACCCTGTTCTTCATGAACTTAATACTCTAGATGTAGGATGGAGTCGGTCGATGTGTGGAGTAATAGTAGTAGATGCAAGCAGGAGTCGATCTACTTGACATGGACGTGATGCCTATATTTCACAATCATTTCCTTATATATGGTCATAACTTTGCGCTTTTCTACCAATTGCTCGACAGTAATTTGTTCAACCACCGTATTATTTGCTATCTTGAGAGAAGCCTCTAGTGAAACCTATGCCCCCCGGGTCTATTTTCCATCATATAAGTTTCCAATCTACTATTTTGCAATCTTTTACTTTCCGATCTTGTCGGTGTACAAAAGTTTGACCCCTTTACTTGTGCACAGGCAGTCAGAGCCGCGCGCCGCGGCCACACTTAGCAGGGCAGAGGAGGGAAGTCGGAGAGAAGCCAAAGTACAAGACAACCAAGGCAATGCCAAGACCAGAAACGCAGGAGAGCAAGTGGGCGAGGTGGAGTCCCTCGGCAAGATCCTTGCCGAGGCAGCCTCCGTAGCCCCGGCAAGAGCCTTGCAGGGGCAACTTGCCCGACGCCAGCAGAGCAAGCCACCCTTGAGCCCACGGGTTCCAACACCACCAACTATCCACGTTAGGACCAAGGCTCGGGAGGCGCCTCTATGGTGGCATGCAGATCTTCGTCAAGATCATAAACGTGTGAGATCATATGAGGACGAGAAGACAGCGACCCTCGGTGGGATCCTAGCCGAGGAAATCCACAAGACCCCGGCAAGTGCCTTGCCGGGGACGACTGCAACGCCACGGCAAGACCCTTGCCGGGCCCCCGGCAAGACCCTTGCCAAGGGCATCAGTGGGGCCACAGCCAGGCCCACACCTGCCAAGACTCCACCGCCGTCCCCAAGCAGCTGCTAGCGCAACTAGCTGGGCAGGCACCTGCGTGGCGACGGGCGGCCTCTACACCGACTCAGCAAGCACCTGCGTGGTGGCATGCGACCCTTCGTGAAGGCTCCATCACCGCGCCAGCCCAGCAGCCAGCCAACATGGCGCCGCAAGGCCTCCTTAGCTCGGGCGCGTGTCAAAGTGTAGGACCTTGAAGTATGTCTAGAGGGGGGGTGATTAGACTACTTGACCAATTAAAAACTTAGCCTTTTCCCAGTTTTAGAGTTTGGCAGATTTTAGCTATCTTAGGACAAGTCAAGCAATCATCACACAATTCAAGCAAGCATGCAAAGAGTATATGAGCTGCGGAAATTAAAGCATGCAACTTGCAAGAAAGTAAAGGGAAGGGTTTGGAGGATTCAAACGCAATTGGAGACACGGATGTTTTTGGCGTGGTTCCGATAGGTGGTGCTATCGTACCTCCACGTTGATGGAGACTTCAACCCACGAAGGGTAGCAGTTGCTTGAGTCCACGGAGGGCTCCACCCACGAAGGGTCCACGAAGTAGCAACCTTGTCTATCCCACGATGGCCGTCGCCCACGAAGGACTTGCCTCACTAGCGGTAGATCTTCACGAAGTAGGCGATCTCCTTGCCCTTACAAACTCCTTGGTTCAACTCCACAATCTTGTCTGAGGCTCCCAAGTGACACCTAGCCAATCTAGGAGACACCACTCTCCAAGAAGTAACAAATGGTGTGTTGATGATGAACTCCTTGCTCTTGTGCTTCAAATGATAGTCTCCCCAACACTCAACTCTCTCTCATAGGATTTGAATCTGGTGGAAAGAAGATTTGAGTGGAAAGCAACTTGGGGAAGGCTAGAGATCAAGATTCATATGGTAGGAATGTAATATCTTGGCCTCAACACATGAGTAGGTAGTTCTCTCTCAGAAATGGTAAGTTGGAAGTGTAGGTTTAGTCTAATGGCTCTCTCCACGAATGAAGAGGAGGTGGAGGGGTATATATAGCCTCCACACAAAATCTAACCGTTACACACAATTTACCAATCTCGGTGGAACCGAATCAACAAACTCGGTCAGACCGATTTTAGTAAACCTAGTGACCATTAGGGTTTTCGATGGGACTGACATGCATCTCGGTAGGACCGATATGGTTAGGGTTAGGGCATAACGTAATCTCGGTGAGACCGATTACACAAACTCGGTGAGACCGATTTTGGTAATTAGCTAACCAGAGAGTTGGTCAGGTAAACTCGGTGGGACCGATTTGCTCTTTTCGGTAAGACCGAAATGTTACAAAAGGGAAACAGAGAGTTTACATTGCAATCTCGATGGGACCGATCCGCTCTTTCGGTGAGACCGAAAAGTTACGAAAAGGAAACAGAGAGATTACAATCCCATCTCGGTGAGACCGAGATCCCTATCAATAGAACCGATTTGCCTAGGGTTTGTGGCAGTGGCTATGACATATGGAATCGGTGGCGCCGGATAGGAAGAATCGGTGAGACCGATTTTGGCTTTAGGTTTAGGTCATATGTGGATGTCGAGAAAGTAGCCGAGGGTTTTGGAGCATATCACTAAGCACATGAAGCAAGAGGCTCATTAAGCAACACCTCATCCCTCCTTGATAGTATTGGCTTTTCCTATAGACTCAATGTGATCTTGAATCACTAAAATATAAAATGAAGAGTCTTGAGCTTTTGAGCTTGAGCCAATCCTTTGTCATTAGCATTTTGAGGGATCCACTTTCATCATCCATGCCATGCCATTCATTGAGCTTTCCTAAAATGTTCATCTTGGAATAGCATTAGCACAATGAGCTATATGTTGTTATGAATTACCAAAACCACCTAGGGATAGTCGCACTTTCACAAAGCCAGGCGAGGCGGCGACAGCTGGGACGTGCTTCCTTGCCGTCCCCGATAAAGCAAGGGGGCACGTCGGTAGCACATTAAATGCATTTGTCCGACGGTGCCAGAGGATAGACTCATCCACTGTACACCTTTCTACCTCCTGTGTGCCACTGTGGTAGCCCCTTTTGCCTATAAAAGGAGGCCCGAGGCGACCAGGAGGAGGATTCGGATCTTTTGGGCAAGTTACACCCCGTAGCTAGCTCAAGAACACGAGAACACTCTAATACATCCACCAAAGCAGGACTAGGGTATTACGCATCTTTCGGCTGAACTCGTAAACGATCCGCGTGCTTCCTGTTAGACCCGCTCTTTGCACAACCTCGCGCCCGCCAACTGTATAAGGGATCCCAGTGACCCCATAGGTGTCGTTTCCATCGACATCATTGGCGTGCCAGGTAGGGGGCCCAGTTGTGAAAATCCGGTCTAGCAGTTAGCCTAGCAGTTCTTCATCGTCATGGCCCCCAAGAAGAAGAAGGCCACGGCGGTCGGTTCGTCGGGAGCCGGACGGCCCGTACCGATGCGGGCGAGCAGCGGACCGGTCACGGACAGAACCCGAGGCGCAGCCTGCGAGCACCAACATTGCTCTGCCAGTGAGAGCCTGGCGAGCGGCGTTGTTCGTGCGCGAGACGACGGGGTGCACACCGCCAAATCCAGAGACGGAGCAGGGCCCCCAGCAGGCAGTGCGGGCCCCTCCGGGGGCGGTGTCGTGCCACCCACGGGCGGCGCGGCGGCCTCCAAGACGCCCACGCCGGCGCCCACAGCGCGCTCCTCTCAGGGTGTACGCGACGAGCAGCGTCACCACGCTGGAGACCCCCGACGCGGCCGTGGGAAGAGTCTTGTGCATCATCTATGGGACGCCAGCATGCCCGCCGAAGTGCTGGCGAAAATGGCACACAACCGCTGGGCTGTGATAGAGCTCCTTCTAACGTGGTTAGAAGTCGAAGTGTGCCATGGTCCATGCAGCTTTCGCCGCCACCCACGCCAGCAGAAGCTTTGGCACGCGCAGCTGCTCCTCGACTTCCCTCCTGCTGCAGAAAAGCTCGGTGAGTGGAGGGCCACCATCCGGAGCCTCGTCGGTGTCGCCAACAAAGACGAGCCACGGCCAGCGGGGCCCTCAGGCCGACGCTTCGTCGAGCCACCGCACGCCAGCAGTGGAGGGGCCGGAGGCACCACGGCCACGGTGCACTCTCCTCCTCCACGCCAGCCACCACGGGTGTCGATCCGTCGTGATGACGCTTGTGCTAACGTCTCCATAGTGTCGTTCGACCCACAGACCCACCGCGACCAGCGGCAAGTTCTTCGGGAGCGAGCCCATGAAGACGCTCGAACCACCATTGAGCGCCGACATGATACAGGACACCAGTTAGATAGGCGGGCGGGGACCGCTACGGACCACCCATCACTGGGAGGCCCCGGCGGCCTACCTTACGAGGTGGGTTGCCCAGCCTTTACCCGCGAGCTGCGACAGTTCCAGTGGCCGTCCCACCGCACATTCAAGCCCGACGTCGGCGAGAAGTACAACGACAAGACCCACCCGTCGGAGTTCCTCGGCATCTACACCATCACGATGCAAGCGGCTGGAGCTCGTGACGATAAGGTGCTTGCCAATTACTTCCCGTTGGCCCTGAAGCCCAATGTCATGTCTTGGTTGTGCACTTGCCAGCGGATTCCATTTCTCCTTGGTCAGATCTGTGTCATGAGTTCGTTGGTGCCTTCACTGGAGGCCACCAAGCTAATGGCCAGGCAAGTGATTTGCACATCATTCCCCAAAAGGAAGGTGAAAACCTGCGCAAGTACATACAGAGGTTCGGCCGGATGCAATACAACATCCCAGATGTTCACCCCGCCGCCATGATCAGCGCGTTCCATCAGAATGTGTGCAACCGCAAGATGCGTGAGGAGCTGGCGATGAACAAGGTTAAAGATGTGGCCGAGCTTTATGTTCTGGTCGACAGGTGCGCCCGAGCTGAAGAGGGGAGGAAGTACCCCGGCAAGGACGCCGGCGCGGAAACCGACTCTACGGATGAAGACACCACCGCCCCGACGAAGAAGGGTTGGCGTCGCAACAGGAAACGCAAGGGCAAGGCCGTGCTTGTCGTCGAGGGATCCGACGACACCGGCGCTGCCAAGAAGGCCAAGGCAGATGACCCCGGCCAGGAGATTGCTGGGTGCGCCGCTTGCCGGGCCTTGGCGGCTGCCGACAAGCCAGGAGGCTCCAACAAGCAGTACTGCAAGATCCACCGCACCAAGGGTCATGACCTTCAGAACTGCCGACAAGTCGAGCTGCTTGCTGAGAAGCAAAAGGCCGAGTATGAGAGGCGGGACAAGGAGAAGGGTCAAGATGGTGCCGAAGGATCCAGCAAGAAGCATGGTGGCCAAGGGGGCCGACGCGGTAAGGATAACCAGCAAGAGAGGCCCGCTCGGGGCCGCGACAAGAAGCAGGAAGACGACGATCATGACGAGGACGACGAGTCGGGCGAGCATGAGTTTCAAAAGGCTACGGAGGCCATGTGCGTCGATGGTGGCGCCTCGCTGCATACTTCCCACCGCCAGCTCAAGCAGTGGGTGCGTGAGATTACAGCAGCAGAGCCATCGTTTGACGCCTTCGAAGCCGAAGTGGTCCAAGACGCCCATCGTCTTTGACATCGAGGACCACCACGATCGCTACAACCGCGTCGGTGTTTGCCGTTGTTGGTCTCGCCAACGATACGCAACCTCAAGGTGAACAAGATGTTGGTTGACGGCGGGGCCGGTCTAAACCTGATCTCGCCTGTTGTGATCAAAATGCTGCAAATTCCTGATGGAGACCTCGAGGAGACGGGCATGTTTCAAGGGGTCAACCCGGGAAGGAGCCAGCCGAAGGGGAAGATCACGTTGCTTGTGACGTTTGGGGGCGAGTTGAACTACAGGACGGAGAGGATTGTCTTCGATGTAGCCGAGATCCCCGTCCGACACTAGCCAAGTTCATGGCGGCGTCCCACTACGCCTACAACATGTTGAAGATGCTTGGGCCGATGACCATCATCACCGTTCCCTGCGACAAGAAGGACGCATTGATCTGCGCCGACCTACTCTACCGGGAAAGCAGTTGCAGCAGCTGCCGCCAAGGCACTTACTCCTGCCGCTGAAGCCCCAGGAGGGAAGAAGAAGACCGGCAAGACCTCTCGCACCCACTCTGGAAAGCGCGCCTCTTCTGAGTGTTGTGCTACCGTCGAGGACGTGCCAGAGAGCTTGCTACGTCTTGAGCCTGCGTTGGTTTTCCCCGAAGAGGAGAGGATGATGCAGCGCAGTAGCGTAAGTATTTCCCTCAGTTTTTGAGAACCAAGGTATCAATCCAGTAGGAGACCACGCACAAGTCCCTCGTACCTGCACAAAACGATAGCTACTCGCAACCAACGCGATTAGGGGTTGTCAATCCCTTCAAGTTCACTTACGAGAGTGAGATCTAATAGAGATAATATTTTTGGTATTTTTGGTATATAGATGCAAAGTGAAAAGTAAAAAGCAAAGTAAAAACAAAGCAAGTATAAAAGTGATGGAGATTTATATGATGAGAATAGACCCAGGGCCATACGTTTCACTAGTGGCTTCTCTCAAGAGCATAAGTATTCTATGGTGGGTGAACAAATTACTGTTGAGCAATTGACAGAATTGAGCATAGTTATGAGTATATCTAGGTATGATCATGTATATAGGCATCACGTCCGAGACAAATAGACCGAAATGATTCTGCATCTACTACTATCACTCCACTCATCGACCGCTATCCAAAGATGCATCTAGAGTATTAAGTTAAAAAACAGAGTAACGCCTTAAGCAAGATGACATGATGTAGAGGAATAAATTCATGCAATATGATAAATACCCCATATTGTTATCCTTGATGGCAACAATACAATACGTGCCTTGCAACCCTTCTCACATCCGGGTAAGGACACCGCAAGATTGAACCCAAAGCCATGCACTTCTCCCATTGCAAGAACTACCAATCTAGTTGGCCAAACCAAACGGATAATTCAAGAGACTTGCAAAGATAACTCAATCATACATAAAAGAATGCATAATATTAAAATATTAATCAGAGATAAGCTGGATCATAAACCCACAATTCATCGGACTCAACAAACACACCGCAAAAATAAGATTACATCGAATAGATCTCCACGAGAGAGGGGAGAACATTGTATTGAGATCCAAAAGAGAGAAGAAGCCATCTAGCTACTAGCTATGGACCAAGGTCCGAAGTAAACTACTCACATTTCATCGGAGAGGCTATGGTGTTGATGTAGAAGCCCTCCATGGTGGATGCCCCCTCCGGCGGAGCTCCGGAACAGGCCCCAAGATGCGATCTCGTGGATACAGGAAGTTGCGGCGGTGGAATTAGGTTTTTGGCTCATGTTCTGATCGTTTGGGGGTACGTAGGTATATATAGGAGGAAGGAGTACGTCGGTGGAGCAAAAGGGGGCCCATGAGGCAGGGGGCGCGCCCTAGGGGGGGCGCCCACCACCCTCGTGACCGCCTCCGTTGTTCCTTGGCGTAGGGTCCAAGTCTCCTGGATCATGTTCGGTGAGAAAATCACGTTTCCGAAGGTTTCATTCCGTTTGGACTCCGTTTGATATTCTGCTTTCTTGAAACACCGAAAAAGGCAAAAAACAGCAATTACGGGCTGGGCCTCCGGTTAATAGGTTAGTCCCAAAACTAATATAAAAGTGGAAAATAAAGCCCAATATAGTCCAAAACAGTAGATAAAGTAGCATGGAGCAATCAAAATTATAGATACGTTGGAGACGTATCGCATCCCCAAGCTTAATTCTGCTCGTCCTCGGGTAGGTAAATGATAAAAAGAGAATTTTTTATGCGGAGTGATACTTTGGCATAATTTCAATGTAAATCTTCTTAATCATGGTATGAATATTCAGATCCGAAAGATTCAAGACAAAAGTTCACATTGACATAAAAATAATAATACTTCAAGCATACTAACTAAGCAATTATGTCTTCACAAAATAACATGGCCAAAGAAAGTTATCCCTACAAAGTCATATGGTCTGGCTATGCTCCATCTTCCCCACACAAAAATATTTAAATCATGCACAACCCCGATGACAAGCCAAGCAATTGTTTCATACTTTAACATTTTCAAAACCTTTTCAATCTTCACGCAATACATGAGCGTGGGCCATGGATATAGCACTATATGTGGAATAGAATGGTGGTTGTGGAGAAGACAAAAAGAGGGAAGATAGTCTCACATCAACTAGGCGGATCAACGGGCTATGGAGATGCCCATCAATAGATATCAATGTGAGTGAGTAGGGATTGCCATGCAACGGATGCACTAGAGCTATAAGTGTATGAAAGCTCAACAAAAGAAACTAAGTGGGTGTGCATCCAACTCGCTTGCTCACGAAGACCTAGGGCATTTGAGGAAGCCCATCATTGGAATATACAAGCCAAGTTCTATAATGAAAAAATCCCACTAGTAAATGAAAGTGACAAAATGAGAGACTCTCTATCATGAAGATCAAGGTGCTACTTTGAAGCACAAGTGTGGTAAAAGGATAGTAACATTGTCCCTTATCTCTTTTTCTCTCTTTTTTTATTTGGGCCTTTTCTCTTTTTTTGGCCTCTTTTCTTTATTTTATTTTATTTTTCGTCCGGAGTCTCATCCCGACTTGTGGGGGAATCATAGTCTCCATCATCCTTTCCTCACTTGGGACAATGCTCTAATAATGATGATCATCACACTTTTATTTTTCTTACAACTCAACAATTACAACTCGATACTTAGAACAAAATATGACTATATGAATGCCTCCGGCGGTGTACCGGGATATGCAATGAAACATGAGTGACATGTATGAAAGAATTATGAACGGTGGCTTTGCCATAAATACGATGTCAACTACATGATCATGCTAGCAATATGACAATGATGGAGCGTGTCATAATAAACGGAACGATGGAATGTTGCATGGCAATATATCTCAGAATGGCTATGGAAATGCCATGATAGGTAGGTATGGTGGCTTTTTTGAGGAAGGTATATGGTGGGTGTATGATACCTGCGAAGAGTGCGCGGTATTAGAGAGGCTAGCAATGGTGGAAGGATAGGAAAAAGTGTGTATAATCCATGGACTCAACATTAGTCATAAAGAACTCATATACTTATTGCAAAAATCTAGAAGTTGTCAAAGCAAAGTATTACGCGCATGCTCCTAGGGGGATAGATTGGTAGGAAAAGACCATCGCTCGTCCCCGACCGCCACTCATAAGGAAGACAATCAATAAATAAATCATGCTCCGAAGTTCATCACATAACGGTTCACCATACGTGCATGCTACGGGAATCACAAACTTCAACACAAGTATTCTTTAAATTCACAACTACTCAACTAGCATGACTCTAATATCACTATCTTCATATCTCAAAACAATTATCAAGCATCAAACTTATCTTAATATTCAATGCACTCAAAAGAAAGTTTCACATATCTTGAATACCAAGTATATTAACATTAAGCAAATTACCATGCTATTAACGACTCTCAAAATAATCTAAGTGAAGCATGAGAGATCAAGTTTCTTTAAAACAAATCCACCACCGTGCTCTAAAAGATCTAAGTGAAGCACTAGAGCAAAAATTATCACGCTCAAAATATATAAGTGAAGCACTATGAGCAAAACTATCAAGCTCAAAAGATATAAGTGAAGCACATAGAGTATTCTATCAAATTCCAATTCATGTATGGCTATCTCAAAAGGTGTGTACATCAAGGATGATTGTGGTAAACTAACAAGAAAAGACACAAATAATACAAGATGCTCCAAGCAAAACACTTATCATGTGGTGAATAAAAATATAGCTCCAAGTAAATTACCGATGGAAGTGGACGAAAGAGGGGATGCCTTCCGGGGAATCCCCAAGCTTTGACTTTTTGGTGTCCTTGGATTATCTTGGGGTGCCATAGGCATCCCCAAGCTTAGGCTCTTGCCACTCCTTGTTCCATAATCCATCAAAATAATTTACCCAAAACTTGAAAACTTCACAACACAAAACTCAATAGAAATCTCGTGAGCTCCGTTAGAGAAAGAAAACAAAATACTACTTTAAGGTACTGTAATGAACTCATTATTTATTTATATTGGTGTTAAACCTACTGTATTCCAACTTCTCTATGGATCATAAACTATTTTACTAGCCATAGATTCATCAAAATAAGCAAACAACACACGCAAAACAGAATCTGTCAAAAACAGAACAGTCTGTAGTAATCTGTAACTAAAGCAAACTTCTGGAACTCAAACAATTCTACCAAAATTAGACAACCTGGAAAATTTGTTTATTGATCATCAGCAATTGGAATCAGTATTTTATCACGTTCTGGTGATTTTTAACAATTCGGGCACTGAGCGCAAAGTTTCTGGAAATTACAGCAAGATCAAATAACTATCATCCAAGAAAATCCAATAGGTTTAACTTGGCACAAACACTAATTAAAACATAAAACCACATCTAAACACAGGATAGATGGATTATTTATTCCTAAACAGGAGCAAAAACAAAAAACAAAAAATAAAATTGGGTTGCCTCCCAACAAGCGCTATCGTTTAACGCCCCTAGCTAGGCATAAAAGCGAGGATAGATCTAGGTATTGCCATCTTTGGTAGGCAATCCATAAGTGGCTCTCATAATAGATTCATATGGTAATTTTATTTTCTTTCTAGGGAAGTGTTCCATGCCCTTCTTTAAGGGAAATTGGAATCTAATATTCCCTTCCTTCATATCAATAATTGCACCAATCGTTCTAAGGAAAGGTCTACCAAGAATAATAGGACATGAAGGATTGCAATCTATATCAAGAAGGATAAAATCTACGGGCACATAATTCCTATTTGCAACAATAAGAACATCATTAATTCTTCTCATAGGCTTTTTAATAGTGGAATCCAAGATGCAAGTTTAGAGAGCAATCATCAAAGTCACGTAAATCTAGCAAATCACACAAAGTTTTGGGAATAGTAGAGACACTAGCACCCAAATCACACAAAGCATTAAACTCATGATCTTTAATTTTAATATTGATAGTAGGTTACCACTCATCATAGAGTTTCCTAGGGATAGAAACTTTCAACTCAAGTTTTTCTTCATAAGATTACATCAAGGCATCAACAATGTGTTCGGTAAAGGCCTTATTTTGGCTATAAGCATGAGGAGAATTTAGCATGGATTGCAACAAGGAAATACAATCAATTAAAGAGCAATTTTCATAATTAAATTCCTTGAGATCCAATATAGTGGGTTTAGCAACATCTAGATTTTTATTTCTTTCAATCCCACTTTTATCAATTTCATCATCAAGATCTAAAAACTCCGAATTCTTAGAACGCCTTCTAGGTAAAGGAAGATCATATTCAGTTTTATCAAGATTCATATTGAAAAACAAAGATTTAATAGGGGACACATCAATAACTTTTAGATCTTCATCTTGATTTTCATAGGAATTAGAAGAACACGCTTTAATAAAGGCATCTTTGGAAGCACGCATCCTAGCGGTTCTTTCTTTGCACTCATCAATGGAAATTCTCATATCTTTGAGAGACTCATTGATATCATGCTTAGGAGGAATAGATCTAAGCTTTAAAGAATCAACCTCAAGAGAAATTCTATCAACGTTCCTAGCCAAATCATCAACTTTAAGCAATTTCTCTTCAAGCAAAGCATTAAAATTCTTTTGTGAATTCATAAAATCTTTAACACTATTCTCAAATTCAGAGGGCATCTTATTAAAATTTCCATAAGAGTTGTTGTAGGAATTTCCATAATTATTAGAAGGATTACTAGGATAAGGCCTAGGATTCAAATTCCCTCTATACGCCGTTGTTACCAAAATTATTCCTACCAACAAAATTCACATCCATAGATTCATTATTATTCTCAATCAAGGTAGACAAAGGCATATCATTAGGATCAGAAGAAACACTCTTAGTAGCAAATAATTTCATAACTTCATCCATCTTTCCACTCAAAACATTGATTTCTTCTATCGCATGCAATTTTTTATTAGTAGATCTTTCGGTATGCCATTGAGAATAATTAATCATAATATTATCTAGGAGTTTACTAGCATATCCTAAAGTGATTTCCATAAAAGTGCCTCCCGCGGCCGAATCTAAAAGATTTCTAGAAGCAAAATTCAATCCGCATAAATTTTTGTATAATCATCCACAAGTTCAAACCATGAGTAGGACAATTACGTATCATTAATTTCATTCTCTCCCAAGCTTGTGCAACATGTTCATGATCAAGTTGCTTAAAATTCATAATATCGCTCCTAAGAGAGATAATCTTAGCGGGAGGAAAATACTTAGAGATAAAAGCATCTTTGCACTTGTTCCAAGAATCAATACTATTTTTAGGCAAGGATGAAAACCACGCTTTAGCATGATCTCTAAGCGAAAAAGGAAATAGCTTCAATTTAACGACATCATTATCGACATCTTTTTCTTTTGCATATCACATAAATCAACGAAGCTATTCAGATGAGTAGCGGCATCTTCACTAGGAAGGCGTGAATTGATCTTTCATAACAAGATTCAACAAAGCAGTATTGATTTCACAAGATTCAAGATTGGCAAGAGGAGCAATCAGTGCTAAGGAAATCATTATTATTGGTATTGGTGAAGTCACACAATTTGGTAGCATCTTGAGCCATCGCGACAACAAGCAATCCAACACACGAGCAAACAAACGGACGAGGAAAAGGCAACGGAAAGAGAGGAGGAGATTGGGAAAGAGAGGGCGAATAAAACGGCAAGGGTGAAGTGGGGGAGAGGAAAACGAGAGGCAAATAGCAAATAATGTAATGCGAGAGATAGGGATTGTGATGGGTACTTGGTATGTTGACTTTTGCATAGACTACCCGACAACGGCGCCAGAAATCCTTCTTGCTACGTCTTGAGCTTGCGTTGGTTTTCCCCCAAAGAGGAGAGGATGATGCAGCACACTAGCATAAGTATTTCCCTCGGTTTTTGAGAACCAAGGTATCAATCCAGTAGGAGGCCACGCACAAGTCCCTCGTACCTGCACAAAACGATAGCTACTCGCAACCAACGCGATTAGGGGTTGTCAATCCCTTCACGGTCACTTACGAGAGTGAGATCTGATAGAGATAATTTTTTTGGTATTTTTGGTATATAGATGCAAAGTGAAAAGTAAAAAGCAAATTAAAAAATAAAACAAGTATAAAAGTGATGGAGATTGATATGATGAGAATAGACCCGGGGGCTATAGGTTTCACTAGTGGCTTCTCTCAAGAGCATAAGTATTCTACGGTGGCTGAACAAATTACTGTTGAGCAATTGACAGAATTGAGCATAGTTATGAGTATATCTAGGTATGATCATGTATATAGGCATCACGTCCGAGACAAGTAGACCGAAACGATTCTCGCATCTACTACTATTACTCCACTCATCGACCGCTATCCAACATGCATCTAGAGTATTAAGTTAAAAACAGAGTAACGCCTTAAGCAAGATGACATGATGTAGAGGAATAAATTCATGCAATATGATAAATACCCCATCTTGTTATCCTCGATGGCAACAATACAATACGTGCCTTGCAACCCTTTCTGTCACTGGATAAGGACACCGCAAGATTGAACCCAAAGCCATGCACTTCTCCCATTGCAAGAACTACCAATCTAGTTGGCCAAACCAAACGGATAATTCGAAGAGACTTGCAAAGATAACTCAATCATACATAAAAGAATTCAGAGAAGATTCAAATATTATTCATAGATAAGCTGGATCATAAACCCACAATTCATAGGTCTCAACAAACACACCGCAAAAAGAAGATTACATCGAATAGATCTCCACGAGAGCGGGGGAGAACATTGTATTGAGATCCAAAAAGAGAGAAGAAGCCATCTAGCTACTAGCTATGGATCCGAAGGTCTGAAGTAAACTACTCACACTTCATTGGAGAGGCTATGGTGTTGATGTAGAAGCCCTCCGTGGTGGATGCCCCTCCGTGAGCTCCTAACAGGCCCCAAGATGGGATCTCGTGGATACAGGAAGTTGCGGCGGTGGAATTAGGTTTTGGCTCTGCTACGATCGTTTGGGGGTAATGAGGTATATATAGGAGGAAGGAGTACGTCGGTGGAGCAACAGGGGCCCACGAGGCAGGGGCGCGCCTAGGGGGCACCCTCGTGACCGCCTCCATTGTTCCTTGGCGTGAGGTCCAAGTCTCCGGATCACGTTCGGTGAGAAAATCACGTTTCCGAAGGTTTCATTCCGTTTGGACTCCGTTTGATTTTCTGTTTCTTTGAAACACTGAAAAAGGCAAAAAACAACAATTCTGGGCTGGGCCTCCGGTTAATAGGTTAGTCCCAAAAATAATATAAAAGTGGCAAATAAAGCCCAATATAGTCCAAAACAGTAGATAAAGTAGGATGGAGCAATAAAAAATTATAGATACGTTGGAGACGTATCAAAGCTCCACCGGCAAGAGCAAGAAATCCAAGAGACCACTCTCCCAGGCAAGGAAGCAAGTTGCGACTGGATCATGTACTTTGACGGGGCTTTCTTGCTGCAAGGCGCCGGTGTTGGTGTGCTGCTCGTTGCACCCACCGGAGAGCACCTCAAGTATGTGATCCAGATGCACTTTCCCAGGGAGATGTCCACAAACAACACTGACGAATATGAGGGGTTGCTTGCCGGTCTCAGGATCACAGCAGAACTCGGGGTTAAAAAGCTCATCGTCAAGGGTGATTCGCAGCTTGTCGTCAGACAAGTCAACAAAGATTATCAGAGCCCGTTGATGGAGGCCTACGTAGGTGAGGAAGCTGGAGGAGCGCTTTGACGGTATACAAGCGGAGCGCGTTCCCTGAGCGGAGAACGACATCGCCGATTACCTGTCAAAGCGCATTGCATTCAAGCTACCAATGGAACCAGGTACTTTTTTGCTTCGGTTAACTCAACCATCCATCAAACCATCAACAGAGCAGAACAAACAGAGGAAATCAGGCCCCGGCAAGTACTTTCCCGCTGACCCCCTGGGGGGCGCCGACAAGGGTGTTGTCGTGGATTCTGAGCCTGCCGAGGAGCGACTGACTTCGGCAGGCCGTCAAGCCCTGGCCATAGAGACAGCCGCCCCATGGCAGAAGAAATGCCTTTGGTCCTTGCCGTCGAGCACCAGGCTCCGGCATGGGCATAGCATACCGTCTGATTCCTCCAAACAGGGGAGCTTCCTGAGGAGCAGGAAGAAGCGGAGAAAGTAGCCCGTCGTTCTGCTATGTATCAGTTCATCGATGACGTCACCCTGCATGGAAGAGACCGAACGGTGTGAAATTGAAGTGCATTCCCCGGGAGGAAGGACTGGAGCTGTTGGCGGAGATACACGGAGGCATATGTGGCTTCCAAATAGGGTCAAGGGCCCTTGCCGGCAAGGCGTTCCGGCAGGGTTTCTTTTGGCCCACTGCCCTCCAAGATGCAACGGCACTAGTAACCAAGTGTGAAGTGTGTCAGTTCCATTCGAAGAAGCTTCATCAACCAGCTCAAGCCCTTCAAACAATTCCTCTTTCCTGGCCATTCTTGGTCTGGGGGCTCGACATCTTGGGCCCTTTCCCCCGCACTGTCGAGGGCTTTGAGTACTTGTATGTTGCAATCGACAAGTTCACAAAGTGGCCGGAGGTGGAGGCAGTGAGGAAGGTGACAGCACAGTCAGCCATCAAGTTCTTCCAGGGGCTAGTGTGCCGTTTTGGTGTGCCAAACAGAGTCATCATCGACAACGGCATGCAGTTCATTGGCCACACCTTCATGCAATACATCCAAGACCTCGGCAGCAAGGTTTGTTTCGCTTCCGTGGCACACCCACGGAGCAACGGCCAGGCGGAGAGGGCAAATGCTGAAGTATTGCGAGGCCTGAGGACAAATACTTTTGACAGGCTGCACAAGAGCGGAAGGCGCTGGATTGATGAATTGCCGGCGGTTCTTTGGTCGATCAGGACGACACCAAATCGAGCCACCGGCCAGACACCCTTTGCCCAGGTATACGGGGCAGAAGCAGTTCTCCCCACGGAACTCATATACGGGTCACCTCGAGTGCTCGCTTACGACGAGCTTGAGCAAGAGCGATTGCGGCAAGATGACGCAATGCTCCTTGAGGAAGATCGTCTTCGGGCGGCTGTGAGAGCAGCACTGTAGGACCTTGAAGTATGTCTAGAGGGGGGTGATTATACTACTTGACCAATAAAAACTTAACCTTTTCCCAATTTTAGACTTTGGCAGATTTTAGCTATTTTTGAACAAGTCAAGCAATCTTCACACAATTCAAGCAAGCATGCAAAGAGTATATTGGCAGCGGAAAATAAAGCATGCAACTTGCAAGAATATAAAGGGAAAGGTTTGGAGAATTCAAATGCAATTGGAGACACGGATGTTTTTGTCGTGGTTCCGATAGGTGGTGCTATCGTACATCCACGTTGATGGAGACTTCAACCCACGTAGGGTAACGGTTGCACGAGTCCACGGAGGGCTCCACCCACGAAGGGTCCACGAAGAAGCAACCTTGTCTATCCCACCATGGTCGGCCACGAAGGACTTGCCTCACTAGTGGTAGATCTTCACGAAGTAGGCGATCTCCTTGCCCTTACAAACTCCTTGGTTCAACTCCACAATCTTGTCGGAGGCTCCCAAGTGACACCTAGCCAATCTAGGAGACACCACTCTCCAAGAAGTAACAAATGGCGTGTTGATAATGAACTCCTTGCTCTTGTGCTTCAAATGATAGTCTCCCCAACACTCAACTCTCTCTCACGGGATATGGATTGGTGGAAAGAAGATTTGAGTGGAAAGCAACTTGGGGAAGGCTAGAGATCAAGATTCATGTGGTTGGAATGGAATATCTTGGCCTCAACACATGAGTAGGTGGTTCTCTCTAACTGGTAAGTTGGAAGTGTAGGTTTGTTTGATGGCTCTCTCCACGAATGAAGAGGAGGTGGAGGGGTATATATAGCCTCCACACAAAATCTAACCGTTACACACAATTTACCAAACTCGGTGGGACCGAATCATCAAACTCGGTCAGACCGATTTAGTAAACCTAGTGACCGTTAGGATTTTCGGTGGGACCGACATGCATTTCGGTAGGACCGATTTGGTTAGGGTTAGGGCATAACGTAATCTCGGTGAGACCGATTACACAGACTCGGTGAGACCGATTTTGGTAATTAGCTAACCATAGAGTTGGTCAGGTAAACTCGGTGGGACCGATTTGCTCTTTCGGTGAGACTGAAACGTTACAAAAGGGAAACAGAGAGTTTACATTGTAATCTCGGTGGGACCGATTCGCTCACTTCGGTTAGACCGAAATGTTATGAAGGGAAACAGAGAGATTACAATCCCATCTCGGTGAGACCGAGATCCCTATCGGTGAAACCGATTTGCCTAGGGTTTGTGGCAGTGGCTATGACATCTGAACTCGGTGGCGCCGGATAGAAAGAATCGGTCGGGCCGAGTTGTTTAGGTCATATGTGGATGTGAGAAAGTAGTGGAGGGTTTTGGAGCATATCACTAAGCACATGGAGCAAATGGCTCATTAAGCAACACCTCATCCCTTCTTGATAGTATTGGCTTTTCCTATAGACTCAATGTGATCTTGGATCACTAAAATGTAAAATGAAGAGTCTTGAGCTTTTGAGCTTGAGCCAATCCTTTGTCCTTAATATTTTGAGGGATCCACTTTCATCATCCATGCCATGCCATTCATTGAGCTTTCCTGAAATATTTATCTTGGAATAGTATTAGCTCAATGAGTTATATGTTGTTATGAATTACCAAAACCACCTAGGGATAGTTGCACTTTCAATCTCCCCTTTTTTGGTAATTGATGACAACATATAGATCAAAGCTTCGACAAATGATAATAAAATTGAAAAACATCATCGCTTTGAGAAGTATGTGATAAGCAAGAGCTCCCCCTAAATTTGTGCATATCTTAAGATTTGCTTTGGACTGCAAATGCACAAGAAATTAGGCTCATGGGTTACTCTTCCATGTCACATACATATTGGTGGAGCGATCAAAATAATAACGATTGAATACATGCACTCATCACCAAGCACAGTGAATGATCATATAAGGATAACTAAGATAATATCATAAAAGGCATAAGTGTAGCTTATGATCAAACACATGATCATCAATGTCTCACGGTGTAATGCATAGTATCTCAATCAAGCAATCAAACGCAAAAAAAGTTCAACCAAGAAGACAAGAGAGAACAAAAGCAAAACTCTCTCTCTCTCTCGAAGCCTATGATCTATACATTTTTCTCCCCCTTTGGCAACAAGTTACCAAAAAGTTCCTAGAAAATGCATAGTACTATGTCGTCTCTCAGGCTTGGTCTTCTGGTGGTGGTGTAGACAGGACTCCAAGGATGAACGCATCAGTAAACGTGGTAGGAGCTGAAGAAGTTGGAGCTGGAGCTGGTTGAGCTAGAGCTGTAGCTGGAGCGGAAGAAGTTGCTCTGGTGTCTGAAGTTGGTACTGCAGCTGACCTCTGAGCTCTAGGCACTCTGGCAAATGCATCAGTTATCGTCTTGCCCTTCTCTCCTGCATATCATCTTGTAATTGCTCCACAGCTGACTGAATCTCAGTCACTTTGACATCAAGATCATAGAATTTTTGTTCCATGATTCTCTCCAGGCTCTCCTGGTTTTGAGTTACGGTGGCCAACCCTTCTCAATCCGTAGAGTTGATGCTATTAAGTAACCAAGCTGCTCCTGCTTGCTCTTCAGAAAGTAGTCAGATGCCTCTGCTTGAGTTGGCATCTTTGCAGCTTTCTCTTGCCTTGCCTTCTCCTTTCTCTCCTGAGCTTGCACTGATGATGGTTCATTTTCTGTCATGACAACTCGATTGTCCTCAAATTCAGGATAGAGAACCATGTGTTCCATATCCAAGAGATACTTTCCTGTGCCCATCTTCGAGTTTATCAACTCCTGAATCTGTGGGGCATAACCACAGCTCCTCTTTTGATCTGCTGTTGTCCTCTTTATTGTCTCGACTATGAGGCTCATGACCTTGAATTTCTGAGGCACATCAAAAACATGAAGCAAATTGATTGCATGCCCTCTAATCATGTTATGGTCACCTGACTTGGGCAAAAGAGTATGCCTTAAGATCCAGTTGATCGTAGGCAGCCTTGACAGCAGAAAATCGGCTGATCCAAACTTGAATGTCTCAATTGCATCATCTGGGATCTCCTTTTACATGTGTGACATTGAGTTATGATCCATTTTCTTCTTACCATAAAATGTCCAGGTCATCCTCACTTTCCTTTGGGGCATTGATCAAACTTGCCCATTCCTCTATGGTAGACTGATATCTGGTTCCTTTTGACATCCACACTATCCTGCCATCTGGATAGAAATGTGTTGTGGAGTAGAATTGCATGATAAGTTCGTCGTTCCAATTTGTGAGCTTCTGCCCAACAAAATCAGCAACTCCACAAGCACTGAAGCTGTCATATACTCCAGGGTAGTGTTATGCGTTCTCCTTCATGTAGGTCCAGTTGACCCATCTCATATCGCAAACTATGGGCTTTTTATCCAGCAAGACAGTCTCATAAAAGTCCTGCTGCTCCTTGGTATGGAACCTGTAATCCACAACAGTCCTTCTCCTCGTGGCATATGGATCTGTCTATCCATAGCCTCAACCCATTATCTCTCCTGATCTTCATGTTTTCAGCCAGGATGAGCATCGTTGTGGTGCAGGATCTTGGGTTTGAGCTTCCTTAGGACCTGCCCTTCTTCATCTTCTTGACTTCAACCTCGTGCAATGGGGCCTTGTTCTTTTCAAATTTCTTTGGTATGCTCCTGGTATTCCTCTTGGGTGCATTCTTGGGCTTGGAGGCAGCTTTGGTCTTGGAAGTTGCAGCCCCTGGCTTGATAGCATCACCCATCAGCTTTTGTGCCTTGGGTGCTGGCTCTGCAACCTCTTCTTCTTCTTCCTCTTCCATCATGGAAGGCTTCCCAATCACTCTTGCCATGGTCTTCTTGACCCTTTCTTTCCTTTTCTTTCCCTCTGCAGCAACATGCTCTTTGGGTTGAGATTCCAAAGGAGCTTGAGTAGACACTGGCTTTGGACATAGGTTGTCCGTCACTGGCCTTTTGATTTTCAATCCAGGCTTCACTGCAGATGTGCTTAACTCCCTCTTGAGCACTTTCTTCTTGGAGCTTGCCTCATCCTCAACTGCCACGTAATCCTCATCTTCAGATTCTGAGGTCTTCTTCTTTCTTGACCTTGTGGCAGCCTTTGGGCAAATTGCTCGAGTGCTTCGCTCCCCTCATCCGAGCTGCTTGGGGACTAGTGCCCTCGCTCAATTGGATCTGCTCTTGATTTGTTCTGCTATCACTGCAGTCCGACATGCTGTTCAACCGACTGCTGACCTGTGAATAGTTATAGATGAGGTAGAGTGGATGAGCATCACAAAATGCAGAGATTTTTGCAAAGAATGATTCAAAAACTTAGTTTTAGTTTCCCACTAAAAGCATTTCGGATCTACCGATTTTCAAACTCGGTGATACCGAAGCAG
The DNA here is from genome assembly GCA_021605145.1 of Aegilops bicornis. Classification (NCBI taxonomy): domain Eukaryota; kingdom Viridiplantae; phylum Streptophyta; class Magnoliopsida; order Poales; family Poaceae; genus Aegilops; species Aegilops bicornis. The sequence goes on from CM038671.1 coordinate 662,975,618, forward strand.
TTTTGGAACCTAAACTAGTGAACTCGGTCAGACCGAGTCACAGTTTGGTGGCACCGAGACTGCTAGGGTTTCACAAAGTTCGGAAATTGGTCACACCGATTTGTAATTCTCGGTCAGACCGAGACTTACTAGTGCAATGGCATTTGCCAAATCGGTGGGACCGAGTTTTTCAACTCGGTGGGTCCGAGATGGTTTTCGTGAAACCTAACCCTAAATTTTCGAATCGCAACTATTCTAAGGATTGATTTGACTGGATAGGAGTGTTTCAATCGTGGCAAGATACATAATGAACACAATGTGCTGAGAATCGGACGAGGAAAGCACTGTGATCGAGTCCATACCCTAGTTCGGCGGGAACTCGCTACGGCGGCAACGGCGGAGGAGAATCCTGTTGACGGCGGCGGAGACCAGCAACAGGAGGCGGCTGGCGATGAAGTCGACGATCCGTAGACTAAGTTGGCAGAGCGAGCTATGCGTGGGCGGGAGGATTCGGAGAAAGTTTTCCAAATTTTGCCCGTGCGATATATATAGCCCAACCCTGTCGGTGTGACCGAGTGGTACGACTCGGTGGCACCGAGATGCAAAACTGTGAACAATTATTGCAACTCGGAGTGACCGAAAAGTACAAATCGGTTGCACCGAGATGAAAACCTAGATCGACTTGGTAATCTCGGTATGACCGAAATGGATGAATCGGTCAGACCGAAAATCACAAAGAAGTTTTGGAAGTTTAAGTCTATGACGAATCGGGGACTCCGAGTGCTCCTCACACAGAGTGGTTCGAATCCGACTTGATCAAATTTTGTGATGTAGCATGAATAGAGTTTGAGACGAGAAAAGCATAGATAGCTAGAGAAAGTTCTTAGGCATTCTTGTCCATCCACTTGGCCAAAAGAAGGAAAAACCAAACAATCAAAACAACAAGTGGATGTCCTCGAATGAGTAAATATGCAACCAACATGCTCACACAATAAGATGACAAATAAAATATGTGACAAAGCATGCACAACCAATTCTAGCATCTATCAAACAATTGGCGATGACTAGATCATCTATATATGAGTATATTTACTTAGGAGTCAAATGAGAACATTTGATCATAGGTCATACTCATCGTTTAAGCTCAAGTGGGGTTACCACTTTTACATAAAGCATTTACGTGTTCACATCATTAGAGTTGCTTTGACTCAATTCTTAGAGTTAAGATCCCCCTAGATGTGAGATGCCCCCCTTAGAGGGATAAACTAACCTTGGTTTTTGTCGATGATGACTTCATGTAGGTGTTGAAGATGTGGATGCTCAATGTTGATGTAGATCGTTTGGAGCAATCCTTTGGAGTGAGTTGCACTTTCAATACCTACATGGGTTAGTCCCACAAGGAACAAACAAGGATATCCATAGACATAGAGTGATGCACACACAAAACGATGTCCATGAAAACATTAGGTTACCTTATCCCTTGCCTTGCCAACATGAGGATTTGTGACTCCTTGAACTAGTGCAAGATATGGAAGTTGATTGCACTTGTCCTTGCCATAATGATATGAGTGAAAAATGTTGGCGGAGTCACCCTCAAGAACTCTCTAGTTCTTCTCGGGATCCACATCATCTTGATGGGAATCCTTGGTGTAGTAGTTGTACTTGATGAAGTAGAACTTGAAGTAGTCCTGTAATCCACTTGACCAAGGCCTTAGGTGCTTCTTCAAATGCATCAATTTCCTCTTGAAGCTTGTCCTTGCCTTTGTTCTTGTGGTCTTGTGGTGGAAGATCATCTTGTGCTTGTGTTCCCTTGAAGGAACTAGGATCATACTTCTCTTGTTGAGGAACAAACTTCGTCTTGGGGTATTGATCTTCTTCCCACTCAACTCCATTGGCATTGAACTTTCGTTCAAAACCAACACCTTGATTCTTCGGTGCCTTCCTTGCTTGCGTGCAATTTCCTCAAATTGCTTACTCCCGCAAGACTCTTGTATACACCTTTCTCTATAATTCCCTTCAATAAGCTGTTTTCTTGCTCAAGTGTAACTTGGCTAAGAGAATCATTAGTGGAATCAAGAGAACTACTAGAAGCAATAATATTGGATTTAGCATTGTGATTGTTACTACTAGAAGAAGAATCTTTCTTGTTCTTGTTACTAGACTTGACTTGAGGCATGTAAGTAGATAAGAGTAAACGCTTGGCAATGTAAGAAGAACTTTTCTTATGAAGATCATCATTGATTGCCTTTAAGAACTCATGCTCTTGCTCAAGATTGAGCTTTTCAAAGCGTAACTTCTCATGAGCCCTTAAAGGTTCTCAATGATCTTCAAAGATAGTTTCATGAGCTAACTTAAGAATGTTTAGTTCTTTAGTTAGACGCTCAATTTTCTCCTTATCATTGTCATTCGTTTCAACTTGATTAGCATGATTAATTGACATTTCATCATAGTATTCATCACTAGAGTTGTCAACAAGTAAATCATCATCACCTAGCAAGTCATCTTCATCAACATCAAAATAAACATACTCGGGGTGTGTTACCTTAGGACCTTTGGCCATGAAGCATCTACCAATTCCTTCATTTGGTGATTCAAATATGTCGTAGGAGTTGGTTGACACAAGTGCTAGACCGGCAACACCTTCATCTTGAGTGTATTCGGAGTCGGAGTGATAGCTTCTCTCGAAGTGATGGTCGGAGTCAGAGCCGGATACCCATTCACCAACATGAGCTTGATATCTTCGTTTTGTGTAGCTCTTTGATGACTTGTCCTTCCTTTCCGAATCCTTGCTTCTCCGTGAGGGTGTCACAGCCCTAGAGTTTGCTTGTAACTTGTGGCTTTGCATCCATGCATCATGCTTAAATTCTTTTGAAACTTGAAGTGGGGATGACCAAGCCCTAGCACCAAAACAATTCGAATAGGTTCAACTAAAAATATTTTTCAATGAACCCAAATGGCCTTAAAAAATGTTCACCATTTTTGGAAAATGCTGGAAACAGTAACCAGAGATGATGCACATTTTTCCATGACATTTTGGATCTTTGAACTAATACATATTGTATTTGAGTTGGAGCAAATATATGTTATAAATATATTTAATGCTTCAATAATTATGTTATTTTGTGAGGGGCTCTAGAATATTCCTTTCAGTCCCTGCAAAAATTATCAGAAGAAACAAAAATGATTTAGTGCCTGAGCTAAATCAAAACAGATTGAAACAAATAGAAAAGAATAATTAAAATAGAAACAGAGTAGGAGGGAGTACCTGTAACTTACCTGGCCTCACTTATGAAGCCCACCAGAGAGGCCAACCCACCCACGCGGCCCGCTACTGTGCAGCCCAGCTGCCAGTCGTCTTCTCCACCGCGCCAGGAGGACGCGGGCGTGTGCCCGACGCGCACCGGCCACCTCCTGCATGCCTGCGTGCCCCCCGACGCTCTGGACGACTCTCGTGACGCCACGACGCCCCTGGAACCCCTCGCGCTCTCCCTCGCTCCTCCCCCTCCTCTGCTCTCTCTCCCACACGCGCCCGAGCGGAGCTCGTCGTCGCCGACGCTGTTTGCCACGGCCACCGTGCTCCCCTCGCCTCGCCGACGCGCCAAGAAGCCCCGCCTCGTCCCCCTCTTCCTCCTCACCAAGACAGAAGGCGCCGGAAGCCCTGGAACGTCGCCATCGCTGTCGTCTTCCACCTCGGGCTCCGGCCACCATCGTCGTCGATCCGCCGCACGCATGACGTCCCCGAGCCCGCTAACCATCCCTACGGCACTGCTGTGAGCTCCGCCACCGTTTCCCCCTCTTACCCTCTTCGTTTGATTGCCGTAGTCGTTGCCCCCTTGATGACCGAAATGCACCGCCGCCTGAGCTCGCCGTCGACGATGCTCCGGTGACCAAATGGTCACCCTGGAGTGTCCAACCTACTCCCCGCGATGCGTAGCGCCCTCCTAGCTCCCTTGCCCCACTCTTCTGGAACATTGAACATATTTGCAAGTTTTACCCATAAGGCACGGTTGCCGGGCCCCCCGGCAAACCACCTTTTGTACAAGCCTTACCGACAAGGCATGTAACCCTCTGTACAAAGCCAGGCGCAGACCCTGAGCATAAATAAATGAAGCGCTGGCGCCCTAAGTTTTAGCATGCATGCTAGGTTAAGTCTCTCCCTTGGTTAGGGTTGATAGTGCTTAGCGGCGACTAACCCGTAGCCTAGAGGTCGAGTATGCGTCTTTCTATCCTCTTTGGTTTGCAGGGCACGTGGACACTTCTGCTGAGCCGCTTGGGAGAAAGAGAACGAACCGGCGCTCCGGCCCCGGCAAGCCAAGACTGTCGGGGGCTGAAGACACAAGGATTTAACCACGGCAAGCCAAAGTTGCCGGGGGCTGCGGATTCAGATAAGTCCTTCATCCCGTGTTGTGCATTTTCGCATGGAGCTGGGACAAATGAAACCTCATTTTGCTCCGAGACCACCGTGCTCCCCCTTCTTCTTGTACCCAAGTCCCTGGGTCAGAACCGGCTCGTAGACGCGGTGGCAAGGAAGTAAACGAAGGGCCTAACTCTACTTCGCCCCTGCCTCCGCCAAGAGCGTGAGAATGGTCGACTAAAGTCAGGGGACGGCAAGGCCTGTTGCCGGGCGACAATGTTTGTCTTAAAAATAACAAGGATTCTTTCCTTGGCATGGGCCTCGCTCACACACAAAGAACCCGGCAAGCACCCTTTTTCATTAAAAACATCCCATACAGGTACAGTTCATACGGAATTAAAAACATGAGCAAGGGGATTACAAGTCTTAAAATTAACAAGTGCCTGCAGGCTTACAAACTAAAAAGAGATAAGGTGCCCGTAATCCCTTTCTTGTCCCTCTCCTCAGAAGGTGGAACAAGACAACATGAGGGCAAAAAGAGCGCCGTGTTGGGATGCACCCCGACGAAGCCCTCGCAGAGATGCGCAAAAAGAGCCATGCACGCCACGACATTTGGGGTAAAATCCAGAAGATGAAAGCCGTAGGTGTGCATGATATCATTGAAGAAATCAGAGAAGGGGGGCAGAGGCCGTAGGAGAAGTAGTCGACGAAGAACGGGTACCGATTCGGGCCGGCCTCAGCGAAGGCAGTGGGGATGACGCGCGTGGCTGGGTGCCCCGTTGTCTCCCCCCCGTCTTGCACCCCCACAGATGCTTGAAGTAGTCCCGAAGGTGGACTGCGTCGACCACCGTGGGGGAGTAGGTGGATTGCGTCCGCCGCACCACCGACTCACTCTCCGGCGGCTCGCTCGTCCCGGCATCCTTGGCCACTCCCTTGCTTCTGCTGGTTTTGGGTGCCATGGAGGCTACGGGAGGCGGGGAATGAAGGATGGCGAAGGCGCGGCGGCGGCGAGCGAATGCAATAGCTTGAAAGTGAGGAAGAAGGGGACGACGGTTCCGAGATTGGGCAAAGCACGGAGGGTAAATGAGCAGCGCACCTGCGGTTATTCCTTTTTACGGGGAAGGCACATGCCGCCTCTTTTCCCATTTACTGCGAGGTGACGCATGCGTGCGGGAACCGCCCCACGCATGACCCCCACGTCACGCACGATCCTCCACGTCGCGCGTTCAACGTGGGTCGTGGGGAAGCGCGACGGACGAAACAGTTACTACGGTAAAAATCCTCCCCACCTGCCCGCGCACCGTTCTGGGCCTGGCCCAACAACGCGTCGCGCTTATGTGTGGCCCAGACCCGGGGGCTCCTGTCGGTGTACAAAAGTAGGGGCTCTCCTTTTGACCCCTTTACTTGTGCACGGGCGAGCCAGGCCACGAGACCACACTTAGCGAGGCGAAGGAGGAAGCCGGAGAGAAGCCGAAGCACAAGACAACCAAGGCAACGCCAAGACCAGAAACTCAGGAGAGCAAGAGGGCGAGGTGGACTCCCTCGGCAAGATCCTTGCCGAGGCAGCCTCCGCAGCCCCGACAAGAGCCTTGCCAGGGCAGCCTCCGCAACCCCGGCAAGAGCTTTGCCAGGGCAACTTGCCCGACGCCAGCAGAGCAAGCCACCCTTGAGCCCACGGGTTCCAACACCACAAGCTATCCACGTTAGGACCAAGGCTCGGGAGGCGCCTCTATGGTGGCATGCAGATCTTCGTCAAGATCATAAACATGTGAGATCATATGAGGACCAGAAGACGGCGACCCTCAGTGGGATCCTAGCCGAGGGAATCCACAAGACCCCCGGCAAGCGCCTTGCCGGGGATGACCGCAACGCCATGGCAATACCCTTGCCAGCCCCCCCGGCAAGACCCTTGCCGAGGGCATCAGCGGGGCCACAGCCAGGCCCGCGCCTGCCAAGACTCCATCGCCGTCCCCAAGCAGCTGCTAGCTCAACCAGCTGGGCAGGCACCTGCGTGGCGATGGGCGGCCTCTACACCGACTCGGCAAGCACTGCGTGGTGGCATGCGACCCTTCGTGAAGGCTCCACCACCGCGCCCAGCCGGCCGACCAACATGGCGCCGCAAGGCCTCAACTCGGTAGCGTGTCAAAGCGAGCGGCGGCGGCAGTGGGGCGTGCTTCCTTGCATCCCCGATAAAGCAAGGGGGCACGCGTCGGCGATGCATTAAATGTGTTTGTCCGATGGTGCTAGAGGATAGCCTCATCCATCAGATACCTTTCCACCTCCCTGTGTGCCCTTTGTGGCAGCCCTTTGCCTATAAAAGGAGGCCCGAGGTGACCAGGAGGAGGATTCGGATCTTTTGGGCAAGTTACACCCCGTAGCTAGCTCAAGAACACAAGAACACTCTAATACATCCACCAAAGCAGGACTAGGGTATTACGCATCTTCGCAGCCCGAACCTGGGTAAACGATCCGCGTGCTTCCTGTCAGAGCTGCTCTTTGCACAACCTCGCGCCCGCCAACCGTAGAAGGGATCCCAGTGACCCCATAGGTGTCGTTTCCACTGACAGATCTACAAACCAAAAAAACCTAAAAATATTTACTTTATCTTTTGTTTAGTTTTATCTATCTCTATCAAATATCACTTTTGCAAGTGATCGTGAAGGGATTGACAACCCCTTTATCGCGTTGGGTGCAAGTGTTTGATTGTTTGTACAGGTACTGATGATTTGTGCATTATCTCCTACTAGATTGATACCTTGGTTTTCTAACTGAGGGAAATACTTATCTCTACTTTGTTGCATCACCGTTTCCTCTTCAAGGAAAAAACCAACGCAAGCTCAAGAAGTAGCACCCGCCTAGGACGAAAAGCCCATTTTCTGTCATGATTTTTTGTCATAGAAGTAGGAGCCCACCGCATCTATGATGATATGTGTTTTTGTCACAATTATCGTCATAGAAGTGTCATAAGCATGTCAGAAAAAGTTCCCGTTCAGGCCAAAATGTCACGAATGTGTCTTTTTTTAATGATAACACTTCACGATCTCCTTGCTCCTATTCTCATTGTGGCTCGAACTCCATGATCCTGGGTACCTGCAGGGATGAAGATCACGGATAAGACAAGAGATATCTATGGGACAATTTTGTTTCACACATATGGGATGTTAATTCAAAGCCTTTCCATTGACCCCCACAACAAATACAGGGGGTTGCAACACTCATGCCTCAACCCATACCTTACCGAACTACTCACGCACAAAGATCAGATCGCGAGAAGAAAACATTGAAGGATTGACTGCAAATATGTCTTACAATGGATGCCTTGTGCGATGCATGGTTACAAGTATGAACTAGATGAGGAAGCACCGTGGTGGTGATGATGGCTATGGAGATGGAAATGGCGGTGGCTAGGGTTTGTGGATCAACATGAAGATGATGATGTTCTTGCTATTGTCGACGCTCTGCACGGTCTCTCCTGTTGGCATTTCAATGGGGTCCCCTTATAAAAGTTGTTCAAGTGGATGATATACCTCAGTTTCCATGCCAGACGGGCACACACGCATGTATGGAATACCGTCTTTGTGTTGTTTTCGCAGAAATGCCTCATGTTGATTCCGTTTTCCTCCATTTTCCTTTCTTTGCATTTCCACACGTGATTTCTTCCCTTTTTATCACATTTCCTGTGGAAACACATCAAAGAGAGGATCTGTGGAATTCTTTGCATTCATTAGTCATTACTAGCAATATTAGAGCAAATATCTCTTTTCTGAATGAAATATATCGATTTAAACTAATATAGATGAGTGTAAAAATATCACTCATTAGTCTCCAGCCAACCTGCCGCCCAGCCAGAGAGGGCGAGATCGCCATGGGATTTGGAAGTATACTTGAAATTCCCAAATCTAATGATCTGATCTAGGGCGAAGCTTTCAACAAAGCCGAGATGTCCGACCGAATTAGCATGAAGGACGATGCTGCCGAACGCGAGCAGTTGGTTGAGGACGACGATGTCGCCGCAGTTGATGTCTCTATTGATTTGAAGATGAGCCATTGATCCTTTTTGACCACACGTTGGGACCTGCATGGGCCACCAATGTTGGTGCTAAAATCGGCGGATCTTGGGTAAGGGCCCCCGAGCTGTAGGTCTAGGAACAATGGTAGCAAGGTACGAAGGGAGACGATGTTTACCCTGGTTCAGGCCCTCTCGAAGAGGTAAACCCCTACATCATGCTTTGATTGTATTGATGTGATGAAGTCTAGTACAAGATGATCTACCTCGAGATCGTATTATTGTGTTCCAAACCCTAAGGCTGGTAATCGTGCCTCTAAAGACTAAACCCCTCGGCTTATATATGCACCAGGGGTACCTAGGTTACACATATGGCCAGTTGCCAGTATGATGGCCATTGAACACCTTGAAGTGTACGCCAAGTCTCAGAGGTTTCCATCTTGATCACGCCGAGGTTCATAGCTTTGGTAGTCGTTCCTTCTAGTGATCGACGGGCCATAAGCCCGACCCATGGACTGTGGACTGTATAGTTCAACATCCCTTGGTCCAGGACACTAACACCGCCATTGAGGGGCAACGCTTTGACCTTGAAGATCAACCCGACGCGTTCTCGCTTTTCGCTGCCCTCGCTGCCAGTCGCCGTTGTTGCTACTGGTTGCCATCGCCGTTGCCGCCTCCTGCGTTTCTCGCCGGCTTCATGCATGCAGCAGCGTGCATCCACGGTTGCAGCTCCCCATGGCGGCGGTCACGACTTCAGTGGCGCCGGTCATATCACGTCGCTGACGAGCTCACAGAAGAATGTACTCACCCTCGGGTTGCCGGTTACAGCAAAAAAATCGCCAGTCGTAGCAAAAAAGGGTTTGATGTAGCAACTTTTTTCGGCTTCGACGTTTCAACCAGTGGGTAGGCCCGTCATCACCGGTCGTTGCTTTGCCCCCATGCGCGTTGGCAGCACTCCAGTGGTCGCCCTACGCAGCAAATTCTTACCGGTCCCGATAAAATGGGGTGCGATTCTGAGATCCGCCGTAAGTCCGCATTGTAGTTAGTCGTCATGGTAACTCCAGAGATGGCTGGTTCTAGCATTTCCGTATGCACGATTCCAACACGGAGATGGCTGATTCCAACATTTCCATAGTATGGTTCCAAAGACAAGTGAGCGCTGGTTCCATCACCGGAGATGGTTGGTTCCGGCATAAGCGTCGCCGATTGGCCCCGCATCTTTGGTTCCAAGATGACTCTCATTGGTCTCATAGCTCCTCGACTTTTAGCTCCTTAAATGCATCGGTTGCAGCTCCGGCGTGGTGGATGTAGCTCCTCCGTATGTCGTTCGCAGCTCTGCGTGGCCGATAGTAGCTCCATCGGCAAGAGGGTGTGTCGGAGAGTAGGAAGTGGAGGAGAGAAAAAGTAGCAAAGGAGTCTGATGGCGGTGAGGCTCGCCAGAGCTAAAGATCTTGGCCGGTGTAGGAGAGGGGAGCAGACGAGTTCTGGAAGGCAAAAGAGAAAGGGGGGAGACGAAGAAAATCTATAGAGATGGGGATTGTGTGGACGAGTGGTGTTGCGGCCCCAGATAAAGACGGGTGCACATAGGACCATGAATGCGTGGGTGAGCGTGAAGGAAAGTGGTGCAAGTGCGCAAGAGAGCAAGCTTGGACCGTTCGAAAGTTCGGTCAGCTGTTCGATTTTAAACGTTTTCCAAAAACTTAACATACCTAAAAATACGAGTTAGCTTACTGCCCCCATTTTCTTCATCATACTATAAAATCAATACATCGCTCATAGGCAAAGAAGAAAAATTTGAATACACACAGTCCATTCTATATTTACATGTGAGAGTTTAGATTTAAATTTTCTAAAGATCCGGGCGCACAAAACTTCCAGGTTTGTGTCGCCAGCATGTTGTTACCACATTCGGAAGGCGTCGGTGTGGAATGACGTATCCAACGCTGCTTTGCTGCGTCAGATCGAAGCTGTTTCTCAAACGACCAAAAAGAAGAAGTAAAAACGATTTTGATCGAAAAAAAGAAATACTCCCTCCGTTCACATTTATAAGACGTTTCAGACAGCCCACATTGCACTGTTTTAGATGATGTTTGAATTGTCTATAAGGTCTTATAAAAGTGAAGAGAGGGTGTAAAAACGACTCCACTCAGTCGACACGGTACCAATTTTCCTTCTAAATGAAACCGGCATCTTTTTCCATTTCTGAAGAGTCGTTACCCCGCCTCCATTCGCCAAAATTAGAAACTACCGAAGCCGCCAGCGCGCGTTCTAATCCCACGCTGCCGTCCCTTCCCGCGCGAAGTCCAAAACCAGTTGGCGCGCTCACGCGCCCCCTCCCGCCGCGGGAGGCGCCCTTTTCTTCCCACCCTCCTCCCTTCCCTCTCAACCCCGCCCAGTTCCTCCCCAACTTCCTCCAAATTCTCCCTCCACCGCCAAATCCAGCCGCCAATTCCCGACTCTCTCCCGATGCCGACGCTCCGCAGCGCCACGCTGAGCCCAGCCCCGGCGGCCACCCCCTCCCCGACGGCCGCCACCCCCTCCCCGGCGGCCGCCGGCACCACCCCGAGCAGCGCGGCCAAGCGCCGGATGACCGCTCGCCGCGCCGCCGATTCGCCCGATTCGCCCCATTTCACCTCCCCCCACAAGTCCCCGCTCGCCGGCTCCGGCCACGTAAGTTCCCCGCCCCCCTGCCCCGCGCGGATCCGCTTCATTTCGTTTTAGTTCATTTCATTTCACATCTCCTGACAATGTGCACCAACTGCTCGGCCTTGCAGTTCGGCGCCCCGAAGATGCTCTCGGCGTCGCCCAAGTCCTCCCGGAAGCGTCTCTACGGCGACCTCGTCCCGGCGGAGAGGCCCAAGTGGAACCCAAGAGGCAAGTTCTCTAAGATCTCACTCCAGCCATCCGCTGCCTTGCCTTGTTTGGTTCTGACGGCGAAAAAAAATTTCACTGTGCCCCGCAGATCCGGCGCAGATGCAGGCTGTCAAGGAGGCGCTGCACGTGGCCACGACGCCCTCGTGCGGCCTGGTTTGCAGAGACGATGAGCAAAGGCGCGTGTTCGAGTTCTGCAAGGCGTGTGTCCAGCAGGAGAGGGCGGGGAGCCTCTACGTGTGCGGCTGCCCTGGTACAGGGAAGACACTGTCGATCAGCAAGGTCAAGCAGAGCGTGTCGCGCTGGGCTGATGAGGTACATTACAGGTTTTCAGTATGTGAGCAAATTTCTCTGTTTCAAAAGGAAACTTTGTCAAATCGTGTGTCGTTTGTCTTGCGCGTAGATGGGAATGGAGACGCCTGATGATTTGTCAATTAACTGCACAAACCTTGGAAACACATCTGACATTTTTAGCAAGGTATGCATTGTTGCTAAATTATTGGCTCAATCTAATTATTGACCCCCAAGCTGATCGATCATGCAGTACTAATAGAGATTTCAATGCAGATACTTGAAAAATTCCAGGTTCGAAAAAAGGCAAGTGGCAAATTGTCACCACTTCAGCAACTGCAGCGTATGTTTTCTCACAAAGAATCTGCTCCAAGGAGGATGCTGTAAGAACTTTCTGCACCTGCTTGCACGACATGGCTTTTCTTGCCATTTTGATCATGCTATCTGAACTGTATATGACCGCTTGCCAGATTGGTCGTTGTGGATGAGATGGACTACTTGATAACAAGAGACCGGGCTGTGCTACATGACCTTTTCATGCTTACCACCCTCCAGTTCTCGAGATGCATACTGATAGGTTAGTTTTCTGTGTTACTCACACCTACAATGCACACTTTTAACTCTGGAAAAGAAGAGGAAAACAATCTTACTCAGCATTTTGTACTGTTTTGCTAACTGATCGTCAATTATGTTTTTCAGGAATTGCAAATGCAATAGACCTAGCAGATCGGTTTCTTCCAAAGCTTGAATCCTTAAATTGTAAGCATTCTTACTATATCTGCTGTTGTGGAAATTGAATGGCTCCTTCAATTTACTTGCTCATGTGTTTGTTGTTATGTCTGCTAACATGAAGGGAACTAATATTTCTTTGGCATGATGACACTAATTTACAGGCAAGCCACTTGTTATAACTTTCCGAGCCTATTCCAAGGATCAAATATCCAACATAATTAATCATAGGTTAAAGGTATTTTCCCACATGATTAATTCAAGCTTACAGGTGTTTCATAAATTGTCAACTTAAACTGTTTTGCTGTATGTTGTTAATTATACAGGTTCTTGAGTATGATGTCTTCGAGCCAATGGCGATAGAATTTTGTGCTAGGGTAAGTCCAGTCATCCTTAATCAGGCAGTACTTTTTGTGAGCAAGTATACATTTTGTTTAGGACAACACCAGGATATGGCTTAGAGTATCCACATCACTAGATGCTAACCAAACACTAAAGGTAGGCAAAATTACCTTAGCACCAATGCTAAGTGATGTGAGGGTAGGTGCTAAGAAAAAAAACTTGGCACCCAATCGTAAGCTAAATAAATTACTTGTGGTTATGTATAACATTTTTTTACTTTAACTAGCAAAATGGGTAGTATTTGTGCCTGTAAGTGTTTCTAAGGGATATGGTAAACTGATCTTAAATGGGGTTTAGAAAATCTGGTGTGTACATCTCAGCACCTAATTTAAGGGTGCCAAGGATGCTGATGCTCTGGTGGTAATATGTACATTCTGAGTTTTTAACTTTGCTTTATTCTTTTATCAGAAAGTAGCTGCAGCCACTGGAGACATGAGAAAAGCTCTTGGTGTTTGCAGGTAATTTATTTCTTGTGTAGACCACTATCAATATTACTTTGCAATCTGCCACCTTTATTATCAAAGCTGATGAAAATATAAAGCATATCTATTGTTGAAAGAGTTCTGGATATGGTTGGTGCTTATGTATAGCTTATTGAAATGTTGCTTGTCCTTTTATCTATTCCAGGAGTGCTGTGGAAATATTTGAATCAGGACTACAATATTCTTCTGATAAAGGGGCTGGAGTTGTAAGTTTCTTGGTTTCTCATGTTTATTTTTGCTTTGGCCAAGAATGTTTAAATTTGTATAAAGTGGTCTCTACACCAAGCCATACCTCTGTAGCTCATATGCACAATGATATGATTTTTGCAATTAGTTCATCTGTTGGGTCACATTCTACATTTCAATTATGTTGAAATGAATGCGGTCTGCCTATGTCAGTTGTGACCAATTGGACTGCTTGAATCTTGACTGGTGCTTCATTCTGTCTATCCTCCCAATTCCCAAATGACCAACTGATATTTGAACAACATCCATTACTAGGCTTGAATGTATCTTAACATGCTATTGCTGTGTTCTAAATCCTCAGTGTACAAATTAACTTTTTGAGAGGATGCTACAGAACAGATAACATGCTTTTGCTGTGTTCCTGTATCTGATTTAATCATTCTTGCCAAAAAACAACTTTCCTTGTCGAAGTGTTATCTCTTCTTACACCCCACATTCCAATGTTATGTGCAATCTAACATAAATTCTACCAGGTGACATTTGACCATATGGACATTGCCTTGTCGAAGGTTTTCAAGCCAGCAGTAGTAAATAACATACTGTGCCTTCCCCAACACCAACAGGTAAAGACTGTTTCATAATCTCATCTTCTAATTAAGCTATTTTGCTTCATTTCTGAAATCTCATTCTCACTCATGCCATCTTGGTTGGACAGATGGTGCTGTGTGCACTGGCAAATACCTTTCAGCATTCCAGGAAAAAGGCTACTACTCTAGGAGAGGTAATATTTACTTGATAGCATTCTGAATGAACACACTTGCTCTTCACATCCTGTATAATTATGAAGTTCTAAGTTGCCTATGAATGCCTTGTTACAGCTCAACAAATCATACATAGAAATTTGTAGATCGACCCAAGTCCCAGCAGTTGGGATGCTTGAATTTTCTAACATGTGCATGATTTTGAGCGATCAGGTATGCAAACATCCGTGGTTCTTTATTATGTATCATCAATACTATAAGAAAAAGAAACCAAAATACTTTGAGTGTTTGATGGAGTTTGCATTGCAGGGATACTTGAAGTTAGGGCAATCCAAAGAAGATAAGCTTAGAAGAGTAACGCTTCAGATTGACATTTCAGATATTACTTTTGCATTTAAGGTGCGGAAAGACTTACTCCTGTAACTACACCAATATGTCAGCTGCTTTGTTTCAGGTGTACTTACTGTTTCTTTCATGGTGCAGGGTAGCCGATTCTTTGAGAAGTGCCTTGAGCAACCAAAATTTTAGTGAGAGCACATTGCTTCCTAGGATTTTCTTTAAGTGCAAACAAGTCAAACTAAGAAGCCCAAAAGGCTCAGGTGCATTTCAAACTTTGCTATTCCTCCTGCATTCAACAAGCTGCAGTATGCTGCTCCCCGTTCCATTGATTCCTTACCAATTCAGTCTTTATTTTGTTGAATCAGGTGCTTGCATTCATTGTATCAAGCTTTTTCCGTCAGTCGTCTGCTGGTTACCAGGGTTGATTTATGGAGGAACTCTTTCTTACTGCTGAAAGTGTACATGCGATAGAGTTATTAGTTGTCATACAGTTAGTTGGGTTTACTTGGTTTTCATTTTTGTTTTATCTGTAGCAATTGGTCATGTAGTTAGCCATTGATGTACCAATAATTTATTTTAGCTGAGCAGTAATGCAGAGCTGGGACATTTTTTTTATTTAAGTTGCCAGAGAAATTGTACATCAGTGATAATTTTACTCAGGTGGCTTTCCCCTGTGAGATAAACATAATTTTCCTGAGGAATGGCCTTTCATCTCGTTTGTCTCAAGCATTGAATTCAGCCTGACTCCAAATCCAATTCGGAGATAACTTAGTGCATAAACGATCAACTTTATGGCATACTACCCCCCTCTAACCAAATTTCTTTGGCCAAAACATTATTTCTACACCAACCATAGGAAATTTCTGATCCAACTTTCTAGAGAAACTTGTGAAGAAAAGCATTAACTGAAACCATGATCATACTCCCTTTGTCTCATAATATAAGATGATTTTTGAAGGCTATGTTAGCTTGCAAAAACATCTTATATTATGGGATGGAGGGAGTACATAGAATTAATTGTGAAGACACCATCATGTGTTAATGATTTTCTGGTTGCAAAGTATCTCCCTACAACGTTCTCCTAAAATGGACATTATCAAAAACATTCCTTAATGCCAGCAACAAAAGCATTTTTGTTAAAACAAATCCCGTATAATCTAGGATATGTTTGTATCATAGGCATGTCATCTGTCCACCAATCTCCCAAAATTGAGTACTTTTCCTATCAACAAAAGTACATGTGCAAATGGGATAAAACCATTTCCTAGTTTTTACTAGAGCTGTATAAGTCTCTCCATTTCCCCTGTCTTAACCCTTGAAATGCATTTTTTCTTAATGATTTCGTTTGCAGGATAGATTGACACACCCCATAAAAGTCTCAAGCTTCCATATCCAACTATCTAGCAAAGCCTTGGTCATAATGTTCAAATTTACAACCCTAAGACCACCCTGTTCTTTAAGTTGCCAATTTTCTGTCCACCTAGCTAGATGGTACTTTTTTGTTGATCTTCCTGCCAAAAAAGCTTGGCTCTATAAAATCAATTCTTTTTATAGGTCCAACATGCAATATATAGAAATGCATAATATTTAAGTCATGTTAGAGAGATAAGACCGAATGACGATTGATCTCACTCCTATATAAAGCACTTTCCATTGCTAGCATCCAAATACATTCTCAATTTTATTTTCATGTTTCTTTCTAGATTTGTCTACACGAGCACCAAGACATTTCATTAGGAATTTCCCCAGTGGACATGCAAAAAATCTGGCATATTGAGAAGGCTTAGCATTTCCAAAAAGATACATGTCACTCTTATGGAAGTTGATTTTAAGTCCAGATATTTACTCAAAGGCATACCATATGAACTTTAAATTAGGAGTACTTCTAAAATCATCTTGGGATAAAAATACGGTGTCATCAACATTTCGTAGCAAACAACACCTTCCATTTCTTCTCTAGATGGACCTTAAATTATCCCACTCTTGCATTATACAAAAGCATAGCCAAGTCATCTATAGCTAAATTGAACAATATGGGTGTTGTTGTAGTGAAACACAAGTTAATAGGGGGGGGGGGGGGATAATCATCAACTCATCGTTTGATCGGATCGACATGCTACGATGCTAGCAATAGTCACAATTGAAAACCATAAAAGCAGGCATATACATAGTCGAGAGTCTCAGACAATGATGTTTTTTAAACTGGGTTCGACCACGGCTCCCAAATTGAGCAAGGTGTAATCCCATCGAGGGGTGGACCAAGAGCGCATCTCCGATACTCAGCCACGTGTCATCGACCAACACTCGGCACGATGCAAGCTCTCCTCGAGACATTTCCTCTCCAAGCCCCGAGCTTGGAAGGAAATTCACTTTGCCAAAGTGGACTGTCTCAAAGGAACCTACTTTAGTGAGAGTACTTTGCTCCCAATAGAGAAACATGTTACAAGTGATCCATGTGTGCCCTTTATAGGCTCACTGCCTTGTACATAAGAGCACCAATATATTTTGTGTCGCAAGGAGGCAAGGGCAAGAATGTCTAATCTAGAAAAGTAAAAATTGCCCCTAAACATAAAGAAAAACAAGTCTATTGTAGTCTTCTTTGGTCCATGAGGGAACTCTCCTTATCTACTCTTACAAGTAGTGAAAAAGGCCCAGTTGTGTTTGTTACAATCCAACCATGTTCACCTATCATTATTTTCATAATTAAACCCCCCACTTATTGTGAAATCCACTTACCAGTAATATCCTGTAGGCAAAGGACCACTTAATTTTGTCACATGCCTTTCAAAATCAACTTTAAACATCAAAATCATGATGCTTTTTTTATCATGCACATAATTTAAAGCCACATGTAAAATTAAAAGACACCTTGGGAAACGAGAAAATACTTTTCCAACCACTACATTCAGTCTATTCACCAAGACCTTAGTTATGATTTCAAAACTGACATTAAGAAGGAAAATTGACCTAAATGCTTGCATTTATTAACATCCTTACGAACAAGGTTACCAAGTCATACTTCAATCTAGAAATTTATGAAGTCCCATTATGGAAAAAAATCCAACAAGGACTTCAAACTCCATTTAACATGCTCTTTTTTTTTAATGAAATCCATCATTAGCCCCATCTCGCCTTCGTGGATTATTATACTCCATTTGAAACAATACCTAATTCAGTTCTTATAGTGAAATGCTTAAATAATTGAGAAATAGCCTCCTTAGAAGGGTTCCTCACATACAAAACAATAGTACTATGCCCAATTTTGTGTGTGTGTAAAATCTAGTAATCTAATCGATAACCCCCTCCCCCTAGTTGTTCCTTTTTCTTGCTCAAAACATGTGATATATTTTTCATTTTCTTTAGCATGAATGCACGATAATACCTAGTGTTGTCATCATCTTCAAAAATTTCGTTTTATTTAGCTCTCTGAATCCATCTGTATTATTACCATCCAATTCTAAATCCACGAGAACAATCAAGGGATATTATCATTTCCAGCAAGGAGAGAATAATACCCAATATAAATTATCATAAGTAATGTTATATATTATCATACCACGTGAACAATCCCTCGTTTAAATTCAACTCCCTTAGCTCTGCATGTTCTAGGGTTGTATTAAATAAAAAATAGCACTGTCCCTATGTAGGATTGATTAAGTATGGGTGGGGAGAGAGATAGGGGGGAGAGTAGACTACTATTTTAAGCTTTTCTACTATAGTCTATCAAGCACCGTGCACATGCAAGTCTACAAAAGTATAGACAACGAAAAGTAAATACTTGTGATGATAAAGTAAGAGTAGAGTTAGAGAAATGCAAAGACGAGATGGATGGATGAATGTTTTTCCCATGCTTTAGATAGATGGCGTATCCTACTCCACGTCGATGGATGCTTCAATCTATGAAGGATATAAGGTCACGAAGATCAAGGTCACATGACGAGGTTACACCGAAGGGGTAGGCCCAAGGATACATATGACCCAACCAAAGGCCTAGAACAATCAAGGATATGGTCCAGAAGACAATGGGCCAAGGGGCAACACACCAAAATCATTGGAGTTACAACCTAGGGAGACAGATATCGGGGGGATACTCGCTAAGGAGCCAAGTGCCTATAGTTCGATGACACCCCCTTGATGGACAAGACCCAATAGTCGGTCATCAACAAGACAAGAGCAGTTGGACCACATGCAGTCGACTGCGTCCTAGGATACCGAGACTCCCACGATGCATTCATTATAAATCGTTACTCAACAGTGGTATAATCTAGTTAAATACAATAGTTAGTAGTAGTAATAGCCACGTTTAGCCTATCATATGCATGCGGCCATCAATAGCATTTATACCAGCTCGTTACTTCACCCCCTCCCAACGCACTCTATATAAGCCGAGAGTAGGGCATCGGGCTGAGGATCAACTCTCTCACATTGTAACCTATGCGAAGAGCAATAACACCACATGATTAGGGTACTACCTCCACCGTAGAGGGCCCAAACTTGTATAATTCCTTGAGTGTACTCCCATCCGCACCGATTTCGTAGATACGATTGCCTCTACATTCACACAAGCCCGTAGTATTGTCAGGATTATATCCATGACAGTTGGCGCCCACCATGGGGAAATCATTTAATCACACAGTTAGTCCGCAATTTGGGCGTTGTCATCAACACCAAAACCACTTAGGGAGGGAGATGCCCTTTCACCTAGAAGGGGTTAGATCCACAACAAGGAAACCAACAAGATATCCAAGATATATAGTATACCATGATAATAAAAGAATCATTGGATTAGTTGTTAAAACATGGATTCCTAGTGCATGCATGAGAGTGAGATTTCACTTCACAATATAAACATCAAGGATATTTATCTAGCTTCCCAAACGACAAAATGTCTTCTCATCAAGAGGTTTGGTGAAGATATCGGCTAGTTGTTTCTTGGTTCGGACATGACTAAGATCAATGTCGCCTTTAGATATGGGTCATAAATGAAATGGTGGCGAAGATTGCTTCCTCTCTCATAAGATTGGTTGGGTAACCCCCTGATACGTCTCCAACGTATCTATAATTTTTGATTGTTCCATGCTATTATATTATCTGTTTTGGTTGTTTTATATGCATTAATATGCTATTTTATATTATTTTTGGGACTAACCTATTAACCTAGAGCCCAGTGACAGTTCCTGTTTTTTTTCCTTGTTTTGAGTTTCACAGTAAAGGAATACCAAACAGAATGAAACCTTCATGATGATTTTTCTTGGACCAGAAGACAACCAGGTGTAACGCCCCGGACACACCCGCCGTTGATCGTTACTCCTGGCAGGATCTAGACTGGCCCCATAGATCAATACTAGTCTTTTCTGCGCACTTTGTCTTCACTCGTGCGCACTCGGGAGCAACTTTCCGGTCGGTCACCCATCCTGAAATTACTCAAAGCTGAGCACGCTTAACTTTGGAGTTCTTTCCGAATGGGCTCCCGGAAAAGAAGGAATTCCTTGTTGATATAAGTACTCTATCATCCCTATTAAGCCAGGCTATCACATACACCCCCACTCAGAGGAACCGACGTCCTTGTCGGGCCACAAGAACGTTCCCTCTTGGCACATACGTCTGTGCTTCCAGTCTGGCACATGTGCCATGCCGTGTGCCATGACGGGTCACAAACGTCATGCACAACATGACCGCACACCTGTCCGCAAACATCCGTGTAACCGTGAGGGTCGGCTCTGATACCAACTTGTAACACCCCGGACACACCCGCCAGTGGTCGTTACTCCTGGCGGGATCTAGACTGGCCCCACAGATCAATATTAGTCTTTTCTGCGCACTTTGTCCTCACTCGTGCACACTCGGGAGCAACTTCCTGGTCGGTCACCCATCTTGAGATTACTCCAAGCTGAGCATGCTTAACTTTGGAGTTCTTTCTGAATGGGCTCCCAGAAAAGAAGGAATTCCTTATTGATATGAGTAGTCTATCATCCCTATTAAGCCAGGTTATCATAACAGGAGACTTGGAGATGAAGTCAGAAGAGCCACGAAGCGGCCACAAGGACGGAGGGCGCACCTAGTGGGGTAGTGAAGGAAATATGCCCTAGAGGCAATAATAAAGTTATTATTTATTTCCTTGTATCATGATAAATGTTTATTATTCATGCTAGAATTGTATTAACCGGAAACATAATACATGTGTGAATACATAGACAAACAGAGTGTCACTAGTATGCCTCTACTTGACTAGCTCGTTAATCAAAGATGGTTATGTTTCCTAGCCATAGACATGAGTTGTCATTTGATTAACGGGATCACATCATTAGGAGAATGATCTGATTGACATGACCCATTCCGTTAGCCTAGCACTTGATCGTTTAGTATGTTGCTATTGCTTTCTTCATGACTTATACATGTTCCTATAACTATGAGATTATGCAACTCCCGTTTACGGAGGAACACTTTGGGTACTACCAAAGCGTCCTGGCAACGTAATCGGGTGATTATAAAGGAGTACTACAGGTGTCTCCAAAGGTACTTGTTGGGTTGGCGTATTTCGAGATTAGGTTTTGTCACTCCGATTGTCGGAGAGGTATCTCTGGGCCTTCTCGGTAATACACATCACATAAGCCTTGCAAGCATCGCAACTAATGAGTTAGTTGTGAGATGATGTATTACGGAACGAGTAAAGAGACTTGCCGGTAACGAGATTGAACTAGGTATTGGATACCGACGATCGAATCTCGGGCAAGTAACATACCGATGACAAAGGGAACAACGTATGTTGTTATGCGGTCTGACCGATAAAGATCTTCGTAGAATATGTAGGAACCAATATGGGCATCCAGGTCCCGCTATTGGTTATTGATCGGAGACGTGTCTCGGTCATGTCTACATTGTTCTCGAACCGTAGGGTCCCATGCACGCTTAAGGTTTCGATGGCGGTTATATTATGAGTTTGTGTATTTTGATGTACCGAAGGTTGTTCGAGTCCGGATATGATCACGGACATGACGAGGAGTCTCGAAATGGTCGAGACATAAAGATTTATATATTGGACGGATATATTTGGACACCGAAAAGGTTAGGAGAAGTTTGGAGCTCGGGAGGTTACCGGAACCCCCGGAGGTATATGGGCCTTATTGGGCCCATGTAGGAGGAAGGGAGAAGGAGCAAGGGAGGCGCGCCCAAGCCCAATCCGACTGGGGAGGGGGCCGGCCCCTTTCCTTTCTCCTTCCCCTCTTCCTATTTCTACTACTAGTACTACTTCCTAAATACTAGTACTCTTTCCTTCCCCTCCAAATAAGGTAAGGAAGAGAGGAAACCTACTTGGAGTAGGTTTCCCCCTCCTGGTCGCGCCCCTTGGGCCGGCCACCTCCTCCTCCTCTCCTTTATATACGGGGAGGGGGCACCCTAGAACACACAAGTTGATCCTTGAGATCGTTCCTTAGCCGTGCGGTGCCCCCTCCACCATATTCCACCTCGGTCATATCGTAGCAGTGCTTAGGAGAAGCCTGCGACGGTGGCTATCAAGATCGTCACCACGCCCGTCGTCCGACGGAACTCCTTCTCTCCGGAGCTCTGCTGGATCGGAGCCCGTGGAGCGTCATCGAGCTGAGCGTGTGCCAAGAACTCGGAGGCGCCGGAGTAATGGCGCCGATCGGCTGGATCGTGAGGAGAACGTCGACTACTTCCTCTACGTCATCATCGACTCGGAGGTGCCGGAGTAACGGCGCTGGGATCGGCAGGATCGCGAGGAGAACGTCTGACTACTTCCTCTACGTTGTGATCGCTTCCGCTAACGGTCTCACGAGGGTACGTAGACAACACTCTCCCTCTCGTTGCTATGCCATCACCATGGTCACGTGTGTGCGTAGGAATTTTTTGAAATTACTGCGTTCCCCAACAAAGTGGCATCCGAGCCTAGGTTTTTATGGTTTGATGTTTTGCACGAGTAGAACACAAGTGAGTTGTGGGCGATACAAGTCATACCGCCTACCAAAGCATGTCATACTTTGGTTCAGCGGTATTGTGAGATGAAGCGGCCTGGACCGACATTACGCCTACGCTTACGCGAGACTGGTTTCACCGTTACGAGCACTCGTGCTTAAAGGTGGCTGGCGGGTGTCTGTCTCTCTCACTTTAGTTGAACCGAGTGTGGCTACGCCCAGTCCTTGAGAAGGTTAAAACGGAGTCTATTTGACGAAGTATTGTTGTGGTTTTGATGCGTAGGTAAGAACGGTTCTTGCTCAGCCCGTAGCAGCCACGTAAAACTTGCAACAACAAAATAGAGGACGTCTAACTTGTTTTTGCAGGGCATGTTGTGATGTGATATGGTCAAGACGTGATGCTATATTTTATTGTATGAGATGATCATGTTTTGTAACCGAGTTATCGGCAATGGCAGGAGCCATATGGTTGTCGCTTTATTGTATGAAATGCAACGCTCATAATTGCTTTACTTTATCACTAAGCGGTAGCGATAGTCGAGAAGCAATAGATGGCGTAAACGACAATGATGCTACGATGGAGATCAAGGTGTCGGCGCCGGTGGCGATGGTGATCACGACGGTGCCGGAGATGGAGATCACAAGCACAAGATGATGATGGCCATATCATATCACTTATATTGATTGCATGTGATGTTTATCCTTTATGCATCTTATTTTGCTTTGATTGACGGTAGCATTTTAAGATGATCTCTCACTAAAATTATCAAGTAGTGTTCTCCCGAGTATGCACCGTTGCCAAAGTTAAAGTCGTGCCGAGACACCACGTGATGATCGGGTGTGATAAGCTCTCGTCCATCTACAACGGGTGCAAGCCAGTTTTGCACGCCAGAATACTCAGGTTATACTTGACGAGCCTAGCATATGCAGATATGGCCTCGGAACACGGAGACCGAAAGGTCGAGCGTAAATCATATAGTAGATATGATCAACATAAGATGTTCACCATTGAAAACTACTCCATCTCACGTGATGATCGGTTATGGTTTAGTTGATTTGGATCACGTGATCACTTAGATGACTAGAGAGATGTCTATCTAAGTGGGAGTTCTTAAGTAATATGATTAATTGAACTTAAATTTATCATGAACTTAGTCCCGGTAGTATTTTGCAAATTATGTTGTAGATCAATAGCTCGCGTTGTTGCTTCCCTATGTTTTTATATGTGTTCCTAGAGAAAATTGTATTGAAAAATATTAGTAGCAATGTTGCGGATTGGATCCGTGATCTGAGGTTTATCCTCATTGCTGCACAGAAGAATTATGTCCTTGATGCACCGCTAGGTGACAGACCTATTGCAAGAGCAGATGCAGACATTATGAACGTTTGACTAGCTCAATATGATGACTACTTGATAGTTTAGTGCACCATGCTTAAACGGCTTAGAATCGGGACTTCAAAGACGTTTTGAACGTCATGGACCATATGAGATGTTCCAGGAGTTGAAGTTAATATTTCAAGCAAATACCGAGTTGAGAGATATAAAATCTCCAACAAGTTCTATAGCTAAAAGATGGAGGAGAATCGCTCAACTAGTGAGCATGTGCTCAGATTGTCTCGAGTACTTCAATCGCTTGAATCAAGTGGGAGTTAATCTTCCGGATAAGATAGTGATTGACAGAATTCTCTAGTCACCATCACTAAGTTAGTAGAACTTCGTGATGAACTATAGTATGCAAGGGATGACGAAAACGATTCCCGAGCTCTTCGTGATGTTGAAATCGACGAAGGTAGAAATCAAGAAAGAGCATCAAGTGTTGATGATTGACAAGACCACTAGTCTCAAAGAAAAGGGCAAAGGAAGAAGGGGAACTTCAAGAAGAACGGCAAGCAAGTTGTTGCTCGAGTGAAGAAGCCCAAGTCTGGACCTAAGCACGAGACTAAGTGCTTTGCTGCAATGGAACTGGTCACTAGAAGCGGAACTACCCCAAGTATTTGGCGGATAAGAAGGATGGCAAAGTGAACAAAGGTATATTTGATATACAGATTATTGATGTGTATTTTACTAGTGTTCGTAGTAACCCCTCGGTATTTGATACGGGTTCAGTTGCTAAGAGTAGTAACTTGAAACGGAGTTGCCGAATGAACAGAAACTAGTTGAAGGGGAAGTGACGATGAGTGTTGGAAGTAGTTCCAAGATTGATATGATCATCATCGCACACTCCCTATACTTTCGGGATTAGTGTGGAACCTAAATAAGTGTTATTTGGTGTTGAGCATAAATATGATTTGATCATGTTTATTGCAATACTGATTATTCATTTAAGTAAGAGAATAAATTGTTGTTCATTTACATGAATAAAACCTTATATGGTCACACACCCAATGAAAATGGTTCATTGGATCTCGATCATAGTGATACACATATTCATAATATTGAAACCAAAAGATGCAAAGTTAATAATGATAGTGCAACTTATTTGTGGCAATCGCCGTTTAGGTCATATTGGTGTAAAGCGCATGAAGAAAACTCCATGTCGATGGACTTTTGGAATCACTTGATTATGAATCATTTGATGCTTGCGAACCGTGCCTTTTGGGCAAGATGACTAAAACTCCGTTCTCCTAACAATGGAACAAGCTCTTGACTTATTGGAAATAATACATACCGATGTATGCGATTCAATGAGTGTTGATGCTGGTGGCAAGTATCGTTATTTTCGACCTTCACAGATAATTTGAGCAGATATGCGTATATCTTCTTGATGAAACATAAGTCCGAAATAGTTGAAAAGTTCAAAGAATTTCAGAGTGAAGTAGAAAATCATCGTAACAAGAAAATAAAGTTTCGCGATCTGATCGTGGAGATGAATATTTGAGTTACGAGTTTGGTCTTCAATTAAAACAAAGTGGAATAGTTTCACAGCTCACGCCACCTGAACACCACAAGGTTATGGTGTGTCCGAACGTCAGAATCGTACTTTATTTTGATATGGTGCGATCAATGATGTCTCTTACCGATTTACCACCGCTGCGTTTTGGGGTTATGCATTAGAGACAGCTGCATTCACGCTAATAGGGCACCATCTAAATCCATTGAGACGACAACATATGAACTGTGGTTTAGCAAGAAACCCAAGTTGACGCTTTCTTAAAGTTTGGGGCTGCGATGCTTATGTGAAAAAGTTTTCACCTGATAAGCTCAAACCCAAATCGGAGAAGTGCGTCTTCATAGAATACCCAAAGGAAATAGTTGGGTACACCTTCTATCACAGATCCGAAGGCAAGATATTCGTTGCTAAAAATGGATCCTTTCTAGAGAAGGAGTTTCTCTCAAAAGAAGTGAGTGGGAGGAAAGTAGAACTTGATGAGGTAATCAGACTGTACCCTTATTGGAAAGTAGTTCATCACGTAAATCAGTTCTGTGACAAATACACCAATTAGTGAGGAAGCTAATGATATTGATCATGAAACTTCAGATCAAGTTACTACGTAACCTCGTAGGTCTTCGAGTAAGATCCGCACTGAGTGGTGTAGTAATCATGTTCGGAAGTCATGTTACTAGACCATGATGAACCTACGAACTATGAGGAAGCGATGATGAGCCCAGATTCCATGAAATGGCTCGAGGCCATAAAATCTGAGATATGATCCATGTAAGAGAACAAAGTATGGACTTTGATTGACTTGCTCGATGATCAGCAAGCCATGTTAAATAAATGGATCTTCAAGAGGAAGACGGACACTGATAGTAGTGTTACTATCTACAAAGCTGGACTTGTCGAAAAAGGTTTTTGACAAAGTTCAAGATGTTGAATACAATGAGATTTTTCTCACTCGTATCGATGCTTAAAAGTCTGTCCGAATCATGTTAGCAATTGCCACACTTTATGAAATCTGGCAAATGGATGTCAAAACTGCATTCCTTAATGGATTTATTAAAGAAGAGTTGTATATGATGCAACCAGAAGGTTTTGTCGATCCTAAAGGTGTTAACAAAATATGCAAGCTCCAGCGATCCATCTATGGACTGGTGCAAGCATCTCGGAGTTGGAATATACGCTTTGATAAGTTGATCAAAGCATATAGTTTTATCTGAGACTTGCGGTGAAGCCTGTATTTACTAGAAAGTGAGTGGGAGCACTACAAGATTTCGATAAGTATATGTGAATGACATATTGTAGATCGAAAATAATGTAGAATTATTCTCAAAGCATAAAGGAGTGTTTGAAAGGAGTTTTTCAAACAAAGACCTCGGTGAAGCTGCTTACATATTGAACATCAAGATCTATAGAGATAGATCAAGACGCTTGATAAGTTTTTTCAATGAGTACATACCTTGACAAGATTTTGAAGTAGTTCAAAATGGAACAGTCAAAGAAAGAGTTCTTTCCTGTGTTATAAGGTGTGAGATTGAGTAAGACTCAAAACCCGACCACGACAGAAAAGAATGAAAGTCATTCCCTATGCATCAGCCATAGGTTCTATAAAGTATGTCATCTTTGTGTACCAGATCTATTACATACCCTACCACTAAGCTTGGCAAGGGAGTGCAATAGTGATCTAGGAGTAGATCAATGGACAGCGGTCAAAATTATCCTTAGTAGAATAAGGATATGTTTCTCGATTATGGAAGTGAAAAAGGTTCGTCGTAAAGGGTTACGTCGATACAAGTTTTAACACTAATCTAGATGACTCTGAGTCTCAATCTGGATACATATTGAAAGTGGGAGCAATTAGCTAGAATAGCTCCGCGAGCATTGTAGACATAGAAATTTGCAAAATACTTATGGCTCAATGTGACAGACCCGTTGACTAAAATTATCTCACAAGCAAAACATGATCACACCTTAGTACTCTTTGGGTGTTAATCACATAGCGATGTGAACTAGATTCTGACTCTAGTAAACCCTTTGGGTGTTGGTCACATGTCGATGTGAACTATGGGTGTTAACCACATATAGATGTGAACTATTGATGTTAAATCACATGGCGATGTGAACTAGATTATTGACTCTAGTGCAAGTGGGAGACTGAAGGAAATATGCCCTAGAGGCAATAATAAAGTTATTATTTATTTCCTTGTATCATGATAAATGTTTATTATTCATGCTAGAATTGTATTAACCGGAAACATAATACATGTGTGAATACATAGACAAACAGAGTGTCACTAGTATGCCTCTACTTGACTAGCTCGTTAATCAAAGATGGTTATGTTTCCTAGCCATAGACATGAGTTGTCATTTGATTAACGGGATCACATCATTAGGAGAATGATCTGATTGACATGACCCATTCCGTTAGCCTAGCACTTGATCGTTTGGTATGTTGCTATTGCTTTCTTCATGACTTATACATGTTCCTATAACTATGAGATTATGCAACTCCCGTTTACGGAGGAACACTTTGGGTACTACCAAACGTCACAACGTAATCGGGTGATTATAAAGGAGTACTACAGGTGTCTCCAAAGGTACTTGTTGGGTTGGCGTATTTCGAGATTAGGTTTTGTCACTCCGATTGTCGGAGAGGTATCTCTGGGCCTTCTCGGTAATACACATCACATAAGCCTTGCAAGCATCGCAACTAATGAGTTAGTTGTGAGATGATGTATTACGGAACGAGTAAAGAGACTTGCCGGTAACGAGATTGAACTAGGTATTGGATACCGACGATCGAATCTCGGGCAAGTAACATACCGATGACAAAGGGAACAACGTATGTTGTTATGCGGTCTGACCGATAAAGATCTTCGTAGAATATGTAGGAACCAATATGGGCATCCAGGTCCCACTATTGGTTATTGACGGAGATGTGTCTCGGTCATGTCTACATTGTTCTCGAACCGTAGGGTCCGCACGCTTAAGGTTTTGATGACGGTTATATTATGAGTTTGTGTATTTTGATGTACCGAAGGTTGTTGAGTCCGGATATGATCACGGACATGACGAGGAGTCTCGAAATTGTCGAGACATAAAGATTTATATATTGGACGGATATATTTGGACACCGAAAAGGTTCCGGAGAAGTTTGGAGCTCCGGGAGGTTACCGGAACCCCCCGGGAGGTATATGGGCCTTATTGGGCCCATGTAGGAGGAAGGGAGAAGGAGCAAGGGAAGGGGGCGCGCCCCCCCAAGCCCAATCCGAATTGGGGAGGGGGGCCGGCCCCCCCTTTCCTTTCTCCTTCCCCCTCTTCCTATTTCTACTACTAGTACTACTTCCTAAATACTAGTACTCTTTCCTTCCCCCTCCAAATAAGATAAGGAAAAGAGAGGGAAACCTACTTGGAGTAGGTTTACCCCTCCCTTGGTGCGACCCCCCCGTGGGCCCGCCACCTCCTCCTCCTCTCCTTTATATACGGGGGAGGGGGGGCACCCTAGAACACACAAGTTGATCCTTGAGATCGTTCCTTAGCCGTGTGCGGTGCCCCCCTCCACCATATTCCACCTCAGTCATATCGTAGCAGTGCTTAGGCGAAGCCCTGCGACGGTGAAACATCAAGATCGTCACCACGCCGTCGTCTTGTGGAACTCCTTCTCTCCGGAGCTCTGCTGGATCGGAGCCCGTGGAGCGTCATCGAGCTGAACGTGTGCCAAGAACTCGGAGGCGCCGGAGTAACGGCGCTGGGATCGGCTGGATCGTGAGGAGAACGTATGACTACTTCCTCTACGTCATCATCGACTCGGAGGTGCCGGAGTAACGGCGCTGGGATCGGCAGGATCGCGAGGAGAACGACGACTACTTCCTCTACGTTGTGATCGCTTCCGCTAACGGTCTACGAGGGTACGTAGACAACACTCTCCCCTCTCGTTGCTATGCCATCACCATGGTCCTGTGTGTGCGTAGGAATTTTTTTGAAATTACTGCGTTCCCCAATAGGTAGGGCGCACCCCCACCCTTGTGGGCCCCCCGCGACCCTCCTACCCAATTCTTTAGCCTATATATTCCTGAATATTCCCAAACCACCAGTAGAGTCCATGAAAGCACTTTTCCACTGCCGCAACCTTCTGTACCCGTGAGATCCCATCTAGGGACCTTTTTCGGCACCCTGTCGGAGGGGGATTCGATCACGGAGGGCTTCTACATCAACTCTATTGCCCTTCCGATGGAGCGTGAGTAGTTTACCAAAGACCAATAGGTCCATAGCTAGTATCTAGATGGCTTCTTCTCTCTCTTTGATTTTCTATGCCATGTTCTCCTCGATGTTCTTGGAGATCTATTTAATGTAATACCTTTGTGCGGTGTGTTTGCCGAGATCCGATGAATCGTGGTTTTATGATCAGCTTATCTATGAATATTATTTGAATATTCTCTCAATTCTTTTATGCATGATTTGATATCTTTGTAATTCTCTTCGAACTATCAGTTTGGTTTGGCCAACTAGATTAGTTTTTCTTGCAACGGGAGAAGTGCTTAGCTTTTCTTGCGGTGTCCTTTCCCAGTGACAGTAGGGGCATCAAGGCACGTATTGTATTGTTGCCATCGAGGATTAAAAGATAGGGTTTTCATCATATTGCTTGAGTTAATTCCTCTACATCATGTCATCTTACTTAATGCGTTACTCCGTTCTTTATGAACTTAACACTCTAGATGCATGCTGGATAGCGATCGATGTGTGGAGTAATAGTAGTAGATGCAGAATCGCTTTGGTCTACTTGACACGGACGTGATGCCTATATTCATGATCATTGCCTTAGATATCGTCATAACTTTGCACTTTTCTATCAATTGCTCGGTAGTAATTTGTTCACCCACCGTATTATTTGCTATCTTGAGAGAAGCCTCTAGTGAAACCTATGGCCCCCGGGTATATTTTCCATCATATTAGTTTCTGGTCTACTATTTTGCAATCTTTTACTTTCCGATCTATAAACCAAAAATACCAAAAATATTTTACTTTATCGTTTAGCTATCTCTATCAGATCTCACTTTTGCAAGTGACCGTGAAGGGATTGACAACCCCTTTATCGCGTTGGGTGCAAGTTGTTTGATTGTTTGTGCAGGTATTCGGTGATTTGTGCGTTGTCTCCTACTTGATTGATACATTGGTTCACAAACTGAGAGAAATACTTATCTCTACTTTGCTGCATCACCCTTTCCTCTTCAAAGGAAAACCAACGCAAGCTCAAAAAGTAGCACCCCCAAGTGTAAGGGAGAAGTGACCTAGCAATAAGTATTTTCCTCGACTGAGAAGCAAGGTTTATCAAACCAATAGGAATTTCTTCTGCAACCTAAATCCTCAGTACGTGCACACCAAATACAAAACAATCTTTCCCCCAACGTTTCAAGAAGGTTGTCAAACTTCTTGTCCTGCTAGTTACAAGGATAAATTATATGGTATGGTAGGAATTGATAGGCAGGTAAAATAATAAATACGAAACAACCATAAAAGTAAACTATAACGGTTTATGAAATTAAAGAAGAATAGACCCTAGGGCCATATCATCACTAGAGGCATCTCTAGAAGTAAGATAAATATGTTGTGGTGAACAAATTACAATTGGGCAGCAATTAAATTACAATATTTATATTTATGACTATGTTGATTCATGGCATAATCTTGCATAGGCATTACATCCGTGATATGTAGACCGTTATCCAACTGCATCTACAACTAATACTCCACCTAAAGGAAGTTATCCAGCATGCATCTCGAGGTATTAAGTCCATTCAAACAAGCAAGATGACATAATGTAGACAGTAAAACTATCATCCAAGTGTGATAAAGAAGCCATCATTATATTCTTAGTAGCAAAAATACAATACATGCCTATTCTCTTTGTCACTCGGTGGATAACCGCAAGACTGAACCCAATACCATACATAGCTCCCTCCAAAGAAGTACCTATCCCACTTGGCCAAAGTAGACAAATATATTGAAGAGCATATACGACTACTTAATTATGTAGCAAGGAACTCATAAGAGATTCAATATAATTCAATGAACAATCAGATCATAAAGTGATAATTTATCATATCCGAACAAACACAACACCGACAGATCATATGGATCCCGATCATGTGAGGCAGCTCATGGGAACTTAGTATTGAATCACAAGGGAGAGGGGATGCCATCTAGCTGTTGCTATGGACCCAAGGTCCTAAGGAAACTACTCACACATGGTCATGGTCCAACAAGGTTGATGAAGATGGCTCCAATGATGGATCCCCCTTCCGATAGAGTGCTAGAATGGGCCTCCAAATTGGACCTCCCTGAAAGAAGAACTTACGGTGTCGAAAAAATCACAAAAAATGGTACTGGCGGTTTAAGGACTTCTTGGAATTTATAGGGAAAGATGGGTGAAAGGCGGTGCTCAAGGGCCCTAGATGGCCCCACCACGCGGGTGACCCCCTGGGCCCATGGGCTGACCGTCTGGGGGCCTAGGGTGGCCTCATGACCCCTTTTGGCGTTTTTTGGATTCTTTATCTCCGAAAAATGTCAAGAATCCCCACGGTATTTCCAGCTCCGTAAATATTGATTTTCTATAAAACCAAAAACATGCAGAAAACAAGTGACTTTAAGCACTGAATTAATATATTAGTCTAGAAAAATAATATAAATTGTTATAAAAAGTATTCAAAAGTGATAGTATAATAGCATAAAACAATAAAAAAATATAGATACATTTGAGACGTATCAAACATTAATATGTTTGGTATGCGAATGTTGGACATGATTATGGGTAGTTTTTATGGCATTTTGATTGTCACAAAGAAGTGGAACATGTTTAAGATTTATGCCATAATCTTCAAGTGTTTGTGTCATCCATAAGAATTGAGCACAACAAAATCCAACTAGGATATATTCGGCTTCAACGGTGGACACACAATTATGTTTCTTGGAGGAACATGACACAAGGATCTACCAAGGAATTGGCATGTGCTAGGAGTGGATTTTCTATCAACCTTTTCACCTACATAACTTGAGTCAAAATGTCCTAGAATATCAAAGGAGTACCCTTTTGGATACTAAAAGCCAAAGTTTGGAGTTTGAACAAAATATGTCAAGATCCTTTTAACGAGCATCAATGGAAATCTTTTGGAGCCGCTTCAAATCTCACACACATGCACACACTAAGCATGATATCCGGTCTTGATGGACATAAGGAAAGTAAGGAACTAATCATGGAATGGTATACCTTTTGGTCAACAAGAGCATCATCTTTGTTGTACTCGAGATGCCAATTGGTTGGCACTGAGGTTCCTATGCCTGTTGCATTCTCCATATAAAATTTCTTGAATACGTCATTTGTTTACTTTGTTAATGAGACAAAAGTACATTCCTTTATTTGCTTAATTTGAAGTCCAAGAAAGAATTTTAGCTCGCCCATCATAGACATTTTGCACCTTTTAGTCAACAACTTCCTAAAATTTTCACTAAAATGAGGGTCAGTGAAACCAAATATGATATAATCAAATTTGGCACACAAATAATTCACCACTGACTCGCTTTGTGAAGAGAGTGGAACCAATTTTACCAATTTCAAGTTCAATCTTGAAAAGAAGCTCCATTAAGCATTTGTACCAATAAAGCTTTATAAAGTTTATATACATGAATAGGTTTCTTAGGATTTAGAAAACCAGGAGTTTTTACATAAACTTCTTCTTAAATTTCACCATTCCAAAATGCACTTTTAACATCCATTTGGTCACATGTGATGTTGTGATGGTTAGCATATGCAACTAAAATGTGGATGACTTCAAGTCTAGCAACCGGAGCATAGGTCTCACCATAGTCCATACCTTCTACTTGAGTATAACCTTGGGCTATGCTATTTCTATAGAAGTTGTTGGGAACCCCAAGTGGAAGGGATGATGTAGTCCAGCAAGTAAGTATCTTCCTTAGTTGATAATCAAGGTTTATCAAACTAATATGAACTACCAATCTTCAGTTAATGATGAGTATCCGCACACAATTAACCAACTTCTTCTTGTCCCCAACTTGGTCGGGAAGGTTGTTAGTCTTTCGGTCTTGCTAGTTACGAGGAGCAAGCAAGTATCTCCCTCAGTTGAGAATCAAGGTTTATCGAATTAGTATGAACTACCAATCTTCGGTTAATGATCAGTACCTCCACACAATTAAACAACTTCTTCTTGTCCCCAACTTGGTCGGGAAGGTTGTTAGTCTTCCAGTCTTGCTACAAGGAATAGAATTATAATGTGATATGAATTTATAATTGTAAATAAATAAAGTAATGGTTCAGATTGTAAATGAAAATAAAATTATATGGCAGAGGTTCAAAACGATAAGGATGAATGGGCCGGGATCCATACTTTCACTAGAGGCATCTCTTCAAACAAGATAACATAGGTGTGCCGAAGAAATTACAATTGCACATCGATTAAATTACAATTTTTATGATTATGATTATTCACGGCATGATTGCACATGAGCATTACGTCCTTACATCATCAAAAATATAAATGGCATCGTTATTAATACTTTCTTGGACATCTTTGGCTTTGCCTTTGTCTGGGGACAAATGGCAAGCAAAATTTCTACCTCCACGGGTATTATGTAGGTCAATTTTAGATCAATTTTGCCTCATTGTTTCCTATAATCTCAAGAAACCAATCATTATGTAGTAATTAGCTCCCTCAAGAACCTCCTTTTTTCTTCCCTTGTAAGCTCTACTATATCAATGATGGCACGTGTTGCTGCGCTCATCCATTTATCCCAAAGAATAATAGGATTTTTTCATGTATACGCAGTACATTAAATGTCTGACTTGTCAAGAAATTAAGAAAGTAACAACATCTGACTTTTAACTTTCTGCATAAACAAAATAAAGCACCAATATTTGTTCTTGATAGGATAATACCATGAAACATAGATTTGGGGTTGTAAGATCATCAAATTCACATTTTCCATGCTCATCCATAATGACAAAAGAAAGATACAATTTTTTCTGAAGATCTGTATGGTACAAATACTTTTGAACATTTGGGTAGTGTAGTGTGTAAACTGGGTGTATGCATACATAATAATCTGGAAATAGAATTATAAAGTGAGAACATTCAACTGATAATGACATGAACCAACAAAAAAGATGTACACCAAGGCAACTAATTTGCTCATTATCTATAGAGAGTGTATCATAGCTAAGAAATCAAAGCATAAATAGGTTTGGGCACCCTAGTGCATTGCCGCGTTGCCAGACAGTGGAGAATACAAATGGTGTAGTATCTATAGTGGCACTACTATCATCGTGTACAAAATAGTTAAGTTGTCACTATATTATTAAAGCAAACAAAATGGAAGTATAATTCTATCTTGAGTGATAAAGGTGGAAAATAATAGAAGAATCACCCCAAGTCAAGAAAAAATGCAGATTAGTAGACCCATCTCACATGTAACGTCGCCCACTAACGAGTAATGCCAATGACAACCCAAACAGAAGCCACACAACAACCAACATCATTATTCACATTATCAGAATGCTCTACATGTCATTCAAATTCGAAGTTATATGGTAATTGGATGAAATAAGATGGCATATGTAGCTTCATCTCAATTATCTATAATTCTTGAAGTTATCTACCGGTATAATCTAAATACGGATCATGAATTCTTGTAATCACATAACCTCGTACAAATTTGTCACCGGTTCACCCCCCAGATGACGGGGAACATTGCATGAAAATCATTTTTCCTACAAAATACCCAAGATCTAATCTATGATATGCATATCAACAAGAGGGGAGTATGTCTACCTACCCTTGTAGACCTAAAGTGTTAGCGTGCGTAACACGGTTGATGTAGTCGCACTCTTCGCGACCCAATCACGATCCAATACAATCTAGTGTCGAACGGATGACACCTCCGAGGTTAGCACATGTTCAACTTGATGGCGTCCTCTCCTTGATCCAGTCAAGCGAGGGAGAGGAGAGGTAGATGAGATCGGGACCATCCCAACGACGAGGTGGTTGTGGTGGTAGCAGAATTCCGGTAGGGCTTCGCCAATCACGTACCGGAGAAAGGTGGGAGGAGTTGGGAGAGATCGAAGGCAAGGGTGGAAGGGTGCAGCCCCCTGCGCCTTCCCACTATATATATAGGGTTGAGGGAGGGGGCGCCAGCCCTAACCCCTCCTCCAAGGGAGGGGGCGGTGGGCTAGGGGGGGAGGCTTGCCTCCCAAGCCAAGGGGGCGCCTCCCACCCCTAGGGTTTCCACCCTTTGGCGCAAGGGCCTGGTGCGCCTGGCTCATATAGGCCACGACCCCCCCAAAGCCCATGTGCCCCCCATGGCAGGTGGACCCCCGGAACCTCTTCGGTGCCTCCAGTACATTGTCCCCATTCCCCCAAACTTTTCCGGTAGCCAAAACATGACTTCCCATATATAAATATTTACCTCCAAACCATTCCCGAGCTCCTCGTGATATCCTGGATCCCATCCGAGACTCCGAACAACCTTTAGACTTTCCACTATTAATATCTCAATACTACCCTAGTGCTGCTGAACGTTAAGCGTGCGACCCTACGGGTTCGGGAATCATGTAGACATGACCGAGACTCCTCTCCGGTCAATAACCAATAGCGGGACCTGGATGCCCATACTGGTTCCTACATATTCCATGAAGATCTTTGTCGGTTGAACAACCATGTCAAGGATTCAGTTAATCCCGTATGCAATTCCCTTTGTCTGGCGATATGTTACTTGCCCAAGATTTGATCGTCGGTATCTCCATACCTAGTTCAATCTCGTTACCGGCAAGTCTCTTTACCCGTTCCGTAATACAAGATCCCATGACCAAACTCATTAGTCACATGCTTGCAAGCTTCGTGTGACGTTGTATTACTGAGAGGGCCCAGAGATCTTTCTCTCTCACACGTAGTGACAAATCCTAGTCTCGATCCATGCAACCCAACAAATACCTTCGGAGATGCCTATAGAGCACCTTTATGATCACCCATTTATGAAGTGATGTTTGATAGCACACAAAGTATTCCTTTGGTATCTGAGAGTGGCATGATCTCATGGTCTAAGGAATAGATACTTGGCATTACGAAAGCTATGGCAAAGTGAACTTAGTAACACGATCATATGCTAAGCTTATAGTTGGGCTTGTCCATCACATCATTCTCCTAATGACGTGATCCCGTTATCAAATGACAACTCATGTCTATGGGAAACCTTAACAATCTTTGATGAACGAGCTAGTCTAGTAGAGGCTCACTAGGGTCACGATGTTGTTTATGTATCCACACATGTATTTAAGTTTCCGTTCAATACAATTCTAGCATGAATAGTAAACATTTATCATGAACAAGGAAATATGATAATAACCAATTTATTATCACTTCTAGGGCATATTTCCAACAGTCTCCCACCTGCACTAGAGTCAATAATCTAATTTACATTGTAATGAATCTAACACCCATAGAGTCCTGCAACTCATCATGGTTTGTTGGTGGAAGAGGTTTAGTCAACTGGTCTGCCACATTCAGATCCGTATGTACTTTGCAAAGTTCTATGTCTTCATCCTTAATGTAACTATGAATGGAATTGAAGCGGCGTTTGATGTGCTTTGTCTTGTTGTGAAACCTGGGCTCCTTGGAAATGGCAATGGCACCAGTGTTGTCACAAAAGATAGTCATTGGATCCGATGCACTAGGTATCACTCCTAGTTCGGATATGAACTCCTTCATCTGGATCCTCCTTGTGCTGCTTCCGAAGCAGCTATATATTCCGCTTCACATGTAGGTCCCACTACGACGCTTTGCTTGGGACTGCACCAACTGACTGCTCCAACATTGAAAGTAAATACGTATCCGACTTGAGACTTTGAGTCCTCCAGATCAATGTCAAAGCTAGCATCGACATAACCCTTTACAACAAGCTCTTCATCACCTCCATAAACGAGAAACATGTCCTTAGTCCTCTTTAGTTGTGGTGTTCCAGGTGGCGTGAGTTGTGAAACAATTCCACATTGTCTTAAATGTGTGCCAAACTCGTAAATAAATATTCTCCTCCACGACCAGATCATAAGAATTTTATCTTCTTATTATGATGGTTCTCCACTTCACTCTGAAATTCCTTGAACTTTTCAAATGTTTCAAACTTGTGTTTCATTAAGTAAATATACCCATATCTACTCAAATCATCCGTGAAGGTAAGAAAACAATGATATCCACCGCGTGCTTCAACACTCATCGGACCACATACATCGGTATGTATTATTTCCAATAAGTCACATGCCTGCTCCATTGAACTAGAAAACAGGGTTTTAGTCATCTTGCCCACAAGGCATGGTTCACATGTTTCAAATGATTCATAATCAAGTGATTCCAGAAGTCCATCAGTGATACGTCTCCAACGCATCTATAATTTTTGATTGTTCCATGCTATTATATTATCTGTTTAGGATGTTTAATGGGCTTTAATATACCTTTTTATATTATTTTTGGGACTAACCTATTAACCGAAGGCCTAGTGCAAATTGCTGTTTTTTTGCCTATTTTAGTGTTTCACAGAAAAGGAATATCAAACGGAATCCAAACGGAATGAAACCTTCGCGAGGATCTTTTTTGGAACAAACGCAATCTAGGAGGCTTGGAGTGGGGTCAAGGAAGCAGCGAGGAAGCCACGAGGCAGGAGGGCGCGCCCCCACCCTCGTGGGCCCCTCGCAGCTCCACCGACCTAATTCTTTTGCCTATATATACTCTTATACCCTGAAACCTTCGGGGAGAGCCACGAAACACCTTTTCCACCGCCGCAACCTTCTGTATCCGTGAGATCCCGTCTTGGGGCCTTTTTCGAAGATCTGCCGGAGGGGGATTCGATCACGGAGGGCTTCTATATCAACACCATAGCCTCTCCAATGATGTGTGAGTAGTTTGCCGAGATCCGATGAATTGTGGGTTTATGAACTTGATTATCTATGAATATTATTTGATTCTTCTCTGAATTCTTATATGCATGATTTGATATCAAGTCTCTTCGAATTATCGGTTTAGTTTAGCCTACTAGATTGATCTTTCTTGCAATGGGAGAAGTGCTTAGCTTTGGGTTCAATCTTGCGGTGTCCTTTCAAAGGATGTTAGGGCAGCAAAGCACGTATTGTATTGTTGCCATCGAGGATAAAAGAAGGGGTTTATATCATATTGCTTGAGTTTATCCCTCTACATCATGTCATCTTGCCTAATGCGTTACTCTGTTCTTATGAACTTAATACTCTAGATGCGTGCTGGATAGCGGTTGATGTGTGGAGTAATAGTAGTAGATGCAAAATCGTTTCGGTCTACTTGACACGGACGTGATGCCTATATTCATGATCATTGCCTTAGATATCATCATAACTATGCGCTTTTCTATCAATTGCTCGGCAGTAATTTGTTCACCCATCGTAATACATGCTATCTTGAGAGAAGCCACTAGTGAAACCTATGGCCCCCGGGTCTACTTTACATCATATTATTTTCCTATCAACTTGCTATTTCTGTCGCCATTTATTTTGCAATATTTACTTTCCAATCTATACAACAAAAATACCAAAAATATTTATCTTATTATCTTTATCAGATCTCACTTTTGTAAGTGGCCGTGAAGGGATTGACAACTCCTTTATCGCGTTGGTTGCAAGGTTCTTGATTGTTTGTGCAGGTACTAGGGATTTGCGTGTAGTCTCCTACTGGATTGATACCTTGGTTCTCAAAAGCTGAGGGAAATACTTACGCTACTTTGCTGCATCACCCTTTCCTCTTCAAGGGAAAACCAACGCATGCTCAAGAGGTAGCAAGAAGGATTTCTGGCGCCATTGCCGGGGAGATCTACGCACAAGTCAAGACATACAAAGTATCCATCACAAACTCTTCTCCCTCCCATTACATTATTTGCCATTAGCCTTTCGTTTTCCTCTCCCCCACTTCACCTTTGTCATTTTATTTGCCCTTTTTCGTTCGTCTCTTTTTGCTTGCTTCTTCTGTGCTTGCTTGTTGGATTGATTAATTGCCACGATGGCTCAAGATAATACTAAATTATGTGATTTTTCCAATACCAACAATAATGATTTTATTAGCACTCCGATTGCTCCTATTACCGATGCTGAATCTTGTGAAATTAATGCTGCTTTGTTGAATCTTGTCACGAAAGATCAATTTTCTGGCCTTCGTAGTGAAGATGTCGCTACCCATCTAAACAACTTCATTGATTTGTGCGATATGCAAAAGAAGAAAGATGTGGATAATGATATTGTTAAATTGAAGCTATTTCTGTTTTCGCTTAGAGATCGTGCTAAAACTTGGTTCTCTTCTTTGCCTAGAAATAGTATTGATTCATGGAATAAGTGCAAAGATGCTTTTATCTCTAAGTATTTTCCTCCCGCTAAGATCATCTCTCTTAGAAACGATATTATGAATTTTAAGCAACTTGATCATGAGCATGTTGCACAAGCTTGGGAGAAGATGAAATTAATTATATGTAATTGCCCTACACATGGTTTGAATTTATGGATGATTATACAAATTTTTTATGCTGGATTGAATTTTTCTTCTAGAAATCTTTTAGATTCGGCCGCGGGAGGCACTTTTATGGAAATCACTTTAGGAGAAGCTACTAAACTCCTAGATAATATTATGGTTAATTATTCTCAATGGCACACTGAAAGATTCACTAGTAAAAAGGTTCATGCGATTGGAGAGATTAATGTTTTGAGTGGAAAGATGGATGAACTTATGAAATTGTTTGCTAATAAGAGTGTTTCTTCTGATCCTAATGATATGCCTTTGTCTACTTTGATTGAGAATAATAATAATGGATGTGAATTTTATTGGTAGGAACAATTTTGGTAACAACGCATATAGAGGAAATTTTAATTCTAGGCCGTTTCCTAGTAATTCCTCTAATAATTATGGTAATTCCTACAACAACTCTTATGGAAATTTTAATAAGATGCCCTTTGATTTTTAGACTAGTGTTAAAGAGTTTATGATTGTGCAAAAGAATTTCAATGCTTTGCTTGAAGAAAAATTGCCTAAGATTGATGAGTTGGCTAGGAACGTGGATAGAATTTCTCTTGATGTTGATTCTTTGAAACTTAGATCTAGTCTACCTAAGCATGATATCAATGATTCTCTCAAAGCCATGATAATTTCCATTGATGATTGCAAAGAAAGAACCGCTAGGATGCGTGCTAAAAAGGATTGCGTTGTGAAAGCGTGTTCTTCTAGTTTTCATGATAATAATGATGAAGATCTAAAAGTGATTGATGTGTCTCCTATTAAGTCTTTGTTTTCCAATATGAATCTTTATAAAGATGGGACTGGAGATGAGTCAACTTTAGTTAAAAGGCGTCCCAATGATTCAGAGTTTTTAGATCTTGATGCAAACATTGATAAAAGTGGGATTGAAGAGGTCAAAACTTTACATAGTAATGAACCCACTATTTTGGATTTCAAGGAATTTAATTATGACAATTGTTCTTTGATAGATTGTATTTCCTTGTTGCAATCCGTGTTAAATTCTCCTCATGCTTATGATCAAAATAAAGCTTTTACCAAACACATCATTGACGCTTTAATGCAATCCTATGAAGAAAAGCTTGAATTAGAAGTTTCTATCCCTAGAAAACTTTATGATGAGTGGGAACCTACTATTAAAATTAATATTAAAGATCATGAATGCTATGCTTTATGTGATTTGGGTGCTAGTGTTTCCATGATTCCAAATTTTTTGTGTGATATGTTAGGTTTTCGTAAATTTGATGATTGTTCTTTAAATTTGCACCTTGCGGATTCCACCATTAAGAAACCTATGGGAAGGATTAATGATGTTCTTATTGTTCCAAATAGGAATTATGTGCCCATAGATTTTATTGTTCTTGATATAGATTGAAATCTTACATGTCCTATTATTCTTGGTAGACCTTTCCTTAGAATGATTGGTGCAATTATTGATATGAAAGAAGGAAATATTAGATTCCAATTTCCATTAAGGAAAGGCATGGAACACTTTTCCTAGGAAGAAAATTAAATTACCTTATGAATCTATTATGAGAGCCACTTATGGATTGCATACCAAAGATGACAATACCTAGATCTATTCTTGTTTTTATGCCTAGCTAGGGGCGTTAAACGATAGCGCTTGTTGGGAGGCTACCCAATTTTATTTTTGTTCCTTGCCTTTTGTTATTGTTTAGTAATAATTAATTCATCTAGCCTCTGTTTAGATGTGTTTTTATGTTTTAATTAGTGTTCGTGCCAAGTAGAACCAATAGGATCTTCTTGGGTGATAGTTGTTTGATCTTGCTGAAAAAGACAGAAACTTTGCACTCACGAAAATAATTGTTAAAATTCACCAGAACATGATAAATTGCTAATTCGTTTTTCAGTAGATCAATATACAAAATTTTCAGGTTGTCATAGTTTTTCAGAATTTTTGGACTTCTAGAAGTATTCGAACAAATCAGATTGCTACAGACTCTTCTGTTTTTGACAGATTCTGTTTTTCGTATGTTGTTTGCTTATTTTGATAATCTATGGCTAGTATCGGGGGGTATGAACCATAGATAAGTTGGAATACAGTAGTTTTAACACCAATATAAATAAAGAATGAGTTCATTACAGTACCTTAAGGTGGTGGTTTGTTTTCTTACACTAACGGAGCTCATGAGATTTTCTGTTGAGTTTTGTGTTGTGAAGTTTTCAAGTTTTGGGTAAAGATTTGATGGATTATTGAACAAGGAGTGGCAAGAGCCTAAGATTGGGGATGCCCTAGGCGCCCCAAGGTAAAATTCAAGGACAACCAAAAGCCTAAGCTTGGGGATGCCCCGGAAGGCATCCCCTCTTTCGTCTTCATCTATCGGTAACTTTACTTGAGGCTATATTTTTATTCACCACATGATATGTGTTTTGCTTGGAGCGTCTTGTATGATTCGAGTCTTTGCTTTTTAGTTTACCACAATCATCCTTGCTGTACACACCTTTTGGGGGAGACACACATGAACCGGAATTTATTAGAATACTGTATGTGCTTCACTTATATCTTTTGAGCTAGATAATTTTGCTCTAGTGCTTCACTTACACCTTTTTAGAG
Source organism: Aegilops bicornis (assembly GCA_021605145.1). Classification (NCBI taxonomy): domain Eukaryota; kingdom Viridiplantae; phylum Streptophyta; class Magnoliopsida; order Poales; family Poaceae; genus Aegilops; species Aegilops bicornis. The sequence continues at coordinate 663,017,982 of CM038671.1, forward strand.
CATGGTGGTGGTTTTATTTTATAGAAATTATTGATCTCTCATGCTTCACTTATATTATTTTGAGAGTCCTTTAGAACAGCATGGTAATTTGCTTTGGCTACAAAATTAGTCCTAATATGATAGGCATCCAATATGGGTATAATAAAAACTTTCATATAGAGTGCATTGAATACTATGAGAAATTTGATACTTGATGATTGTTTTGTGATATGAAGATGGTAATATTAGAGTCGTGCTAGTTGAGTAGTTGTGAATTTGAGAAATATTTGTGTTGAAGTTTGCAAGTCCCGTAGCATGCACGTATGGTAACCGTTGTGTAACAAATTTGAAACATGAGGTGTTCTTTGATTGTCATTGTTATGAGTGGCGGTCGGGGACGAGCGATGGTCTTTTCCTACCAATCTATCCCCCTAGGAGCATGCGCGTAGTGCTTGGTTTTTGATGACTTGTAGATTTTTGCAATAAGTATGTGAGTTCTTTATGACTAATGTTGAGTCCATGGATTATACGCACTCTCACCTTTCCATCATTGCTAGCCTCTTGATTGCAGTGCAGTGCCCTTTCTCACCTCGAGAGTTGGTGCAAACTTCGCCGGTGCATCCAAACCCCGTGATATGATACACTCTATCACACAAAAGCCTCCTTATATCTTCCTCAAAACAGCCACCATACCTACCTATTATGGCATAGCCATTCCGAGATATATTGCCATGCAACTTTCAACCGTTCCATTTATTATGACACGCTTCATCATTGTCATATTGCCTTGCATAATCATGTAGTTGACATCATATTTGTGGCAAGGCCACCATGCATAATTTTTCATACATGTCACTCTTGATTCATTGCCCATCCTGGTACACCGCCGGAGGCACTCATATAGAGTCATATTTTGTTCCAGTATCGAGTTGTAATCTTTGAGTTGTAAATAAATAGAAGTGTGATGATCATCATTAATAGAGCATTGTCCCATGAAAAAAAAGAGAAATTCCAAAAAAAGAAAGGCCAAAAAAAAGATAAAGGCCAAATAAAAAAGGGGAAAGTCCCAAAAAATATAAATAAATAAAAGAAGGGACAATGCTACTATCTTTTTTTCCGCACTCGTGCTTCAAAGTAGCACCATGATCTTTATGATAAAGAGTCTCTTATTTTATCACTTTCATATACTAGTGGGAATTTTTCATTATAGAACTTGGCTTGTATATTCCAACGATGGGCTTCCCCAGATGCCCTAGGTCTTCGTGAGCAAGCAAGTTGGATGCACACCCACTTAGTTTCTTTTGTTGAGCTTTCATACATTTATAGCTCTAGTGCATCCGTTGCATGGCAATCCCTACTCCTTGCATTGACGTCAATTGATGGGCATCTTCCTAGCCCGTTGATTAGCCGCATCAATGTGAGACTTTCTCCTTTTTTGTCTTCTCCACAAAATCCCCATCATTATATTCTATTCCACCCCTAGAGCTTTGTCCATGGCTCACACTCATGTATTGCGTGAAATTTGAAAAAGTTTGAGAATACTAAAGTATGAAACAGTTGCTTGGCTTGTCATCGGGGTTGTGCATGATGAGAGCATTTTGTGTGACGAAAATGAAGCATAGCCAAACTATATGATTTTGTAGGGATAAGCTTTATTTGGCCATGTTATTTTGAGAAGACATAATTGCTTAGTTAGTATGCTTGAAGTATTATTATTTTTATGTCAATATTAAACTTTTGTCTTGAATCTCTTGGATCTGAACATTCATGCCAAAATAAAGAGAATTACATTACAAATTATTTTGGGTAGCATTCCACATCAAAAATTCTATTTTTATCATTTACCTACTCGAGGACGAGCATTAATTAAGCTTGGGATTGCTTGATACGTCTCCAACGTATCTATAATTTTTGATTGTTCCATGCTATTATATTACCTGTTTCGGATGTTTAATGGGATTTAATATACCTTTTTATATTATTTTTGGGACTAACCTATTAACCAAGGCCCAAAGGTAAATTGTTGTTTTTTGCCTATTTCAGTGTTTCACAGAAAAGGAATATCAAACGGAATCCAAACGGAATGAAACCTTCGCGAGGATTTTTTTGGAACAAACGCAATCCAGGAGACTTGGAGTGGACGTCAAGGAAGCAGCGAGGAAGCCACAAGGCAGGAGGGCGCGCCCCAGGGGGGTGGGCGCGCCCCCACCCTCGTGGGCCCCTCCCAACTCCACCGACCTACTTCTTTCGCCTATATATACTCTTATACCCTGAAACCTTCGAGGAGAGCCATGAAACACCTTTTCCACTGCCGCAACCTTCTGTACCCGTGAGATCCCATCTTGGGGCCTTTTCATCGATCTGCCGGACGGGGATTCGATCACGGAGGGCTTCTACATCAACACCATAGCCTCTCCGATGATGTGTGAGTAGTTTACCACAGACCTTCGGGTCCATAGTTATTAGCTAGATGGCTTCTTCTCTATCTTTGGATCTTAATACAAAGTTCTCCTCGATCTTCTTGGAGATCTATTCGATGTAACTCTTTTTGCGGTGTGTTTGTCGAGATCCGATGAATTGTGGGTTTATGAACTTGATTATCTATGAATACTATTTGATTCTTCTCTGAATTCTTATATGCATGATTTGATATCTTTGCAAGTCTCTTCGAATTATCGGTTTAGTTTGGCCTACTAGATTGATCTTTCTTGCAATGGGAGAAGTGCTTAGCTTTGGGTTCAATCTTATGTGTCCTTTTCCAAAGGGCGCAGGGCAGCAAGGCACGTATTGTATTTTTGCCATCGAGTATAAAAAGATGGGGTTTATATCATATTGCTTGAGTTTATCCCTCTACATCATGTCATCTTGCCTAATGCGTTACTTCGTTCTTATGAACTTAATACTCTAGATGCATGCTGGATAGCGGCCGATGTGTGGAGTAATAGTAGTAGATGCAGAATCATTTCGGTCTACTTGACACAGACGTGACACCTATATTCATGATCATTGCCTTAGATATCATCATAAATATGCGCTTTTCTATCAATTGCTTGGTAGTAATTTGTTCACCCACCGTAATACATGCTATCTTGAGAGAAGCCACTAGTGAAACCTATGGTCCCCGGGTCTACTTTAGATCATATTATTTTCCTATCAACTTCTGTCGCCGTTTAATTTTCAATCTTTACTTTCCAATCTATACAACAAAAATACCAAAAATATTTATATTAATATCTTTATCAGATCTCACTTTTTCAAGTGGTCGTTAAGGGATTGACAACCCCTTTATCGTGTTGGTTGCAAGGTTCTTGATTGTTTGTGCAGGTACTAGGGATTTTCGTGTAGTCTCCTACTGGATTGATACCTTGGTTCTCAAAAAATGAGGGAAATACTTACGCTACTTTGCTGCACCACCCTTTCCTCTTCAAGGGAAAACCAACGCATGCTCAAGAGGTAGCAATCAACATGGAGTTTCTTCATGCGCTTTACACCAATATAACCTAAGCGGCAGTGCCACAAGTATGTGGTACTATCATCATTAACTTTGCATCTTTTGGCATCAATATTATGAACATGTTCACTACGATTGAGATTCAACAAGAATAAACCATTCACAAGGGGTGCATGACCATAAAAGATATTATTCATATAAATAGAATAACCATTATTCTCCGACTTAAATGAATAACCGCCTCGCAATAAACAAGATCCAGATATAATGTCCATGCTTAACGCATGCACCAAATAACAATTATTCAGGTTCAAAACTAATCCCGAAGGTAGACATAGAGGGAGCGTGCCGACAACGATCACATCAACCTTGAAACCATTTCCAATGCGCATCATCACCTCATCCTTAGCTAGTCTCCATTTATTCTGCAGCTCCTGTTTCGAGTTACAAATATTAGCACCCGAACCAGTATCAAATACCCAGGTGCTACTACGAGCATTAGTAAGGTATACATCAATAACATGTATATCAAATATACCTTTGTTGACGTTGCCAACACTACAAAAAAATACACATCCGTGACATTTTGGGCCGAACAATTTTTTCTGTCATACTTATGACACTTCTTTGAAGATAATTGTGACAAAACCCGGTATCGTCATAGATGTGGTGGGCTCCTACTTCTATGACAAAAAATCATGACAGAAAATGGGCTTTTCGTCCTGGGCGGGCCGAAGACGCAGCTGCATGACATTCTTTGGGCCGTCCATGACGGAAAAAACCGTGGTAGAAGCGAGGGCGAGGAAAATATCGGGGGAGTTCCCGGTTATAGTGGGTGGTTGGGGGCCGAGCGATCCTCGTTTCTCTCGTACGTATGCGCATGTGTGCGAGGCGTTGCGCTCTAACTGAACCTGAGCGAGGCATTGGGCTCTAACTGAACCCGAGCGATTGCACTGCAGGCTACCCGTTACTGAACCCGAGCGATCGATCGATCCCTTGCTGTTAATCGAACTCGAGTGATTCTTCGCCATCTGCCGCTAATCGAAGCCGATCGAACACCGCTGCCTCCTTCCCTTGATGAACAAAGTGGCGTTGTTGAGGGGTTTGGATGAACAGTTCCTGGTGGGGGTTGGTTGAACAGGACCCGTGGTAGTTGAGGCCGTTGTCATTTGGATGAACAAGACTCGATCAATTGAGCCGGTGGATGAACAGGACCCCGTGGAGGGCTGGTTGAACAGTAGCCGGTGGAGGGCTGGATGAACAGTAGCCCGTGGAGAGGTGGTTGAACAGGACCCCGTGGAGAGGCTGGTTGAACAGTAGCCGGTGGAGGAACGCGCGGTGGAGGCTGGATGAACAGGAGCCCGTGGATGAACAGTCGCAGGTGGAGGCCGGAGGAGGTCGACGGTGGATGAACAGTAGCCCGTGGAGGAGGTCGAAGGTGGAGATGAACAATATCCCGTGGAGTCCCGTTTTGTGGTACGCCACACCCCTCCCGATGAATAGGACCCCCGTTTCGACCGTAGCGCTCCAACACAAGTCCGTTTCCTCCGTTTTGTGGTGCGCCACACCCCTCCCGATCAACAGGACCCCATTTCGATCGTAGGAGGTCTGTTTCCTTCGTTTTGCGATACGCTCGACCCCTCCTGATGAACAGGATCCCGTTTGCACCGTGGCTGGTCGAACACAAGGCCGTTTCCTCCGCTCCGCGGTACGCCAGGCCTCGTTTCCATCGGCTGTTCCGTCCAAGCCGGTTGGCTCCCGATGAACACGACGACGCATTCCGTTCCGACCCAGCCAGTTGCCTCCCCATGATAATGACGACGGCGCAGCTTCTCCGTTCCGACCCAGCCATGTACACGAGCCCTGGCCATACGTATGCGCGAGTAGGCGTTCGAGACCCCGCCAGTATGTACGTACGTGGCCGTATTTTCTTTCTTGCACCCTGGCCGCTGGACGTACGTGTACATGCTACGTGCGCGCCTCTACTACGCCACGTGCCCTTCCTTACTCGGCCACGGTTCATCGCTGCAGCCTGTAGACAGACTGATCGACCAGTATGTACATACACGTTCGCCACCAGAATGACAACGCTACGTACGCTTCGACCAGGTGGGTCCCGACTGTCAGGCACGTCCTTGCGTGTGAAGATGTAGCTAGTGGGTCCCAGCAGTTAGCGGGGAAATGTTTTTTTTCACGAAATACGGTGGCCCGTCCGGTGGGTCCTTGCTGTCAGGTGGAGGAATAATTATTTTGCGCGTAATAAGGAGGCACTTCCTTGCTGCGGCTGTGGACCCAACTGTCAGCCTCTCCACATACTGTACTCTTCCGACGAAAGTCGTTTGTTGACCACATGATGCCCACGCGGAGGGGAGTACGTGGGTTGACTGCTTCGGCTGCGGTGTGAGGCTGCCATTGCCGGAGAATAATATGAGGTGTGGGTGAGTATAGAGGGATGGCATGTCCAACGGTGGCAGCACAGCCGGACACTGGAGGCAAGAGCAGGCGGCACGGGCAACGCTTGTTTGGGCGGCTGGAGTAAGAAGAACAGAGGTTGAAGAAGCACTACGGCCGTTGGATGGACATCGTACGGTCATTGGAGCTAGAATCGTTCATATTGACTAAGTTGACAAAGCCCTCCGTCCGCGTCAACTTCCACAGGTCAGCCTCCCACTATGGTGGGTCCCAGCTAGGAGGGGGCGTATTCATTTTTTTGTGCATAATAAGGAGGCACCTCCTTGCGTGCGAAGATATAGCTGGTGGGTCCGAGCTGTCAGCGGTAGTATTCATTCTTTTTGGCGTAATAAGGACGCACTTCCTTGCGTGCGAAGATGTAGCTGGTGGGTCCCAAAGAAGGAGGGGAGAAAACATTATTTTCCGGGTAAAAAGGATGCAGTTGCATGCATGCGTCCATGGGCGTGGTGCATCCCCACTGTCAGCCTCTCACGTACTGTGATGACTCTCGTTTATTGACCACATTGACCACACCGTGCTGAGAGCACCAAGGCCGGTGGACGACGGCGATGCCCCAGACTGGAACGACCCGGAGATGGGGAAGACGCGACAGTGGAGTCACAGATGGAGAGGAGTGGGAAACTTGACTGGTTCGGGTGCACGGCAGCACTACCGCCCACGGGAGACAGGAGCAAGAACAGAGGTTGAAGAAGGAGCACGGCTGTTGGATTAACATCTGTCGGTGTTCTGGGAACGGGTCCCTAAACTTGCTCGCTCATGCGCACTTGCGTTGAGCCAAGAGTCGCGGCCCATCTTCATCAACAAGGCATCCAAGACCCTCGCGAGGGGCCAAGCCACGCGAGGCGGACGACGCATGACCTCCTCAAGAGTGGCCTAGTCAGGCAGGCTCACGAGGAGCGGAGATATCAAGGCGGGGTAAACCTCACGAGGCCCTCGTGACATGAGCCATGACGATTGGTGCCAGGCGGGCGCCAGCGCGCGCAGCATCCTTGTTTCCTCTTTGGTGCTAAGGAGGCCAGCACAGGCGAGGAGTACCGAGGCATCAGGTAAAGGTTGCTATATCGATGCAACGAGACCAAGGCCAGCAGGACGGCAAGACGGAGGTCATCGTGGAGCCCAAGACGGCATCACCACAGAGCTTTTCGCAGGCGAAGACAACTTTTGTCAGGATAGCTTGTACTAGCTGTCCCCCTTCAAATTTCCCTGCCATTGTTGGCTCCCTTCCCGCTCAATATTTGGGAAGAGGACCAGGGCCCCGATAAATAGGTCTAGCCACCGTAGTAGAGGGGGAGGATCAAGAGACACGCACAAGTACGCAAGCACAAGAACACCTCAACCTTAGGAGGCTGTTCTTCCCTCTGTACTGTTCATCATCAGCCCAAGTGGCAATCCACCACCACCACCACACTGGAGTAGAGTATTACACCACAACGATGGCCTGAACCAGTATAAATCTCGTGTCTCTTTACGTTGTGAGTTCGTCGAGTTCGTCCGTGAGACCTTAGCGAGCTAGGGCGTCGATCGATAGGAGGGAAAGACTTCGCGCGCACCCCAGTGTTCGAACCTCAAGGGTTTGCCGGAACCCCACATCCGACATTTTGCGCGCCAGGTAGGGGTGCAACGTAGCTTCCTTCCATCGGTTAAATCGTTCCATCGCCTCCGTCGTCTCCATGGCGGCCGCTCACCACGCTCGAGCAGAGCGTCGGGCTGCCCTCACCGCCCGCGTTGCTCAGACGGCTCCCGTCGGCGGGCCACCTCATTGTTCTCCGTCTCCCGCCGCCAACGCTGCCACCGGCCCGGCGGGGAACGAGCAGCAGGCGTCCTCGCTACATCCTTAGGTGCGGCAGGACGGCCGCACCGCCACTCCATCGCTGACCCCGCCCGGCTCTTCGTCTCACGCACGTCGCGCTCCCATGGAGGCGCGGGCCATGCTCCTTGCGGCAAACGAACTCCTGCGCTACCGCCCAGTCGATGACCTCTACGAGGAGTGGCTCGACCGCGTCACCGAGCTTGTCCCGCAGGGGGCTTTCCGGCGCCATCCCTCTCTCTACCTCACTCTCAGCCAGCCATGGGCGATGAAGCTCATGGCGCGCCTCCACCACCTCTGCCCCAAGACGGTGCCTTGGCACCAAGGCGCGCGGCCCCACGGCGTGATCCGCCACGCCCGGTGCCCGCACGCGAAGAGAGAAGCTGCCAAGAAATCCCTCGGCCGCGAGAAGCTGCACCCGCGCTTCCCGCGCCACCTCGCCAAGACCGTGCACCGCCCGCGGTGGCGCCACACGGACCTCATCAAGACCAAGCTCCATCTCCGAAGCGGCCCCTAGCGACCATGGCCGGCTGCCGCGTCTTTACCCCCGAGCTGCGCAGCGTCACCTGGCCAGGCAAGTTCAAGCCAGATCTGCCTCCTTGCTACGACGGCACCGCCTACCCCGCGGAGTTCCTGCAGCTCTACGAGCTGAGCATCGAGGCGGCCAACGGCGATGAGAAAGTAATGGCGAACTGGTTTCCCATGGCTCTCAAGGATGGAGCCCGCTCCTGGCTCCTGAACCTGCAACACGGCTCGATCTCCTCCACAGGGCGAGATGCTTGCGACCGCTTTGTCGCCAACTTCCGGGCACTTCGCGACCGCCCGGGCTGGTGACCTGCGCCGCATCAAGCAACAACCGGGAGAGACCCTCCAGAAGTACATCTAGCGCTTCAACAACACTCGCCTCAAGATCCCCAAGGTCACGGACGAGGCCATCATCTCCGCGTTCTCCGACGGCGTCCGTGACATCAAGATGAAGGAAGAGCTCGCTATCCATGAGGAGCTGTGCACATCTCAGGAGCTGTTCAATCTGGCGACCAAGTGCGCAAGAGCTGAGGAGGGGCGCCTCTCCCTCCTCGAGTTGCCAGCTGTGGGTGCAGAGGAGAAGAAGGCCAAGGCCAAGGACGCGAAGCGCAAGGAGGCGGTTGTGCTCGCAGCGGAGCCCGACACCAAGCGGGGCAGAGATCAACCCGAGTCATCCAAGAACAGCCGACCATTCTGTGCCTTCCACAACCTCAACACCCACAACACCAGTGACTATCAAGAGCTCAGAGCCATACGAGAAGGACGCTTCGGTCGACGCCCCGAGCGCAGTGATCGGGGCTACGGCCGTGGAGGAGGACATGGAGGCGGATGTTGGGACGACCGTGGCCCGTGCCAGGAATGGCGCGACAGGCCTCGTGAGGACCGCTGGCAGGACCATCCTCGTGAGGGCGCCTGGAGGGATCAGCCTCGTGAGGATCGCCCCAAGGAAACACTGGTCTCCCCCCACTGCCGCCACTGAGAAGGAATGACGACCACCATCAGGACGAGGGGCTGGGGGCTTCCAGGAGCCGTGTGCAATTGCCTGCATCTTGGGCGGTGCCTAGGCCCCAGCCTCTCAGTGCATCTTCAAACAGTTCGCTCGCGAAGTGAACGCAGTGCTCCCCAAGCTCGAGGCCACGCGCCCACTCAAGTGGTCCCAATGCGCCATCACTTTCAACTCGGCAGATCAGCTCATGTGCGCAGCCACCACCGGCGCCCTCCCGATGTTGTGCTCCCCACTCATCAGCAATGTGCAGGTTACCAAGACCCTCATCAACGGCGGCGCAGGCCTCAATGTCCTGTCCGTCGACACGTTCGACAACCTCCAAGTGCCATATGAGCAGCTCCAGCCTACCAAACCTTTCTCAGGAGTGACCGGCGGTTCCACCATGCCGATAGGGTAGGTCCGCCTGCCTGTCACCTTCGGAGAGTGCAAGAACTACCGCACCGAGCTCATCGACTTCGACGTCACAAGACATCCGCCTGCCGTACAACGCCATCCTCGGGTATCCGGCCCTGGCCAAGTTCATGGCGGTCACCCACCACGGCTACAACGTCCTCAAGATGCCGGGAAGCGGCGGAATCATCACGGTCCCATGTGAAGAGAGAGATGCAGTGTGCTCCCTTGAGCACGCCTTCCAAGCTGCAACAATCAGCGACCCCAACAGCAGAAGTGAGGGCCCTCCGGAGACCATCCCCAAGAAGAAACAGCTGCACCATGCAGGACCTCAGGAGGATGGCGTCGCGGCAGGAGCCTCGTTAGGATCAGTGCCCGTCTCAGGGGTGCCTCCCTCCGTCGCATAGGAAGGCGCGTCCAGCGCCCTCCTCAGGCAGTGCTCGGGGGCTCTCTTCTGGAGGGCCTCAGACCTTGCCAACCTCACGAGGGAGGCGCTTGGGCACCACTTGGAGGCGTGCTTCGCAGCACGTGTCCCTCAGGAGAGCACATGGCAAGGAGTGCCCACCACTTAGAAGTTCATCACCAAGACCACTCAGGAACTACAAGACGCAAGATCCATGCGCGGCGACAACCGCTCACGAGGCGCAGCTCCCCATCCTGGCGAGGATCCTGGGTTGCGTGTCTGCATCGACGTCCACGGGCTCATCAGGGCCGCATCTCAGGAGCGCTTCTGGCCTTCGCGTGTGGGCCATTGCGATGGCCCACCACATAGCTACATTCGCATGCCCTTTGGTTTGCCGAGCGTGGCGTCAGCCTATCAGCGCAACATGCGGCGTGTCCTAGCGGCTCAGGAGGCCAGGTACCACGCCGTCCTGGAGGAAATGGAGACGGTCTTCAAGGAAGCTCCCGAGCCCCTAGAGCCTCCCGAGGCTCAGGGCTCCGGTGGCTCGTGAGGAGTCATTTCTTCAACGTACGCCTTCAGCTGCACCAACTCTACTTCGTCTACAGAACCAGGTGACATCTTCCAAGCTCGTTTAGCTGGGAGCGCCCCTCGGGCTGCATTATTCCCAGGCCGCGTGGGTCCGTCCCTACGGCATGTAACCCTTTCGCTCATGTCTTTAGCTTACATTGCTGGGGGCACCCCTCGGGCTGCATCATCCAAGCTGCTCGGGCCGGACCCAGTGGAATGTATCTTCCTCCATTTACCCAAGTTGATCTGCTTTTCATGCTTAACCTGCCCACGGCTATCTCCTGCTCGATCGCCGCCCACCACGGGTCTGTTCATCCTATGCAATTCACTTGCGCGTTAAAAGGGGGGCTCCTGAGCATCGCGACTCATGAGCTCTTACTGGCTCTCCAGCCCTCACCCCTGGCCTTGAGCACGACATCGCAACCTGGCATACCAGCGGCGGCTGAGCTCGCTCGAGGGCCGGGACCTGAGGACGTAGAGTGCTTGCATCTAACTGCCTTGCAGGAACACACAGTCACCAAGACTCAAGACCAGGTGCAACCCGCCTTGAGGTAGGGCCTCGTGAGTCCCGCTACCGCTCACGAAAGTGCCCAGATACCTCGCAGCCCTGCTGCAGGCAAGCCACGTGTCGTATGGGTCAGACACGCCGGGATGCTCTCCCGGAGGGGGGCCCCCATCCCACGCACAAGTGGAAGCACCATGCTCCGCGCTGGCCGTCGACACTACCGAGGAGCGGCTATGCCCGTGCACAAGCGGAAACACTATGCTCCGCGCTGGTGATAAACAACTGAGGGCGGCCCCACGGTCGTACCAACCTCAGGGAGCCCAGAGCTCAGCGTCCAGCGTCACCGCAACGCCTCCCCTCGGGAGAGCCACGCGAGGGGGCTGGGCACGGGCTGCGCCAGTCACGCCAAGCGCCGCCACCCAACCAGGTCTCCGGGACACAGGCGTCGCGCGCCCCTCCCGAGGCCTCGGCGAGGGCAGGTATGGAAATTGTTTGCACATCAAGGGGGACCCCTGAGCATCGCGACTCAGGAGCCTAACTGGTCACGTGGCCCCTCACTCCTTGGTCCGTCCTGGTCTTCGGTCGGCTCAATGGCGGTTGAGGTATGCGCGGGGCCGGGCTCTGCCGACGTAGAACATTAATCTATCCTCGCGAACTCTCCCTATAAGTCATTTTGCGGCGTCAAGGGGACTCGAGAATCGCAACTCAGGAGCCCTAACTGGTCACGTAGCCCCTCACTCCTTGGTCCGTCCTGGTCTCCGGTCGGCCCAATGGCGGTTGAGGTATGCGCGGGGCCGGGCTCTACCGACGCAAAACGCAAAGCAAATAGGAAGGAAATCACAAAATCTCAAAACAAATATTACAAGCATATTCTCCTCACAAAACCAAATGAAAAGTCTAAACGCCTCCGCAAGGCCTGATACATTTTGCAGGAACGGAACGGGAAGAATAGCCGCAGGTCACCTCTAGACATCACCGTCGCCTGCGGAAGGTGCTCCCCCGTGGGTAATGATGTTCTCACCTTCACCACCAGCTGCAGGATCGGCGACATCGCCGGACAGAGGAGCGGAGACAAAGCGCGGAACTTCTTCAGCAAGGCCTCCACCTGACCTTGCACGGCTACGGTGGCGGCCTCGCATTGATCTTCAGCTACAGGCTCCAGCAGCTCATCAAGGCAAGCGTTGTGGTCGTGAAGGTGCAGGTGGCTGAAGACGCGAGTCAGCGCAACTGAAGACAGGACATGAGCTTCTGCCACCGCCATGGGACCGAGGCCATCAACGACCTCCTCAAGCGCCTTCACCAAGAGAGGAAGCAGCCGGGCGGGGCCGTCCTCGTCGGTGGCCAGCGACTTCTCCAGGCCGTGCTCGTAGAGCGTCTTCAGCGCCTTGCGAGACCTCTCCTCGAGGTCGGCGAAGGCCGCACGATCTTCGGCCAGGACTCGCGCCTTGGCGTCAAGATCGGCCTCCCTCGCCTTCGCCTTCCGCTCCAGCCCTTCCAACCGGCTCCGCTCGGCGACCTGCGTCTTCTCCAACTCCGTCAGCTCGGCATCACGGTTCTTCACGGCGTCCTCCCGGGCCTTCACCTCCTCCTCCTTTGCTTGGCGGCAGCGTGCTTCTTCGGCGTGCTTGTCGCGTAGGCTCTGCAACTCGTCCTCCAGCGCCTGGCAGCGGTCACGGGCGGCCTTGGCGTCTTTCAGCGCTGCCTCATGATCGGCTGCGGCGTTGGCGGCACTCTACTTCTCCTTATTAGAAGCCGCAGCGGCCTGGCCCAGCGCCGCGCGAAAATCCAACTCGGAGTGGAGCCAGCCTGAGGCCAGCTCCAGGCGCTCGGCCACAAGGCATGGGTCCGCGCTCAGGAGATCCACCTGCAGCTGGGTCATCTCCAAAAGAGCACGTTCCAGAGCAACAGCAGCAGAAGAGCCTGGGAGTGGAGGTGCAGCAGTGGGACGAGGCGACATCATCACCAGGGCCTGGGAGATTGCGGTTTCCACAGCAGCTGGGACCTCATCAGCCGCACCAGGCGCTGGCACCTCCGGAGCCAGCGGGACCATGGGGGCTGACTCCACGCGGCGATGCTCCTCTTGGCCTCGCAAGGATGACCGGGCTGGGGAGATGCGGGCACTGCTGCCTGCTTTCTCCGCGGAAGGAGGCACGGCCGCTGCGTCTTCCTTCTTCTTCTTCGCCGAAGATGTCGGCCTGATCAACCAAGGGCGAGCATCAGGAAATGACGAGTACAAACAACGACAAGGCGAAGCTTAAGACACTTACTGATCCACCGCAACATACTTCCGCTTGGGAAGCTTGAAGCCTGACAGCTTCGGGACATGAGGTGCAGGCGTTCACTCCGTGGCGCCAGCGGTGATGCGGAGGCAGAACCGGAGCCAGCCGCAGGAGGCGTCAGGACGAAGGCAGCATCACGAGCCACCAGCGATGATCTACCCCTCGTCGGGATGAGGGGCTGCTCCCTCTCCCCTTGGCGGGCGTCGACCTCGGCATCGTCAGGAAGGGCGCGGAGGATCTCGGCCTTGCTCAGAGGGGAAGTCTCCCCCACCTTTTCTAGAGTCTTCTTCGATTCCACCTCCTCTTCCCCTTCCCTGCGGGACTCGTCAGAAGATACCTCCACCGGTTTCGGTGCCGCAGGGGCTTCCGGAAGCGCCGGCGGCACTAGCCCACGCGCGTCGAAGATCGGCCTGGAGGCGACGAATTCCTCCCGGTCCCTGCGTTGGAACAAAGGAACGAAGGCGCTAGGCGGGTATTCTTGGTTGTCCCCAACTATGAGGCGCAGAACAGCATCCAATTAAATGCCGCCAGAAGGGCCCCTGTGCCTCGTGCGGTCTTGCTCCCCTCCTCTTCAAGCTCCCACAAGGGGCACGCGCGTGCCTGGAGTGGGGCAACCCGCAGCATCAATAACTCCCTCAGGAGCATCGCCCCCGTCACCTTGGCCGTCCTCGCATTGCCCGGCTTCAGGTCGGTCACCATCTGCCCCAACACTAGCGATGCCCGCTCGTCGGTAAGCTCCGCCTTGGGCCACCCCCCATTGGAAGAGGGCGCCGCCGTTGGCAACGCCAGACACGGATCGACACGCTTGGCGTCCATCATGACCCATTTGGATCGAATGTTGTCGGTCCTCTTCCCGGTGCTCGAGATCGAGTTGGCCTTGCCGCATGCGGCGAAGTTAGTGCATCCGGAGATGTGCGTCTCGCTGACATGGAGGAAGAAGAAATGGCGCAGGAACGCCACGGACGGCATCACGCCCAGGTACGCCTCACAGTAGTAGGCGAAGATAGACAGGAGGAGGACAAAGTTGGGATGGAGATGCAGCGCCTGCAGCCCGTAGTGGTCGAGAACTTCGTAAAAGAAATCAGAAAGGGAGGAACCAACCCAACGGCAAAGCTGCTCGAGAAGAAGGGGAAGAAGGTGCTTCCCTCAGGCTCTGGCACGTCGGAGGCAAGCCGGAGCTCGGTCTCCCCCCACTCGTTGCTCTCGCCCGCCGTCAGCAGGCGCACGGAGGCGAGGCTTTTCTCCATGACGGTGGGCGCCTTGAGGGCCGGCTCATACCAACCTGGTCCTGAGGAAGTCTTGACCTTGCGCGGCGCCATGGATTGCAGATGCAGGATGAGAGTGGAGCAGATCCGAAGGTAGCGGCGGCGAGGAGTAAGAAAGGGGATCTGGAGCGAGGCGAGGAAGGCAATGAAGGCAAGCGCTGCCTACGCCAGTCTTTTGTTAGGTCAAGCAGTTGCCGAGGCAGCGTGGGGAAGCGGAGACGCCCACGTCCAATCAACCGCCATGCGTCAACCGAGGCCACAGGCTTTTGGGGCCCGCGGTGCTCCGTACTTGACCCTTGGCTTCGCCGCGAAGCCAAGCCCGAGCGCACCTTGGGCCCGGGGGCTACTGTCGACGTTCTGGGAATGGGGGTCCCCAGACTTCCCTGCCTGCAGCCCACGGCGTGGCTAAGTCAGCAGGCCGTGCGGCCCATCTTCATCAACAAGGCATCCAAGACCCTCGCGAGGGGCCAAGCCTCGCGAGGCGGACGATGCAAGACCTCCTCAAGATTGTCCTAGTCAGGCAGGCTCATGAGGAGCGGAGATATCAAGGCGGGGTAAACCTCACGAGGCCCTCGTGACGTGAGCCATGAAGATCGGCGCCAAGCGGGCACCAACGCGCGCATCGTCCTTGTTTCCTCTTTGGTGCTAAGGAGGCCAGCACATGCGAGGAGTACCGAGGCATCAAGCAAAGGTTGCTATATCGGTGCAACGAGACCAAGGCCAGCAGGACGGCAAGACGGAGGTCATCGTGGAGCCCAAGACGGCGTCACCACAGAGCTTTTCGCAGGCGAAGACCGCTTTTGTCAGGATAGCTTGTACTAGCTGTTCCCATTCAAATTTGCCCGTCGTTGTTGGCTCCCTTCCCGCTCAATATTTGGGAAGAGGACCAGGGCCCCTATAAATAGGTCTAGCCACCATAGTAGAGGGGGAGGATCGAGAGACACGCACAAGTCTGCAAGCACAAGAACACCTCAACCTCAGGAGGCTGTTCTTCCCTCTGTACTGTTCATCATCAGCCCAAGAGGCAATCCACCACCACCACACTGGAGTAGGGTATTACACCACAACGGTGGCCTGAACCAGAATAAATCTCGTGTCTCTTTGTGTTGTGAGTTAAATGAGAGTTCGTCATGAGATCTTAGCGAGCTAGGGAGTCGATCGGTAGGAGGGAAATACTTCGCGCGCACCCAAGTGTTCGAACCTCAAGGGTTTGCCGGAACCCCACATCCGACAACATCCAACGGTCCAGCTGCTAGAATCATTTGTTGATTAAGTTGACAAAGCCCTGCATACACGTCCGCTTAGTAGGCCCACAAGTCAGCCACCAAATCTGACGGGTCCCAGCTGTCAACGGGAGGAATAGTTTTTTCGCATAACAAGGAGGCACTTCCTTCCATGCGAAGATACAGCCGGTGGGTCCCAGCTGTCAGGGGGAGGAAACATTTTTTGAGCTTAACAAGGAGGAACTTTCCTTGTGTGCGACCATGGACCTCGTGGGTCCCAGCCATCAGGCTCTCCAGTCCTCTTCCGATGACTCTTGTTTGTTGACTACGCCGCACCGAGCGCAGCGAGGCGGTGGACGACGGCGAGGCCCCGGACGGGAACGACCCAGAGATGGGAAGACACGACAGTGGAGCGCAGATTGAGAGGAGTACAAGGGTTATAACTGGTTCTGGTGCGGCGTGGGGCTGCAGTCGGTGGAGAATAATAGGAGGTGTGGAGGGGTGGAGGGATAGCCTGGCCGGCGGTGGGGTAGCGCTTCGCAGCGATGCGTGCTAAGCAGAGCCGCTAGCCGCCGGAGGCCGGACAAGGCAGTCCCAACGACGCTGGAGGAAGAAGACGAGAGATTGAAGGTGCATGCCAGCCGTTGGATATAAATCCAATGGCTGCGGATGTCATAATCATTTGTTGACCAAGTTGACAACACCCTGCGTAGGCTTCGACCTATTGTCCCACATGTCAGCCTGCAAAAATGTGGTATATATTTAACCCATGTTTTCTAGAATGTACAGTCCATTTGCTGGGCTGGGTGAACAAATAGTTTCGCGTCAATGCGACCCATTTAATATTTTCTAAGAAATCCCAGCCCATTTGCACTTTCTTGAAATACACGAATTAGCTGGGCTCGTTCTACATATAATGTTAGGTTAGAAGGAGCAATTAATATAAAAAAATAAACCGTTGCGACACATTTTTTATATATAAAATTACCAAATTAGCGAGTTATTGCTCAAAATAAAAATGAGCGCATTATTATTACATTGGTCCTTAAAATCTTCGCAAGCTTTTGTACGCAATCACCTGGATTTTCCTACCTGTGAGTCAAAAACAACCAGGATTTTCCTTGCCAACTTCTGTTAAACATTTACTTTTATAAGTTAATAACACGTGGGATGTTTTTATAATGTATATATAAGTCTCTATAAAATATACAATAATAGTAATAATATAAATATATATAATGTGGTTAGAAGGGAGAACATAAATTGTACACAACATTATTATTCTTATATATAGATAAATAGAACAGTGATCCGCGTTTTATTAAGAAAATACATTGGGCTGCCGATCTTTAAGAAAAAGTAAAACCTACGCTGGGAGGCCCATAGGCCGGTATGGACCTAAAAAATAAGTTGAAACCACTGTCTCCGTATGTCGTGGGCTACGCATACCTAGGCCTAGCTGATACTTGTTCGCTCTCTGAAAAAAAATGATATTACCAGCTAGATCCCCGAGCGAACTGGATTAAAGAGGGGGCTAGCGGCCCGACTGAAGAAGCACATCAGACGCAATTTATCTTCTTCAGTGGATAGCTCTCAATGGCGTTTTTTACTTGCCTCTGCACCATACAACTTGTATTTTTAGCCTCCCAGTCCGTGGTGGACCAGCAGCCCATTTGTTGGGTGGTCCAACCTATAGAAACCAGCACTCGATTTTTCATCAAGCCCCAAAAACAACGCAACCCATTATGTTTGTTTTGAGGCCGAAAACATTACAGCAGGGGTTGAGCGGGGGAGGGGGGAAGAGAGAGCAAAAATATTAAGAAGAGCTGATGCGCCGTTGCTACCCTTACAAAGCAGGTGCAATTCTTCTCGGGAAGAAAGTGTGCCGTTGACACCCACACGTAACAAATCCCACAGTAGACATACTAACAAGTTCACACACAAGTACAACAGAACAGGTAAACATTCGTATCAAACTCAGGTTCACAGGACACGTTCATATTCATAGCCAACATTCACAATCAACAACTCAAAGATTCATATATACACAAGTTCGGATGTCTATGCATCCAAATGATTGATAGATCACACGACAATATTCATAGACAATTCACAAGAAGATTCAGATATACACATGTTCAGTATGTTTATGCAACCAAATGATTGAGATCACAACCAATATCATCCATGGACGAACTTTAATTACCTAGGGTACAGACTGGTAAATGGTGTTCAGTCGGAGATACTTGCTAAAATTAATGCTTGTATGCGAGTAAACTTTCGAGTACATAAGAGGCAAAGACAATCTGAACTTTGCTTGTAGGTTTATCCTCAAATAGTGGCCTCGTGCCAAGGGAGGTTTGAGAAACTTGGCCACTACTTTCATCCAACTAGTTTACTGGCTCATCTTGGTCCTGTAGCTCGCCAAAATTCTACATTGCAGACAAGAAAGGAGGCGATTGAGAAAATGAACCACCCAATTTTTTTTTGTGCAGTTCAACTGAAATGGAGCATCCCTGGCGTGCAGACTGATTAAGTGCCAGATGAATATACACGTCAACCAACTTGTCTGGAGTCTTTAGACTCCATGCCATACAGTTCGCTACCATATGTGTCGATAACCAAAAGGCACAAGTTGGGACCAAAGACTGGACTGTGTTTTTCTGGGATATGCGCCAAGCAATATTTTAGGCGTTCACTCTCCTAATACTTGGAGTTTGACAACTGGTTGACGCCGGTTGATACTCGAAAGAATACATGAACTTCTTCTTGTCAACATCAATGCTTGTCTGAGTGAACTTTGGAGTACATAGCAGCAGCATAAGTACCTGTCCATCTGATCTTTTGGTGCAATTCTACTAAAATCACCTAATGTAATGATTTGCCTGCGGGTTCAGGCTCCAAGTTACACCTTTATGAAATCGGCAAACAGTAGCACAATACCAAATTACCAATACATATGACAAGCACAATAATCAAGATAAATACCAGTACCAACCTGTGTGAGGTAGCATATCAATTACTATTTCCTTTGACTGGAAGCCGAGATAAGCCAAGCGACTGACAACAAAGGAAGGAAGCAAGCCGAGATTAGCGACTAATAGGAAAGGAAGGAAGCCATCGAGGCAATGACGCACCCAAAGTTTTTGTGCAGTTCCACCAAAATCGAGCATCCCTGTTGGCACATATATTGAGAGAGTGAGATTACTGTAATAGTGGGACTAGTTGATGAAACATACATTAACAAATAGAAGCACCCTCATTATCTTAATGGGTAAAGTTAGCAACATAGTAGTCTTGCTTAACGAGAGGTATTAGTTTATTTAATCAGTGCCAATTAGCTCAACACTCAAAGCATTGCCATGTATCATAGGTTGCAAAACTTTAACGTGCAAAGATAAAGGAGTTTCTCATGACAGTAGCACGATACAAATAGAGATGATAGCAAAC
The DNA here is from genome assembly GCA_021605145.1 of Aegilops bicornis. Lineage (NCBI taxonomy): Eukaryota > Viridiplantae > Streptophyta > Magnoliopsida > Poales > Poaceae > Aegilops > Aegilops bicornis. Next base: position 663,037,304 of record CM038671.1, read on the forward strand.
TAATATGGATGAAGGCCTTAGGCCGGTACCAACCTGAGCAAAAAAGCTCATTCATGTAGTCCCAGAAGAGATGATAAAGCACTCACTAGAATCACTCAATAGTATATATTTTTGTGCACTTCAAATGTATGGTTGAAATCACTCTTGTTTACCAAAGGTCTTTGAGATTATATCTAAAGATTATCAAGAACTTCCAGCAGAGTTAAAGCAATCGGGCTGGGATACGATTCATTGTATTGTCTTGTGTAGTTCCACTAAAATGTATGATTGGCACAACATGATCCCTGTTTGCACAAGTAGGAACAAGGTGAAACCTTCATTAGCTTAGTGAGAAAGGATAGAAAGACATTAGGATATTACTCTAACAGTAGCATCAAATTCATCATGGACAATACGCAGAAGTGGAAGGGCTCCCTAGAGGATCATCTCACATGTAAGGTAGACGATGTCGGAGCCCTTGAATGGCCTCGACTGTGGCCTCGGCTTCAGCAATATCACCTTGGCACTGTTTATTATTCTTCTTCTTCCTCTTCATGCTCTGTTTCTCTTTCTCCTCACCAGTTGGTGAAACCAAGTACATGATTGGCCTTCTATTTCAGAATTGGTTTTGTCAGTGAGGGAGTACAAATGTACGAGTAAACAATAGCATTATTTTCTCATGGCAGTTGCAAAATAGAGATGAACGCATGCATTGAATATCATTCTTACCTAAAGGAAGGTTATGGTGCCAATATGGATGTAGAGGATTGGAACACAGATCTCCCTTTGTGCAGTTCCACCGAAATGAACCAACTGTTCCATTCTGACATTCCAGTTAAACAGCACAAAAGTCACTTCTTTTAAGAAGTGTTTTGTGCAGTGCACCAAAAGGTCACAACAACAACCAGGTGAAATGGATATCCCTTTTTGCACAAATAGTTATAGAGGAAACAATCAGAGTCTCAAACAATTACATGCAAAAATCTTTGGCTAAACTTTTCATGGCTTATAACAGTGGCATGGCTTCATTTTACCAGGGGCATTAGGTTAAGAACAACTAAATATTTGGTATAATGGCATGGGACAGTGGGTGCACCAGCAGTCCAGCACCATGTACCTAAACCGGGGCATAAAGTGGTGATTCAGAGTTTGTTGCCTCAAGAAACAAATATCCAAGAAACATATCTGGGTTGGTCCCATTTTTGTTCACTCTAGTCACCTACTCCTATGTTTTTTTGGAAATGGAGGCGTGCCCCCGGCCTCTGCATCATAATGATGCATGCAGCCATCTTATGTGTGGATAGCAAATCTAGTCCTGGTCATATCACTGTGTACAGCGTTTCCCCTATATTTCCCTTTTCGACCAAGAGACCGGTTGGATGACCAATGCAGATTACTTTCACCCCCTATCCTTCCTGTTTGTACCAAGTCCGATGCACATACTAAATTCCCCCACCACCACTTTATTTCTTGTTTGAACCAAGTACAAGATTTGACTCCATGAAGTAGCTTTACCTCTAACAATAGAATAAAAAAATATGTGTCGTTTGATCATCCGATCGAGAGGGGCTGAGAGGTAGAAAATGATGCACATGAAGCGACGTAGCAAGCTGGGGAAGTAGAGCTAGGGCGGTTTCGAAGGAAGATATACCTGAAGGTCGTCGGGATGTGGATAGGTGGGCGGCGGGAGGCCGAATCCGCCCACACTTGGGTAACGACGAAGGGTTCGGAGGACCTCCCGCGCCGGTGCTCGGCCAGAGATAATGGTGCGGCCGACAGTGGATCTCCTCACTCACTGTAGACGACGGCCTAAACGCTGCCCCTCCTCCCCTTCACCGGCGGAGGGGGATACGTCCGGATCTGTAACCAGCGGTGAGGATAGAAAGACAATGTTTTTTGAAGGGAGAAAGACAGTGTTACCACCGCTATCTTGTTTAGATCTAGAGAGGATGAGAGTGTGTGAATAGAGCAACCCTAGCAAGCAAGCGCGGAGGCTCCGACCTATATATACGTAGTGGGGTAGTTTTCCTTTTTCACTCCATCAAAACAATCGTTTAAAATTGTGTACGTGCCAGGTCGCCGTTTTTTTGGAGTTGTTGATTGTTTTTTGATATAGCTACCCGCTTATTCCAAGTGGTATTACGGTGTGCCAGGTCGCACTTTGTATCGTCCAAGTCTGGTACAATACCCTCCATTAAATGAACAACCACCCGTCATAAAATTTGTGAACAAGCCCACGGCTAAAATTATCGGAAACGTGGGCTGCCCCACCATGCATTATTATTTATATTTTCTATGTGGGAGTATCCTGAAAAGAAAATGTGAGAGTACAATATTTATTGGGCCCCTTTGTAATTGGTGCTAAAATTTGACCAAAGATTTAACTGACAAAATGTTAGTGCATGTTAACAAAAATTATATCATTTGATTAGTATTTGAACATAGTTTTCAATTATGTAATTTTTTGTGACATGCATGAAAATTTGGTTAATTAAATTTATAGTCAAAATTTGGCAAGGTGCATTAAATCAACACATGTAAGTATCAAAAGGAGAGTCACGACATGCATGCATGCGTTGTAATTAATGCATCGGTAAACGCAAATTATTGAAATATATCAAGTGCAGTTCTTTGATGTGTCGCGTCAACTCGTACAAGACCGAGAAGTTTGATTGCTACAACGCCCTCTCGCCTTAACCGCACCTGCCTTTGGCTACATGACAGGTGGGCCACCCACCTGTTGGGCCCACCTGTCATACACGCAAAGGCGTGAAGCGATGAAGTCAATGAAGCTGCGTCCCTCCCTCGCCCATGAGCGTGGTGGCTGGCAGGACTAGGAGAAGTTTTCGTTCGCTACACGCTCTCCCTCCCGCACGCGGTGGACATGCAGCAGTTCAATCGGTGTCAGATGGCTAGAAGCATACTGTAGTACTCCTCCACTGCAGTAGTACTCCATCATTGTTCAACTTCTCGAAGAGGCAAAGATCCAAGTGCAGCCTGGACGCTCGTGTGGTAGTTTCATGTGTAGAGTAGTCTAGGATAGCGTGTATCGTGCCTGTAAGCTTAAAACCATTGGGGTCGGATCCATGCTTTTTTTATTAAAATAATCTTCTGGCCCTACCTGTCATCCTGGTGATTGTAGTTTGCACGCTCATTTGGTCAAGACAGGAATATATATTTTAATTTGTGGTGGGGTAAATGTTAGAGGTTGAAGCAAATATAGAGTATACAACAAGCTATCCCTCCCGCACGTGGTGGACGGACATGCAGCAGTGGATCCGATACTGTAGAAGTAGTAGTAACATCATTGTTCGTCTTCTGAAGAGGAGAAGAGCCAAGCGCAACCCAAACGTGGCAGTTGCGAACGCTCGCCACAGTGTATTTGGTTGCATTATCATCTCAGCGTAGTTGTTCCCTCTTCGTGCATGCTCATCCCAGCACCCCTCTTCATGCATGCTCTTCTCATGCATGCTCCTAGTGTATTTGTGTTAAGCTAGTGTGGACTCATGAACCCTTCATACACCCTACCAAACATCAAAGCATCAAAGCATATCACAAAGCATCCGGGCCCGCATGCCATCCACCAAATCACAGCGAGGTGCTACAGTCGAGACTCACCGGTCACCCCGGTGTGGCCGTCATGACCCGTCATATCACAAAACCCACACCTTTACCAGCAGTGGTAAAGTCGCCTCGAAGTGGGACTGGACGAAGCAACCATCATTTCACTGGAACGCTTGTTGAAGCCCTTTCTTCCCTTTCTTGAAGAAAACCTCACTCCAGGCTACTCACTTCTGCCATTTTTCTTCTATACTGAGGAAGGAAAGGTGGGCGAATCAGTGATGCTACTATATTTTCATTCCAAGAATCTTCTTTTTGCGAAGCACCGACCAATTCTCACAGCCTATTCTTTTCCCGTTTTCATTGCGATTGTGGTTTCCTTTCGATTGCTTTTTGTTTGTCAGTTCATTGATGGATCCTGGAGCACTAGGGCAACTCTCTAGGAAGCGAGCACCGACCAACGAGTTGACCATGTTGGCGGGCCAACCCATGGAGACGAAGAAATCCAAGAAACAAGCACTAGCCAAAGAGTTGACGACGTTGGTGGACGAACTCCTCAAAGAAAGTTGGAAGAACAGCAAGGGCCCCATCGTGCCTACCCCAGAAACTCTAATCTATAACTATTATTAAAGGGAGGTGATATTCTTGGTTTCGCCCCGCTTTCTTTTGGTCCCAGTTCAATTAATTTCACGTACGTTATTTGGTTTCGTTACTTGCCAATGGTTTTGGTCCAACGGAGGAAGCCCATCTGACGGCGCATTGTGGCTCAGGTTCGGAGAAAAAAATTTGCCGATGGGAGGGTTCGATCTCACAACCTGTCAACCGGTACGCACAGTTTGTCCAACTGACCCAGCTAGAGATATGGGTGGATTTTTTTATCCCGTTGCAACGCACGAGCTTTTTTGCTAGTGGCCACCTATGCGAGGCTCAAGGCCGAGTTTGAGGAGATAGTCACTGTTGAGAAGCAGTATTCCCCTGGCAAGGTGATGGCCCCCATCGAGGACGAGGAGATGGCCCTCGGAGGGATGGGATCCCCCGGTGAGCTGCACAAGGTAAAAAATAATGGCTTACCATAGTTGTGGTTTTTGATTATTTGCAATGTGCTTCCTACTATGTTAGGGTTGTGCAAGTGCCGGTGGACGTCCTTGATGATTCCGATGTCGCGGCCCGTCCTGTGGACAACGCCCCAGAGATCGTTTTTGATGTCGCGGTCCATCCTGTTGACATTGCCTCGGAGATCGATTCCGATGCCGCTGTCCATCCTGTGGACATCGCTCCAGAGATCGATTTCGATGTCGTGGTGGACATCGCCCTAGAGATCGATTCCCATGCCGTTGTCCGTGCTGTGCTCATTGCCCGAGAGATCGATGCCAAGAAATAGTTGGTCGCGCTAATCCTTCAGGGTAGTTTGCATTGTGTTTAATTACCAGAATGATGCGTGTTATCAAACCATCTTAGGGCTAGTGCACTGTCATGTGTGGGCGGTACTTGGTACTTTTGTTTGATAGTGAATCATGCGAACCCTCTCCGAGTTGTGGAAACAGATGTATCCTCACCAGCTTTTGATGTAATATATGGCATGCTTAGATGTAAGTTTGAACTGTTTATCATATTAGCAAGGCTTGTTTGATGATTCTTGGTGTTAGTAGGCTAGCTACTGCGCGAGCTATAGTACTTGCAAAACACTCACTGAAGATAAACATTGGGGCTGATGAGCTCGTGGTACGCTTATACTGATCCGTCGTCGATCGGCCAATAGCCCAAGCTCCTAAAATTGTAGGCTTAGCGATCGGTCAGACAATAGTCGACACGGATACATTCGGACTCCTTTGGTTTGTAGGAATTTTAAAGGAATTCTATAGGATAGGATTTGCAAAGGAAAAATTACTTTGAAGCCCTTTGGTCTGTAGGAATGGATTCCTATTCCTATATAGGATAGGAATCAATCCTTCACATTTTGGAGGAAAAAAACATTAGCCTAGACTCAATGGAAAATTCCTATCCTATGCACCAAATGACATCTCTTCCTCTCTGTGAATTGAGATGCATGTCATCTCACTTCCTATGATTTTTCTATTCCTATAGAATGTCTATCCTATGAACCAAAGGAGGCCTGAAACGGAGGGAGTACAAATCCTAGGCGGGCTAGTTTGGCCTAGTGGGTTTCAGTGATATGACGTGGTACAGTGCCGTCCATTCTTCGCGTGTGGTAGCAGTACTGCGGGTATAGTAAGTTTTCTTGAAGAAGCAGAATTCAACGAAGTCATGATGGTTCCTTCGTCCGACCAACTTACAGTGGGAAAGGTTGGGCCTGCGCTTCTGACCGGGTGGACCAGGATAATCTTGTGCATGGCAGGTGGAACAGGATGGTCGACGTCCCACATGTCAGCGAATGAAAGTATTCTTTCCGATATAGTGCATGAGCAACGAGTATTCATTGTTTATTTTTGATGAAAGCTATTGTCTGCACTATTACGACGGAGGAGTGTGAAACACGACAGCCCAGTGAACTTGGCATGTGCACCACTCCCTCCTTCCTCATGTAATACTACCATAGTGTTGACTATAAGGTTGGCTATAAGGTTACAACTTTTTCTCACTTTCTCTCTATCTATTTCCTATCAAATGTTTTTACCTTTCTTTTTTAGACACAATTGTTTATTTATGCCTCTTTTTTATAGAATTAGTTTTTTATACCTAGGAGCACGTGTAGAGACGGGCTCCTGCAGATCCCACTCCTCGACTTTGTCAATGCCTCTCTCTCCTCCACATAAGGCTGGTCATAGTGGGAGTAACTTAGCAAGTAACATAACACACTTCAAGAAAAGTTTGCTTATGTGGAATACAGTTAATGAGGAGAGAGGTGTTTGGAGTAACATAATATATTCTTTGTAACATAACGCGTCCCAAGACAAAATGAGTCTACGTCTTAATAAATGATGGCTTGCATGATACTATACATATGTTACTCCCCACTATGAATGTAGTAACATACAATAGTAACATATGCATGTTACTAGTCTAAGTTACTCCCCACTATGACTAGCCTAAGCGGGATTAGGGCATGTCAATGGTTCTATTGTAGGGATGCCACATAGGATAAATGATGAGGTGGATGAAAGAGAAATCGTAAGAAAAGGCTTGTCTTCTCTTATTTAAGAGAGGACAAGAGATGATCTCTTAGCACAATATGTTTCACCATGTTTTTAGGAATAACTAGTTATTGAAGATAAGGCTAAGAGATGATCCATTGTACATATGTTTTTTTGTCCATCTCTAAATTACATGCAAGACTTATGATAAGACTATCTTATCAACCATGGTACAATTATCAACCATTGTACTACTTGCTATGAATGCGGGCAGCTGGCGTCTGAGAGCATCCACAATGTATCATTCTGCTGCCTCTAGACCTGCCTCTAAGCCCTTAGAAATTTGTCGCTATACAACTTCTTGGACCAAGCCTCTAGGGAAAATTCTCTAAGCGTCGCCTCTAACACAAAAGGCTGCCTCTAAGCCATTTCTTTGCACTAAAATAATTCCACAGCCCTACTTACAATCCTCAGTAGCACATATATTTGTTCAGATTTGGCTTTGAGATGGTTGGAGAGAGTAAATATTTTATGTTACATATGGGCTCCACCTTAGAGGCTGCATGCCATAGCTATACATTGCATTTCTGTTAACACACTATATATTATGCTACATATGCCCCGAGGGGGAGCGGGGGGTTACGGTGGGCAGGCGGTTAGAAGCGGGCTTGAAGCGGTCCGGACTCCGCATGGCCCACCTCACATTATCACCATATATATTTCTTGGAGTCCGTCTTGGCGGGCGGGCGATCTCTTCTCCCTCCCGTCTCTCTCTTCTCGGCCCGGCCTTGCCGATCGATTAGATTTCGGCTATCGACGGTTTATTCAATTGCAGTCCCACATGCCAGTGAAAATGCAAGACAACGCGTGTCCCCTCTAGTGAGCGGCGTGCGAGCCGGACTATCGGGGGTGCGATGCGTACGAGTCGTAAGTGTGCCGCCTTTTCCTTTTGAACTTGCAAAGTGTAACATTTTCGTATGATCGATCATTGAAATCCAGAACAAAATGACAAGGGCGGTGCTTTCCCGCGCATTAGGCGGGCTAGTTTGAGTGATATGACGTGCTACAGTGCCGTCCACTTGCTCCATTTTTATGTAAGCAAGAGTCTACACTCTTACATGGGAGGAGTGAGAAACACGACAAATCTGATTTTGATCGAGGGATAACTGTTCCCTGCGAAATAATGGAGCACTGTTAGCGATTATAGCATGATAGTTAGGGCATCTCCAGCGATGGCCATCAAATTTACAGCAGCATCTGTCCGAGGACACTGATGGTTGCCATCCAATGTTGCCCGCATAACTTTCGACAACTATACGAACTAAACGGATGGAATTCGTGCAAACAAAGCAAATTTCAAATTAACCGGATGAAATTCATTACATTTCGAAAACTTTTCCTATAAACTGGACGAAATTCATTACATATTTCGCACAAACCATACTAAAACCTACTGTAAACCTAATCTAAACGATCGCCGGCGCCCGACCACCATGTCCGGCCATGAACCCGAGAAAGTTGGCCATTGCCTTTGCCTCCTCCTCATCTGCCTCAATAACCTCCTCCTCCGGAGCACAAGGTTCTGAAGATTTCTGCCTCCATGTCTCCGTCAAGCGGCTAATCAGCCGCCGATGTTTATCCCACCAAGCTTGGTGTCCACTTAGCGGAGGAGCGGTGGCCTTCCTTGGACCAGAGCAGCGGAGACCTACGGTGTACTACTCTTCCTTGCTGCCGGCTGCGCCCAGACGCTGTGCCCGGCCAAATGGTCGTGTGACGGCGCGGGGAGCCGGCGATCTCCTTCGTCTGCTCCTGCGACAGTACATCCAAGAGAGCTTTGGAGCACGCCTGGAGCAGGGCCGCCGATGTCCTTCGTCTGCTCCTGCGATAGTACATCCAATAGAGCTTTGGAGCGCCAGGAGGCCATGGTTGGAGTGGTGCCGACAGAAGGAAGGGACCAGAGGAGAATGAGTGTGGGTCTTTGGCTATGGCTGGGAGCTGGGGCTCAATTTAATATAGCGGGTGAATGGCAATGTGCCGCGGCAGACGGATGGACGGCTGGCGCCGGAGTAGGTTCGTCGGCAGCCGCGTGTCATTAATGTGGGCGGCGGATGGAAGGATAGCCGTGGTGCCGTTAACGCGGAACAATCACTTGCACCGGGATGCCGCGCCGGTAGCGCTCTCTCGGCCGTCACGCTGCTGCAATGCCGGCGCCAGTGAGAGGTCGCGTCGGGCGTGAATGCGGACACTGCTTCAGTTACTTAACCGCAGGTGCGTTGTATCCCTGACATGTGGGCCCAACGGGCATCTGGCCCGCATGTCAGTGACACACCAACTACACCTGCAGTTAAGGCCGGTGAATGCGGCATTGACGTTCTGGAGAGATGGTGACCGTTTCAGGCGGGAAGCGCGCGCTAGCGATGGAAGGGGTTTCGGTAGGCCAGGGCGGTCAGACGCTGGCGTGGTGGTAAAATGTGAACTCATGGATGACGAGCCTTTGAAGCGTATGCGGCATGTATTGATAACCAGGCGTCCATGCAACCGCTCTTGTCGCCAGCTAGCCTTCGACGATCACCATTAGACACCACACAACCATGCATAACTTACGAATAATGGACGAATCAACCAGACACACACTCTTGTGTAGTGGCACTATGACCGGTTGCTCACGGTAGTACATACTCCGTACCATAGTACCCTCTCTAGCTAGGCTGTTTTATAGATTGTCGTTGTGATGGACGATATACATGAGCAAGGCGCCGAGTCATGAGTATGAGCATTGGTGTTGAGCCAGGTGAATACATGCTCAGTGTTCGCGGAAGCCTCCAGCAAACGTCTAAACAGTAATGTCACATACGCATAATTTTGGTTTTTATTTCTTTCTCCACTGACACGTAGGCCCGCATAGATAGATAGATAGATAAAGAACACGAGCTGATGAGGTGCATGGGGACTGTTTGGTAGTCAACTGCACAAATATGGAGCTATCTGTTGAGCCGATGACCGTATAATCACCATATCTCGTATACAATGATCAAATTGAGCTATCAAGACAAGTTCGATGAACGCCAATGCATCTTACTCGGTAATAAATGACCAGGATTGAAGAGGAATCCAAATTTCCTTCGTCTTCTGTCCTTGAGCTCTTGACAAACCAATGCACTTTACGGTTGTCCGGCCACTCCACCCCAGAGCTGTCACCAAGCGTCGTTCATGCCCCCGCGCCACACACTAACTGGTAAGGAAGCGATGGCATCCCGCCGCGCCGAGTTCCTCGCCGCCCACGACTGCACACAGAATGGTGGGGAAGCGGTGGCATCCCGCCGTGGCGAGTTCATCACCGCTCGCGACCTCACACCTATGTGGTGTGGGCGGAATTTGAAGCTGCCAAGGCCGAATGGGCGGTAGAGCAAGAGGCGGCCAAAGCCGCATAGAGGGAGCGGAAAAGTCAAAAAGCACTCAAGAAAAGAGAGGCCCGCCGCCGCAAGAAAGAAGAGGACGCACGTGCTGCTGCGGAGAGGTCGGCGGAGATCCAAGCATGGCGGGGTGTCGCCGACAAAGCCGGGAGGGAGAATGACGGCGTCTGGCCAGCATGTGAGAAGTAGTAGTACTAGTAGTTAGTGTGTGTCTGTGTCGCCCGTACGTTTGTTTAATTAATTACGAGCATGTACCAGTACTACTAGTTACTACTGTAGTTTTTAGAGCAAATTACCAGTACATTAGCCTAGACTCAATGGAAAAATCCCTATCCTATGCATCAAATGGCATCTCTTTCTCTATAGGAATTGAGATGCATGTCATCTCACTTCCTATGATTTTCATATTCCTATAAAATTCCTATCCTATGAACCAAAGGAGGCCTCTGCTGGAGTAACTACTGTAGCTAGCAGTACTGCTGGTACAATAGTTTCTTCAAGAAGCGGAATTCAACGAAGTCATGATGGTTCCTTCGTCCGAGCAACTTCACAGTGGGAAAGGTTGGGACTGTGATTTGACGGCTCATTAGTAATTACTGCGGCGCGACGACCGGGGTGACTCTCCTTTGGAGTTCTGCGGGCATGGCAAGTGGACCAGGATGGTCGACGTCCCACATGTCGGTGAACGGAAGTATTCTTTCTGATATCGAGGAGCAAGGAAACCATGTGGTATAGTATCACTGGTGATTTATATTTATTTTTTATTTCTGATGAATGCTAGCGTTTCAACTCTTACGACGAAGGAGTGCCAAACAAGGCACATGCTGGATGTCCCACACGTCAGCGAAAGGAGTGGGACATGAACAGCGTGGTAGAGCGTCTCCACTTCTGGGTCGGAGACCACACGTAGTAGTACTATTGTACTAGTGGTATGAACGATACAAAGTGCGACCCGGAGAGAAAGACACGTCTAGTTGGAAGGTCTCGGGGCATACACGTAAACAAATATAAAACCTAATATGTGCCTCCAATTAATATAGTAGTAGTAGAGTAGTTAGGCACGTACTCCATAACATCACCAGGCATTGCACGTACAATATTTAGTGGTAGTAAGAGACAAATGCCTATATGCCATGCATGTTCATACTATTTGTGCCTTTCTACTTCACTTACTGCACTACATTACTCAGGTTCGTACGTCCACTCCTGGGTACATGTCCGTCTCGTAGTTCCAGTCCCACGTGTTCTTCATAGATGGAATGATCCATAACTGTGGGCAGCGGGAGTCCATATCATCATAGTTAGTGTGGCTCCCCATGATGGAGACTCATCCAAGCTATGGCCAGCCTCGACGCGGAGCAGTCGCGTGCACCGGGAAGCGGCACTCTCTCGGCCATTGCGCTGCTTCAAAGCCGGCGCCAGTGAAAGGTCGCCTCTGCTCTGGCCGGGCATTAATGCGGCACTGTCCGGGGCAACACTGACTGTTTCACGTGGGAAGCGCACGCCGACAAGGGAGGGCGGTTGGGTCGGCCAGGGCGGTCAGACGCGGGTGTGGTATTGGTTTTGAACCGTTTCAGGTGTAGTACTGGTAGTTTGCAAAACTACTCAATTATTGCACTCAGTTTCCTAAGAAAATGTGGTAAAAAATTGTTACTCCACAACCCGCTTCCCTTCTCCTTCCTCTTCCACCACCCGCGCACGTCCGCAGGAAGCGACCTGTTAACCCTTATATAGGAGTGCTAGCACAAAAAATGCATGCATGACCACTAAAATTTCCAGATTAAAGCGCCGCTCCGGCGGGAGTATGGCGTATGTCCTTACCTTTGGCCGAGCCATGGCTACCGGGCTATGGCGACCAGAGAAGAGGCAGTGGGAGGGGAATGAATGCAACTACTGTTTGGGTTCGCCGTCCGGCTTAAATAAATGCGCACCATCACGTGTCCCCGCGGGTGCACAAATTGTAACATACGTGTCTGCTTAAGTGGGCGTCCACGTGGCGGTGTGTGTGAGAGATTACGAGAGACAGAGTCTTGGCGTGTGTGACTCTACTCTTCGGGCATGTACTCAACCTTTTGCATCGGGATATAAGTATAATGGTATTACACTTTAGCTAGTGATTTACGTGGCCATGTTAATGTGGTTGTGTAAAAAAATGTCACTTCCTGCTCGTGATTTGCGTTATATAATTACTAGCAAGATGCTCGTGCATTGCACGGAACATCAATATGCATTTTTTTTACAAAACACCTGTTGTGATTGACCCATGCACGAGTAATCCCATGTGTAAAATCTAATGATATCTCGAGAATTTTATCGGAAAACTGGTATCTCGACAATTTCATCAAAAAATGAAAGATGAGAGATAAGGTGAGGAGGAGTGGAGCGTGGTGGTGGTGGTGGTCGGTGAGGCGGAGGCATGGGGATGGATTTGGCGTCGGCGGTGACAGCGGCCACCATGCTAGATTGTTCGAGAGACTTCCTTTTTTAATTTCTCAGCAATGAGGTTGTGGAGATAAGGACGATGAACGAGGCAAGGCCTTGTCTGTAAATGTGGAGAGAGGTGCGGATATCTTTTGTGAAATTGTCAAAGTTTGCTTTCTATCCGTCAGATATAGATTGGACGGTCTATATTACAAGATGGCAGGCACACCATCCTCACCAACTCGTTTTTCTATAAGAGTTGAGATGATAAGTTTGCTAACTACTAAAGTAAAGTGGAATTTGTCCATGTTATACAGGTAAATTAAGGTGATTGCTTATCATACGGGTAAGGTTGGACGAAGGGTGGTAGGAACAAATGCTCCGCCTAGAGCATGTGTGTGTGAGATGGAGTCTGAGTATGTGTGTGTGTGTGTGGGGGGGGGGTGCGTGTGTGTGTGTGACACGGGTTCCTCGGTGGCGGATGTAATCTAAGTGTGCGTGGATTCATCATAGTGTATGACAGGGGCCACCAACGAGGGGGTGCGAGAGAGAAAAGGCCCGTAGAGAGGGAAGAGAAGGTGTGTGCGCATGAGAGGAGTCGACATCGAGAGAACGTGTTTGTTCGAGAGACACCGAGGAAGACTACTATATATCGATGGTGCATGTAGGCGGGAATTAAACAAAGGGATGGTCTTATTGGTTTCGGGGATATAGGGGAAGAGTGAGAGGGGGGGTAGCTAGAAGGAGATTGTTAAGTGTGAGTGTGTGTTTTACCCATCCAGGCGGAAGTTATGTGCACACAATAAGAGAACGATTCAATGTGGCATTAGGGTTGAGGGTAATTAACTATGTATGGAGACATAGGAGACCTTGACTGTGCATGTGCGATAGGCATACATGTATATGTGGGATGTGTGTGTGTGCGCGCGAGCATGATCGAGATAAAAGAAAGAAGACATAAGTCATAAGATCAATTATATGGGACAGATCGGTGTGACAATATGCATGCATGTGAGAGTGCAGGGAAGAAGGCTCGATAATCATGTGTTTTTGTCTTTAAGAGATAGTGGCGTGGGCTGGAGCATGCATCTATGGCGAGTAGAGGGAGCGAGACACAACGATTGTGCAAAAGAGATCAACCTATAAATGCATGTATGGAGAGACATATATAGTGTGGGTGATAGGAAGCAAGAGTGCGTGCGAGAAAGAAATGTTGACGGAGAAACTACAGATAGATACAGAGATAGAGATGCTAGATAGAGGGACATCGGCTAGTTTGAGTGTTGGAGATGACCGCCGGGTGGTTCAGAGGGTGAAGTTATGTGTGTGTGAGAGAAAGATAAAAAGAGGGCACTTGACTGCATGTAGAGAGAAACATATATAGTGTGCGTGATAGGAAGCAAGAGTGAGGGCGAGAAAGAAGGTTGATGGAGAAACAGATAAATAGAAAGATAAAGATGCTAGCTAGCTAGTGTGTGTTAGAGATAGGAGTCGAGTGGATCATAAGGCTGAGTTATGTGTGTGTGGGTGTGAGAGAGATAGAGAGAGTGTGCATGTGAGTGATAACCCACAAGTATAGGGGATCGCAACAACTTTCGAGGGTAGAGTATTCAACCCAAATTTATTGATTCGACACAAGGGGAGCCAAAGAATATTCTTGAGTATTAGCAGTTGAGTTGTCAATTCAACCACACACGGATAACTTAGTATCTCTGACAAAGTGTTTAGTAGCAAAAATGGTATGATAATAAAGGTAACGGTAGCAAAAGTAAATATAATTGTTTTTGGGTTTTTGTAGTAGTTGTAACAGTAGCAACGGAAAAGTAAATAAGCGAAGAACAATATGTGAAAAGCTCGTAGGCAATGGATCAGTGATGGATAATTATGCCGGATGCGATTCCTCATGCAATAGTTATAACATAGGGTGATATAGAACTAGCTCCAATTCATCAATGTAATGTAGGCATGTATTCCGTAAATAGTCATACGTGCTTATGGAAAAGAACTTGTATGACATCTTTTGTCCTACCCTCCCGTTGAAGCGGGGTCCTAGCGGAAACTAAGGGATATTAAGGCCTCCTTTTGATAGAGAACCGGACCAAAGCATTAACACATAGTGAATACATGAACTCCTCAAACTACGGTCATCACCGAGAAGTGTCCCGATTATTGTCACTTGGGGTTGTCGGATCATAACACATAATAGGTGAGTATAGACTTGCAAGATAGGATCAAGAACACACATATATTCATGAAAACATAATAGGTTCAGATCTGAAATCATGGCACTCGGGCCCTAGTGACAAGCATTAAGCATAGCAAAGTCATAGCAACATCAATCTCGTAACATAGTGGATACTAGGGATCAAACCCTAACAAAACTAACTTGATTACATGGTAAATCCCATCCAACCCATCACCGTCCAGCAAGCCTACGATGGAATTACTCACGCGCGGCGGTGAGCATCATGAAATTGGTGATGGAGGATGGTTGATGATGACGACAGCGATGAATCCCCCTCTCCGGAGCCCCGAACAGACTCCAGATCAGCCCTCCTGAGAGAGATTAGGGCTTGGCGGCGGCTCCGTGTCGTGAAATGCGATGAAACTTTCTCTCTGATTTTTCTCTCCCCGAGACGGAATATATGGAGTTGGAGTTGAGGTCGGAGGAGGTCCAGGGGCCCACGAGATAGGGGCGTGCCCTAGGGGCGCCCCTGTCTCGTGGACAGGCCCCAGGCCCCTGGTTTATTTCTTTCGCCCGATATTTTTATAAATTCCAAAAAGTGCCTTCGTGGATTTCCGGGACATTCGAGAACTTTTCTTTTCTACACATAAAACAACATCATGGTAGTTCTGCTGAAAACAACGTCGGTCAAGTTAGTTTCATTCAAATCATGCAAGTTAGAGTCCAAAACAAGGGCAAAAGTGTTTGGAAAAGTAGATACGTTGGAGACGTATCAACTCCCCCAAGCAATTCAGTTGATAAACTGTAAGTGATAAAGAAAAACTTAACAAACTCTGTTTGCTCTTGTTGTTGTAAACATGAAAAGACAGCATTCAAGTTTCAGCAAATATTATGAACTAACCATACTCACAATAACACGTAGGTCTCACAATTACTCATATCAATAACATAATCAGCTAGCGACTCGCGATCCATAATAATAAAACTCGGATGACAACACTTCCTCAAAATAATCATAACATGATATAACAAAATGGTATATCGCTAGCCCTTTCTGAGACCGCAAAACATAAATGCAGAGCACCTTTAAAGATCAAGGACTGACTAAACATTGTAATTCATGGTAAAAGAGATCCAGTCAAGTCATACCCAATATAAACCAATAATAATGAATGCAAATGACAGTGTGCTCTCCAGCGGGTGCTTTTAATAAGAAAGGATGATGACTCAACATAAAAGTAAATAGATAGGCCCTTCGCAGAGGGAAGCAGGGATTTGTAGAGGTTCCAGAGCTCGATTTTAAAATAGAGATAAATTATATTTTGAGCGGCATACTTTCATTGTCAACATAACAACTAAGAGATGACAATATCTTCCATGCTAAACAAATTATAGGCGGTTCCCAAACAGAATGGTAAAGTTTATACTCCCCCTCCTCCACAAGCATCAATCCATGGCTTGCTCGAAACAACGAGTGCCTCCAACATTCAACGGGTCCCAGAGGGAGTTTTGTTTGCAATTATTTTGATTTAATTTGCATAAAGCATGGGACTGGGCATCCCGGTGACCAGCCATTTTCTCGTGAGTGAGGAGCGGAGTCCACTCCTCTTGAGAATAACCCGCCTAACACGGAAGATAAGGGCAGCCCTAGTTGATATATGAGCTATTCGAGCATGCAAAATGTAATGTTTATTTGAAGGTTTAGAGTTTGGCACATACAAATTTACTTGGAGCAGCGGTAGATACCGCATATAGGAAGGTATAGTGGACTCATATGGAACAACTTTGAGGTTTAAGGAGTTTGGATGCACAAGCAGTATTCCCTCTTAGTACAAGTAAGGGCTAGCAAAAGACTGGGAAGCGACCAACTGAGAGAGCGACAACAGTCGTAAACATGCATTAAAATTAATTCACACCGAATACAAGCATGAGTAGGATATAATCTACCATGAACATAAATATCATGAAGGCTATGTTGATTTGATTCAACTACATGTGTGAACATGTGCCAAGTCGAGTCACTCAATTCATTCAAAGGAGGATACCATCCCATCATATCACATCATAATCATTCTAATAGCATGTTGGCACGCAAGGTAAACCATTATAGCTCATAGCTAATCAAGCATGTCACAAGCAACTATAATCTCTAAATGTCATTGCAAATATGTTTACTTCATAATAGCTGACTCAGAAACGATGAACTCATCATATTTACAAAAACAAAAGAGGTCGAGTTCATACCAGCTTTTCTCATCCCAATAAGTCCATCATATATCGTCATTATTGCCTTTCACTCGCATGACCGAACGATGTGTATAATAATAAGAGTGCACGTGCATTGGACTAAGCTGGAATCTGCAAGCATTCAACTCAAGAGAGAAGACAAGTAATATGGGCTCTAAATTAAATAAACAATCATGCATATGAGAGCCACTAAGCATTTTCAAAATGGTCTTCTCGACCCCCAAAAGAAAGAAAAGAAAATAAAACTATTTACATGGGAAAGCTCCCAACAAGTAAGAAGAAGAACTAGAAATCTTTTTGGGTTTTCATTTTAATTTCTACTACAAGCATGGAAAATAAACTAACTAATTTTTTTGGTTTTTCTTAAGGTTTATCAAACACACAAGAAGAAAACTAGAAAAAGAAATTTTAAACTAACATGGATAATACAATGAAAGAGTATGAGCACCGACGACTAGTGTGTGAACATGAATGTAAAGTCGGTGAGAAATCGTACTCCCCAAGCTTAGGCTTTTGGCCTAAGTTGGTCTAATACCAAGGACCGCTGGTTGATATCCATAAGTGAAAGCGGGGTTGTCTTGAGATGCAGAGGCGACCGCCTCTGAAAGCAGCAGCGTGTTGGCGAGCTGCCTCCATTCCCCTCTCATATTCAGTTGCTTCTTCCCTGGTGACAACATATCTTCCTCTTGCACGATAATCAAAAAGGTAGGGAGCAGGAAGAGTAATAGGGAACGACGTTAAATGCATCATAGATTAGTCGATAATGGAGGAATTGTTCATTCCTCTCAATAAAATGATGACTAAACATAGCTTCTTTATCCAAATAAACAGGAGGTAAAATCATATCCCCCTCTCATGGAGCTATATTAAGAAAGTTAGCCACACGGGTTGCATAAATTCCTCCAAATAAATCTCCCTTTCTACTATTATTCTGCAACCTACGTGCAACTATTGCCCCCAAGTTATAACCTTTATAACCTGACACAACACTCTTGAGGACACAAAGATCAGGAGCACACATGTGACATACTTCGTCCTTACCGTTAATGCATCTACCAATAAAGAGAGCAAAGTAGTGTATAGCAGGAAAATGAATGCTCCCTATGGTAGCTTGTGCTACGTCCCTAGATTCTACTAGCAAGAAAATCTCTAAATTCAGATTTGGGAGGATCATTAATATTACCCCACTGCGGGAGTTTGCAAGCAGTTGTGAAATCCTCTAAATCCATGGTATAAGATGTATCATAAATATCAAACATGACACTAGGATAATTACGCGCACAGTTGTACCTAAACCTCCGCACAAAAGAATCAGTCAACTGATAGTACCGCAGACACTTATCTTGTAAGAAGTCCTCCAGCTCGGCATTACGCACATATGCGTAAAATTCCTCCTTGAAGCCTTCTTTGACCATAAAATCATCGGATGGCCACTCACAAGCCCGTATATTTGCGTCCCTCGGCAGTTCAACATCTTGCTCACGTATAGCAATCCTTGGCCCTTTCTTTGCCGAGGAACCTCCTTGGTACATTCTTCTAAGCATATTTCTTTTTCTGAAAATTTCTGAAATTTTAGTAACTTCAAAATAAAAGTGAATAAAACTAAACAAGATTGATAGCAACTACTCCTACAAGTGCCTAGAGCCTATATCATGCATTGGAATTGCTTGGGACCTCAAAATTTAACATGCAAGCTCAAGAACATGGTCACCTATGCAACAAAAATTTGCAATGAATAAAACACTAGAACAAAAACTAATTGGACCAATGGAGGAGTCACATACCAAGCAACAATCTCCCAAAGTAGTTTTGTGAATGGAGCTTTGAGCAAGGAGATCGAAAATCACAACAAAATGAGATAGAACTCATGCTTGAGCTGGATGGGGATTTTTTTGGGTGGAAGATGAAGTGTGTGGGTGCAGGAATAAGTGGTTTGGGGCCACCAGGGGCCCACGAGACAGGGGGGCGCGCCCTACAGGGGGGCGCCCTCCTCTCTCGTGGCCTGGTGCTTGGCCCTCCTGCAGTGTTTTCAGTGCCTAAAATCCTCAAATATCCCAGAAAAAATCATTCTAGATTTGCAGGGCATTTGGAGCACTTTTATTTTCGGACTATTTTCTAATGCACGGACAAATCAGAAAACAGACGGATAATACTATTTTTGCTTTATTTATTCTAAATAACATAAAGTAAAAAGAGGGTACAGAAGGTTGTGCCTTCTAGTTTCATCCATCTCGTGATCATCAAAATGAACCCACTAACAAGGTTGATCAAGTCTTGTTAATCTAACTCATTCCGAATAACACGGAACCGGAGAAATTTTGAATAACACTAAGTTACCTCAACGGGGATATGAAAATCCCCAACAATAAGAATATCATACTTTTTCTTGGCAGTAGGGAGAGGAAATTTAAAACCTCCAAAAATGATAGTTGGAACTTTTTCAATAGAATTGATGCTATGGACTTGAGATTGCTTCCTCAGAAAATGTACCGTGTGCTCATTACTAACATGAAAAGTGACATTGCCTTTGTTGCAATCAATAACAGCCCCTGCAGTATTAAGAAAAGGTCTACCAAGGATAATAGACATACTATCGTCCTCGGGAATATCAAGAATAACAAAGTCCGTTAAGATAGTGACATTTGCAACCTAACAGGCACATCCTCACAAATACCGGCAATTATAGCAGTTGATTTATCAGCCATTTGCAAAGATATTTCGATGGGTGTCAATTTATTCAATTCAAGTCTACGATATAAAGAGAGAGGCATAACACTAACACCGGCTCCAAGATCACATAAAGCAGTTCTAACATAATTTCTTTTAATAGAGCATGGTATAGTTGGAACACCTAGATCTCCAAGTTTCTTTGGTATTCCACCCTTAAAAGTGTAATTGGCAAGCATGGTGGAAATTTCAGCTTCCGGTATCTTTCTTTTATTTGTGATGATATCCTTCATATACTTAGCATAAGGATTTACTTTAAGCATATCAGTTAAGCGCATACGTAAGAAAATAGGCCTAATCATTTCAGCACAACGCTCAAAATCCTCTTCATCCTTTGACTTGGATGGTTTAGGAGGAAAGGGCATGGGTTTCTGAACCCATGGTTCTCTTTCTTTACCGTGCTTCCTAGCAACAAAATCTCTCTTATCATAACGTTGATTCTTTGATTGTGGGTTATCAAGATCAACAACAGGTTCAATCTCTACATAATTGTCTTTGCTAGGTTGAGCATCAACATGAACATTATCATTAACATTTTCACTAGCTTCATGTTCATCACCTGATTGAGTTTCAACATCAGAAATAGAAATATTATTGGGATTGTCAGGTGTGTCTACAGTAGGTTCACTAGAAGCATGCAAAGTTCTATCATTTTTCTTCTTCTTATTTTTAGAAGAACTAGGTGCCTCTAAATTATTTCTCTGAGAATCTTGCTCGATTCTCTTAGGGTGGCCTTCAGGATACAAAGGTTCCCGAGTCATTCTACCAGTTCTAGTAGCCACTCTAACATCAAAGTCATTTTTATTATTTAATTCATCAAGCAAATCATTTTGAGCTTTGAGTACTTGCTCAGCTTGAGTAGCAACCATAGAAGCATATTTGTTAACGTGGTGAAGTTCATATTTAACTCTAGCCAGATTATCACCTCTGGCGTCCTATCTCGAAAAGCATTATTCTTTAACTCTCTACCAACATAAGCATTGAAACTTTCTTGCCTAGCCATAAAGTCATCAAATTCATCTAAGCATGGGCTATGAAATTTAGTAGAGGGTATTTCAACTTTATCGTATCTATAGAGAGAATTTATGTCACACCCTGCATTTTGTAACATTTCATTTGCATTAATAAAGCATGAAAATTTGGACCAACAAAAACTTTTACATTATTTGGCTTTTATTTGGAGTTGGTTTTCTCTCTGTGACTTTTAAGTGCTCCTTAAAGTCAACACAACTCCACCTTATATACTTCATCTCCTTGCCCCAAGCTTCTGCCCAATGATCATGCCATGTGTATAGAACAATATAATATTTTCTTACAAAAATAATTTGGCCAAAAAGTATTTTCTAAAATTAGTTTTCCAAAAACCCCCGAATTGAGGTTTGCACTACAAGTACCTGATTTGGGGTATGAAAAATATTTCAAAGAGTATAATTGAAACCTATTAGATATAGGACTTCCATAAACCACAAAAATATAATTTTAAAAGTTATTTTCCTATTTTATTTAAAAGCTTTTTCTTAAGGCCAGAAATGGTCTTTAATAGGGAAAAATTATTTTATTGTTTTAAAAATATTGACAAAAATCAGGGAAACTCAGTGGGCATATATTTCCCATATATAAGAGTTTCAACACATGGTCATGTTCAAAATGTTGGGCAAAACCTCCCAAAACCATTTCTGCCCATTTCAAGGATTTGAAATATTTCTACAGGAAATATTCTCATAAAAATCCAAGGAAAATCCAGAAAGTCACAAATGCATATTGTGATCACCTTGCAAAGCCTCATGTCATTTAAAGTCATTTTGGTTCACCAAAATGCCCCAAAACCCTCTCTGACCAGAATCAAATTTGAACAACTTTGTACTACCAACTTTCTCTCCTTGACCCCAACTTTGGTGAGCATGTTCACATGACCAAATAAGGCCA
The DNA here is from genome assembly GCA_021605145.1 of Aegilops bicornis. Classification (NCBI taxonomy): domain Eukaryota; kingdom Viridiplantae; phylum Streptophyta; class Magnoliopsida; order Poales; family Poaceae; genus Aegilops; species Aegilops bicornis. The sequence goes on from CM038671.1 coordinate 663,058,855, forward strand.
CCACACCAAGTGGTGCATCAAGGACAAGTGATTTGCTCAACTAAATCTACACAAGTCCATTTCTGCTAATTTCTAGGGTTTACAAAAGTTGCATTGGCAACTTTGCCCAAATGAGCTCAAAATGGGAGGAAGGCCCTAATTACATGTGCCATTTCACCCTGTGGAGTCTCATGACAAATGGAAATCATCTACTTGCCCAAACCTACATCAAACACCTTCTGGCGGAATTTCAAAATGCAAATTCCAGCCTCTTCCCCTAATCTCCTTGAGGCCTGCTTTTTACCACAGCCCCTCCTAGTTCCCCTCTAGCACCTGGATGCTTTTCTGCCCGAGGAAGCAATGATGAGGGATGGGAGAACCCCATTTTTCTTCTCTGGACAACAGATTCCTCTCTCTCTCTCAGCCTCCTTCTCTCCCCTCAGCTTTCCAGAGCATCCAAGGCTCTCCCCAGCTTTGCCCACACCCCTGCAGCCTCCAGACACTAGTGGACGCCATGACGCTGGAAAACCGCGGATGCCGGCCAAAGTCGCGCTCTGAGCGCTGGCAGGCACCCGACCGTTGACGCCACGTCTCCCGCCACCTTGATCCTCCCCAGCGCCATCGATGCCCCTCGGACGTCCGCTCCACGCCAAAGAGCCGCCCACTTGCTCCCACGCCTCCCCCTTTCCCTGCTCGCGCCAGGCACCGCCCGCTCGGCCAATGGTCAGCGCCCGCTCCTGTGGCCGCCCGCAGCTCGCCCCGCTCCTCCTCTCTCTCCCTGGCACCCTACACCACTCCCACAAACACCCCCGAGTCCTCCCTTCCCTCTCTAACAGCCACCCGAGCCGATCCCGCGGGTACCCGTAGGCCACGCCTACGGTGGACCTCGACCAGCCTATAGAAGGCGACCCCGAGCCTCTCTCTCGCTCCCTGTCGCACCCCTACACCCCTAATCTACCTCCCGATCCATCCATTCAACCCCAGAGAGGCCCGAGCTCGAGATCGATCTCGAGCTCCGCCGCCTCGGGTCATCGACATCCACGTGGTACATGCCTCATCCGCCCCTGTTCTCTCTCGATCTGGAACCACAAGGCGTCGCTGATCCTTTCCCCTCTCTTCCCCGCTCTTTTTGCAGCCAGGAACGGCCGGAACCATCGAGGCCCGAAGCACCTCCGCCGTGTTACCTCGTCGCCGGCGAACCAGCTGCTCCGGCGACCATCTCCACCACCACCCGAACGGCGACATCCCCCCCGAGTCCAACGGTACCACCCACGCATCCCCGTGCCCTATATCGCCGCGGCGAAGCTTCGCGTGCCTCTCGGGCGGAGGTAGACGACGACGGCCATGGGCCCTGTCCGTCAGCCTCACGCCCTGACGGGTGGGACCCACCCGTCAGGTTTAAAAACGCATGCGCGCGCACCGGTTCACCCGTCGGCTGAAGGCGTACTCCGCCTTTACGCCTTCGACGTGGCGGCCTCGCGCTGGCCGATTTCCCCCACAGGCCTGCTGCCCGTGGCCTTTACGGCCCAAAAGGTCTCATTTTTCCTTTTTCTTTTCTATCAAACTTACAAAAATTCCTCTGGACTAAATATTAATCCAAATGAACTAATTCCAGTTCCTAAATTCTTGTAAAAATCCCACCTATTTAATGGTGCAACTTTCATTCAAATCCAACAACCTTTTCTTCACTTTGTGAATATTTAACTGTGATTTTAAGCATTTAAATATACCTTTGTAAATCCATTCCTCCTGTTATGCCACTCCAAATCCAAAACTAAGAATTTTCCCCTTCCTAGTTTTCCTCCTAGTATTTTACAAAAATAAGTTGACATTTTTCTGAGCACTTTGACTTTTCTGTTTTTATTATTGTCTTATTTTTTCGTTATTTCCTTGCGACGTTTAGATCCCGTATTTGATGAAGTAGCTGAAGAAGAAGGAGGAGAAGGATTTGAAGACCTCGAAGAACAAGCCAATCAAGGCAAGCAACCCTTTGACCATGACACCCCTCTTGTTCATCGGTACCCTTTATCCGATTGCATGATGATGAAATATGACGGTGGTAAACTTGTTGTGAACCACCACATGATGCATACCCCTACTCATGACTTTACCTTGTTCATGATTGCATTTTCAAGAGACTAGTTGGTGCATAAAGGTGCATGTGTACCATGAACTCTTCATGGTTACATTCTTTCGAAAACCCCATCGGGTGCCCCTAATGCCCTTGGGAGATGTTGAACTAAGGTCACCACTTGAGGAAGAAGCGGTGTACCAAAGAGAGATTTTGGTGTGTAAAATGATGGATTAGATTTATGTGTGATTACCGTCCCAACCAAACATGTGCAACCACTCTACCCCTGTATGGGACGGGCATTATTGATTACTTAGGCTGATACTAGCATGGTGCCCACATTACTAGTGACGGGGGTGACTTGAGGTCACTCTCGGGACGGGGTCGTGCTTGGGTAGGCGGCCATGACTGTTTTCATAGGGCACCGGACACACCATTGGTCCCTTCGTGTATGCGTAATAATGTGAAAAGGGCAGAGTCCCATGATCTTTTTCTTATACACAAGGGTCGTGTATCAATGAGTGGACCCTATGTTAGTATCGTCTAGGGAAAGGTAATGATCGGGTGCTTCCCCCGAGTACTTGAGGTACTGCGGGATCGTGGATGACACGAAAGCTTCTCGGATCTTGTGGGTAAAGTGCGCAACCTCTGCAGAGTGTCAAACTATTCGAATAGCCGTGTCCACGGTCATGGACAGCTTGGGGTGCTACTTAAACTATGTCCGTAAATTTTACAAATCACGATGCATGTGTGTGTGGAAAGGAACTAATTGTGTCAAGGTGGAGACTTGACATGTTGAAACGACATGACATCGATTCAACTCTATTTATGTTGATATCTCAGAACCTGTTCTAGAGGTTACCCATGTTTTATTGATGCATATCTCACAAGTTGATAGGACATCTTAACTAGCTTGAAGCTAGGTTGCTTACCCGTTGTGCAATTGCATTGTTACTTTGAACCAAATCATGGGATGCTTGCGAGTACATTCAAAGTACTCATTGGCTTGCCACTCGTTATTTAATTGGCCAGGCATGGAAGAACCGGAGTTCTAAGAAGAGTTCTTTGGAGACGAACATGCGAACTAGGACGTTTCCCAGTCAGAATGCCTGTAGGGTTAAGGCAGATGGCATGGGTTATACTTATCAACGAAGATTTCTGCTGCTTAAGTTTATTTGGTATTCAACCCTCGTGGCTTTATCTATGTTAGACTTGACCATAATGGTCATAATTTGTGTAAGACAGTATGCATGGATCTAAGACTCTTGTTATTCAGCTTTTGTGTGTTCAGTGAGCATTGATCTCTGGGATCACTGTACACGTGCATTCGGTGATCACGACTTATGAGTCGGGGTCCCCACAATTTACCTTTACTACCTGTGTCGGGTTATCAAGACAATGTGGTTCTTCAGGCGGTGTATTAAGACCATGTATTTCTTCAATATGTGGTGAATTCTTAACATCTTCAGCTTTAATACCTTTTTCTTCCATTGATTTCTTTGCCTCTTGCATATCTTCAGGACTGAGAAATAAAACACCTCTCTTCTTAGGAGTGGGTTTAGGAATAGGCTCAGAGTTGGCTCAATTGGTTCAGGAATTACTTGAACTGCCTCGAAGAGGTCAATTATTTTCATTAGTCAACATATTATTCAATAGTATTTCAGCTTAAATCGATTGTTCTTTCCTCGAAAACACAACCAACACAACTATCCAAGTAGTCCTTGGAAGCATCGGTTAGTCCATTATAAAAGATATCAAGTATCTCATTTTTCTTAAGAGGATGATCAGCAAAGCATTAAGTAATCGGAGAAGCCTCCCCAAGCTTGTGGGAGACTCTCTTCTTTGATTTGCACAAAATTATATATTTCCATAAGGCAGCTTGTTTCTTATGAGCAGGGAAATATTTAGCGTAGAAGTAATAAATCATATCCCGGGGACTACGCACACAACCAGGAGCAAGAGAATTATACCAAGTCTTAGCATCACCCTTTAATGAGAACGGAAATATCTTAAGGATATATAAATAGCGAGACTTCTCATCATGAGTAAATAGGGTGGCTATATCATTCAACTTGGTAAGATGTGCCACAACAGTTTCAGATTCAAGGCCATAAAAAGGATCAGATTCAACTAAAGTAATAATATCAGGATCAACAGAGAATTCATAAGCCTTATCAGTAACACAAATAGGTGAAGTAGCAAACGCAGGACCGGGTTTCATTCTAGCACTAAGAGACTGCTGCTTCCATTTAGCTAATAATTTCTTAAGATCATTTCTATCATTGCAAGCAAGGATTTCCAGAGCAGCTTTTTCATTCATAACATAACCCTTAGGAACAACAGATAAAACATAATCACTGGGGGAACCTTCATCATCACTATCATCAATAATAGGTTCTTCAATATTTTCATACATTCTAACTATAGCAAGTTGTTCATCTAGAAATTCACCTAATGGCAAAGTAGTATCACGCACAGAGGTAGTTTCATCATGCATAGCAGAAGTGGCATCATCAATAACATGCGACATATCAGAATTCATAGCAGTAGCAGGTTTAGGTGTAGCAAGCCACTAATAACGGAAGGAGAATCTATTGCAGAGCTAGATGGCAGTTCCTTACCCCCCCTCGTAGTTGAGGGATAAATTGTTGACTTAGCGTCTTTCAAGTTCTTCATAGTGATCAACAGATATAAATCCCAAGTGATTCAGAGAATAGAGCTATGCTCCCCGGCAACGGCGCCAGAAATTGGTCTTGATAACCCACAAGTATAGGGGATCGCAACAGCTTTCGAGGGTAGAGTATTCAACCCAAATTTATTGATTCGACACAAGGAGAGCCAAAGAATATTCTTGAGTATTAGCAGTTGAGTTGTCAATTCAACCACACCGGATAACTTAGTATCTGCAGCAAAGTGTTTAGTAGCAAAATGGTATGATAATAAAGGTAACGGTAGCAAAAGTAAAGATAATTGTTTTTGGGTTTTTGTAGTAGTTGTAACAGGTAACGGAAAAGTAAATAAGCGAAGAACAATATGTGAAAAGCTCATAGGCAATGGATCATTGATGGATAATTATGCCGGATGCGATTCCTCATGCAATAGTTATAACATAGGGTGATATAGAACTAGCTCCAATTCATCAATGTAATGTAGGCATGTATTCCGTAAATAGTCATACGTGCTTATGGAAAAGAACTTGTATGACATCTTTTGTCCTACCCTCCCGTTGAAGCGGGGTCCTAGCGGAAACTAAGGGATATTAAGGCCTCCTTTTGATAGAGAACCGGACCAAAGCATTAACACATAGTGAATACATGAACTCCTCAAACTACGGTCATCACCGAGAAGTGTCCCGATTATTGTCACTTCGGGGTTGTCGGATCATAACGCATAATCGGTGAGTATAGACTTGCAAGATAGGATCAAGAACACACATATATTCATGAAAACATAATAGGTTCAGATCTGAAATCATGGCACTCGGGCCCTAGTGACAAGCATTAAGCATAGCAAAGTCATAGCAACATCAATCTCAGAACATAGTGGATACTAGGGATCAAACCCTAACAAAACTAACTTGATTACATGGTAAATCTCATCCAACCCATCACCGTCCAGCAACCCTACGATGGAATTACTCACACACGGTGGTGAGCATCATGAAATTGGTGATGGAGGATGGTTGATGATGACGACATCAACGAATCCCCCTCTCCGGAGCCCCGAACGGACTCCAGATCAGCCCTCCCGAGATAGATTAGGGCTTGGCGGCGGCTCCGTGTCGTGAAACGCGATGAAACTTTCTCTGATTTTTTCTCCCGAGACGGAATATATGGAGTTGGATTTGAGGTCGGAGGAGGTCCAAGGGCCCACGAGATAGGGGCGTCCTAGGGGGGCCCTGTCGGCGTGGATGCCCCTGGGCCCCTGATGTATTTCTTTCGCCCAGTATTTTTTATAAATTCCAAAAAGTGCCTCCGTGGATTTCCAGGACATTCCAAGAACTTTTCTTTTCTACACATAAAACAACATCATGGTAGTTCTGCTGAAAACAACGTCAGTCCGGGTTAGTTTCATTCAAATCATGCAAGTTAGAGTCCAAAACAAGGGCAAAAGTGTTTGGAAAAGTAGATACATTGGAGACGTATCAGTGAGTAACGCCCCGGATTCGATGCGCCAGGTGTTTGCCAGTTATTCGCCGTCGTTGCCATGTCATGTGCTTGCGTGTTGCACTTTGCCATGTCATCATCTGCATTTCGTATCATGTCGTCATGTGCATCGCATTTGCATACGTGTTCGTCTCATGCATCCGAGCATTTTCCCCGTTGTCCGTTTTGCAATCCGGCACTCCTATGTCTCCCGGCGCCCCCCCTTTTGTTTTTTTTCGTGTGCGGGTGTTAAACGGTCTCGGAATGGCCCGAGGTTTGTCAAGCGGCCTTGGTATAGGACCGGTAGACCGCCTGTCAAGTTTCGTGCCATTTGGAGGTCGTTTGATACTCCAACGGTTAACCGGGTAACCGCAAAAGCCCCCTTCTCTTTGCAGCCAAACACCCTTCCAAATTGGCCCAAAACCCAGCAAACTCCCCTCCATGCTCTCGGTCGTTCGATCACGATCGTGTGGGCGAAAACCGCTCCTCATTTGGAGTCTCCTAGCTCCTTCTACCTATAAATATGTGCACTCCCCCGAATTTCCGGATCCCCAAACCCTAGCCCGCTCCTCCTCCGCTGCCGGACACGTCCGCCCCGTCGCCCGCATCCAATCCCAACTCGCCACGTCGCCCGCCGCCGCCGTCTCCGCCGCCCGAGGCCCAGCGGCCAGATCCGGCCAGCGGGGCCACGCCGCCGCTTCGCCGCCGCCCGTCGCCCACGCCGCCGCCCGCCGCCGCCCGACCTCCGCTGCTACGCCGCCTGCCGCCGCCTTGCCGCGCCCTCCGCCCGCCGCCCCGGCCCCTCGGCGCCTTCCTCCACGGGGCCGCCGCCGGAAGCTCCTCCGCGCCCGTCCGGTCGCGGACCTCGTCGCCGGCCGCCACCGGCCCGCCCTCCGTCGCCTCGCCTCGGCCTCCGCCGCGCCGCGGCCGTCGCCTCCGCGCCCGCCCGGCGAATCCGGCCAGCGAGAGGCCGGATCAGCGCCCCCTCGCCCGGCCCCCTCATCTCCGCCGCAGCCCTCAACTCCGGCGAGCCACCTCGCCTCGAAATCCGCGCAGACCGAAGGTTGACTTCCCCCCCTCCGAAAATTCCTCCAAGTCCTCGAAGCATTTTGCGTAATCATGCCATGTTCATGACATCATAACTCTGCATCCGTAGCTCCGTTTCGTGCGTGTAATATGTCGTATTGTTCGACTCGACGAGTACATCATTTCGTTCCATTGCATCATGTCCATTTGAGTTCATCTTGATACCTGAATCTTCGTTGAAAAGTGCTATGTGATGTTAATCTGCTGAAACTGGTATAACTTGGTGATTTGTCATTTTTGCCATGATTGATGTGTGCATCCTATGAACTTGAGTCCTACATGTGTTTTATACTATGCCATGCCATCTTTACAGGGGTGTATGCCGTGTATTTTTGTGATCTCTGTGGTGACTAGCACAAGCATGCAAACTAGGCTTCATGATGTTGATGATTTCAGCCCCTGTTCTGCTCATATTTTTATGCCATGTAAACTTGATGCTACAGAGAGATCCATGCTTATTTTGAGATACTTCATTAAGGATGTTTTGAACATATGGTTATTTTATATCCATCCATGCCCTTGTTTGCAATTATGGAGTAGTCTAGAATGTCATTTTCGTGCTCTACTTTTTCTTCAAAATGTTTCCTGGTAGATTGTTTACATGTTATTCAATTTGGCCAAGCTTGCTATAGTTGATCCTTGCATGCTATGAACTTGTTCTTGACTTGATTTGTTACACAAACATGTCTTCTTGGTGATGCTATGCTTATCTTGTCATGCAATAACTTGTGGTGAGTGAATCGAGCTTGTTAAGTAGGGTTCATGATGTTGCTGTTTTGCTAGGCTGAATCTGTTATTTCAGGATGCTATATAAACATGTTGCTACTAATCATTCTATGCATAATCTGGAAATGTTCTGTAAACATGTTTTGATCTACATGTCATCCTCTATCCATGCGTGCCCCTGGTTGCATTTATAGCTTGCTGTAGCTTGTTCATATCTTGCTCCAAAGTTGCTTCATAATGTTGTTGTCAGCCTGTTAACATTAAGTTCAATGTTTCCATGATTGTTGTTAGTGATCCATGCATCCTATGAACTTGCTCTTGCCATGCTTAGCTTCATAAACATGTCTTCTTACTGTGAGTTGCCTTGCCATGCCATGTATTGCTCTGTGGTGAGTGGTTCAAGCTCACCAACATGCCTACTTATTGTTGTTCCTGCCATGTATGAATCTGTAATATAACTTGCCATGTTTACATGAGTGCCATCATATCTTCTGATCCTTTTTGGCTCATGGTCAGTAAGGGACTTCTGTTCTATGCATTTAGTAGATTCATGCCATGCGTTTGTTTGCCATGATAAGTTCCTGTAACATGTTGTTTGATAGCTCTAAACATTACAACCTGATGTTATTTCCTGATAAGTCTGAAACTGTTATTATATGCAATCTTGCCATGTCATTTTGAGCATGTTCTTGTGATTTCTGGATATCGCTCAGTGTTCATGTTTTGTCATGCATTACCTGTACATCATGCCCATGCCTTTTTTTTCACGTTGAGATGCTGTAGCATAGTGTTTTGATGCTTACAATATGCCTAGTTGCTGTTTTGGACAGATTGTTGTCATGACTTGTATAGGGTGTGTGTTGAACCGTTGCTCCGTTTTGAGTGTGCTCTATATGAAACTTGCTTGATTTTGCATGTAGCTTCATATTATCATGTTGCATCCTTGTTTTGATGTGTGTGCTTGATGTTTGAATGCATGTTGCATCAATGCCATGCTTATCTTGTTTTGCTCATATCTTCTAGGCCGTAGCTCCGAATTAAATGAACTTTATATGTAACTTGACTAGAATTTCGTGTAGATCATCTTGGTGCATCTTAACTTGCTGTTTAACAACTTGAACATAAGTTTTATTCAGATCTGGACCAATTTCGAAATTTGCATATGAGGACTTATCGGAATTGTTATATGTTGTTTCCGGCCTCATTTAACCTGGCTTTGATGTGCTGTTCTTGTTTGCATCATCTCTTGCCATGAGTAGCTTCATGTAGCCTTGCCATGCATCATGCTTGTTTGTGCATCATGCATTGTTCATGTGTGGTGTGTTTACTATGTTGTGTGCTTCTTCTTGTTAGTTCCTGTTCTGTTGCGATCGTGAGGATTCGTTCGTCTACGCTTGGTTCGTCTTCGTGGCTTCATCTTCTTCATGGACTCGTTCTTCTTCCTTGCGGGATTTCAGGCAAGATGACCGCTACCCTGGATCTCACTACTATCATTGCTATGCTAGTTGCTTTGTTCTTTCGCTATGCTGCGCTACCTATCACTTGCTGCTCAAGCCTCCCAAATTGCCATGAACCTCTAACCATTGTCACCCTTCCTAGCAAACGTTGTTTGGCTATATTATCGCTTTTGCTCAGCCCCTCTTTTAGCGTTGCTAGTTGCGGTGAAGTTGAAGATTGCTCCATGGTGGACAGGATTTTGTTGGGATATCACAATATCTCTTATATTATTAATGCATCTATATACTTGGTAAAGGGTGGAAGGCTCGGCCTTATGCCTGGTGTTTTGTTTCACTCTTGCCGCCCTAGTTTCCGTCATATCGGTATTATGTTCCCGGATTTTTGCGTCCCTAACGCTGTCGGGTGATTTATGGGACCCCCTTGACAGTTCGCTTTGAATAAGACTCCTCCAAAGAAGGCCCAACATTGGTTTTACCATTTGCCTCACCTACCCTTTTTCCCTTGGAAGTCGCGCTCTCAAGGGTCATCTTCATTTTAGCCCCCCCGGGCCAATGCTTGTCTAAGTGTTGGTCCAAACTAGAGCCACTTGCGGTGCCGCCCCTAGGCAACTTGGGGTATCGTCGGTTGCCGTCAGACGCATCGCTTTCACCGGTCGTGGCTCGAGACGAGATACGCTGTGACTACTATCGGGATGTCGGCGCCGCCAGAGGTCTTCTTTGGTCTTGTTTTATTCTTTGTCGAAATGTCTTGTAGCCGGATTCCGAGACTGATCGGGTCTTCCCGGGAGAAGGAATATCCTTCGTTGATCGCGAGAGCTTATCATGGGCTAAGTTGGGACACCCCTGCAGGTATAAACTTTCGAGAGCCGTGCCCGCGGTTATGTGGCGAGATGGGAATTTGTTAATATCCGGTTGTAGTAAACTCAAGTAAACCTCTTCTAAAATACACCAACCGTGTGCGTAACGTGAGTGTCTCTTTTCGGGTTGATCGAGAGGAGAACACGATTTACGGGTTATGTTTGACATAAGTAGGAGTTCGTGATCACTTCTTGATCATTACTAGTTGACGACCGTTCCTTTGTTTCTCTTCTCGCTCTCATTTATGCGTATGTTAGCCACCATATATGCTTAGCCGCTGCTGCAACCTCACCACTTTACCCCTTCCTTTCCCATTTGAGCTTTGCTAGTCTTGATACCCATGGTCATGGGATTGCGAGTCCTCGTGGCTCACGATTTACTACACCACCGATTCTGCGGTACAGGTTTGCGATGATCATGACGTGAGAGCGATGTTTGCTTGTTTGGAGTTCTTCTTCTGCTTCGTCTTCGATCAGGGGATAGGTTCCAGGTCGGCAGCCTGGGCTAGCAGGGTGGATATTGTTTGAGTTTCTGTTTATGTTCCATCCGTAGTCGGATGTTGATCTCTTGTATATGATGTTGATGTATTCTTAGGCGTTTGTGCCTTATGTATGTATCCCCACTATTATGTAATGTTGATGTAATGGTATCCACCTTGCAAAAGCGTCTTCAAGATGCGCTTCTATCCTTGGTGGGACCATCGAGTTCCTTTTGGATAGGGTCGCATCTTGGGCGTGACATAGAGAGACATATGAGGGAACGCAAGATATCTCTAGGGAGAGAGACTGTGTGTGAGCGACATACAAGAGAATGGTGGAGAGATATGAGACCCTGGGAGACAGAGTTTGTGTTTGTGTGTGAGAAAGAGATATTTAAGAGGAGAGTCGTAGCTTCTCATATCTAAGGAGCGAAAGACATCTCTGTGTGAGAGGGGGTGAGCGAGTGGCACATAGGGGAATAGTAGAGAGAAATGATACCTCGGGAGACGAAGTTTGTGTTTGTGTGAGAGAAAGAGATTTCACATGGAGAATCATAGTTAGAGACACATAGCAGGGAGCGAGATATACTGAGAGAGATAGAGTGATGAAGGTCGAGGGAGAGAGTACCTTCAGTGTGTTGCAAAGATAAAAGATCATTGTCGACATACAGGTAGCACGAGAGATACCCGAGAGACGATGAACACGTATAGGTCTAGAGAGATACTCCTATATAAGCATGAGTGATAGCTATATGAGACGAATATCTGGATTAAAGGGGATTCAAATGTTTAAACTGGAGTTCACGACATAGATAATATCATAACGCAAATTGGTGTATCAAACATGCATATTCATTTGAATTTGGGGACACGTGTAATGTTATATAGTTTATCAACATTAGTGATCCATAGATTCTTTAATTAGAGACAATGCATGATTTATATGCAATTAATGTCTAAATGGGTTTACACTATATGTTGCGTGTGAAACACATTATACATGTTTGAGAAGTAAAAAAACCCCGCATGAAACACACATTAATTGGAGACAGTTAGCGAGGAATGCATACATTGGATTTCAACATAAAGTGGTTCCAAATATTTGGAAGTCCAAATTAAGATGGATACAGCCTTATGAATTTGAGATCATGCCATTTGTAAACCATATTTATGTATAAAGGGTGTTGTGCCTTTGAAAGTATATATATAAAATGATGTATATAGAATTTTATTCCAATCGCAAATGGATCCTGCCCGAACAAAAATAGAATACAAAATAGATTCGAATTGAGTTAGCACGGTAAACGTGCACTCTTGGTCTGCAAAAATTTGAACGAAGCAAGGAAAGTCGCAGTACCCGCCCGAAATCAAAATCCGCGAGATGGAAATTACTGCCTATCCCTGATACGCAAAGCCTATCGGCTCGATTTCTATAGGTTTTGATAGGGGTAGGTTTGTAATTTCACTCAAATGTGACATAACCGCCTCTCACCCGGATTCATACATGGTGGGCATCAAAACACAGTGTCTCCTCGGCTGAAATCGACTCCCTCCCCGATTCACACACGGTGGGCGCCAAAAACAAACTCTCGTCGGCAAATATTCGGTGTATGCGAGACTACCGTCCTATCCCCAACCGACTAATATTGCTGTGATGTAGGAAATTTTAAATGGGGGCTAAGTTTGTAAATTTCCTCGCATTTGAGACAAGCGCACCCTAAAGACATGGTCCCCCTTCCTCTCTCCCTCCATTTCCCCATTCGTACTCCATGGGCGCCAAAGCACTCTCTCCACCCAGCCTCCTCCGTCCGCCACCCCATCCACCGTCGTCCTCCTCCACCATGCCGGAGCTGATACCCCCATGCCGTCAGCCATTATAAGAGGTCGACCTCTCTCATCCACTGCTTCGGACCGGGATCCTTGCATCCCGTCCTCTCGCTTCATCCCCGCCGTTGTCCACCTTGCCGGCGCCGCTCCTATGACCGTCTCGCCCATCGCGCCCCGCCACCACCGTCTACGCTCCTAGATCTGCTTCCACGCCACCGACAGCCATCGCTACCACATCACCGTCAAATTCTCAGCAGATGCATACACGGTGCCACACCAGAGGCGGTACTCTTTCGCATCTGCTCAACTTATTTATCGCAACAAGAAAATAGATCGCCACTGCTTTACTCTGTTTTCTTGTCCATCACTTACTTGCTAGTTCAAAGCAAACATTGGTTGCGAAGTTGCCTTTGTCCGGTTTGCACCTTCAGATCCGCCATGGCACGCTCAACACTATACTCGCAATGCTTATGGTTTTCCCCTTTTATATTCCACACTAGTTAAATGACAGTAGACTAAATTTCAAAATTGGGTCAGTCGATTTTTAAGAGCTCGCCGGAGTTTGCCGGTGCGAAGGAAGGGGCTCGGGTGGGGATGGTGGTTGCGGGGGGCGGTGGTGCGGCCTCGCCGAACGAACAAAACTCGACGCGGGTGGGGGCGAGGGTGGCGGAGGAACACAGGCGGTGGGGGCCGGTGGTTCGGCCGGCGGCCCGTGCGGTGTTCTGTATGGGAAGAATCAAAGACGAGGAAGAAGAAGGGTTAGGAGACGTAGGATCTTCATCCAACATCCTGAAATGGTCGACTGACCCAAATGACAAAAGTCACACGACTTGCATGCAGACATGGAGAATATGCTTCCTCTTCTGTTCTTTAACATTGTCGGTGTACTAAAGTAGGGGTACCTTAGTACCCCGAACTTGTGCACGGCGATCATGGCGTCCCAGCGGCAAGCCTCGCCAAGGCGTCCGCCAAGACCCTCCGCGGCCATTCTCAAGGCAAGACCCGACAAGAGGAGCTTGCGGGAAGGCCTCTCTAGGCACAGACGAGGCCCCGACAAGAGGAGCTTGTCGGAAGGCCACCTGTGCACGCAGAAGACAAGGCCCGGCAAGAGGAGCTTGCCGGAAGGCTCGGGCGCGACAAGTCTCCGAGCGACAAGGATTCGCCGCTGACAAGGCGCTTGCCGCGGCATGCAACTTCTCTCCGTCTCCGCTCCAGCTCACCCAGCGACGTGTCGCCATGGGACCGTTCCATGCGCGTGTCGGCGGCTGTGCAGCCAGCGGAGAGCAGCGATAAGCGGCGCGACAAAGCTCGCCATCGTGGCAAGCGGAGGCGCACTCGACGGTCTCTCATTACCTTTGTTTGGGCGACAACGACGGGCATTTATTGCTTTTGTCCCTTGCCGCCGAGTTAGGTATTTTACACTGTACACTTTGTTCAAGTAGGTGTACCAACCCCTGTTTTACATTTGTACCCCCGCCTATGTTGCCACTTGCCGGAGACCCCTTGAGCATATAAAAGGAGGCCCGAGTGCAACGTGAAGGAGGAGGTTGATTCGCGTTTTCGCATGAGTTAGTCTCGTTGGGTTCATTCGACCCACTCGAGACCCGAGACACTCACGCTAGGTTTTGTAGCCCGTATTGCTCCCTAGCAAGAACACAATAGATCAAACAAGCAGCAGTAGGAGTTTTATCTCTCCGGAGAGCTCCGAAGCTGGGTAAACCGCTCGTGTGCATCGCCTCGATCCGCTCTTCAGGCGACCTCCGCCTCCGAACCACAAGGCCTGCTCCGCCGCCCCATAGGTGTCCGTGGGTACGATCAGCCTCCCGACATCTCTGGCGCGCGCCGGTAGGGCGCCGAGGCCGTGTGAATCCGATCCGGCGTTCACGCGAGCAGCGTCATCAACATCTTCCTCAACATGCCACCGAAGAAGAAGGCTTCGCGGCAGCAGAAACGTCGCGTCGTACCCACCCTCACCGCAGCAAGCGGGTGGTGGTGCAGACGCTGGCGGAGGGACGGCGCCGACGAAGGTGCTCGCGACGTTGCCAAGTCCAAGGACAAGGCACCGCAAACCTCGGCGTCCGCGCATCCCCCGCGCCCATCTCAGGAGACGTGGGACCAACAACGTCATGGCGTTCACAACGCCATACGTTCGTTGGATCGAGACCCTCAAGACCAGCATGCGCGCCGACATGCTGGCGCCAGTGAGATACGGCCGCCCGGACGGGGCGCTGCTCCTTCTAACAAGGTTAGAAGTCCGAGCGCGTCCCGCTCCTCGCACCGCTCTCCAATGCCGCCCACTACTCCAGCAGAAGCTCTGGCGAGAGCTCAATCGCTCGCCTTGACTACCCTCCAACGGCCGACAAGGTCGACGAGTGGAGGGCCACTATCGAGCCTCATCGGCTTTGCCAACGACGACGCTCGCGGCAACCAACGCCATCGTTGCCGCGGCGAGACGACAAGGCACGAGCCGTTGGCGACGAGATCGCCGGAGGTGCAACCACCGTGCACTCTCCGCCAAGAAGGCCAAGATCGCCGACTCGCCGGATCCACCTCGACAGCGACTCCACGCTGCGTCGTCCGGATCCGCGAGCTTCGCCGCGATCAGCGCCAAGTTCTTCATGAGCGACAACAAGAGGACGCCGAACTCGCATCGGCGCCGAAGAGAAGCGCGGCGTCAATCCGACAAGCCACCGGGCCTTCTGTTGACATGCACGCCGGAGGGGCGTGCAACTTGCCGTGACGCGGTAGGTTGCCCTGCGTTCACTCATGAGCTGCGGCAAGTCCGGTGGCCCAGCCGAAAACTTCAAACCAGACGCGTGCGGAGAAGTATGATGGCAGGGCGCATCCGTCGGAGTTCCTCGCATCTACACCATCGCAGCAGGTGCTGCAGGGGGACGGGACGACAAGATCCTTGCCAACTACTTCCCGCTCGTGCTCAAGCCCAACGTCCGATCTTGGCTCATGCACTTGCCGGACAGCTCCATATCCTCTTGGGCAGATTCGTGCCATCGGTTTGTTGGCGCCTTCACGGTGGCCACAAACCTCATGGCTAAGGGAGTGACCTTCACTTGCTCGCCTGTATGAAGGAGAGTCCCTCACGCAAGTTCATTCGGAGATTCCGCCGTGTGCACTACAACATCCTGCAGACGCCCACCTGCCGTGGTGATCGGCGCATTTCATCGTAATGTGCGGAACCGCAGGATGAGGGAAGAGATGGCGATGTGCAAAGTCAAGGACGCCGTCGATGAGCTGTACGCCTGGCCGACAAGTGTCGACGCCGAGGAAGGGAGGAGACTCCCAGAGAGAATGCGTAAGGATCTCGACAAGTGATGACACCGCCCGGCAAAGAAGGGCCGGCGGCGAGGCAACAGGAAGAAGAAGGCCAGAGAAGTGCTAGCCGTTGAGCAGCCCGGCAATGGAGGTGGCGACAAGAACGCCAAGGCTGGTGTCTCCGGCAAGGAGATTGCCGCTGACGCCAACCACCAGTCGGTGGCGGCCGCCGACAAGCAGGACGGCTCCGCAAGCGATCTGCAAGATCCACCGCACCAAGGGCCACGACCTCCGGAGCTGCAAGAAAGTCGAGCAGCTTGTCGAACAACAGAGAGCTGAGTACGAGCGGCGCGACAAGGAGAAGGCCCTGTGAAGGTGCCGGGGAGCAAGCAAGAAACGCCCTGGCCGGGAGGACGCCGCGGCAAAGTCAAGCGGCGACAAGGAGATCGACCTCCAAGCCGCGACAAGGATGAAGATGATGATGACGACGAAGATATGGAGGACGCACGACGCCCGATGAGCAGGAGTTTCGTAAAGCCAGAGGTTCTCTGCATTGACGGAGGTGCTTCCCTGCATACCTCCCACCGCCAACTCAAGCAATGGATGCGGGAGGTCAATGCAGCGGAACCATCCGTAGAGTCACGCAAGCCTCTGAAGTGGTCCAGCACGCCTATCATTTTTGATATTGAGGACCACCCTGATCGCATAACTGCGGTCGGGTGCTTGCCGATGTTGGTCTCTCCAACCATCCGCAACCTCAAGGTCACAAAATGTTAGTTGACGGCGGGCCGACTTGAATCTGATCTCCTCCGCGGTGCTCCGAAGCTTCAAATCCTCGACAACGAAGCTCGAAGAGACCGGAACCTTCCAAGGAATCAATCCGGGAAGGAGCAAGCGAAGGGGAAGATTACGTTGCGGTCACATTTGGCAGCGAGCTGAACTTCGTGGATCGAGAGGGTTACATTTGACGTTGCCGATTTCCCATTGCCTTACAATGGGATACTTGGCCGTCCAGCGCTCGCCAAGTTCATGGCAGCCTCTCACTACGCTTACAACCTTCTCAAGATGCCGGGCCCGATAAGCGTCATCTCTGTCCATGGCGACAAGAAGGATGCCCTTATCTGTGCCGACAAGATCTACCGATGCAAGCAGCCCGCGATAGATCGCCCAACACTTGCCGCTGAAGCTCCGGGGAAGAAGAACAAGTCCAAGTCCGGCAAGGGCTCGATGCTCACTCCGCAAGCGCACCTCTTGGTGCTGCGCTACCGTCGGCGCACCATCGAGCTCCACCGCAAGTGCAAGAAGATGGTGGCTCCGCCGAAGACCAAGAAGGTGCCCGCCAAGGAGGACGGCGCTGGTGGTACCTTCACCATCGGCCTCTCTCGACCCCAAATAGGAAGGCGCGCTCGTTGCTTTTCTGGGCGAATGTCGACGTGTTTGCATGGCAACCGTCGATATCACCGGTGTTCCTGTGAAAGTGATTGAGCACCGCTGGCCGTTTGTCCTCATCGCGCCCGTCAAGCAAAAAGTCGGGAAGCAAGCGGTGGAGCGCCAAGAATTCATAGCGAAGAGATCAAGAACCGGAGGCAGCGAGGCCTTGTCGAGGAGTGCTCCATCCTACGTGGTTGGCCAATCACTGTAGTCGCGCGCAAGGCAAATGGGAAATGGAGACTTTGTATTGTCTTCACGGTTGTTAATAAAGGTTGTACCATAGTTACATTTCCCTTGCCGGGCATTGACCTGATTGTTGACTCCACGGTGGATGTGATTTGCTCTCGTTCTTGATGCCTACTCAGATACCATCAGATCTTCATGGCTGAAGAAGATGAAGAGAAGACCGCATTCATCACACCATGTGACACATACTGTTTCATACGGATGCCTTTCGGTTTGAAGAATGCTTTGGTTCAACATTTGCAAGGGTAGTCCATGACGCTTTTGAGCCGCAAATGCACGTAAATGTAGAAGCCTACATGGATGACATAGTGGTCAAGAGCAAGGACAAAGCAACTTTGGTTCAAGATTTGGGCCGAGACCTTTGCAAATCTGCAAGATCAACCTCAAGCTGAACCCCGAGAAGTGCGTGTTTGGAGTCCCTTCCGCAAGCTTCTCGGGTTCTTCGTGGTCTCGGCCGGGGATTGAAGCTAATCCCGACAAGATCAAGGCCATTGAGCAGATTGAAGCACCAAAGCGCGTCAAGGATGTACGAAGACTTGCGGTTGCGTGGCTGCTCTCAAGAAGTTTATTTCTAGGTCTGCTGGCGCATACCGCCATTTTTCAAGATTTTGAAAAAGGCAGGTCCAAAGAAATGGACTCCGGCGGAGGCTGCGCTGCAGGACTTGAAGAGATACCTGTCCTCCACTCCAACACTTGTCGCACCTAAGCCACAAGAGAAGTTGCTGCTGTATATAGCGGCGACCAATCAAGTGGTTAGTGTTGCGTTAGTGGCGGAGAGGGAGGCGGATGACGAGCCAAAGAATCGCGGCAAGCACGCCCAGCGACAAGGTGGGGCTTCGCCGACAAGCTCGTCCCGACAAGGACGAGTCCGTGAAGACGCATGAGCGGATGCGAGAAAAGGATGGTGCAGCCCAGCCTATTTTGTCGACTCCCTCCGCAAGGGGCTAGGTCAAGGTATTCGGTGTGCGAAATTTCTTTTCGGCCTCCTCATGGCCTCGAGAAAGCTGCGCCATTACTTCCAAGCACATGAGATCACGGTTGTCACCGCTTTCCCAAGAGGATACCGCAGAATCCGAAGCGGCGTGCAGGATTGTCGAGTGGGCACTTTGGAGCCGCTGCTTTGGTCTTAAGTTTGAAAGCGCATCAACTATCCAAAGCGGAGCCTTGGCAGAATTCATAGCAGAATGGACGCCAACGCCAGATGAAGAGATTCCGGAGACGAGCATTCCCGGCAAAGAAGCCAGCAAAGGGTGGCTGATGTACTTTGATGGTGCCTTCTCGCTGCAAGGCGCCGGTGCCGGCGTGCTGCTTATCGCACCCACCGGAGAACACCTCGAGTACGTCGTCCAGATGCACTTTCCCAAGGAGCAAGCGACAAACAATACTGCAGAGTATGAAGGTTTGCTAGCCAGTCTCAGGATCGCAGTGGACCTTGGGATCAAGAAGCTTATTGTCAGGGGTGACTCGCAACTCGTCGTCCGCCAAGTCAACAAAGATTACCAGAGTCCGTTGATGGAAGCCTACGTTGATGAAGTGAGGAAGCTAGAAGAGCACTTTGACGTCTGCAAATGGAACATGTTCCAAGAGCTCGTAATGATATTGCCGATGGTCCGTCAAAGTGCGCTGACACTCAAGCTACCGTGGAACCGAGGATCTTTGTGGTCAAGTCGACTCAACCAACCGTAACACCATCAACAGAGATGAGCAAGAAGAGGAAGTTGGCCTCTGGTGACTACTTTCCGGCGAGGCTTCCCGGCCGTCGTTGCAAAGGTCCCCAAGATCAACACCAACAAGAAGCCGAGGAGCGCTCTGCTGCCAGACCCGAGGTTTGTTCCGTTGAAGCAGACGCTCCCGACAAGTCTTGCTCCGGCAAGCTTGTCGGGGAGCATCAAGCTCCGGCAGGCCTCGTGTCCTCGCCGTGGAAGCTGATGTTCCCGCAGCAGCGAGATGTGCCTTTAGTCCTTGTTGTCGAGCCACAAGCTCCAAAGATGGGCGCAGCAGATTGTCCATTTCCATCAGACAGAGATCTTCCCAAGAAGCAGGAAGAAGCGGAAAGAGTAGCCCGGCGGTCAAGTATGTATCGGTTTGTCGACAGATACTGCATGTAAGAAGACTCAACGGTGTGAAATTGAAGTGTATTCCTGTGGAAGATGGATGTAACCTGTTGGCGAGATACATGGAGGCATATATGGTCACCACATTGGCGCAAGAGCACTTGCCGCAAAGCTTTCCGGCAAGGTTTCTTCCGCCGACAGCCCTCCAGATGCAATCGCACAAGTAACCAAGTGTGAAGCGTGCGGTTACATTCCAAACAGATACACCGGCCAGCTCAAGCTCTCCAGACGATCCCTTTATCCTGGCCATTTTCGGTCCGGGGCTCGACATCCTCGGCCCCTTCCCCGAAGCTGTCGGGGCTTTGAGTACTTGTACATCGCCATCGACAAGTTCACAAAGTGGCGGAAGTGGAAGCAGTGAGGAAGGTGACAAAGACAGCGTCAAGTTCTTCAGTCGATTGTTTGCCGTTTGAATCCCTAACAGGATCATTACCGACAACGGCACACAATTCTACGAGCCGCACCTTCATGCAAGACGTCCAAGACCTTGGCGCCAAGGTCTGCCTTTGCTTCCGTTGCTCACCCGAGAAGCAACGGTCAAGCGAAGAGGGCAAATCTTTGAAGTCGCGCGGGCTCAAGACCGTAACTTTCGGACGGGCTGCACAAGTGCGGAAGAAACTGGATCGAGGAGCTGCCGGTGGTTCTTTGATCGATCAGCACGACACCAAATCGAGCCACTGGCTAGGCACCCTTTGCTCTAGTCTATGGAGCAGAGGCAGTTCTCCCCACGGAACTCCTATACGGATCGCCTCGAGTACTCGCTTATGATGAGCTTGAGCAAGAGCAGCTGCGACAAGATGACGCGCTGCTCCTCGAGGAGGATCGTCTTCAGCCCATTGTCGAGCCGCTCGCTTCTGACAAGCCTGCGTCGCTACCATAGCCGCAGGTTAGTGCCGAAGTCTCGAGGAAGGCGACCTTGTTCTTCGCGCGTTCGGTCCGCCAAGAATTCAAACAAGTTGACGCCTTGAAGTGGGAAGGCCCTTATCGGGTGAAACGAGTCACTAGGCTGGCGCTGTCCGCCTTTGAGACCGAAGATGGCATTCCGTGAGCAACTCCTGGAACATCGAGAATCTTCGTAAGTTTTACCCATAAGGCGCGGTTGTCGGAATCCGTTCCGCAACCACCTTTTGTACAAGTCTTGTCATTGTTGCATGTAATCCTTCGTACAAAGCCGGGCGCAGACCCCGTGCATCTGTAAAGCTCATGCGTTGCGCACAGCTTGTCAAGTTCATGCTTTCATCAATTTATTGCATGCTTTGGCTAACACTTTGTGCAGCAACCACACCAGGTAAGCAGAATCGAGCCGCTAGGCTCCATGATGTTATTTCCTCTTCTTTTTCTTTTCTTAAAGGAAAGAAGGCTCTCGCCGCACAAGTTAACCAGGGGAGGAGGAGATAATACTATGGACCGTGCACCGCTCAAGGAAGTTTCACCTCATCGGAAGCAAGAAACAGAAAAGCTAAGTTGCCAAAGTTTGAGCAATCAATTTTTAAATTTTCGTTATCTTCCTCGAACGATAGTACTTTGTATGGAAAACCTGTGCGTAGAGGAACCAAGTCGTGACAGGACGCGCCCTTACTTTGTTTCGAGTCCGCTCAACAACTTAAGTGAGCTGCGGCTAGTCCGCGACAAGGTTGCTTGTCGGTAGCGACCCGCCAAAGAAGGCTCAAGTTCCGCACTCGGCGCTCGCGGCAAGGGTGCCTGCACCGGCAAGTTTCCCTGAAATGCGTAAGGCAGAAACGTACAAAGGAAGGAATCAAGTAGAGGAAATAACGTTGCATCGATCGATTCAGATCAGTAATAAATTTTTAAAGTTATCTTCCTTGAACGACCGCGCTTTGTATGAAAAACCCGTGCGCGGAGGAACCAAATCGTGACTGGTCGCGCCCTTACTTTGTTTCGAGTCCGCTCAACAACTTAAGTGAGTTGCGGCTAGTCCGCGACAAGGTTGCTTGTCGGTAGCGACCCCGCCAACAGGTTGCTGAAGTTCCGCTTTTCGGCGCCATGACAAGGGTGCCTGCACCGCAAGTTTCCTGAAAAGCGTGGGGTGATAACATACAAAGCCAAGGGTCGAGTAAAGGAAGTAACGAGCAGATGTTGCCCAGAATAAAGTTATGCTACAAAATAACTTATCGCGGCGCTGGCTAAATCATTCTCAGAACTGAAATAACAGCGAAGAGGAGAAGAAGGGCGTGCTGGTACCCAAGCCCCGGCAAGCCGTGGTTGCCGGGGCTGCGGCAAGCCGAGTTGTCGAAGTGCGGCAAGCCGAGTTGCCGGAGCTGCGGCAAGCCGAGTTGCGGAGGCTGAGATATCGAGATAAGCCCTTCGTCCTTTTTCAAGCATCCCTTTTTCATTAAAAACATTCTACTCGGATACAATCCGTGGGGAATGAAAAACATGAAAGAGAGGATTACAAGCTTTAAATGCGGATAAGGCCCGAAGGCTTACAAATTAAAAAGATAAGATGCTCGTAATCCTTTTCTGTCCCTCTCTCTTCGTGAGGTAGGTCAAGGAGGCGAGAAGGGCAAAAGAAACGCCTAGGCGAGCTACAGTGCGAAGGCACCAAAGGAACATCCCGGAGCTCCCGAGGGCTTGACGGAGATGGCAGCGCCAAGCGGGGCTCAAGACGGGCGGCAGGATCGTCGACGCTGCCGAGGGCACTACGCCCTCGTACTCCGACTTGACGGCCTTGTCGCCATCCCTCTTCCCCTTCTCGCAGCCTCCCTCGCCCCGGTCGCCCAAGGAGACGACCCCGGGGAGTTCAGGGAGCCGGCGATGCGGATGATGGGGTCGCCGGTGACGCACGAAGCGGCGCCCGACAACTAATCGGGCCCGCCAACCTCGTCGTCGCTGTCGCTCCCCTCCTCGTCACTCTCGCTCGAGGGGGAATCTTCGCTGTCGGAGGAGCTATCCACGCAGCACTTCGCCCGAGTACCAAGATCCCCGAAGACCTTGACGGAGAGGAGATCACCCTCCATTAACTTAAAATGGAGGGTAAACCCCTCCCTCAGGCTGTGGATGCGGGTGAACGTCTTCCACTCACGATCGAGATACATCACATTAGGGGCTGGGAATACAACACGGACTCGCATGTCATTGATTCCACACCCCTCATGTGCAATCTCGGTGTCTCGGCGGATCCGAATCCATCGCCGCAAATGGAGCTGGAAGCCGGAGGCGGCGACGAGGCGCTGGCGCAGCTGACGAAGAACTTCGCAAGGGTCGTCCCGGTATGGACCGCCGCAGGAGGAACCGCCGGCGGAAGCGGAGACGGCGCGCCGCCCGTCCGCCTCTTCCCGGCGCCTCGACCTCGCCCACGACCTCGCCTCCCTCTTCCTCTTGGGGCTGGCTCTACCGCCCAGGCGTGGGGTTGGGAGGAGCGCTGTCTATGGCGACCCTCGCCGCCACCGATGAAGAACCAAGGTCCCTTTTCTCCATGGCGAATGAGAGAAAGGGGAGCGGAAACTGAGGAAAGAAGGAGATGGGAGAGCGCGGGCTTCTGCGCTCCCCTTCCACTCTTTTTAAAGAAGCAAGGTGGGGGCTCAACCGCCCCGCTCGACAAATCAGGGCATAGGAAGAGCAGGGAATCGGGGCCGACATGCTGCCTCTGCTCGTAACGGCCCAGTTTCCCACTTCCACCGTCCGTGACCCCAAGAGCATGGAAACCGCGTGGCGGGGATGCAAAACTGAGGCGACGGGTGGAGCGACCCCGCACGCCGCCCACTTCCCCCACGACGCCGCAATTGACGCGTGCCGTTACGGGGGGACGCGGAGGATTCGGAGTGGGTTTGGTTTGGACCCAGGCCGCAGCGTGCCGTGCCTGCTTTGGGCCTGGCCCAACAAGCGCTCGGCACCGGTATGGCCCAGACCGGGGCTCTGTCGGTGTACTAAAGTAGGGGTACCTTAGTACCCGAACTTGTCTGCACGGCGATCGCATGGCGTCCAGCAGCAAGCCTGGCCAAGGCGTCCACCAAGACCCTCCGCGGCCATTCTGAAGGCAAGATCCCGACAAGAGGAGCTTGCCGGGAAGGCCTCTCTAGGCACAGACGAGGCCCCGACAAGAGGAGCTTGTCGGGAAGGCCACTCCAGGCACGCAGAAGACAAGGCCCCGGCAAGAGGAGCTTGCCGGGAAGGCTCGGGCGCGACAAGTCTCCGAGCGACAAGGATTCGGCCGCGACAAGGCGCTTGCCGCTGCATGCAACTTCTCTCCGTCTCCGCTCCAGCTCACCCGGCGACGTGTCGCCATGGGACCGTTCCATGGGCGCGTGTCGGCGGCTGCAGCCAGCGGAGAGCAGCGATAAGCGGCGCCGGGCTCGCCATCGTGGCAAGCGGAGGCGCACTGACGGTCTCTGTTACCTTTGTTTGGGCGACAACGACGAGCATTTATTGCTTTTGTCCCTTGCCGTCGAGTTAGGTATTTTACATCGCATAATCGCTCAAGTAGGTGTACCAACCCCTGTTTTTACATTTGTACCCCCGCCTATGTTGCCACCTGTCGGAGACCCCTTGAGCATATAAAAGGAGGCCCGAGTGCAACGTAGAGGAGGTTCGGTTCGCGTTTTCCGCAAGGTTAGTCTCGTTGGGTTCATTCGACCCACTCGAGACCCGAGACACTCACGCTAGGTTTTGTAGCCCGTATTGCTCCCTAGCAAGAACACAATAGATCAAACAAGTAGCAGTAGGAGTTTTATCTCTCCGGAGAGCTCCGGTTGGGTAAACCGCTCGTGTGCATCGCCTCGATCCGCTCTTCGTGCGACCTCCGCCCCCCCTCCGAACCACAAGGGGCCTGCTCCGCCGGCCCCATAGGTGTCCGTGGGTACGATCAGCCTCCCCGACAAACATGTTCCTCTTATGTTCTTCTTTAGTAAGCACATTATGTTCCTTGTCAGGAAGGGGAGTAGGGACATCTGCAGTCGACACCTCTATTGGGCCGGTTCTGCTAAATGATTTCGCACTTCGAGTTGGTATGCCATAATACCCCGGAAATGGTGGGAGCCGCGCGGTCTTTGATAGACTAAACTGATAGTAACAGTTGTTGGCCTTCAGATGAATAGAGCTGGCATGTAGGTGATCAATAGGCTGCATATTAGTAGCGGCAAAACCCTATGTTTTCCAGCCAGTTCCGCTTTCTCGATTTATTTATGGTGGTTATGGCGTACCCCTATTATCTACACTACGATCTGCCTACTGGTTCCGCGCTCTCGTTATCATGGTTTGGCAATAAACTTTCTATACGGTATATTATGAAACTATCGTCTGCCAACTATCCTTACATCTGGGGCCCCCAACAGGGAGCTTATTTTTTTGTGTAGTTGTGCCAGATTATATTAATCTACTCACCATATTACAACAAACATGGGCTCTCTCATCAGAATCCAGTGATAGCACACCAGGGTTTCTGAGGAGCCTCTATTATATTACAATATCCTCTCGCATTACAAAGATAATCTCACTACTATTTTTGTTTTCTTGCTTTACGATATTGTAATGCGTAATCACAATGAATATAAGAATGCGCACATCAGAAGAATATTGCGGAACAGTTCAATGGGTAACAAACTTGGCATCAAGGGATTGAGGTCCATTGTGGATGCAATGAAACCCACATGCTCCCGACCTATAGATTTGTATTCAGAATATGATCCTAATAACTATTCTGAGCTCAAGGAGTCAAAGGCATATGGCCTATCCTGTTCACCCAATAAGGTGCCTGTTCTAATTTGGCAAGGTTTTATTGGTTGCACATATCTTGCATAAGGTGTCTTGCATTTCCTTTGCTTCGTTGCACCGCCATCTGCTTATTTACTCATGATATAGGTGAAGATGCCATGCCCATCCATTATCAACACCTATTCCATTTGTCGCCATACCATGTTTTTCCATTCAAATGTTGTTCTTGTGTTTCAGACATCCAAAAGGAATAGGGTGATTGTAGAACCTGAGGGAGTACAAGCAAAGTCTTTGAAAAAGGTGGTGCTACCGGAGAAATCACATAGCACCCAACGTATATTGGCGATCAAACCAGCGCCTCAAAACCTAGGATATCACAACTATGATGGTCGCTGCTTTGCTCTTGTGGGTACCTTTTGTCATATCGATGTCCTTACATTCATACCTGGTGGATTATGTGACATCATTGTGCATTATAGCTTGCTTATCCACTGCTCGCTCCAAATTATCAGATCTATATTAATGCTTAAATTAATGTAGAATAAACCCAATGCTTATGAAGAAATTTAGTTATGCATTGTTCTTGTAAGTATCTGCTGTCCTTCATGGCAAGATTTATATTTGTCACTAGTTCTTCATGTACACTTTGCAGCTTATTTTCCCTTGTCCTCCTTTTTTCTACACATCAGATCTACATTTACTCTTGCCAAAATATTGAATAAAACCAATGTTACTGAACAAGTTTAGCTCCGCATTGCTCTTGTGAGTGCCTTCTGCCTGTATGCTGTATTTACATTTGTACTCTGCATCTTAAGTTAAATAATCGCCATTTGTTCCTATATTTTCACATCTATATTTACTCTTGACAAAATGTAGAATAAAGGCAATACTCTTGAAGAAGAGTGTGCGGTAAACTTCTTGAATTGGCCCCCATCAATATGGACAAGGCCTTTATAGAGCCTGTCTTCACTACTAATGTAAGTTTTTCCTCCTCGAGCCTTCAAACTTTGTTGTTTATATTTGGATAGCTATGAGTTTAAATGCCGTTTATTTTTGTCGTCTGCATCAAATTGCTTGTTCAAAGTTTATAAAGTAGAAGTACATAAACATAAGTTTGTCCTTCTCAATTTCGGTCTTTAGTTGTACAATCTAGTTCCTTATTCGTACCATGTAAATTAAACTAAACAT
Source organism: Aegilops bicornis (assembly GCA_021605145.1). Classification (NCBI taxonomy): domain Eukaryota; kingdom Viridiplantae; phylum Streptophyta; class Magnoliopsida; order Poales; family Poaceae; genus Aegilops; species Aegilops bicornis. The sequence goes on from CM038671.1 coordinate 663,085,401, forward strand.
AGGAAGTTATCTTCTTTAGCACTATGTGTATGCTTGTGTTCTTGATTTGTAATCCAGTGGTGTGGTGAGACTACCAATAACAACGCAATGTCATATCCTGCTATGTCTCAACTATAAACAATGCCATATTATATTAATGTTATTTAAATCGCGTCTCTTTATTTACCAATCTGAAATGGTATAAATTGACAGTGCACTCACCATTCATGCTTATACGTTGTTTAGAACTACATCTATGCGTGTGTTCTTGATCTGTAATCCAGTGGTCTGGTGAAGCTGGCCGCTCCTGCACAATGCCATTTCCAGCCATCTTAACTATGAACAATGCCTATTATGTTAATGCTATTTTAACCATGTCTCTTTATTTCTGACAAAGAAATGAGATGACGTGACAGCGCTGATGCTTATAATGCAAAACCTGTTATCTACCTACTTGTTTCTCTTCGAGGTGACAACATCGCTGCTAGGAAGAACTGCCACAATGATAGTGAGATGAACCCATTGTTTGTCCCTCTAACACATATTCCAGAGGAGAAGGCAACACATATTGAGGGTAGGGATACAACCACGAAGTCACATCTTGATGTAGTGCCAAACTTACTCAGTGACACAAGCTCGATGAAGTCGCCGCCTGAATCTGTTTGACTTCTTCAGTCTGAAAATCAAGCAGAAATACATGCTTCCGCTCAAATACGAATAGAACTCCAATCTCTATGCAAGATTAACCGTAAGTACAGGACGTTTATTGATGCTATGCAGCTTAAGTTGGTGGACATGAGCGCCAAAGAAGTGCAGTCTCATCAGGTTACTAAGCTGCTTGCGCTACAGCTCCTGGGCCGGGCTAACCTTTCTTGAACTGTGTTGAAGTGCTATCGGTTCTGTCTATTATTTTGTCCGCCTGTTAACTTCCACTGGTGGCGACCTGCCCAGTTTATGTAATCTGTCATGCTGTTGCCCTTCATTATCACCGGGCGCGAACTTTGATGCCGAGGGATGTAATATCTTTGTAATTTCTTTGTTGTATAGTCTAGGTTTATTCTTGGTCAGTATGCTATAATTTAGGCTGGAAGGTTCAGTGGATCTCAGTGTTGTCGGTCTTTAGGCCATCCCGTTACTCATATGGGCCAAAACCTGGGCCTATAATCATCTTGGGCCATTAGCAGGTCTAAACCTACAGTTATTTCCCGCCTTTAATAGGCCAAGTAGAGTTCTGTCCAGCTGGGCCAGAGAATACCATGGGCTTTTAATAGGCTAAAACCTAGATTGGGCTAGCGTTGAGGCGAAAAAATCACGGGCCAATACAGGCCGAAATTTCCTAAGGCCCATGTTTGGCCCAAATAGGACAAGCAGTTAACAAGCCAAAATATATCTCGGGCCTGTTTGGCCCAATAAAATTATGGGCTTTAAGCAGGACGGTATCTACACGGGTCATAGGCCTAAAAGTGTCACGGGCCATTATGAGATGGGCTGTAAGTAGGCCGGATTCAACACGGGCTGTAATTAGGCCCAACTATTACACGGGCCATTAACTGGCCGATAGGCCAGTTGGGCTGAAATTTATCCACGAAGACTACGGGCCGTTAAGAGGCCTAAAGTTACTTCAGACAAGAAATAGCCTAGTTTCTGCATGGGCCTTAGATGGCCTAAAGTTAAAAAAGGCCGACAACGTCCCAGATGCACCATGGGCCGCTAACAGGCCGAAACTATTATCGGGCCGAATTGGTAAACGGGCATTTAATAGGCTGAAATACAAACCTATCTTAGTATGGGCCCAAAAGAACAGTGGCCTGTTAACGGGCTTGATCTGATATGGGCCTTAATTTGGCCCGAAACGCGGCAGGCTGTGAACGGCCTTGATCTGGTATGGGCCTCAATTTGACCCAAAACATGGCAGGCTGTTAACGGGCCAGCCCACTAGTGTCTGAAAAAACATGGTGGGCCTTTAGCTGGGCCGGCCTTTTCACCGAAATGGGCCTCTGTCGGGTCGTGCCATGTGTCGACGTATCATAGGCGCCTCCTGTCCAATGAGTGGATGACATCTGTCTGAACGTTGATCCAACACGTGTTTCCTCCGGCCAATGAGAATTTTACACGTGGAAAATCCCCATTGGTCCCAGCTGTTAACGGGTCATCGGATCCAAAACCGGACCCGATAGCTTAACGACATCCCGTTACGGTGGATGCCACATGTCGGTCACCCTTGACGAAAGCAGTTCTATGACGCGTGATTTATCGTCATGGAAGTGGACACTTCCGTGATGATAATTTTGGTAATGTCATGGAACACTTCTAGGACAACACATGTATGACTATCTTGATTCTGTCATAAAATTGTCATGGATGTACATGCATGACAAAAAACGTGACCTACTGTGACAAACACGTATCATCATGGAAGTGTCCTTTTTTTGAAGTGCAACCTTCTTATCCGCCAAGTACTTGGGGCAGTTCCGCTTCTAGTGGCCATTCCCCTTGCAATAGAAGCACTCAGTCTCAGGTTTGGGTCCAGCCTTGGGTTTCTTCACGGGAGCGGCAAATGGCTTGCCATTCTTCTTGAAGTTTCCTTTGTTTCCTTTGCCTTTCTTGAAACTAGTGGTATTGTTGACCATCAACACTTGATGCTCTTTCTTGATTTCTACCTCCGCAAACTTAAGCATCGCAAAGAGCTCAAGGATCATTTTTTCCATCTCATGCATATTATAATTCATCACAAAGCCCTTGTAGCTTGGTGGCAGTGACTGGATAACTCTGTCATTCGCTACTTCATCTGGAAGATTAACTCCCAACTGATTCAAGCGGTTGTAGTACCCAGACATTTTGAGTACGTGCTTACTAACGAAGTTGTTCTCCTCCATCTTGCAGCCAAAGAACCTGTCTGAGGTGTCATACCTCTCAACCCAGGCATGAGCCTAAATACCAATTTCAGCTCCTGGAACATCCCATATGCTCTCTGGTGCTAAAAACATCTTTGGAGCCCCTGTTCAGAGCCGTAAAGCATGGCACACTAAACTATCACACGATCATCATTTCTTGTGTGCCAGACGTTCATAGCGTCTAGATTTGCAGGAGCGGGTGGTTCACCTAGCGGTGCGTTAAGGACGTAAGCCTTGTGTGCAGTAGTGATGATAATCCTCAAATTACGGACCCAGTCCACATAGTTGCTTCCATCATCTTTCAACGTAGCTTTCTCTAGGAACGCATTAAAATCCAGGGGAGCTACAATGCGAGCCATTGATCTACAACATCAATTCAAAGACAATTAGACTATGTTCATGATAATTGGTTCATTTAATCAAACTACTAGTGAACTCCCACTTTAATCAATATCCCTCAAGTTGTCTAAGTGTTACATGATCCAAATCAACAAACCCATGTCCGATCATCACGTGAGATGGGTGATCATCAATGGTGAACATATCCATGTTGATCATATCTACTATATGACTCATGTTCAACCTTTTGGCCCTCCGTGTTCCGAGGCCATATCTGTACATGCTAGGCTCGTCAAGTTTAACCCAAGTATTCCACATGAGTAAAACTGGCTTACACCCGTTGTATGCGAACGTATAGTCTATCACATCCGATCATCACGAGGTGCTTCGAAGTGGTGAACTTCCGCAGCGGTGCATACTTAGGAAGAACACCTTTTATCTTGAAATTAAGTGAAGGCATCATCTTATAATTCTACCATCGTCCTAAGCAAAATAAGATGCATAAAAAGATAAAGATAACATGCAATCAATATGTGACATGATATGGCCATCATCATCTTGTGCTTTTGATCTCCATCTCCAAAGCACCGGCATGATCTCCATCATCACCGGCATGACACCATGATCTCCATCATCATGCTATCATGTGGTTGTCTCCACCAACTATTTCTTATGAGTAACGCTAACTCATAGCGACAAGGTAAAGCAATTGCATGGCGTTTAATGATTGCCACACAGGTCATACAATAAATTAAAGACAACCCTATGGCTCCTGTCGGTTGTCGTACTCATCGACATGCATGTTGTGAACCTATTACAAAACATGATCATCTCATACATCACAACACGTTTTGTCCATACCACATCACAACATGCTCTGCAAAAACAAGTTAGACGTCCTCTACTTTGTTCTTGCAAATTTTACGTGGCTGCTAGGGCAAACTATAAGAACCGTTCTTATCTACGCAATACCACAATGGAGATATACAATTTGCCTTTTAACCTTCTACAAGGACTGTCATTGTCAAATCAAATTCAACTAAGGTGGGAGAGACAGACACCCACCAGTCACTTCTATGCAATATAAGTTGCAAGTAGTTAGTGGAACCGATCTCTTGTGCGAGGACAAGTAAGGTTAGTCCGAGATGCTTCATCCCACAATACCACCAAATCCAAAATAATAAAGGAATTAAGAAATTTGAACATCAACGCCCACAACTTCTTTGTGTTCTACTTGTGCATACACATCTACGCATAGACCTAGCTCATGATGTCACTGATGGGGAACGTTGCATGAAAATCAAAAGAATTCCTGCGAATCCTCCCAAGATCTAATCTATGAGATGCATGGAAATGAGAGGGGTGTGTGTCTATGCATCCTTGTAGACCGAAAGCATTACCGTATGTAACGCGGTTGATGCAGTTGTACTCTTCGCGATCCAATCACGATCCAATCCGATCTGGTGCCGAACGGACGGCACTGATACGTCTCCAATGTATCTATAATTATTGATTGTTCCATGCTATTATATTATCCATCTAGGATGTTTTATATGCTATTTTATATTATTTTTGGGACTAACCTATTAACCTAGAGCCCAGTGCCAGTTTTTGTTTTTCCTTGTTTTGAGTTTTACAGAAAAGGAATACCAAACGGAGTCCAATTGACGTGCCAATTTTTGATGATTTTTTATGGACTAGAAGAAGCCCCCGGAGTAAAATAGTTGGGCCAGAAGAGTCCCGAGCCATCCACGAGGGTGGAGGGTGCGCCCTACCCCCTGGGTGCACCCCCTGCCTCGTGGATGACTCGGAGACCCCCCTGACGTGAGACCGACACAAAAAATTCCTATAATACAGAAACCCCCGAAAAGAAACCTAGATCGGGAGTTCCGCCGCCGCAAGCCTCTGTAGCCACCAAAAACCAATCGGGACCCTGTTCCCAAGACCCTACCGAGGGGGGAATCATCACGGTGGCCATCTTCATCATCCCGGCGCTCTCCATGACGAGGAGGGAGTTGTTCACCCTCGGGTCTGAGGGTATGTACCAGTAGCTATGTGTATGATCTCTCTCTCTCTCTCTCTCTCTCTCTCTCGTGTTCTTGATATGGCACGATCTTGATGTATCGCGAGCTTTGCTATTATAGTTGGATCTTATGATGTTTCTCCCCCTCTATCTTCTTGTAATGGATTGAGTTTTCCCTTTGAAGCTATCTTATCGGATTGAGTCTTTAAGGATTTGAGAACACTTGATGTATGTCTTGCGTGGGATACCCGTGGTGACAATGGGGTATTCTATTGATTCACTTGATTTATGTTTTGGTGATCAACTTGCGGGTTCCGTGACCTTGGGAATCTATGCATAGGGGTTGGCACCGTTTTCGTCTCGACTCTCCGATAGAAACTTTGGGGCACTCTTTGAAGTTCCTTGTGTTGATTGAATAGATGAAATGTTGATTGAATAGATGAATCTGAGATTGTGTGATGCACATCGTATAATCATACCCACGGATATTTGAGGTGACATTGGAGTATCTAGGTGACATTAGGGTTTTGGTTGATTTTTGTCTGAAGGTGTTATTTTACTACGAACTCTAGGGCTGTTTGGGACACTTATAGGAATAGCCCAATAGATTGATTGGAAAGAATAACTTTGAGGTGGTTTCGTACCCTACAATAATCTCTTCGTTTGTTCTCCGCTATTAGTGACTTTGGAGTGACTCTTTGCTGCACGTTGAGGGATTGTTATATGATCCAATTATGTTATTATTGTTGAGAGAACTTGTACTACTGAAAGTATGAACCCTAGGCCTTGTAAGCATTGCAATACCGTTTACGCTCACTTTTGCTACTAGTTACCTTGCTGTTTTTATATTTTCAGATTACAAAAACCTATATCTACCATTGATACGTCTCCAACGTATCTATAATTTTTGATTGTTCAATGCTATTATATTATCTATTTTGGATATTTAATGGGCTTTTATATACCTTTTTATATTATTTTTGGGACTAACCTATTAACCGAGGGCCCAGTGCAAATTCCTATTTTTTTCCTATTTCAGTGTTTCGCAGGAAAGGAATATCAAACGGAACGAAACCTTCGCGAGGATCTTTTTTGGAACAAACGCAATCCAGGAGACTTGGAGTGGAAGTCAAGGAAGCAACAAGACGGCCACGAGGCAGGAGGGCGCGCTCAGGGGGGTAGGCGCGCCCCCCACCCTCGTGGGCCCCTCGTAGCTCCACCGACCTACTTCTTTCACCTATATATATACTCTTATACCCTAAAAACATCCAGGGGAGCCACGAAACCACTTTTCCACCGCCGCAACCTTCTGTACCCGTGAGATCCCATCTTGGGGCCTTTTCCAAATCTCTTTGGAGGGGATTCGATCATGGAGGGCTTCTACATCAGCACCATAGCCTCTCCGATGATGTGTGAGTAGTTTACCACAGACCTTCGGATCCATAGTTATTAGCTAGATGGCTTCTTCTCTCTCTTTGGTTCTCAATACAAAGTTCTCCTCGATTTTCTTGGGGATCTATTCGATGTAATACTTTTTGCGGTATGTTTGCCGAGATCCGATGAATTGTGGGTTTATGATCAAGATTATCTATGAACAGTATTTGATTCTTCTCTGAATTCTTATATGCATGATTTAATTCTTTGCAAGTCTCTTCGAATTATCGGTTTAGTTTGGCCTACTAGATTGATCTTTCTTGCAATGGGAGAAGTGCTTAGATTTGGGTTCAATCTTGCGGTGCTCGATCCCAAAGGATGTAAAGGGAATCGACACGTATTGTATTGTTGCCATCGAGGATAAAAAGATGGGGTTTATATCATATTGCTTGAGTTTATCCCTCTACATCATGTCATCTTGCCTAATGCGTTACTCTGTTCTTATGAACTTAATACTCTTGATGCATGCTGGATAGCGGTCGATGTGTGGAGTAATAGTAGTAGATGCAGAATCGTTTCGGTCTACTTGACACGAACGTGATGCCTATGTTCATGATCATGCCTAGATATTATCATAACTATGCGCTTTTCTATCAATTGCTCGGCAGTAATTTGTTCACCCACCATAATATATGCTATCTTGAGAGAAGCCACTAGTGAAACCTATGGCCCCCGGGTCTACTTTACATTATATAAGTTTCTGATATATAATTCTAGTTTACTATTTATTTTGCAATCTTTATTTTCCAATCTATACAAAAAGTACCAAAAATATTTATCTTATTATCTTTATCAGATCTCACTTTTGCAAGTGGCCGTGAAGAGATTGACAACCCCTTTATCGCGTTGGTTGCAAGGTTCTTGATTGTTTGTTCAGGTACTAGGTGATTTGCGTGTAGTATTCTACTGGATTGATACCTTGGTTCTCAAAAACTGAGGAAAATACTTATGCTACTTTGTTGCATCACCCTTTCCTCTTCAAGGGAAAACCAACGCATGCTCAAGAGGTAGCAACCATCCATATTGCACTTGTATCACCATCTCTTCACCGAACTAGTGCACCTATACAATTTACCATTGTATTGAGTGTGTTGGGGACACAAGAGACTCTTTGTTATTTGGTTGTAGGGTTGTTTGAGAGAGACCATCTTCATCGTACGCCTCCCACAGATTGATAAACCTTAAGTCATCCACTTGAGGGAAATTTGCTACTGTCCTACAAACCTCTGCACTTGGAGGCCCAACAACGTCTATAAGAAGAAGGTTGTGTGGTAGACATCAAGCTCTTTTCTGGCGCCGTTGCCGGGGAGGTTAGAGCTTGAAGGTATATATTTAGATCTTGCAATTGAATCTTTTAGTTTCTTGTTTTATCACTAGTTAGTCTATAAAAGAAAACTATAAAAAAATGGAATTGAGGTTGCCACATATGCTTCATCTTTTTAATGTCTTTCATGAAAATAAGGATTCCGATAATTGTGCCAAAGTGTTAGAAGAAGAATGCAATAAAATGTTTGGCACTAGATCTTTGAAATATGAGCATGATTGCAATGTTGTTAGTATGAACTCTTTGAATATCCATAGTACTAATGATGATTGCACTAGTAATGATAAAAATGTCTCTTGTAAGCATGTCAACTTTTGTTGAGTGCATAGAGTTTGCAAGTACACACCAAATAGGGAAGATAGATTTTCCAAGAGGCATAAGTATTTAGAAACTAAATGGTTGCAAGAGAGGCTAGATGCTTGTGCTGAAGAATTTAATATTTTTAGCCATCCTTGTGAACTTTGCAATGAACATGGTCATTTAAATCTCCAATGCAAATTATTTCATGATCAAATCATGTCCAAAAATTGTGATGACTTGATTTCCCTTATGCATCATAATGAACTTAGTTTGCTTATGGGATATGAAGAAATGAAACGCATAACTAAGGGCATTCCAGAATATAACCTTGAGAGATTTCTTGCTTTTGATCTAGAGGAAATTTATATGTATTGTGCGGTGAATTGTATTGAAAATCCTTATATTGCCAATTACATAAAGACAAGGAAATAAATAGAAGATGAAGAGAATAATAATGAAAGGGAAGATGTTTCCCAATATCCTCCTATTATTTCTTATGATGAATCAGGTAACGAGGAAGAGCCTTCTATTCAACCAATATCATTAATAAGGAGCTCCAAAAAGAGGATTAAACCCACACATAATGTGGAGAAGAAAAAGAAAAGACAGAGAATAAAAGGTAAAAAGGTATCCCTCCCAAATGATGTTTCTCCTATTATGGTTATGCCTACTACTCATTGTGATGACAATAATTGCTATACTATTGGTGCTATCTATACTATTAATGATGAGAGTGATTATGCTTATGATATGCAAAGGCCCAAGCTTGGGGATGCTATTTTTGATGAAAATGACCTGTTTGAGAATTTATTTGATGCAACTAATGTTTGTCCCAAGCTTGGGGATGCTATGTTTGATGAAGATGATATTTTTAGCCCCCCAAGTTTTGATGAGCAAATTTATTATGATGATAGCATGCCTCCTATTTATGATGATTATATTGATGAAAGTGGGTTTGGTAGAGTGTCAACTTTAGGAAGTAATGAACCCACTATTCTAGAGGGCATTGAATCTTATTGTGACAATTATGAAAGTGGATTTGGAGAGGTCATGACTTTATTTAGTAAGGATTCCACTATCTTGGAAGAGGTTTCAATTGATTATGATGAGAACAAAGTTGCTACTTCTGATGATTATTGTGATGATACTTATGTTATAAAAAGTAGTGATGATTATATTTATAAAACTTGTCATGATTATGATTCCCTTTTTCTGAACATAACTCTTTTAATGTGGAAACAATTTATAGTATCCGAGTTTCTTATGATACTCCCACTATTCCGAATGAGAAGAATTTTGCTTATGTGGAGAGTAGTAAATTTTCTATGCTTGTAGATCATGAAAAGAATGCTTTTATGTGATAGTTATATTGTTGAATTCATTCATGACGCTACAAGAAATTATTATGAGGGAGGAATATATGCTTGTAGAATTGCAATAATACCAAGTTTCCTCTCTATGTGCTTTAAATCTTGAAGTCATGCTTGTTTTGCTTTCCTATGATAGTTGATTCTTGTTCCCATAAATTGTTTGTTCACAAAATCCCTATGCATAGGAAGTGGGTTAGACTTAAATGTTCTAGTCATATTCTTCATGATGCTCTCTTTATGTTTCAATTCTTATCTTTTATGTGAGCATCATTGAAATCATCATGCCTAGCTAGGGGCGTTAAACGTTAGCACTTGTTGGGAGGCAACCCAATTTTATTTTTTTTGTTTGTGTTTTGCTCCTGTTTAGTAATAAATAATATATCTAGAATCTGGTTAGATGTGGTTTTATGTTTTAATTAGTGTTTGTGCCAAGTAGAACCTTTGGGAAGACTTGGGTGAAAGTTAATGCGATCTTGCTGTAAAAAACAGAAACTTTGCACTCACGAGATTAGCTGTAATTTTTTTACAGAAGAGTGATTTTAAGTTGATTCTTTTTGAAGAAGATTAATAGACAAATTTCTCACGTCTACCAATTTATTTCATAATTTTTGGAGTTACAGAAGTATTTTATAGTTACAGATTACTACAGACTGTTCTGTTTTTGACAGATTCTGTTTTCTATGTGTTGTTTACTTATTTTGATGAATATATGAGTAGTATCGGAGGGTATGAACCATAGAGAAGTTGGAATACAGTAGATATTACACCAATATGAATTTAGAATTAGTTCACAACTGTACCAAAAGTGGTGATTTATTTTCTTATACTAACGGAGCTGATGAGTTTTCTGTTGAGTTTTGTGTTGTGAAGTTTTCAAGTTTTGGGTAAAGATTCGATGGACTATAGAATAAGGAGTGGCAAGATACTAAGTTTGGGGATAACCAAGTCACCCCAAGGTAATATTCAAGGACAACCAAGAGCCTAAGCTTGGGGATGCCCCGGATGGCATCCCCTCTTTCGTCTTCGTTCCTCGGTAACTTTATTTGGAGCTATATTTTTATTCACCACATGATATGTGTTTTGCTTGGAGCGTCATTTTGTTTTATTTTGTTTTGCTTGCTGTTTATATAATATTCCAATATCTGAAATTCTTAAATGTTAGAGTGTCTTCACATACTTACATAGTTATTCGACTACTCATTGATCTTCACTTATATCTTTTGGAGTAGTTTGTCGTTTGCTCTCATGCTTCACTTATATTATTTTGAGAGTCTTTTAAAACAGCGTGGTAGTTTGCTTTGGTTATAAATTTAGTCCTAATATGATGGGCATCCAAGAGGGAAATAATAAATACTTTCATATAAAGTGCATTGAATACTATGAGAAGTTTGATTCTTTATGATTGTTTTGAGATATGAAGATGGTGATACTAGAGTCATGCTAGTGGAGTAATTGTGGATTGTAGAAATACTTGTGTTGAAGTTTGTGATTCCCATAGCATGCACGTATGGTGAACCGTTATGTGATGAAGTTGGAGCATGAGGTATTTATTGATTGTATTCCTTATGAGTGGAGGTCGGGATCGTGCGATGGTTAACTCCTACCAACCCTTCCCCTAGGAGCATGCGCATAGTACTTTGTTTCGATGAATAATATATTTTTGCAATAAGTATGTGAGTTCTTTATGACTAATGTTGAGTCCATAGATTATACGCACTCTCAACCTTCCACCATTGCTAGCCTCTCTTGTGCCGTGCAACTTTCGCCGGTACCATAACACCCACCATTACCTTCCTCAAAACAGCCACCATACCTACCTATTATGTCATTTCCATAGCCATTCCGAGATATATTGCCATGCAACTTTCCACCGTTCCGTTTATTATGACACGCTTCATCATTGTCATATTGATTTGCATGATCATATAGTTGACATCGTATTTGTGGCAAAGCCGCCGTCCATAATTCTTTCATACATGTCACTCTTGAATCATTGCACATCCCGGTACACCGCCGGAGGCATTCATATAGAGTCATATTTTGTTCTAAGCATTGAGTTGTAAGTAAATAAAAGTGTGATGATCATCATTATTAGAGCATTGTCCCAGTGAGGAAAGGATGATGGAGACTATGATTTCCCCACAAGTCGGGACGAGACTCCGGACGAAAAAAAAGAAAAAAAAAAGAGGCAAAAAAAATGAGAAAGGCCCAAATAAAAAAAATAAAAAAATGAGAGAGAAAGAGAGAAAGGGGCAATGCTACTATCCTTTTACCACACTTGTGCTTCAAAGTAGCACCATGATCTTCATAATAGAGAGTTTCCTGTGTTGTCACTTTCATATACTAGTGGGAATTTTCATTATAAGAACTTGGCTTGTATATTCCAATGATGGGCTTCCTCAAATTGCCCTAGGTCTTCGTGAGCAAGCAAGTTGGATGCACACCCACTTAGTTTCTTTTTGAGCTTTCATACACTTATAGTTCTAGTGCATCCATTGCATGGCAATCCCTACTCACTCACATTGATATCTATTGATGGGCATCTCCATAGCCCGTTGATACGCCTAGTTGATGTGAGACTATCTCCTTCTTTTTGTCTTCTCCACAACCACCATTCTATTCCACCTATAGTACTATGTCCATGGCTCACGCTCATGTATTGCGTGAAAGTTGAAAAAGTTTGAGAATACTAAAGTATGAAACAATTGCTTGGATGAAACCAGGGTTGTGCATGATTTGAATATTTTGTGTGATGAAGATAGAGCATAGCCAGACTATATGATTTTGTAGGGATAGCTTTCTTTGGCCATGTTATTTTGAGAAGACATGATTGCTTTGTTAGTATGCTTGAAGTATTATTCTTTTTATGTCAATATTAAACTTTTGTTTTGAATCTTATGGATCTGAATATTCTTGCCACAATAAAGAGAATTACATGGATAAATATGTTAGGTAGCATTCGACATCAAAAATTTTGTTTTTATCATTTACCTACTCGAGGACGAGCAGGAATTCAGCTTGGGGATGCTTGATATGTCTCCAACGTATCTATAATTTTTGATTGTTCCATGCTATTATATTATCCATCTAGGATGTTTTATATGCTATTTTATATGATTTTTGGGACTAACCTATAAACCTAGAGCCCATTGCCAGTTTCTGTTTTTTCCTTGTTTTTAAGTTCTACAGAAAAGGAATACCACACGGAGTCCAATTGACGTGCCAATTTTTGATGATTTTTATGTACCAAAAGAAGCCCCCGGAGTAAAATAGTTGGGCCAGAAGAGTCCCGAGCCATCGACAAGGGTGGAGGGCGCGCCCCTGCCTCGTGGATGACTCGGAGACCCCCCTGACGTGAGACCGACGCCAAAAATTCCTATAAATACAGAAACCCCCGAAAAGAAACCTAGATCGGGAGTTCTGCCGCCGCAAGCCTCTGTAGCCACCAAAAACCAATCGGGGACCTGTTCCGGCACCCTTCCGGAGGGGGGAATCATCACCGGTGGCCATCTTCATCATCCCGGCGCTCTCCATGACGAGGAGGGAGTATTTCACCCTTGGGGCTGAGGGTATGTACCAGTAGCTATGTGTTTGATCTCTCTCTCTCTCTCTCTCTCTCTCTCTCGTGTTCTTGATATGGCACGATCTTGATGTATCGCGAGCTTTGCTATTATAGTTGGATCTTATGATGTTTCTCCCCCTCTATCTTCTTGTAATGGATTGAGTTTTCCCTTTGAAGCTATCTTATCGGATTGAGTCTTTAAGGATTTGAGGACACTTGATGTATGTCTTGCATGGGATACCCATGGTGACAATGGGGTATTCTATTGATTCACTTGATGTATGTTTTGGTGATCAACTTGCGGGTTCCGTGACCTTGGGAATCTATGCATAAGGGTTGGCACACGTTTTCGTCTTGACTCTCCGGTTGAAACTTTGGGGCACTCTTTGAAGTTCTTTGTGTTGGTTGAATAGATGAATCTGAGATTGTGTGATGCATAACGTATAATCATACCGACGGATACTTGAGGTGCCATTGGTGTATCTAGGTGACATTAGGGTTTTAGTTGATTTGTGTCTTAAGGTGTTAATTTACTACGAACTCTAGGGCTGTTTGTGACACTTATAGGAATAGCCCACTGGATTGATCGAAAAGAATAACTTTGAGGTGGTTTCGTACCCTACAATAATCTCTTCGTTTGTTCTCCACTATTAGTGACTTTGGAGTGACTCTTTGCTGCACATTGAGGGATTGTTATATGATCCAATTATGTTATTATTGTTGAGAGAACTTGCACTAGTGAAAATATGAATTCTAGGCCTTGTTTCAAAGTATTGCAATACCGTTTACGCTCACTTTTGCTACTGATACATCTCCAACGTATCTACTTTTCCAAACACTTTTGCCCTTGTTTTGGACTCTAACTTGCATGATTTGAATGAAACTAACTTTCGACCGACGATGTTTTCAAAGAGAATCGCCATGATGTTGTTTATGTGTAGAAAAGAAAAGTTCTCGGAATGTCACGGAAATCCACGGAGGCACTTTTTGGAATTTATAAGAATTTTTGGCGAAAGAATTAATGCCGGGGCCCTGACATGTCCACGAGAGGGGGCGCGCCTCCTATCTCATGGGCCCCTGGACCTCCTCCGACCTCAACTCCAACTCCATATATTCCGTCTCGGGAGAAAAAATCAGAGAGAAAGTTTCATCGCGTTTCACGACCGGAACCGCCGCCAAGCCCTAATCTCTCTCGGGAGGGCTGATCTGGAGTCCGTTCGGGGCTCCGGAGAGGGGGATTCGTCACCGTCGTCATCATCAACCATCCTCCATCACCAATTTCATGATGCTCACCGCCGTGCGTGAGTAATTACATCGTAGGCTTCTTTGGGACGGTGATGGGTTGGATGAGATTTACCATGTAATCAAGTTAGTTTTGTTAGGGTTTGATCCCTAGTATCCACTATGTTCTGAGATTGATGTTGCTATGACTTTGCTATGCTTAATGCTTGTCACTAGGGCCCGAGTGCCATGATTTCAGATCTGAACCTATTATGTTTTCATGAATATATGTGTGTTCTTGATCCTATCTTGCAAGTCTACAGTCACCTATTATGTGTTATGATCCGACAACCCCGAAGTGACAATAATCGGGACACTTCTCGGTGATGACCGTAGTTTGAGGAGTTCATGTATTCACTATGTGTTAATGCTTTGGTCCGGTTCTCTATCAAAAGGAGGCCTTAATATCCCTTAGTTTCCGCTAGGACCCCGCTTCAACGGGAGGGTAGGACAAAAGATGTCATACAAGTTCTTTTCCATAAGCACGTATGACTATTTACGGAATACATGCCTACATTACATTGATGAATTGGAGCTAGTTCTATATCACCCTATGTTATAACTATTGCATGAGGAATCGCATCCGGCATAATTATCCATCATTGATCCATTGCCTACGAGCTTTTCACATATTGTTCTTCGCTTATTTACTTTTCCGTTGCTGCTGTTACAACTACTACCAAAACCCAAAACATTTATCTTTACTTTTCTTTGCCGTTACCTTTATTATCATACCACTTTTGCTACTAAACACTTTGCTGCAGATACTAAGTTATCCAGGTGTGGTTGAATTGACAACTCAACTGCTAATCTTTGAAGAATATTCTTTGGCTCCCCTTGTGTCGAATCAATAAATTTGGGTTGAATACTCTACCCTCGAAAGCTGTTGCGATCCCCTATACTTGTGGGTTATCAAGACTAATTTCTGGCGCCGTTGCCGGGGAGCATAGCTCTATTCTCTGAGTCTTGGGATTTATATCTGCTAATCACTATGAAGAACTTGAAAGACGCTAAGTCCAAGATTTTGCCCTCAACTACGAGGGGAGGTAAGGAACTGCCATCTAGCTCTGCACTAGATTCTCCTTCCGTTATTAGTAAGCTTGCGACACCTAAACCTGCCACTGCTATGAATTCTGATATGTCGCATGTTATTGATGATGCCACTTCTGCTATGCATGATGAAACTACTTACGTAAGTGATACTACTTTTGCCATTAGGTGAATTTCTAGATGAACAACTTGCTAGAGTTAGGGGAATGAAAATATTGAAGAACCTATTATTGATGATAGTGATGATGAAGGTTCCCCAATGATTATGTATTACCTGTTGTTCCTAAGGGTTATGTTATGAATGAAGCAATTTGCTATGGAAATTCTTGCTTGCGATGATATAAATGATCTTAAGAAATTATTAGCTAAATGGAAGCAGCGGTCTCTTAATGCTAGAATGAAACCCGATCCTGCTTTTGCTACTTCACCTATCTCGTATTCTTGATAAGGATTATGAATTCCTGTTGACCACGATATTATTACTTTAGTTGAATCTGATCCTTTTATGGCCTTGAATCAAACTGTTGTAGCACATCTTACCAAGTTGGTCGATATAGCCACCCTATTTACTAATAATGAGAAGTCTCGCTATTTATATATCCTTAAGATATTTCCATTCTCATTAAAGGGTGATGCTAAGACTTGGTATAATTCTCTTGCTCTGGTTGTGTGCGTAGTCCCGAGGATATGATTTATTACTTCTCTGCTAAATATTTCCCTGCTCATAAGAAACAAGCTGCCTTATAGAAATTTATAATTTTGTGCAAATCAAAGAAGAGAGTCTCCCACAAGCTTGGGGGAGGCTTCTCCGGTTACTAATGCTTTGCCTGATCATCCTCTTAAGAAAAATGAGATACTTGATATCTAATATAATGGGCTAACCGATGCTTCCAAGGACTACTTGGATAGTTGTGCTGGTTGTGTTTTCAGGGAAAGAACAAATGATTTAAGCTGAAATACTATTGAATAATATGTTGACTAATGAAATAATTGGACTCTTCCCGAGCCAGTTCCTGAAGTAATTCCTGAACCAATTGAGCCAACTCGTGAGCCTATTCCTAAACCCACTCCAAAGAAGAGAGGTGTTTTATTTCTCAGTCTTGAAGATATGCAAGAGGCAAAGAAATCAATGAAAGAAAAATGTATTAAAGCTGAAGATGTTAAGAATTTACAACCTATTGAAGAAATACATGGTCTTAATTTACTGCCTGAAGAACGACATTGTCTTGATAACCCGACACAGGTAGTAAAGGTAAATTCTCTCTATAGATATGATAAAGTTGAAATACCCTCTACTAAATTTCATAGCCTATGTTTAGATGAATTTGATGACTTTATGGCTAGACAAGAAAGTTTTAATGCTTATGTTGGTAGAGAGTTAAAGAATAATGCTTTCGGGATAGGACGCGTAGGTGATAATCTGGCTAGAGTTAAAGATGAACTTCACCGCGTTAGAAAATATGCTTCTATGGTTGCTACTCAAGCTGAGCAAGTACTCAAAGCTCAAAATGATTTGCTTGATGAATTAAATAATAAGAATGACTTTGCTGTTAGAGTGGCTACTAGAACTGGTAGAATGACTCAGGAACCTTTGTATCCTGAAGGCCACCCTAAGAGAATCAAGCAAGATATATTGTTTGAATTTAATGATGATTATACAAAAAATTTATGCCGGATTGAATTTTGCTTCTCGAAATCTTTTAGATTCGGCCGCGGGAGGCACTTTTATGGATATCACCTTAGGAGAACCTACTAAACTCCTAGATAATATTATGGTTAATTATTCTCAATCGCACACTGAAAGATCTACTAGTAAAAAGGTGCATGCAATTGAAGAGATTAATGTTTTGAGTGGAAAGGTGGATGAACTTATGAAATTGTTTGCTAATAAGAGTGTTTCTTCTGATCCCAATGATATTCCTTTGTCTACCTTGATTGAGAATAATAATGAATCTATGGATGTGAATTTTGTTGGTAGGAACAATTTTGGTAACAACGCTTATAGAGGAAATTTTAATCCTAGGCCGTATCCTAGTAATTCCTCTAATAATTATGGTAATTCCTACAACAACTCCTATGGAAATTTTAATAAGATGCCCTCTGATTTTGAGACTAGTGTTAAAGAATTTATGATTTCTCAAAAGAATTTCAATGCTTTGCTTGAGGAAAAATTGCCTAAGATTGACGAGTTGGATAGGAACGTGGATAGAATTTCTCTTGATATTGATTCTTTGAAACTTAGATCTATTGCACCTAAGCATGATATAAATGAGTCTCTCAAGGCTATGAGAATTTCCATTGATGAGTGCAAAGAAAGAACCGCTAGGATGCGTGCTAAGAAAGATTGCTTCGTGAAAGCGTGTTCTTCTAGTTTTTATGATAATAAGGATGAAGATCTAAAAGTAATTGATGTGTATCCTATTAAATCTTTGTTTTGCAATATGAATCTTGATAATGATGGGACTGGAGATGAGTCAACTTTAGTTAAAAGGCGTCCCAATGATTCGGAGTTTTTAGATCTTGATGCAAAATTTGGTAAAAGTGGGATTGAAGAGGTCAAAACTTTAGATAGAAATGAACCCACTATGTTGGATTTCAAGGAATTTAATTATGATAATTGTTCTTTAATATATTTTATTTCCTTGTTACAATCCGTGCTAAACTCTCCGCATGCTTATAGTCAAAATAAGGCTTTTACTAAACATATCGTTGATGCTTTAATGCAATCTTATGAAGAAAAGCTTGAATTGGAAGTTTCTATCCCTAGAAAATTTTATGATGAGTGGGAAACTACTATTAAAATTAAAATTAAAGATCATGAATGCTATGCTTTGTGTGATTTGGGTGCTAGTGTTTCCACTATTCCAAAAACTTTGTGTGATTTGTTGGGTTTTCGTGAATTTGATAATTGTTCTTTAAACTTGCACCTTGCAGATTCCACCATTAAGAAACCTATGGGAAGAATTAATGATGTTATTATTGTTGCAAATAGGAATTATGTGCCCGTAGATTTCATTGTCCTTGATATAGATTGCAATCCTTCATGTCCTATTATTCTTGGTAGACCTTTCCTTAGAACGATTGGTGCAATTATTGATATGAAGGAAGGAAATATTAGATTCCAATTTCCGTTAAGGAAAGGCATGGAACACTTTCCTAGCAAGATTATTAAATTACCTTATGAATCTCTTATGAGAGCCACTTATGGATTGCATCCCAAAGATGGCAATACCTAGATCTATCCTTGCCTTTATGCCTAGCTAGGGGCGTTAAACGATAGCGCTTGTTGGGAGGCAACCCAATTTTATCTTAGTTTCTTGCTTTTTGATTATGCTTACGAATAAATAATACATATAGATTATGGTTAGATGTGTTTTTGTGTTTTATTTAGTGTTTGTGCCAAGTAGAACCTTTGGGATGACTTGGGTGAAGTCTTTTTGATCTTGCTGTAAAAACAGAAACTTTAACACTCACGAGATTAGCTACAACTTTTTACTGGAGAATGATATTTAGTTGATTCTTTTTGCAGATGATTATTAGATGAATTTCTCACGTACATAAATTTATTTTACAATTTTTGGAGTTCCATAAGTTTGCGTTTGATACAGATTACTACAGACTGTTCTGTTTTTGACAGATTCTGTTTTTCGTGTGTTGTTTGCTTATTTTGATGAATCTGTGGCTAGTATCGGAGGTTATGAACCATATAGAAGTTGGAATACAGTAGGTTTAACACCAATATAAATAAAGAATGAGTTCATTATTGTACTTTTATGTGGTGTTTTGTTTTCTTTCGCTAACGGAGCTCACGAGATTTTCTGCTAAGTTTTGTGTTGTGAAGTTTTCAAGTTTTGGGTAAAGATTTGATGGATTATGGAACAAGGAGTGGAAAGAGCCTAAGCTTGGGGATGCTCAAGGCACCCCAAGGTAAAATCTAAGGACAACCCAAAAGCCTAAGCTTGGGGATGCCCCGGAAGGCATCCCCTCTTTTGTCTTCGTCCATCGGTAACTTTACTTGGAGCTATATTTTTAATCACCACATGATATGTGTTTTGCTTGGAGCATCTTGTATGATTTGAGTCTTTGATTTTTAGTTCACCACAATCATCCTTGCTGTACACACATTTTTAGAGAGACACACATTATTCGGAATTTATTAGAATACTCTATGTGCTTCACTTATATCATTTGAGCTAAACAATTTTGCTCTAGTGCTTCACTTATACTCCCTCCGTCCGGAAATACTTGTCGGAGAAATGGATGTATCTAGACGTATTTTAGTTATAGATACATCCATTTTCATCCATTTCTGCGACAAGTAATTCCGGACGGAGGGGGTATCTTTTAGAGCACGGTGGTGGTTTTATTTATAAAAATTATTGATCTCTCATGCTTCACTTATATTATTTTGAGAGTCCTTTAGAACAACATGGTAATTTGCCCTGGTTATAAAATTAGTCCTAATATGATAGGCATCCAAGATAAAAACTTTAAAGTGCATCGAATACTAAGAGAAGTTTGATACTTGATAGTTGTTTTGAGATATAAAGGTGGTAATATTAAAGTTGTGCTAGTTGAGTATTTGTGAATTTGAGAAATACTTGTGTTGAAGTTTTCAAGTCCCGTAGCATGCACGTATGGTAAATGTTGTGTGACAAATTTGAAACATGAGGTGTTCTTTGATTGTCATCCTTATGAGTGGCGATCGGGGACGAGCGATGGTATTTTCCTACCAATCTATCCCCCTAGGAGCATGCGCGTAGTGCTTGGTTTTTGATGACTTGTAGATTTTTGCAGTAAGTATGTGATTTCTTTTTGACTAATGTTGAGTCCATGGATCATACGCACTCTCAACCTTCCATCATTGCTAGCCTCTTCGGTACCGTGCATTGCCCTTTCTCACCTTGAGAGTTGGTGCAAACTTCGCGGGTGCATCTAAACCCCGTGATACGTTACACTCTATCACACATAAACCTCCTTATATCTTCCTCAAAACATCCACCATACCTACCTACTATGGCATTTCCATAGCCATTCCGAGATATATTGCCATGCAACTTTCCACCATTCCGTTTATTATGGCACGCTTCATCATTGTCATATTGCCTTGCATGATCATGTAGTTGACATCGTATTTGTGGCAAAGCCACCATGCATATTATTTCATACATGTCACTCTTGATTCATTGCCCTTCCCAGTACACCACCGGAGGCATTCATATAGAGTCATAATTTGTTATAGTATCGAGTTGTAATCATCGAGTTGTAAATAAATAGAAGTGTGATGATCATCATTAATAGAGCATTGTCCCAAATAAAAAGAAGAAGAGAAAGGCCAAATAAAAAAGGAAAGGGCAAAAAAAAGAGAAGTAAAAAGGGACAATGCCACTATCCTTTTTCCACACTTGTGCTTCAAAGTAGCACCATGATCTTTATGATAGAGAGTCTCTTGTTTTGTCACTTTCATATACTAGTGGGAATTTTTCATTATAGAACTTGGCTTGTATATTCCAACGACGGGCTTCCTCAAATGCCCTAGGTCTTCATGAGCAAGCAAGTTGGATGCACACCCACTTAGTTTATTTTGTTGAGCTTTCATACATTTATAGCTCTAGTGCATCCGTTGCATGGCAATCCCTACTCCTTGCATTGGCATCAATTGACGGGCATCTCCCTAGCCTGTTGATTAGCCGCGTCAATGTGAGACTTTCTCTTTTTTTGTCTTCTCCACACAACCCCCATCATCATATTCTATTCCATCCATAGTGCTATATCCATGGCTCACGCTCATGTATTGCGTGAAAGTTGAAAAAGTTTGAGATTACTAAAGTATGAAACAATTGCTTGGCTTGTCATCGGGTTGTGCAAGATGAGAGCATCTTGTGTGTGAAAATGAAGCATGGCCAAACTATATGAGTTTGTAGGGATGAGCTTTCTTTGGCTATGTTATTTTGAGAAGACATAATTGCTTGGTTAGTATGCTTGAAGTAGTAGTATTTTTATGTCAACATTAAACTTTTATCTTGAATCTTTCGGATCTGAACATTCATGCCACAATAAAGAAAATTACATTGAAGAATATGCTAAGTAGCATTATACATCAAAAATTCTGTTTTTATCATTTACCTAGTCGAGGATGAGCAGGAATTAAGCTTGGGGATGCTTGATATGTCTCCAAAGTATCTATAATTTTTATTGCTCCATGCTATTATATATTCTATTTTGGATGTTTAATGGGCTTATTTATACACTTTTATATATTTTTTGGGACTTACCTATTAACCCAAGGCCCAGTGCAAATTGCTTTTTTTGCCTATTTCAGTGTTTCGCAGAAAAGGAATATCAAACGGAGTCCAAACGGAATGAAACCTTCGGGAGCGTGATTTTTGGAACAAACGTGATCCATAGGAGTTGGAGTGGACGTCAAGAAATCAACGAGGAGGCCACAAGGCAAGGGGGCACGCCTACCCCCCTGGGCGCGCCCTCCACCTTCGTGGGCCCCTATGGCTCCACCGACCTACTTCTTCCTCCTATATATACCTACATACTCCGAAACCATGAAGGAGCACCACGAAACCCTATTTCCACCGGCGCAAACTTCTGTACCCGTGAGATCCCATCTTGGGGCCTTTTAAGCGTCGTCTGCGAGGAGGGAACCGATCACGGAGGGCTTCTACATCAACACCATAGCCTCTCCGATGATGTGTGAGTAGTTTACCACGGACCTTCGGGTCCATAGTTATTCGCTAGATGGCTTCTTGTCTCTCTTTGGATCTCAATACAAAGTTCTCCTCGATCTTCTTGGAGATCTATTTGATGTAACTCTTTTTGCGGTGTGTTTGTCGAGATCCGATGAATTGTGGGTTTATGATCAAGATTATCTATGAACAATATTTGAATCTTCTCTGAATTCTTTTATGTATGATTGGTTATCTTTGCAAGTCTCTTGAATTATCAGTTTGGTTTGGCCTACTAGATTGATCTTTCTTGCAATGGGAGAAGTGCTTAGCTTTGGGTTCAATCATGCGGTGCTCGATCCCGATGTGATGAGGGGAAACGACACATATTGTATTGTTGCCATCGAGGATAAAAAGATGGGGTTTATATCATATTGCTTGAGTTTATTCCTCTACATCATGTCATCTTACCTAATGTGTTACTCTGTTCTTATGAACTTAATACTCTAGATGCATGCTGGATAGCGATCGATGTGTGGAGTAATAGTAGTAGATACAGGCATGAGTCGGTCTACTTGTTGCAGACATGATGCCTATATACATGATCGTTCCTAGATATTCTCGTAATTATGCACTTTTCTATCAATTGCTCGACAGTAATTTGTTTGCCCACCGTAATACTTATGATATCTTGAGAGAAGCCACTAGTGAAACTTATGGCCCCCGGGTCTATTTTCCATCATATTAATCTCCTGTCAACGAGCTATTTTTGTCGCAGTTTATTTTGCAATCTTTACTTTTAATCTTTATTATAAAAATACCAAAGATATTATCTTATCATCTCTATCAGATCTCACTTTTGCAAGTGGCCGTGAAGGGATTGACAACCCCTTTATTGCGTTGGTTGCAAGGTTTTATTTATTTGTGTAGGTACGAGGGACTTGCGTGCGGCCTCCTACTGGATTGATACCTTGGTTCTCAAAAACCGAGGGAAATACTTACGCTACTTTGCTGCATCACCCTTTCCTCTTCACGGGAAAAAACCAACGCATGCTCAAGAGGTAGCAACCTTTGACTCAGGAGATCACCCCGTCACCACCGTCGGCTCGGGCGTGCTCCCAATGCTTTGCACGGCCAGTGTAGGTGTCAAAATCGGCGGATCTCGGGTAGGGGGTCCCGAACTGTGCGTCTAAGGTCGATGGTTATAGGAGACAGGGGACACGATGTTTACCCAGGTTCGGGTCCTCTCTATGGAGGTAATACCCTACTTCCTGCTTGATTGATCTTGATTAATATGAATATTACGAGAGTTGTTCTACCACAAGATCGTAATGGCTAAACCCTAGAAGCCTAACCTATATGACTATGGTAATGAGTATATCATTTTCCATACTAATCCCTCCGGTTTATATAGACATCGGGGGGGGGGGGGGGTATATGGTTACATAGAGTCGGTTACATATGAAGGAATCTTCATAGTTGATCGCCAAGCTTGCCTTCCACGCCAAGGAGAGTCCTATCCGGACACGGCAGTGCAGTCTTGACGCTTCGTGTCTTCACAGCCCATCAGTCCGGCCCATGGATAACAGGCCGGACGCCCGAGGACCCCTTAGTCCAGGACTCCCTCAGTAGCCCCCGAACCAGTCTTCAATAGTGAGGTGTTCGGCACACCAATTGTATTTGGCATTGCAAGGCGGGTTCCTCCTTTAATGATTTCCAAGTAATGTATTTGGCCGTAGATTCAATGTCTCACCTCGGCTTCTACGCGTTAATAACCTCGTCTTCCACGTGTCGAGTGAATGCGGGAGGTCAGGGTATTTTTGCAAATAACACCCCGTTCAGGCCAGGAAGAGCGCCTATTTAAAGAGATCGGATCTTAGATCCATCCAACATCCTGCGGAGGAAAAATCCCCAAAGACTACTAGGAGAAGCCATTCCAACATGGCTAGCATTCCTAGTTCCTCCTTCGACTCAGAGAGAGGCGAGTGGGAGAGGTGCTCAGTGGCCCACGGACAATTAGAGAAGCTGCAAACACAGGGATTTCTCCCCCTGCAAATCTGGTCCCTGTTCGAGCAGGGCTAGCCTCCCTTAACGGTGAGACCCAGGCGAAGGATTTTCCAAATCCATCCGAGGGGAGCGAGTTTGTTTCGTCCCTTATCTGCTAAGGGACGTTGGGTTTCGAATCCATCCGTTCCTCCGGGGGCTTCTGGAATACTATGGCCTTCAGCTGCATAACTTTACTCCCGCCTCCATTCTGCATATTGCGGGCTACGTCGCTTTGTGTGAACTGTTCCTGGGCATTGAGGCCCATCTCGAACTGTGGAGAAAGTTGTTCTATCTTGTCCCGCGCAACCATCAGGGGTCAATATTTGAAGTGGGCGGAGCCGAAGTATGGCGCGTCGCCGATACCGGATACCTGTCCGGCTTACCAAGGAAGGCATCTGAAGAATGGCCTTCCGAATGGTTCTATATAGAAGACGTTACTCTTCCCGACCCAGTTCACAAGGGTCTCCCGGAATTTGCAAGTGTTCCGCTGAAGAAACGTCACAGCTGGCGTCCCCGAAGTCTTGAAGAGGAGGACAGTGCGGAAGTTCGTCATCTCCTTTGCAAGATAAGGCGACCTCCATAGTGCGAGGGGTTCAGCCACTTCAATACAGAGGGCTCCCAATGTGGCACTACAATGGGGAGGATGATGCCTCCCGTTGTGGTTGGAAAGGTCCGGACACCCCCGCCGCTCTAGCCAAGATACTGGCCAAGCTGTTCAAAGGGGAGGAAGAAGAATTTCTCCGCATCAATCGCAGAGATGGGTGTCAGTGTCAAAACCGGCGGATCTCAAGTAGGGGGTCCCGAACTGTGCGTCTAGGATCGATGGTAACAGGAGACGGGGGACATGATGTTTACCCAGGTTCGGGCCCTCTCTATGGAGGTAATACCCTACTTCCTGCTTGATTGATCTTGATGAATATGAGTATTACAAGAGTTGATCTACCACGAGATCGTAATGGCTAAACCCTAGAAGTCTAGCCTATGAATATATGGTAACGAATCTGTCCCATACGGACTATGCCCTCCGGTTTATATAGACACCAGAGAGATCTAGGATTACATGGAGTCGGTTACATAGGAGGGAATCTTCATAATCGGTCGCCTAGCTTGCCTTCCATGCCAAACAGAGTCCAATCTGGACACGGGCATAATCTTCGGTCTTCATGCCAAACAGAGTCCAATCCGGAA
Source organism: Aegilops bicornis (assembly GCA_021605145.1). Lineage (NCBI taxonomy): Eukaryota > Viridiplantae > Streptophyta > Magnoliopsida > Poales > Poaceae > Aegilops > Aegilops bicornis. The sequence goes on from CM038671.1 coordinate 663,110,868, forward strand.
ACGGGCATAATCTTCGGTCTTCATGTCTTCATAGCCCATCAGTCCGGCCCAACAGATAACAGGCCGGACGCCCGAGGACCCCTTAGTCCAGCACTCCTTGAATTTTCCAGGCGCTTTCCATCGCGCTGTACTTTTGTACAATGGTTGCTAGGTCAGTGAACTTTAGTATGCGCCGGCGATTGATGGCGTTAAGGATACCTTCGTCCGCGCAGTTGTTGCAGAATGCTGCCATCGCGTCTTCGTCGCGGAAGCCTTTTACCTTGTTTTTGACAAGGAGGAATCTGCCCCAGAAGTGGTGGACCGTTTCCTGAGGCTGTTGTTTGATGCCTGTGAGAGCAACTATGTCCGGGTGGGTGGGTGGAATTGAATCCGAACCCTGACCTGGTTTTGGATCCGGAGTTTGGAGGTCTACCAGGCCGGATAGTTCGGGCTCTGGGATATCGACTAATTTTTTAGGCTCGTCATCTGACTTTATGTTCGAAGGAAGAGACATGACCTTCTGCCGGAAAGTATCCGGCTCTTCAAGACCGGCGATCCTAACATAGTTCGTCTTCAGTATAGTGGAAGAGTTGCTCCGCTCCTCGACTACCGCTATCTGATGGGTGATCGGTGGAGTTTTAATTTCTCTCTGGTCGGGTTTAAGCCCGACCCAATCGTAGTCCGTAGCGACCCCCAAGGCAGCCATGCGATCCAGGAGTTCGTTCAACAATGACAACTCCACTGGATCCATGCGGGCGGAGTATTCGGGATCAACGCGGAGGTGATTTTTGATGACTTGAGAGATCATCGTCGGCTTAAGGGCCGAGCCAGCGGTCATGACGAAGCCGCCGAGACGGAGGGTCTGACTTGGGGCTAGGGCTCCTCCGGAGATGATATTATCCTTGACAACAAGGCGAGCCATCAACCCTCTTAGCGACGCAGAGAGGAACTCTCAATGAAAGCACCAATGTCGGTGTCAAAACCGGCGGATCTCGGGTAGGGGGTCCTGAACTGTGCGTCTAGGATCGATGGTAACACGAGACGAGGGACACGATGTTTACCCAGGTTCGGGCCCTCTCTATGGAGGTAATATCCTACTTCCTGCTTGATTGATCTTGATGAATATGAGTATTACAAGAGTTGATCTACCACGATATCGTAATGGCTAAACCCTAGAAGTCTAGCCTATGAGTTTATGGTAATGAATCTGTCCCATCCGAACTATGCCCTTCGGTTTATATAGACACCGGAGAGATCTAGGGTTACATGGAGTTGGTTACATAGGAGGGAATCTTCATAATCGGTCGCCTAGCTTGCCTTCCACGCCAAACAGAGTCCAATCCGGACACGGGCATAATCTTCGGTCTTCATGTCTTCATAGCCCATCAGTCCGGCCCAACAGATAACAGGCCGGAAGCCCGAGGACCCCTTAGTCCAGGACTCCCTCAACGGGTACTCCATGTACAACCCTCCCAGCTGGGTAAGTCCTAACCCCTTTGCTTTTATTCACTCCGCTCTCTTAGCCATTTTTAACGAATTCCCAATCCGTTTATTTGGAAACAGCACTGGCGGAAGGTAACTGAGGATCTTAATAGCCATGCCCAACAGCCGGAGAACCACAACTGGGAGCTTGATCCGGGGTTTGAAGAGGACCTGAATATATTCGTGGTACTTGCGGAAGGGGTGTTCTACCAGGCGAGCTATGACGGCACGGAAGTGGCCATCATCGCTGATTATCCCGGTCTTCTTCCAGCTTCCCACGTAAGTAATCAGGAGAAATCCCCCTCGAAAGAGTCTCCTCGCATTGCCTCACCCACCGCACTGTCTCATGCTTCAAAGGGGAGGCGTTCGGCACGTCATGCTACGCCGGGGATGACTCCAAGAAGAGCGGCTCCCACGCCGAGAAGGGCCTCGAAAAGGAAGGTCGGCAAAGACAAAGCCGGTCCTTCGTCGAAGAGGTATGGATTTGATGGTATGCTTTAGAAGTCGTACCCAACCGTGATTGTTATGTTGGTCCTGTATTAGGAAAAAGGTTCGCCGAACTATTTCCGGGGATCCGACCGGTCGCACTTCCAACAACCGAGATTTAGATCCCACCGAAGAGGTGGGGGCCGCTATGTGGACAACACCGGACTGTCCTTCGGCCGAGGGTTCGGAAAATATGTCCGTTTCCCACTCGGAAGTAGAGAGCGCCATGAATCATCGGCGCTGCAGGGCTGTCTTACGAGACCCCAAGTTCTCAGAAGAGGCATTCAATGCCTTCAGCTCGGCTGACGCATACATCCGAGCTGCTTGAGATGGGCTTAGAAAAGCCACAAAGCAACATTTGACAGATGTGCAGGTAAGTTTTCTTTGTCCGAAAAGGATAACCATATGCCCGTAGCCCCCGAGACTGAAAGCAATTGGTACAACTGATTTAAGGATCGTTGTATAACCAGGTCCTTACAGAGAAGAATGGCCTGCTAGCCCAAGAGCTAGAGCAGTGTCGGGCACAACTAAATGCTACTACCGCTGAACTGGAAAACTTCAAGAAGGCGTCTTATAGTAACATTCCCCTCCATTGAGGGACAAATAATTGTCTACCAACTTGTACTAATACTGTTGTTGATCACAAAATAGGATTGCCAGATCAACTTGAAGAGAAGTTGAAGGTCGCCAAAACGGGAGAGAAAGAGGTGAAAAGGCTACACACCGTAGGCGAGCGTGTGCTGACCCGAGTTAGAGGGGAGAAAAACAAGCTTCGGGATTCCAACACTACATTGGGCGAAGAATTGGAAGATGTGCGGGCCCAGCTAGCTGACTCCGTGAAGGAGAACAAGAAGCTGCGGGGCGGCATATTCAGTATGTGTCTGAACTATCTATAGAGTAGTTCGGAGATAAATGGAACTGATATAGTTATGATTGCAGGTATTGCCGGCGTTCTTGGAACGGGGGTACCCAGACTTGCCTGCCTGCGGCCTGCGGCGTGGCTCAAGGGGTGGCCCAGCACGGCCCATCTTCATCAGCACAAGCTCAAGACCCTCGCGAGGGGCCAAGCCTCGTCTTGTGGGGACGACAGGAAGCTTCCTCGAGCACCGCCTCGTCCCGGTGGCTCGCGAGGCGGAGAGATCAAGGTAGGGTACCTCACGAGGTGCCCATGGCCCTTAAGCCATGACGACCAAGAGGCGCCCAGTGAGCGCCCGACCAGCCAGTGTCCTCATTTCCTCTTTGGTGCAAAGGGGCAAGCACAAGCGAGAGCATCAAGCAAAGGCACCCGTTTGATTGCAACAAGACCAAGACCGTCATAGCAGCGGGGAAGGAAGTCATCGTGGAGCCCAAGCCGGCGTCACCACCAGAGCCTTTGACAGGCGAGGACCAACTTTTGTCAGGATAAGTGTACTAGATGTTCCCCTTCAAAATGGCCAATTGTTGGCGCCCTTCCCGCTCAATATTTGGGAAGAGGCCCAGGGCCTCTGCCTATAAATAGGACTAGACACCCACAGAGCTAAGGGCATCTTGGATCGAGAGATCAATCACACACACAGAGAGAGAGAGAAGCGACTAAACTCCCCCTAGCAGTTCATCGCACCAGCCAAGAACAGACCCTCGCGAGGTTGTCCTTCCTTGTACTGTTCATCATCAGCCCAAGAGGCAATCCACCAGACCACACACTGGAGTAGGGTGTTACACCACAATGGTGGCCCGAACCAGTATAAACCTTGTGTCTCTTGTGTTGTTCCTTTGGTAGTTTAGATCCTAGCGAGGCAACGAGGTGCAGGTAGGTAGGGGGCGAGATCTCCACGTGCACCCCAGAGTTCGAACCTAGAGGGTCTGCCGGAACCCGAAATCCGACATTTGGCGCGCCAGGTAGGGGTGCACCGGAATCCGTCTTCCGCCGCCCTGTTCTTCGCCACCCATCGCATTCATGTCAGACGCTCGTCAGGCCCGCGCCGAGCGTCGAGCCACGCTCGCTACCCGCGTCGCCCGAGCGGCCCCGTCGGCCGCCCCCCGTTCCCGTCGCTTTGCCGTCAACGCCACATCGCGGCGGCGAAACGGCGACAAGCATCGTCCAAAGATTCGTCCGTGGCGAGGCGAGCGGCCGCACCTCTACTCCTTCACTCGCCCGGCTGGTTCTTCATCTCGCGCGCTCGCGCGCCATGGAAAGCTGGAGCTGCGCTCATCATGACAAGCGAGCTCCTGCGCTACCGCCTGTCGGCAGCGTCTCGAAGAGTGGCTCGACCGCGTCGCCGAGCTTCGTTCGCGCCCGCGAAAGGCTCCCCGCACCGTCCTTCTCGCTGCACCGCGCCCGCCTTCTTGCGGGCGATGAAACTCGAGGCGCCTCGGCCGCCTCCCCCTCAAGAAGGCGCCTTGGCCCCAAAGCGCGTGGCCCCTGGGAGGAACCCTACTCCGTCCGGTGCCGGCGCAGCAAGCGAGAGCATCAAGAGGTCCCTCGCCCCAAGAAGCTGCCGAGTGCTCCTGCACGGCTCGTCCTGACACGGCTCCTGCTCCAGCCACGCCAAGACCCGTGGTGCTCGGCCCGGCGGCGCATGGGGACCCGCAAGACCAGACTCTTCGTCACCAAAGGCCTCCCGTGGCCACAGCAGGCTGTCGCACCTTCACCACCGAGCTGCACAGCGTCGCATGGCCTGGCAAGTTCAAGCCAGACCTGCCTCCTCGCTATGGCCAGACACGGCCGACCACATGGAGTTCCTTCAGCTCTGAGCTGGGCATAGAAGCCGCCAACGGGGCGAGAAGGTCATGGCGGACTGGTTTCCCATGGCACTCAGGGGCGGGGCCCACTGGCTCCTGAACACAGCTCTGGCACGATCTCCTCCTAGGGCGAGATGCGCACCCGCTTCATCGCCAACTTCCAAGGTACTCGTGACGGCCTCCCGCCGTGGCGACATCGCCCGCATCAAGCGGCGGCCGGGGAGACCTTGCGAAGTACATCCGGCGCTTCAACAACGCCATGCGCCTCAAGATTCCCAAGGTGACCAGGAGGCCATCATCTCAGCCTTCTCCTACGGTGTGCGAGGCGTCAAGATGAAGGAGGAGCTGGCGATGCATGAAGATCTGTGCACATCCTTGGAGCTGTTCAACTTGGCGACCAAGTGCGCCACGGCTGAGGAAGGACGCCTTTCCCTCCTCGTGCTGCCAGCCGCAGACCCGTAAGAGAAGAAGCCCAAGGCCAAGGAAGTGAAGCGCAAGGGGGCTACCGTGCTCATGGCGAACCGGACACCTGCGAGGCAGAGATCAGCCCGAGTCTTCCAAGGGCAGCCGATGCTGTGTACCACGACCTCCACACCCACAACACCAGCGAATGTCAAGAACTCCGAGCCGTGCGAGAAGGAGAATCGGTCGATGCCACAGGCGCAACCATCGAGGCTACGGCCGAGGAGGAGGAAGAAACACAGGGCTGGGGAAGACCGTGGCCCTCGCCAAGGGTGGCGTGACCGACATCCACGAGGATCATTTGGCAGGATCGGCCTCGCGAGGAGGCTGGAGGGATCGACCTCGCGAGGATCGCCCTGCAAGGAAATGCAGGCCTCCCTCCTCTCCGCCGCCGCAGCCAAGGAGAAATGAGGACCATCATCAGACGAGGGGCTGGGGGCTTCCGGAGCCGCGCCACGATCGCTTGCATCCAGGTGGAGCTCAAGCCCCAGCCTCTCAATGCATCTTCAAGCAGTTCGCCCGCAAAGTGAATGCAGTCCTCCCCAAGCTCGAGGCCACACGCCCTCTTAGGTGGTCAGCATGCGCCATCACATTCAGCTCAGCAGATCAGCTCAAGTGCGCGGCCACAGCCGGAGTCCTCCCGATGCTTTGTTCCCCAATCATCAGCAACGTGCAAGTCACCAAGACCCTCATCGATGGTGGAGCAGGGCTCAATGTCCTGTCCGTAGAGACATTCAACAATCTCCAAGTGCCTTACAATCAGCTCCAGCCAACCAAGCCTTTCTCTGGAGTCACCGATGGCTCCACAGTTCCGATTGGGCAGGTCCGCCTCCCCGTCACCTTAAGGCGGCGCGACAACTACCGCACCGAGCTCATCGACTTTGATGTCGCCAACATTAAATGCGCCATACAATGCCATCCTCGGGTACCCAGATTGGCCAAGTTCATGGCCGTGACTCATCATGGCTACAACGTCCTCAAGATGCTGTGGAAGCGGCGGAGTCATCACGGTGCCTTGTGAAGAAAGAGATGCAGCAGTGCTCCACTGGAGCGAGCTTTCCAAGCCGCGTCACTTGAAGACCCAGATCGCGGGGGCGGGAGGCTCCCCGAGACTGCTCCCAAGAAGAAGAAGACATCGCCAGGCCCGACCCCTCGGGAGGCAGGCCCCTCAGGGTCCGCGCCTGTTCAGGGGGCACCTCCTTCTGTCGCATAGGAAGGCGCGCCCGGCCCTCCTCAAGCAAGGCTCGGGGGCTCTCTCCTGGAGGGCCACCGACCTTGCTAAGGTCACGAGGGAGGCGCTTGGGCACCACTTGGAGGCGTGTTTCAAAGCACGTTTCCCTCAGGAAGGAGCGAGGCAAGGAGGGCCAAACCCTCAGGAGTTCGTCAGCCAGATCATGCAGGAGCTGCAGGAGTCAAGAGTCATGAGTGGCAGCCGCTGCTTACCCGCCGTAGCTCCCCATCCAGGTGAGGATGGTGGGCCACGCGTCTGTATCGACATACCAGGGCTCAATCGAGCCGCCTCTCAGGAGCGCTTCTGGCCCTCACGCATGGGGTGCTGCGAAGGTCCACCCCACAGTTACGTTCGCATGCCCTACGGCATGCCGAACGCGGCCGCCACGCGCCAGCGCCTCATGGGGAGCATCACAGGCTCAAGAGGCCAGGCGTTCGCAGTCTGGCGGAGATGGAGATGGTCCGCGAGGAGCCACCAGCGCCTCCGGAGCCTCCCGAGGCTCCTGGGCCTGGGGGCTCGTGAAGGTCGGCTTCCGCAACCCACAACGTCCGCTACTTTAGCATCCCTTCATCTTCAACGTTATCAGGTGACATCCTTCAAGTTCCATTTCCAGCTGGGAGCGCCCCCCAGGGCTGCATCATTCCCAGGCCGCGTGGGTCTGTCCCTGCGGCATGTATCCCTTTTACTTCATGTTCCTAGCTTACTTTGTTGGGGCGCCCTCGGCTGCATCATCCCCAAGTCGCTCGGGCGAACCAGCGGCATGTACCCCTCTTGCGTTTATTTCAGGTCATGCGTTCGACCCATCATGATTGTTATTTGATGCCTATCCACGGCACCCCTTCTTCCTTCATGTCGGCCGCTTGCACGTTAAAGCGGGGGTACCTGAGCATCGCAACTCACAGGCTCCTACTGGCTCTCCAGCCCTCACCCTCTAGCTTTGACCACGGCATGGCGACCTGGCTTACCAGCGACGGCTGAGACCCGCTCGAGGGCCGGGACCCGAGGACGTAGAGCGTCGGCATCTAACCAAATTTGCAGGAACACGTCACAAGTTAAGGCCCAGTGCCAGGCGCAACCCGCCTTTGAGGTAGGGCCCGTGAGTCCCAGCTGGCTTCACGGGTGCCCAGATACACCTCGTCGAGCCCTACCGTGCCAACCACGTGTCGAGGCGGGGTTGTACCTGCGCCGAGGGCTCCTCCCGGGAGGCCCCTCCCACGCACCGGTGGAAGCACCATGCTCGCGCTGGCCGGCGACCTTTGCCGAGGAGCGGCTATGCATGTACACATACGGGCGCTATGCTCCTGCTGGTGATAAACAATTGAGGTGGCCCCAGCCGCATCAACCTCGAGGAGCCCAGGCTCAATGTGCGGCCTCATCATAGCGCCTCCCCTCCGGAGTGCAGCGAGGCTGGGCATGGGGCTACGCTGGTTCATGCCAGACGTCGCCACCCAGCCAGGGCCCCTCGGACCTGGCTTGTCGCCGTCCCTCCCGGCGGAGCCAAAGTGCGAAGGCCGTTTGAGCGTCGAGGGGACTCCTGAGCATCGCGACTCAGGAGCCTAACTGGTCACGTAGCCCCTCACTCCTTAGTTCCGAAAGGCTAACGGCGGTTGAGGTATGCACGGGGCTGGGCTCTGCAGACGTAGAATGGTAAATTCACCCATACATCTCATCTCCCTACTTGTTGTTCGTGCGCCAAGGGGGACTCTTGAGCATCGCGACTCAGGAGCCTAACTTGTCACGTATCCCCTCACTCCTTGGTCCCGTCCTGGTTTCCGGTCGGGGCTAATGGCGGCTGAGGTATGCGTGGGGCCGGGTGTCGTGGTTCTAAGTCTGACAGTAGAATGGGGGGTAGGTATGGAGAGGCAAGATCCTAGCTATGGAGTAGTTGTATACGCAAGGGATTTACGAGTTCAGGCCCTTCTCGGAGGAAGTAACAGCCCTACGTCTCTAGAGCCTGAGGCGATCATTTGGATTATCAGCGTATGTGTTATAGGGGTGCGAACCCTTCTACCTGTGGAGGGGGGTGGCTTATATAGAGTGCGCCAGGACCCCAGCCAGCCCACGTAGTAGAGGGTTTAAGGTACATTAAAGCTAGGTGTTCTTTGGTAGCACGCCTTACATAAAGTGTCATTAAGGTCATAAAGACTATTTAACTACAGACCGTTTGGACACCGAGTGGCTCTTGGACTCTTGGTGGTCGAGTGGGTCATCATAGTCGAAAGTGTCTTTGAATGCATCAGTGGAAGCCTACTAGGTCGACTGGAAGGCTGCTTCTCTTGTGAATGTCCTTGTGGAGGGTACCCTTGGGCTGGTCCATGACCCTACCCCAGGTACATGACTTCATCATTAGCCCCCGAATGGATCGAGGTTTGAGTGAGGAAGGAGTTGATAATCTTTCCGACCTGTTCTTCGTGTTGTGAGTCGTCTTACTGCGGATCAACGACCTTTTGGTGATGGCATCAACCTTTCTTTCGATCGCCTTGATCCATTCTTCACTTTTGTCGAGTGATATTTGTGAACCTGAGGATTTCGGCTGACGGATGCGAGGAAATCTGTTATCGGCGAGTTGCTTTCTGCGGTTAAGCGGATTTCGCGGGATCCAAATTTTGGGAAGCCTTGAAGAAGAAAACCGGCTTTTCGGATGGGATAAAACGATGACGCCTCGATCCTCGCGCCGCCTTTTTCGCCACGTACGTATGCGATGCGCTGCTATTCTTGGATCGCGGCGGGATTACTGGGCCTACGGTCAGCCACTCGGAGCGACCCCATATAAGGCGTTGGACCGGGCATTTTGAGCAGTCGCCCTCAGTTTCTCCTCTCTCCGCCTCCAAAACTTTCTCGCCACGCTCTCCGTCCAGCCCGCGCCTTCGGTACCTTTCTACTTGGCGACCATGGTGAAGGACAAGACCGCCGCCTGGAGCAGGTGAAGAAGGCAATGGCGGCGAAGGCCAAGGGAGAACACCCGGTCAGGCGGTTCCTCTTAGCGGTCCAAGCTGCCACAGGGCTGGGTCCAAGGAGGCGAGGATCCGATCGACCATCACCGAAAAAGATCTCACCGATCGGCCAGCGAAGGGACTGATCCCCCATGGGTCGGCCAGGCTTAAGACGCGGAGTGGCAACCGCAGCTGAAGAAGGTGAGTCGTCCTCCTGGCCACCCATGTAGATAGGGGTTTCTCTGCCGCCAAATCTTTTTTCGGGGGTTTACGAACTTTTGGAGCGCAACTCCACCATTTCACTCAAACTCCATTGTGTATCTTGCTGCTTTCGTTTAGCTCTGCGAAATTTCTTGGGTTGTCGACCGCATTGGGGTCTTTTCAAGCACATATTCACTGTCGCTCTCATACGGTGAAGAAAAGCGAGCCCGAATGGCGAGAGGACCCAAGTAATCAAATGTGTGGGGACTCGGAGTCCGGATGAGGGGAAGAACGCCTTTCCGGCTATGACTCTCCCCGACTCCGTGAGAGGGTGGCGATCGACCTGGTTTTCTTGCCAAGACCAGCCCGGCCTTGAGGCGGTCGGGGCTCCCTCCTTTCTCCATGAGTCGAGTGAACAAGCCGTCTTCCACTGAAGGTGTTGCCGGAGGAGAAGGCCCAAGTAAAGCTTCGATGGGCGTGTAGTCCGGCTTATTCAGCGAAGGGGTGACCGGCATGGATCTCACGGAGGTTTTCTCCGACGGCGTATTCAGCCACTTCAATACCGAGGTCATCCGATGTGGATGTACTCGATGCGGATGATACCACTTTCGGGTCCATCCGGAGGAGGTTGATGACGCCATCTTCTTGGAGAAGTGGATGACTGCCATCACGGAAATAAAGACAACCCTCGCGGAGCTGGGAGGATTCCACCACTTTCGACCGGAGTTACCAACCGGACAAGGTATCACTACTTATCTCCATTTGTGATTCTGCTGCATTCATTACATTTTGATGTCAATTTAAATGACTAACTTTCACCTTGTTTTGTTGTCTTCTAGGTCACCACCGAGATGTACTCGATGCCCAGCAGGCGCGAGGAAGCGGCCGAAGAAGAAGAAGGAAGTGGAGGTGAGAGTCCGGAGGAATGGGAGTCCAACGGCGAAGAGGATGAGGAGGATGATGGCTCGATGATGAGGAGGAGGAGGAAGAAGAGGAGGAAGGCGTCGACCCTCCTCGCTCGGAGGAAGGTCCAAGTCGGCCTTACGACCCGTGGCGGTAGCGGTAAAGCTATTGTGCCCACCGGTCGATCGGCAAGCGACCTAGGACAACTTCTCCAGCGCCCGGTGAGAAGCCGCCAGAGCAACCTCGGCGGCGTCGTCGAAGCCGTGAAGGCCACACTTAAGATGCGAATGGTCATCCCCACCATCTCCGGGTAACCAACAGAACCTTGTATTTCCTTTTCAACATCGGTGAACTTTTAGTCGACTTGATGGTGATCAGCCGACTCTTGAAATCTCTGGCGCCGCTACCTCCGAGACTTGATAAGCACGATGATCGAGGAAATGGAGGATGCGGCCAATCTTGGTAAGATCTCTGAGATTTCTCTTTTAGCCATTGGAGCTTTTTAGTCGATTGGGCTTCCATGTTTATACGGATCTCTCTTGTAGTTCCGCCTCCGTCATTGATCTTCCCGATGATGACGAGGAAGCGCCATTGAGGAAGAGGAGGAACAAGAAAGTGCTGCTTTGGCAAAAGGCTGCTCAAGTCGCGGCGACTCCTGAGACGTTGATTTCCGAGGGAGGCAACCCCACTCGGACTTTTGTATCTTTTGTTGTACCGCTGACAAGTGCCCGACCCACTTCGTCAACTGCTGATCCACCATCTCTCTTTGCTACACATCACGTCCCGGAAGACCAAGTAAGTCTTTGCTAAGGAGGCCATACGCCAGGGATCATGATGGAAGCGGTGAAAGCGGCTCGAGAGGCAAGTCGGTGACCTATGATGCTAGTTCAGCTCTCGAGCAATGTCCAAGTAAGTCGATTAAACGCTTGCTTTTGTTAGGATATACTATCTGAAAGCGCTTTCTTACGGAGATTTCCATATTTGTACACCCTTTGGGTGTGTGTGTCGTTGAACTTTTGTGGGGGCACGAGTGCACCCTTGGGTGTAATCCACCGAGACTATGGCAATTACATTGCGTGCGATCGCTATGATCTTTATGCTTTGTGATCTTCTTCACTCGACTTGGGCCGGACCAAGTCGAATGGAAGAATATATAAAAGCGGTGGGGGCACGCTAAGTGCACCCTTTGGAGTGTAGTCCCGAGACTATGGTCGATTGCTTGTGATTGACTATAGTCTAAAGAACTGATTTTTTCTTGCGGTGACGGCGACAATTAGCCATGTTTTTAGAATCATAGCCTTTTTGCCTCTTTTGGTGTTGATCGAACCAAATTGGTAAACCGATTGAGGGGCATGAGTGCACCCGCTGGGTGTAGTCCACGAGACTCTTGTCGAATGTTTTATTCGTAATGTAGTCTTAGAAATGCTACTATTTTTCCTTAGTCACTCGGAAGTGATACATCTTTGATGTCTTTCCTTGGTTGACTCTTTGTAGAAATCTTGCGAGCTTGTGGCTCGCTATCTTGAGATTAGAGAAAAAGCAGATTCAGCTCAACCTCGATTTGAAGCTTGCTCGGGAGAATTTCTGCGAAGGCCGCAGGATGAAGCAAAAGGTAGGGCTGGTGAGAATTTTTGACGACTGCCTCTGTTTTTCTGCTCATTCTCAACTCTGTTCTCATTGTTGCTTCTGCGAGATAAAGCTGGAAGAGACTTTGAAGAAGAAGGACCTTGACCTTGCGAGAGCACGGAAAGGCGGCTTTGGAGAAAACAAAGCTCGCTGAAGAAACTTGCCTCGGTCGACAAACTTGAAGATGAAAATGCCAAGTGAAAGCCTCTCTTGTGTGACTAACAAAGGAAGTCGATCATTTGAAGAGCGACAAGAATGTTACATCGACAAGGTTGGCCAATTTGGCGGGAAGCGAAAGCGACACGGAGATTTATCTTGGAGGGTTAAGCCAAGAAGCTATTTCTCATGCTTGAAGGTAATCTCTTTTATCCATCATCTTGCTCTCACCGGCTCATCATATGATCTTCATTTTGAATCTGAGTTGTGTTTTCAGAATTCTGCCAAAACTTTGAAGAAGAGACCGGTCAGTGGAAACCAGTTTGGACCCCATCAACTCTCACCTGTGAAGGGCCGAAGCTACTATGAATGTGCTCCATTTGGAGTCTCGTGTTGCTAAGCGCGGTGGATTATCTTCTTTCATTGAAAGTTGCGATTGTCGCGGATCGACTCGACTCTCTGGCGAGCAGACTCTCGAATGATCTTGAATCTTTGATGACTCGGTGAATGAGATTCCAAGTCGAGTGCAAGAATGGAAGAAGTCATCTGCCGGGTGTGGTCTTGATGTTGCTCTATCTCTGGTTCGTGTCCACTTTGCAAAAAGAAGCACAAGAGGACAAGCCGGTGTCTCTCAAGGTTGCCAATACCGGGAAGCACGACTTGAGATCTTTCATGGAGACTTTCATCACTTCTTGCTACCCGTATTGCAGCCGGAATCGACCTCGACCAGTTTGTTGCACCTTCGGTCCTCCACGGAGGAGGTAAAAACTTCTAAGTCCCACTTTAAATTTGCCTCGGAATGCCGAGTGGTTTACATGTAACCGATAAACTTTAACGGGCTTAACGCCCTAAGCACCTTTGGATCCGTGGGGCGTTTATCCGAACTTGATTTTTCCTTTAACATGCTTTGCTTGCCTTGAGAGAACTTTATTCTTCATTTGGAAGATATTCCGTTGAAATTCCAATCGACTTGAGCTTCATCTATCCTGCGGTAGAGATGGAACCTGACTACGGCCCGACCTTGTCGTCTTCTGATTAGGAGACCGGACTGCACGTTGTACTTGTGGCGAAGCTCCGAAGGAGGAGGTAACAGTCGACCTGTACCTCGTCGTCCTTGCGGATTGGGATGGATCGCACATTGTACTTGTGGCGAAGCTCCGAAGGAGGAGGTAGCAGTCGACCTGCACCTTGTCGTCCTTGCGGATTGGGATGAATTCCTTACTTAGGCGAGTCTTGTCTTGCGACTAGGCCCCAGTGGGAGGTTTGCTCTCCACTCGGTAGGATTCTATTACTAAAAGGCGAGCAGGCTGCATTAAGCCTCCGAGTGGGAGGTTTGCTCTCCCACTCGGTAGGATTTTTTTTATTACTTAGGCGAGCAGGCTGCAGCTAAGCCCCCAGTGGGAGGTTTGCTCTCCACTCGGTAGGATTTCTATTACTTAGGCGAGCAGCAGCTGCAGCTAAGCCTCAGAGTGGGAGGTTTGCTCTCCACTCGATAGGATTTTTATTACTTAGGCGAGCACTGGCTGCGGCTAAGCCCCAGTGGGAGGTTTGCTCTCCGGCTCCGTGGGATTTCTATTACTTAGGCGAGCACCTTTGGGCTGCAGCTAAGCCTCCAGTGGGAGGTTTGCTCTCCACTCGGTGGGATTTTTTATTACTTAGGCAAGCAGCGGGCTGCAGCTAAGCCCCGAGTGAGAGGTTTGCTCTCCACTCGGTGGGATTTCTATTACTTGGCGAGCACCGGGCTGCAGCTTAAGCCTCACGAGTGGGAGGTTTGCTCTCCACTCGGTGAGGGGATTTTTATTACCATGAAAGCACCGGCTTCAGGCTCTTGCTTAAGCCCAGAGTGGGAGGTTTGCTCTCTGCTTTCGGTGGGATTTCTATTACTTAGGCGAGCACTGGGCTGCGGCTAAGCCTCCCAGTGGGAGGTTTGCTCTCCACTCGGTAGGATTTTTATTACTTAGGCGAGCACCTTTGGGCTGCAGCCTAAGCCTCAGTGGGAGGTTTGCTCTCCACTTTCGGTAGGATTTTATCACTTTGGATGTTTGAGCAGATCCTTGGGCTGTTATAAGCTCCCGGCCGGTGGCTCACCACTCGGCGGGGTTTGAATACTTAGGCGAGTACTTGGACTGCAGCTAAGCCTCCGGTGGGAGGCTGGCTCGCCACTCGGTGGGATTTAGGATACTTAGGTGAGTACTTGGACTACTGACTAAGCCTCAGGAGTGGGAGGTGGCTGCATCACTCGGTGGGATTTTGGATACTTAGGCGAGTACTTGACTGCAGCTAAGCCTCCAGGGGTGGGAGGCTGGCTCGCCACTCGGTGGGATTTAGGATACTTAGGCGAGTGCTTGGACTGCAGCTAAGCCTCCGAGTGGGAGGCTGGCTCGCCACTCGGTGGGATTTTGGATACTTAGGCGAGTACTTGGACTGTGACTAAGCCTCCGAGTGGGAGGCTGGCTCGACACTCGGTGGGATTTGGATACTTAGGCGAGTACTTGGACTGCAGCTAAGCCTCCGAGTGGGAGGCTGGCTCACCACTCGGTGGGATTTTGAATACTTAGGCGAAGCGGATTCGTTAGCTAATCCCCGAGTGAGAGACCGGCTCGCACTCGGAAAGGATTTTTTACAAACTTAGGCGAATCGGATTCGCAGTTTAAGCCACCCACCGGGGAACAACAAAAGCAATATCAATCACCGGGAAAATTATAACATTCTTGTCTTAGATAAACAAACTGCAAAAAGTACTTTTATTACATCTCAACCGAGTGAGTTTTAAGTGTAAAAGGGCGGAGCAGCTCCGCGTTCAAGCTCGAGGCTCGTCGATCCGGGCGATCAACGTTGTAGAGATGATATGCTCCGTTGTGGAGGACTCTCGTGACGATGAAGGACCTTCCCAAGTGGGGAGCAAGCTTGTGTGGTTTCTGTTGATCCACTAGGAGGACCAAATCTCCCTCTTGGAAGGCTCGACTCTTCACATTTACGGCATGGAATCGGCGCCAAGTCTTCTGGCGATAGATAGTCGGCGGATCAAGGCCATCTCTCTCTCCTCTTCCAAGAGGTCGATTGCATCTTCTTTGGGCTTGTTCGCTTCCTCTTGAGTATAGCTCGACTCGAGGCGCATTGTGAAGCAGGTCACTCAATAAGCTGCTTGACTCCATGACCGGGAAGAATGGAGTTCTCCTAGTCGACCGATTAGGAGTGGTCCTCAATCCCCGAGAACTGATGGAAGTTAAATGCGACCCAAGCTCCTGCTGCGTGTTTGAGATCACGCATCGGCGAGGTTTCAAACCCTTTGAGAATGAGGCCGTTTGCACGTTCTGCTTGTCCATTCGGCGAGGATGAGCCCTTTGAAGCATAGTCGACCCAGCGTGCCTTGATAGGCGAGAAGGCTTTGAACTTGTCATTATCGAAGTTTGACCCATTGTCAGTGATGATGCTATGCGGAACTCCATATCTAAATATCAACTCTCTGATGAAACTGATAGCAGTGCATGCATCGAGGTTCTTGATGGGCTTGGCTTTGATCCACTTGGTGAACTTGTCGACTGCTACGAGCAAATGAGTGAAGCCGCTTCTCCCAGTTCTCAAAGGTCCAATCATGTCCAATCCCCAAACAGCGAAGGGCAGACAGGTGGAATGGTCTTCAAGGCTGAGGCTGGCTTGTGCGACATGTTGGAATAGAACCGACATCCTTCACACTTGTCGACTATTTCTTTTGCCATTTCATTTTCTTTTCGGCCAAGAAAATCCGCTTTCGGTATGCTTTAGCCACAATGGTCCAGGAGAGGACGCATGATGGCCACAGATCCCAGTGGATATCCTCAAGAATTATCGACCTTCTTACGGCGTGATACACTTCTGGCCGACTCCAGTCGCGCTTTCTCTGTACAATTGTCCCTTGATTATCGTAAAGGCCTTGGATCGATGGACGATCTGTCGAGCCTCTTCTTCATTCTCTGGGAGCTCTTTCTTAAGGATATATGCGATGTCTGACCTTGTCGATCGGGAGTGATGACCACAACTTCCATAATTAGGTCGACCACGGTACGGGACCTCAACTTCCGGTCGAGATCATTGGCACTCTTTTGCTGCGGGGCTTCTTCCGTGAAAGGATCCTCCTCAAGACCGATGGAGCATGAATGTGTTCTAAAAATACATCACTTTGAGGAATGGCTTCCCTCTTGGACCCTATCTTCGCCAAATCATCCGCATGACTTGATTTTTCGATTGGGGTATATGATGAAGCTCTAACCCCTCGAATTTCTTCTCCGACTTTCTCACTTTGCATTACAATAACCTGTCATAATCGGGCTTCGACATCCCACTCCTTCATCACTTGATTAACAACCAGATCTGAGTCGCCATAAACCATAAGGCGACGGACGCCGAGTGAAATGGCCATGCGCAACCCATACAGGAGTGCTTCATATTCTGCTTCGTTGTTGCAAGAATCAAAGTGAATCTGGAGAACATACTTGAGCCTATATCCTCGGGGGGAAACCAATACAACCCCTGCACCAGAACCGTTCAGCATTTTGGAACCATCGAAAAACATAGTCCAGTGTTTCGAGTGAACTTGGGTCGGAAGCTGGCTTTATTGATCCACTCGGCGAGGAAATCTGCTATTGCTTGGGACTTGATGGCTTTCTTTGCCTCGAATTTGATATCAAGGGAAGGAGTTCAATCGCCCATTTTTCCACTCGACCGGTTGCATCTCTGTTATGAAGAATTTCCGACAAAGGCGTCATTGGCAAGCTGTAATGGAATGATCAGAGAAATAATGAGCAACCTTCTTCGTGGTCATATAGATCCCATAAACAAGCTTCTGATAGTGAGGGTATCTTTGCTTTGACGGGGTCAGTACTTCAGAAAGATAATAAACTGGGCGTTGAACTTTGAAGGCTTTTCCTTCTTCTTCCCGCTCGACCGTAAGTACGGTACTGACGACTTGTCCAGTGGCTGCAATGTAAAGCAGCAAAGGCTCCTTGCTGATTGGAGCGGCAAGCACCCGCTGGGTGGAGAGCAGAGCTTTGAGCTCTGCAAACGCTGCATCAGCTTCTAGAGTCCACTCGAACTTGTCTGACTTCTTCATCAATCGCAGATGAGGCAATGCCTTTTCACCAAAGGCGAGAGATGAATCGACTTAAAAGCGGCCAAGCATCCAAGAAGTTTCGGACGTCGTTACTGCCGCGAGTATGCGCTTCATTCCGAGTATGGTGCCAACCTTTTCTGGGTTAGCACCGATTCCTCGCTCGGAAACGAGAAAACCGAGTAACTTTCCACCAGGAACTCCAAATGTACACTTTGACGGATTAAGCTTGATATCATACCTCCTGAGATTGGCAAATGTTTCAAAGCAAGGTCACCAATGTGTCGGAACCCTTTCGTGACTTGACCACTATATCATCCATGTATGCTTCCACATTCTGACCGATTTGAGTGAGCAAACACTTCTGAATCATCCTCATGAATGTGGCTCCGGCATTCTTGAGACCGAATGGCATGGTGACATAACAGAAGCATCCGAATGGAGTGATGAACACTGTTTTGATCTCATCGGGTCCATATAGACGGATCTGATGGTACCCGGAATAAGCGTCTAAAAAAGACAACCTCTCGCATCCCGCAGTTGAGTCGACTACTTGGTCGATGCGAGGAAGAGGGAAATGATCTTTCGGGCAGGCCCGATTGATATGCTTGAAATCAATGCACATGCGCAACGACTTGTCCTTCTTGGGGACCATGACAACGTTGGCGAGCCACTTTCAGTGGTAGATCTCTCGGATAAACTCTCTGCTGCTAAGAGTCGAGCCACCTCCTCGCCAATGGCCTTTCTCTTCCGGGCCGGCGGACCGGCAAGATACTCTTTAACTGGTTTGAATTTTGGGTCGACTCGTGGCGATGCTCAGCCAACCCACAGGAACACACGGCATGTCGTGAGCTTCCATGCAAAGATGTCCCAGCTCTCACGGAGGAACTGGATGAGCGCTTCTTCCTATTTTGAGTCGAGTGTTGTTGAGATGTTGGTCGGAGCAGCGTCGGTCAGTTGGGTGAATGTGAACCTGTTTCATCTCGATCATTTGGAATGTCGACTCCGTGGCGAGCTTCTTAGCTCGCAACAAATCACTTTCGGATCTGCAGTTTTCGATACTCTTGTAGCTCTACCACCGCCAACCGAGCATCGGCGATCTTAGAGCCTTCTCGAAGCACTCTTACGCCTTCTTCCGATTGCCCGTGATGGTGATCACGCCCTTGGGACCAGGCATCTTCGCTTTAAGATACACGTAACATGGTCGGGCCATGAAACGTGCATAAGCTGGTCTCCCCAGAATAGCGTGATAAGCGCTCTGGAAATCCACGACCTCAAAGGTCAACTTTTCTTTCCGGAAATGCTTCGAATCACCAAAAACTACATCAAGAGAAATTTGGCCGAGTGACTCAGCCTTCTTTCCAGGAATGACTCCATGGAAGCTCATGTTATCTTGATGCGAGTCTGGACATTGGAATGCCCATCCCTTTCAACGTTTCCGCGTATAATATATTCAAACCACTACCACCATCCATCAGGACTTTGGTTAGTCGAGTGCCTTCGATAACTGGGTCGACCACCAACGCTTGCCTCCCAGGGGTGGCAATGTCGTCGGTGATCGGTGATCGAATGTGATGGCGGTGCAGGACCATTTCAAATAATTGGGAGTCGCCGGAGCAACCAAGTTTACCTCCGATTGATAACCTTCAATCGACTTTTGCTTTCGGCGTCGACAAGAAAAATCATCGAGGTGGAATTGACACGGGATATCCACCATCATCGTCATCTCTATCCTCAACTTTGTCCGCCTCCTTATCCTTATCCTTAGGATGTTTCCCTTGGAACCGCTGAATCAAGAGCCGACACGTCGAGTGGTATGTTTCGTAAATGAGTTTACCCTCTTCATCTTTCTTTGTATGAATATGACATGGTAAATCCAACACGTCGTTCCCATCCACGGTCTTTCACCTTCTTAGGATTCCAAGGACCCTTGGTTTCCCCTTGAACTTTCACAGGTTCCTTTGCCAAGGCCTCTCCGAGAGCGGCTGGCTCGACTTCTTGCTCTGCTTCAAGCTGGAATTTCCTCCGCCGGTCTCATTGGCGGCAGATTTATATTTACCACTCGAAGCCGATCCTCTTCTTCACCATTTGCATATTTGGTGGCAATCTCCATCATCCGACTTCGAGGGTCATATCTCGGTTTGACCAAATTTCAAACTCAATTCTTCGTTCTTGGCGCCTTCCTTGAAGGCACAGACCTCAGTGATCGATACATTCTCCTTTGTGTGGTGCAAAGTGATCCACCTCTGGATATAATCTCTCAAGGTTTCACTCGACTTTTTGCACGCACGATCGCAACTCTGTCAAACCCGCTGGTCGCTTGCAAGTTCCTTCAAATGTCACGACAAACACTCGGGCAAGATCTTCCCAAGTGTAAATCTTTGCTTTGGGTGCTAATCGATTCAACCACGCCATGGCTGATCCCTCCAACATAAGAGGTAAATGCTTCATGGCTACCTCGCCGTTGCCACCGCCGATCTGAACCGCCACTCGGTAATCTTCAAGCCGGTGTCGCTTGGATTCTCCAGTGAACTTGTCGACTCCGATTAAGCCAACCTGAAGTTGGGGGAATCACTGCAGCCACGATGGCTCTCTTGAAACACTCTGGTCCCGAGACATGGACTCTACTACTGTAAGGAACATCTCTATCATGGCCGTCTCGGTGAGCTACATTCTGTCGACCAAACCTTGAGCGATAATGGATCTCGCATCAAAGCACGGTTCCACAGGGTCGATTTGGAACTCTTAAATCGGCTTCTTGTTTTGGCGTCTGTCATCCTGCTGCCGAGGAAGCGTATGATCCACCCTTGGGGAGGAGTGGGCACTTTCGGCGTCGATCGTTGCGATCGAATCGGTGCTCATACTTTCATGACCCTTGTATTGATCATCACGCCGCCTCCATGTTCCTCACGCCTCGGGGCGATCTTGGACTATGGGCCGACTGGAACAAATTAGCGATGTGGATCGGTGTGAACCCTGTTCATGCGGGATACAACTGAGTTTTGATCTCCTGCCGCCGGAGCAAATCCTGATTTGCCAAGAACCTCTACCTGCCTCCGGCGGGAAGGCTGAATTGATTCTGCTATATCTGAGCGGCAGCTGCTAAATTCTGAATCGGAGTTCGATATATCCGGGTTGGCGGTTGAAAGAGTGGCGTCGACCGGATTACGGAACCCTCGGTCACAGTCGCTGGCCCGATTCGGCCCGAAGATTCTCCGGTCGAGTGCGCTCGGCCAGTTGTGGCGCGCATCCTCCAAGGCGCGAGCCTCGGAGGTTTCTCCAACGATAGGAGTGTGAAGTGCATCCATGTTCCGACGACAAAGCTCCTCCCTCTGGAGCGAAGTGAGGGGCTCGGGCAAGTACTCTTCGTGGGCTTGCGCCGGATCGCCTCCACCGCCACCTTCGTTGGTGCGGATGAATCCAGGGGGACTACGTGGTCCATCGACCATCAGAACCTCTGCCGCCGGGTCACTATATCGCATTGGACGCGGTCTCTCTGGAGCCGGTCGATAGGTCGAGCAGTCAGAGAGATTCGTCGGGCTCGATCGCGCGACTTGTGGGATGGCCGACTGGCGGGCCATCGCATGCCTCACCCACCGCTGAAGCCTCGACCGACCGGAACACTTATGCGCGGTGGGAGATCGGGAGTGAAGACGGCGCGAGAGCCGACCCATACTTTGGGTCGACGGTTGCCGCAGGAGGACGCCAGCGGACACCAGCGAAAGTGCGTCGCCCAGCGGATGGGGAGCGCGTCCACGTCGAGTGGAGCCTCCACGAAGCCAAGTGGAGTCGTCGGCTGACGAGCGTGAGTGCACCAAGGCGGATCTCGTGGCCGTCGACTGAGAACTCCACCTGAAACCATGATGCCGAGATCGAGAGAATCCCAACTTCTCCAACAATTTTCTAGAACACCGCCCTTACGGTGGGCGCCAAGCTGTCGTGGTTCTAAGTCCGGCGGTAGAATGGGGGGTAGGTATGGAGAGGCAAGATCCTAGCTATGGAGTAGTTGTATCGCAAGGGATTTACGAGTTCAGGCCCTTCTCGGAGGAAGTAACAGCCCCTCGTCTGGAGCCCCGAGGCGGTCGACCGGATTATCGGCGTATGTGTTACGAGTGCGAACCCTTCTACCGTGGAGGGGGTGGCTTATATAGAGTGCGCCAGACCCCAGCCAGCCCATGTAGTAGAGGGTTTAAGGTACATTAAAGCTAGGCGTTCTTGGTAGCATGCCTTACATAAAGTGTCATTAAGGTCATAAAGACTATTTAACTACTGAGACCGCTTTGGACACCGAGTGGCTCTTGGACTCTTGGTGGTCGAGTGGGTCTTCATAGTCGAGTGTCTTTGAATCTGTCGAGTGGAAGCCTACCAGGTCGACTGGAAGGCTGCTTCTCTTGTGAATGTCCTTGTGGAGGGTACCCTTGGGCAGATCCATGACCCTACCCCAGGTACATGACTTCATCACCGGGCTCTGCCGGCGTAGAACATAAGCAAGTAGGAAGGAAAAGCGCAAATCTCAAGGAATTCAAAAGCAAATATTACAGTCCATAACTATTGTCACAACACCAAATGCAAGTTTAAATGCCTCCCCGAGGCATGACGCATGTTGCAGGAGCTGAAAGCAGAACAGGAGCCACAAAGGAGTCACTTGTTGACGGCGGAGCTGCGCTGGGCGGGTTCGCCTCGTGAAGCCTCAGGACCGGCAGTGCCTCGCTCCGGCTTGGTGCTGAAGGTCCGGAACTTCACTAGCAGAGCCTCCGCTCGACCCTTCACGGCCTCAGCAGCAACAGCGGCAAGCTCGCCGCTCACGGGCTCCAGCAGGCTGTCGAGGTCGACGTCGGGATCACGAAGGTAGACGTGGGTAAGGACGCGCGTCAGCGCTGCAGAAGACAGAACACACGCCTCAGCCTCAGCTGTAGGGCCAAGGCCGAGGGTGACATCTTCAAGGGCGCGCATCAGGAAGGGAAGCAGCTTGGCAGAGGCGTCCTTGGCGCCGGCCAGCGGGCTTTCCAGGCCGCTGTCGTAAAGCGACCTCAGCAAAGTGCGAGCCTTCAACTCCATCTCCGCGAAGGCCACGCGGTCCTCGGCGAGGACCCGCGCCTTGCCGTCCAGCTCGACCCTCTTAGCCTCCAACTCCCGCTCCAGCGCACCCAAGCGGTCACGGCGCTTGTTAAGCTTGGCGTCCCGGTCCTTGACGGCCGCCTCGTGAACCTTCATGTCTTCCTCCTTCTCTTGGCGAATGCGGGCCTCCTTGGCGAGCTGGTTACGTAGGCCCTACAGCTCGCTCTCCAGCGCCTTGCAGCGACCTCGCACATCGGCTACCTCCCCCAAGGCGTTGTTGCGAGCAGCCTTCGCCCCAAGAACGGCTTGCTTCTCCTTGTCGCAAGCCGTCGCAGCCTGAACCAGCGCCGCTCAAATCGAAGCGTCAGAGCGAACCCACCGGAAGGCGGCTCCAAGCGCCTACCACCAAGCGAGTCGGCGCCGGAAGATCTTACGCAGCCGGGTCCAGTTCAGCGGCACGATCCAGACAAGGAGGAGTCGGAGACGGCAGTTTGTGGAGTAGGAGGAGAGGACATCAGGCGTAACCTCGGCACCACGAGGCAGACCTTCTGCGCCCCCTTGATTCTTGGCGGTGGCATCGAGCAAGGATACCTCAGAGTCGCTTGGGCCATGAAATTTGAGCTTCGCCCGGCTAGCTCCGCCAAGCCTCGCGAGGATGACCGGGAAGGAGAGGCCCGT
The DNA here is from genome assembly GCA_021605145.1 of Aegilops bicornis. Lineage (NCBI taxonomy): Eukaryota > Viridiplantae > Streptophyta > Magnoliopsida > Poales > Poaceae > Aegilops > Aegilops bicornis. Next base: position 663,133,870 of record CM038671.1, read on the forward strand.
GTCTTGCCGTCACCTTCTTTCGCGGGCGGAGGCGTTGCCCCAGACAAAGCCTCGGGAGCTCCCTTCAGCTTCTTCGCCGCGGGCGCCAGCCTAGCCAAGGAATACAGATGTCAAGCCTCAGCGACAAAGCAAGGAATAAAACAACAATCAAGCACTTACTGGTCATCGCTCGCGGGCTCGAGCAACCTCCGGCCATACTTGAAGCCCGAGAGCAGTGGGGATCAGCCCAAGAGGCCGGGAGGCGGGAGGTGCGTCTGCGGATCGCCTCAGAGGCAGGCGGAGACCAGCGGGGACCCAGCCCGATCTGTCCTTCTTCGGGATCGGGGCAAGCTCTCACCGCCCGCTCGCATCGCCATCCTCGTCGTCGCTCGGCAAGAGGCGGAGAGCCTTGGGACCTGCACTGCCGGGGAGGCGCTCTCGACTCCCCGTCGGTCGCCTCGAGTCGGCCCCTCTTCCCGCCTCCTCTTCTTCCTCCTCTTATTTGGAGTCGCTAGAGGACACATTCACCGTCGCCCGGGGCAGCCGGGTCCTCGGGAACCTCAGCGTGCACAGGCCTGTCACCAATGAAGACGGGCATTGAGTACACCGCCTGCACCCAATCATCTCGAAGGAACAGGGGTGCAGGCACCCTCCACGGCTACGCGTCTCCCCGACCAAAGATTGGAGGACCCGCGGCGAGATCTTCATCGTCCAAGGCTGCAGGGCTCGGGCGGGGCCTCCACAATGAGCAATCTTGTGAGCGGGGCCACACAGTGCTCCAGAACTCCCTCGGGAAGCGGCCTTGCAGTCAGCTTTGCCGTCGCCATGTTGCCCGGCCACAGGTCCGCGTTCATCTTCTCCAGCACCGGCTTCGTGCGGGGATCCACGAGTTCCATGCGAGACCAATCATCGGAGGTCGTGGGCTGCTCCATGGGCAGAATCAGCCGAGGGTGGATGCACCCAGCATCTACCATGACCCACTTGCTCCTGAAGCCCTCAATCCTCTTCCCGGGCTTCGAGATGGCGTTGGAGCTGCCATACGCGACAAAGCTTCGACGCCTGTGAGATGGGCCCTTGAGAGGTCCAGAGGTAGAAGTAGTGGCGCAGCAAGGCCACGAGGGCTGCACCCGACGCATGAGCCTCACAATAGTAGGCGAAGATCGCGAAGAAGAACAGAGTTGGGATGGAGGTGCCGAGCTTGCAGTTCGTAATGGCGGAGGACAGAAAAGAAGAACTCAGAAAAGGGAGGCACCAGACCGGCAGCAATGGCACTCATGAAGAGCGGATAGAAGGTGCTTCCTTGGCCCTCGGGAAGGGCAGAGCCGTCCCTGAGCACCGCTGCCCCGTCGTTGCCTTGCGCCGCCACCATCCGGCGCGCCCGGGCAAGGCCCTTCTCCGACACGTTCGGCGAGTCCAAGGCAGGTGAGTACCAAGCTCCGGCCAGGGTCTGGCGAGGCGACATGTCTTTCTAGGGCGCGCGGTCGAAGTAGATCTGGAGATTTTGGAGGCAGGAAGGAAAGGCGCAAGAAAGGGGATCTGGGCAATGACCGGAGGAGGCAAAAGAGGCAAAGCCTAGACGGGTGCCACACTTTTTCGATTCACGCAGTTGCTAAGGGCGCCCACGTCCAATCAACCGCCACACGGCGCCCAAGGCCGCAGGCTGTTAGGGCCCGCGGCGCTTCGCACTTGCCCCTTCGCTTCTCTACTCAGCCAAGTCCAGGCGCGCCTTGGGCCCGGGGGCTACTCTCGGCGTCTGGGAACAGGGGTACCCAGACTTGCACTGCTGACTTGCAGCGTGGCTCAAGGGGTGGCCCGGCCTGGCCCATCTTCATAAGGACAAGCTCAAGACCCTCGCGAGGGCCAAGCCTCATGAGGCCAGACGGCAGAAGCTTCTCGAGCCACTGACCTCGTCGAGCTGGCTCGCGAGGAGGCCCGGAGAGATCAAGGCGGGGTACCTCACGAGGTGCCCATGGCATAAGCCATGACTACCAAGAGGCGCCCGGTGAGCGCCAGCCACGTCAAAGTGTCCTCATTTCCTCTTTGGTGCAAAGGGGGCAAGCGCAGGCGAGAGCATCAAGCAAAGGCACTCGTTTTGGTGCAACAAGACCAAGACCGTCGCAACGGCTGGAAGGAAGTCATCGTGGAGCCCAAGCTGGCGTCACCACCAGAGCCTTTGACAGGCGAGGACCAACTTTAGTCAGGATAAGTGTACTAGATGTTCCCCTTCAAAATGGCCAATTGTTGGCGCCCTTCCCGCTCAATATTTGGGAAGAGGCCCAAGGCCTCCGCCTATAAATAGGACTAGACACCCACAGAGCTAAGGGCATCTTGGATCGAGAGATCAATCACAGAGAGAGAGAAGCGACTGAACTCCCCTAGCAGTTCATCGCACCAGCCAAGAACAGACCCTCGCGAGGCTGTCCTTCCTTGTATTGTTCATCATCAGCCCAAGAGGCAATCCACCACACCACACACAGGAGTAGGGTGTTACACCACAATGGTGGCCCGAACCAGTATAAACCTTGTGTATCTTGTGTTGTTCCTTTGGTAGTTTAGATCCTAGCAAGGCGACGAGGTGCAGGTAGGTAGGGGGCGAGATCTCCGCGTGCACCCCAGAGTTCGAACCTAGAGGGTCTGCCGGAACCCGAAATCCGATAGGTATATTGATAGGCCGTCCTGAAGAGGAGGTGTCCGGATCATCAAGTGATCGCAAGGGCTGTCGCAAGTGCACGAACATGCTCGGCTAGCGATGCGGAGTGTTGCCAAGGCCCTATGGCCATCCGCCTCCCCTCCAGAAAGTATGGAGAAGCTTGTAGAGCTGTTCAAAGGAGTGCGGTGGCGTATCCGACTATGGAAGATATCGTCCTGCCGAGAGGGTGCACGAGAGGCCTGGGCCATGGTGAAAACGCGATATACCAAGCTGGATCCTAATCACATGGCCCGTGTCGGACCGCTAGGGTCGAATGGGGAAGAAATTCCCGTTAGTTTAGTATATGACCAAGTAGAGGTGGCCGCCAAATATTCCCAACAAGATTGTAAGTTAGACCGCGTTTTGGACGGTGTAGAGGAGGAAGTGTTTGAGTCCAAGTGACTATGTACTTTCCTTGATATATGTAACTCTAGCTGAATTGTATAGCATTTTTCATGGCAGACCTTTTCACTTCAACCTCCGGGCCCGAATGTGCGTAGTGTTTCAGAATACCCGCACGGCCGAATATACCGGGGTATATGTGGAAACTAGGTGTAGGGGTCATAGTTGCTTGAACAGACAAGTTGTATCCGGCTAGCTATGTTATATTACATTGAGATTGTAAGAAACATCTTCCAGAGAGAATAGTTCCATTAAGGGTTCCTTTCCCTGGGTGTGCATGCATTAGTGTACATGTCCGAATTGTGATGTGAAAATCACAATGTGTATAACTTCCGGGGGTTCACAATGGAGTGAGTGCAAAAAACATCTTCAATTCACCGACCGAATATTCCCTTAAGAACGCTAGCTTTCGGCTTCACCCAGTCTGAGGTACACATCCAGATGACCCGGCAGTAACAATCACAGAGGTGCTCCCTTTATGCCCTAGCCGAACTAACGGGAACGTAGGGCATAAGCATGAGCCGAGCAACCCAAATTTTGGCCAAAACTTAAGTCGATGCATATAGTGGCGAAGAAAAGGTACATATGGGAAAACAGATATGTGAAGAGCTTGATGCTAAAAAATAATAAAAAAGCTTCTGTCCGAGAAGCCCCCAGGTATAATGGACGTACGTATTTAAAGATGTATGCGTTAGGAGTGTGTGGTCTAGCCGTACGAGAGCTTTAAAGCGAGAAGAAAAAAAGAAAAAATCAGAAAAGAGAGAAAAAATAACGGAAACTACAAGGGAGAAGGAGACGAACAAAGAGTTCGGCGCTAGGCATAGAATCTTCGGAGTCTGGCCGCGTTCCAGGGGTTCGGCTCGAGGCGATGGTCTGATGCATCACGAAGACGATACGCTCCTCCGGTGAGAACTTCGTCAATTAAGAAGGGACCCTCCCATTTGGGCTTTAGTTTGTCCTTTTTCTTCTTCGGCAGGCGTAGAACAAGTTCGCCAATGTTGTAAGTCTTGGCCCGTACTTCTCTGCTTTGATATCTTCGAGCCTGCTGTTGGTAAAATGCTGAACGGGCTTTTGTGACATCGCACTCCTCTTCCAGGGCATCTAGGTTGTCCTGCCGATCAAGCTCGGCTTCTCTCTCTTCATACATACGCACTCGAGGTGAGTCGTGAATAATATCGCAGGGCAACACAGCCTCCACGCCATACACCATGAAGAAAGGTGTGTATCCGGTAGTACGGTTGGGCGTGGTCCGCAGCCCCCAGAGTATGGAGTCGATCTCCTCAACCCAGTGCTTGTCTGATTCTCTCAAAGACCGCACTAGTCTGGGCTTGATGCCGCTCATAATAAGACCATTGGCTCATTCGACTTGACCATTGGTTTGCGGGTGGTAGACGGAGGCGTAATCGAGTTTAATGCCAAGATTAGTACACTAGGTTTTCACCTTATCGGTTGTGAAATTAGAGCCGTTGTCGGTGATGATGCTGTGTGCGACACCATAACGGTACACAACACCGGATATGAATTCTATCACCGGTCCGAACTCAGCCGTTTTGATCGGTTTAGCCTCTATCCACTTAGTGAATTTGTCCACCATGACCAGCAGATATTTTTTCTTATGGCTTCCCCCTTTAAGGGGTCCAACCGTATCCAGTCCCCAGACCACGAAAGGCCAAGTAATGGGGATAGTTTGTAAGGCAGTTGGGGGCATATGGCTTTGGTTGGCGAAGAGTTGGCATCCGACACAATGTTGGACAAGGTCCTGCGCGTCTGCTCGGGCCTTCGGCCAATAAAACCCAGTACTGAAGGCCTTGCTAACAAGGGCCGGAGCTGCGGTGTGGTGTCCGCCGAGACCAGCGTGAATTTCCGCTAAAAGCTGCCGCCCCTCTTCCTCGGAGATACATCTTTGAAGTACTCCAGTAGTACTTTTCTTGTAGAGCTCTTCGTCGTGAACCTTGTAGGCCTTGAGCAGCGGACAATGCGGCGAGAGCCTCATTCTGGTCTTGAAGCTCCTTCCTATTAATGTAGGCCAAGCGTTAGGTCCATGGGGCCATGACTGCCATAATGAGATGGGCCGGCGGTGTTATTTGATTGGCTGAGCCCCCGATGCTATCGGTGTGTTCGGGATTTGGGGTTGTGTTCGGATCTGGACTGTTGTTGCTGCCCTCCCCTTGCCACACCACGGATGGCTTGAAAAGCCTTTCCAGGAAGATGTTGGGTGGGACGGGGTCGCACTTGGCGCCAATGCGAGCAAGGACGTCCGCTGCCTGATTGCTTTCTCGGGCGACGTGATGAAATTCGATCACCTCGAACCGAGCCGACATTTTTAAGACGGCATTACGATAAGCTGCCATCTTTGGATCTTTGGCATCAAATTCTCCGTTTATTTGAGATATTGCGAGGTTTGAATCCCCGCGCACCTCTAGGCATTGTATGCCCATGGATACGGCCATCCGGAGACCATGCAATAAGGCCTCGTATTCGGCTGCATTGTTGGAGTCTGTGTATAGTATTTGGAGTACATACTGGACGACATCTCTAGTAGGGGATGTTAGCATGACTCCCTCTCCTAGCCCCGCCAGCATTTTGGAGCCGTCAAAATACATAACCCAATTGGAATATGTGACATACTCTTTAGGGAGTTCGGCCTCTCATCCCATTCGGCGAAGTCAGCCAAGATGCCAGGATTTGATGGCTCGACGTGGCTTGTATGTTATGTCAAATGGAAGTAGCTCTATGGCCCATTTGGCAATCCGTCCCGTGGCATCACGGTTGTTTATTATGTCCTTGAGTGGGACTTCAGAGGCCAGCGTGATTGAACACTCCTGGAAGTAGTGTCGTACCTTTAGGGATGCCATGAAGACCACGTAGGCGGTAGAGTGGTAGTGCCTTTTCTCCTAATCTGGAGATAAAGCGACTTAACGCTGCCACACAACCAGCTAGTTTTTGGACTTGTTTGAGGTCCGCTTATGCGTAGCCAAGCGTGATGTGAGCTCGGATTTTGGCTGGATTTGCTTCGATTCCTCTATTGGAAACGATGAAGCCCAACAGTTTTCCAGCGGGGACACCGAAGACACACTTTTCCAGGTTGAGATTAATGTCGTATGTACGAAGGTTGTCTAATGTAAGACGTAAGTCATCTATTAGTATTTTGACGTGCCTAGTTTTGATGACGACATCATCAACGTAAGCTTCTACTGTCTTGTCGATCTACTTCTCCAGGCATGTTTGAATCATGCGTTGGTATGTGGCGCCAGCATTCTTGAGCCCAAAGGGCATGGTGTTGAAGCAGAATGGCCCGTATGGGGTAATGAATGATGTTGCAGCTTGATCGGACTCCTTCATTTTGATTTGATGGTATCCGGAATATGCATCGAGGAAACACAATGAGTCGTGTCCTGTGGTGGCGTCAATGATTTGATCAATGCGGGGGAGGGGGAAGGGATCCTTAGGGCAAGCCTTGTTGAGGTCTTGGAAATCGACACACAGGTGCTATGTCACAGCCCCAGAATTGGTTGTAATTAGTGGCATCTGCATCCATGCATCATGTTTGTTTTCAAAGGAAATTTTGAAGTAGGGATGACCAAGCCCTAGCACTGAAGCAAATCAAATAGGTTCAACTAAAATATATTTTCGGTGAATCCAAATGGCTTTAAGAAAATGTTCATCATTTACGGAAAAATGTTATAAACCATAACCGTGAGGTGATGCACATTTTTCATGACATATTTGGTCACTGGATTAATTCATTAAGTATTTGCATTTGGGCATTTAATGCTAATAAATAGTTTAAATGTTCAAATAAACATAAACCAAAATGTTTGCTGTTTGTTATATTCCAAACAGTGGCATTGATTAGTTTCATGTTTTTTGGGTTTGACCTAGTATTTTTAATAAAGCCAAACAGTTGCAGATATTTAGAAAACAGTAACATAATTAGAAAAAGAGAGAGAGAGGAGCCGACCTAGCCCACTTTCTACCTCGTAGCCGGCCCGGGCTGACCAGCCCAGCCCACCTACCTCGCCGCTCGTCGTCTTCCTTCTGCCCAAGAGGGCGAGGCGAGGCGTGGCGCCACCGAGAGCCCCGGCCACCTCCTGCTTACACCTTCGCCCTTGTTGGAGACACCCGAGGTGCCACGCCTCCCCTCGCCCCTGCCTCTCCTCTCTCCCCCTGGACCCCATCCTCCTCTGCTCCCCTCTCGCCTTTCACGAATGGAGGCCGTCGCCGCCCCTCACTGCCGCTGCGCCCACCGCCGTACCCTTGCACCATTCCCGTGCCCCCGTGCTCCGCCCCAACCCCAAGCACCTCTCCGCCAACCAATGCAAGGCCGGACGGCCTGAGGATGACGCCGCAACCTTTCCTCCCCGTCCATGGCCCGGATCTTGCTGCCGTCAGGTCGCCCGTCTCCGCCCGCTTACCGAAAGCACGCTGGGTTTCTCTCTGAAGTCCGCTGTGAGCTCCTCTCCAATCCCCCCCCCCCTGTTCCCTTCCTCCAGCGCGTCCTCTAACACCGATTCCGCCATGGCCGAAGCTCGCCGCTGTCGCGCCATGTTGCCGCCGTGGCTATAGCCACTGGAGCTCCCACTCGAGTACACCATCGTTCTCAGAACGTCTCCACGAGCCCGTTGCGTGCCGCGGCTCCTCCTCCCATGCCCCAAAATGCCGTGTCCGAGCATGCCCGAGCTCCGGCCGCCGCATAGCTCGTCGTCTGTGCCTCTGTAGGCTGCCCCAGCTCCATCTGCCACCACCACTGGATGCGCCCCACCGCCAGCTCTCCGTAGCCGCAAACCGTGCACGAAATGGTCCTCCGTAGCGCGAGCCCGAGCAACTCTGGCGAGCCTCCTCCGCGAGATGTGGTCGTCGGCGCCTAATCCGGCAACGCTGACGTGGCGTTGCCATTAGCGGCTAATCCCCCAATTAGCACACTAATGAGACAGCGGGCCCCACCACAGGGTCAAACCCAGTCAGCGCTAGTTTTGACCGTGGTTTAGTCCCTGGGTCAATGACACGCGGGTCCCACCAGTCGGAGTTGACCCTGGTCAACTCGGCTGACCTGCTGACGCAGTAGTGACACAATGCTGATGTCATTAATCATTTTCTCGTTTAAAACTAATCAGGAAATTCCAGAAAATGCCCAACACTTCTAAAATTCATATAAAATCAACCGTAACTCCAAATGAAATAATTTATATATGAAAAATTATCAGAAAAATCCAATCTATCCATCTGTACCACTTTCATGCATGTTTGAACAAGTTAACCTCACTGAATAGGATGAATCATGATTAGGGCAACTTATGAACTAGCATTTGGAGTTGGAGTTTAACCTTGTTTGAATTCCACTTCAATTAACTTGGCTTACTGCTGCATTAGCTCAAAACACCAGCATATTGCCATGTCATTATCATGCATCATATTGTTGCATCGCATTGATTGTGTTCTTTATTGTTTGCGGTAATTGTCCCTCTCGGTGAGACGGCGTCATGAAGCGATGAATTCGATGACACCGATGAAGAACTATATTATCTTCGAAGTGCCAAGCAAGCAAAACCCCTTGTTCATTCCGATATAATCCCACTCTCTCGCTCCTGCTCTATTTTACTGCATTAGGACAACAACGACTCATGTGTTACTTGCTTTCATGTAGCTGAACCCCTTTATCCTCTTGCATGACCTGTCATTCCACAAGAATTGGATGAAACCCACTAGCATGAGTAGGAGTTGCTTGAGCCATGTTGTGCCTACTCATTCATGCTTGTTTGTCATGCACACTCTTTGCTTAGAGTTGAGTCGAGTCCGATTCATCGGGGATGAATCGGAGGTGTGTGAACATGTCCTCTTGTGTGTAACCTAAGTGTGTGAACACGATTTTTGTAAAGGTAGCGGTGAGAGGCCATGTAGGAGTACATGGTGGGTTGTCTCATTGCAGCCGTCCTCGAGAACTGAGTTACGTGTTTGTGATCCATGAAACAGTTACTACCACACCTTGGGATCCTTAATTGACTCTCTCGGCTTCTTAACCACCCTTGTCCTCTGTCCAGGAGTTGCAACTAGTTTCTGGTGTTTGTAGGATATGTGCTGGAGGTCGTGCGTAGCGCTGGCCCTAGGGGTGGGCTATGATGCGGTAGATACACCGTGGCCCGGTGTACCGATTCGCCTGTTTGGTGTCTCGGGAACCCTGCACACATCATTCGGGGCCGTTAGTGGAAACCTCAGCCAGACTCCCTGCGGATGGAACCCGAATAGGCGATAAACCTGGACTAGAGTCTTGAGTGTTTATGTAGGTCGTTGCCGACAACCTCGCTGGGCTTCCGCTTGAAGGTTGCCGAGTACATGTAGTGTAAACGGCGATAACTGGTGAGAGCGTGTGTGAAGAAGTACACCCCTCCAGGGTTAATATGATCTATTCGAATAGCCGTGTCCGTGGTAAAGTACTTCTGGGTTGCCTATAACAGTTCATAGACAAGTGAAAGTGGATACTCTAAAAATGCGCAAGATAAGCGTGAGTGCTATGGATGGCGTTATCGTAGGGAGACGGGAGCGGATCCATAGTGGTGTATTGATATGGTGAATATGTGGACTGCAGCGCCACCTCAAAAGAGTTACTTGCGATTCGTAGTTCGGGATAGCCACCGAGTCAAAGCTGGCTTGCTGCGGTCAAACTCCACCACCCCTTTGTTGATACTGATGCATATGTAGTTATTTACGATGTAAGTCTTGCTCAAGACATTTGTACTCACGTTTGCTTATTTTATGTTTTGCGAGAGACGTCGGTCTCGCTAGTAGTTCCGCTTGGGCTTCGATGTTTAGCTTGTTATCTCAGCCTACGATCTTGTGCCCTCGGCGAGATCTGGTAGATAGTCGAGGCTTCTCGGCCTCTTTTCATTTGTAGATGTCTGTACTTTCGAGACATGTTAAGCTTCCGCTTGTGCTTTGACTTGTATGCTCACGAGTGTTGGGTCATGAGACCCATGTTTGTAATATCTCGCTCCTCGGAGCCTAATGAATAAATATTTGAGTCGGAGAGTTATGTTGTGATGCCATGTTGTATTTGCACATATTGATCATATTGTGTGTATGTTTGAAATGCTTGGTATGTGTGGGATCCGACAATCTAGTTGATTATCCTTGGCAGCCTCTCATATGGGGAAATGTAGTCTAGTGCTTCTGGCGATAGTAGTCCGCTTCTGACCGGTTCACCGGAGTCCTCGCTAGCCCGGACTACTGCTCTGGACACTTGACTGGCGACATGTGTTTCACTTTGTTCCTATGTTCTGTCCCTTGAAATGTCACGCGGTGACATCCGAAGTCCTGCCTAACCTGCTACAGCCAGGTTACTGGAGTCCCTGTTAGCCCGGTGCTACAGCCCGGATTCATTCGTTGATGACCGACATGCTCGATGTGATTCATGTATGCCTGTCCCCATAGGTTAGTGCCGCTTTGGGTTCACGACTAGCCATGTCGGCCCCGGTTCTCTGTCATATGGATGCTAGCGACACTATCATATACGTGAGCCAAAAGGCATAAGCGGTCCCGGGCCATGGTAAAGGCGACACGGTGGGAATACCGTGCGTGAGGCCGCAAAGTGATATGAGGTGTTACCGGCTAGATCGATGTGACTTGGAATCGGGTCCCGACAGTGTTGGTATCGAGCTTTACTGTGGGATTACCAAGCCAAACTGGTCAAGTTGTGTCTAGAAATGCTTTAGTTATGTAAGGGAATTGATTGTGGAAGGGAACGTAAGACTCTTTTTACTTCTTATACCTCATGGCCTTCTGATCTGAGTCATCCTCTTCTCTTCTACGGGGTTAAGAACTAGGCTTCTCATCTATCTATCAGGATGACGTGTTACTAATCCATAGACCTTTAAGATTGTTGGTTTTAAGCCTCGATTCGGTTCCTACTATTTCTATATGTTAACTTGTTGATCTCGGAACCTTGATATGATGTTGTAGAGTGGTTATGCCACCATTTTTGCAGGATGTCTCAAATCATTTTGAGCATTTACAGCCGTTATGCTGTCAGGAGTCATCCTGTGTCTCTAAATAGTCTCGATGCATTTGCAAATCCTTTCCTTCATTCCCGATGTCCTTTTTGGTCAGAATAAGCACACTAATCGGTAAGTTGAGGTACTTTGTTGCCTCAGCGTAGATGTTGGAACTATTATTATGACCCTAGGTATTTTAGGGAGTCACCTAGTAATCTAGCCATGTTTTGTGTTCCCGGTGTGACGATTCTGGCCATCATTCTTGAAAGCATCCCGTGATGTTATTAGTTAGTAGGCATTCTATTCCTGGGTTCTTGAACCCGAGATTCACCCTACTTCATGTTGTTAGCATTTGCTAGTTCCTTTAGGATATTAGTAACCTTGCAATAGTCCTCGAGGTTCGTGGTATTACCTTCTTCCAAGTACCATGAGCTGTTTATGGCGAAGTTCCTCGCTAAACCGAAAGATCACAACTGTGGTGATCTTGAGGAGTACTCCATTCTATATTGTGACTCTGCCAGTTCTACCTTTCTGCATGGGTTATCTGGAAGAAACCTGTTGAACTTGGTTCGACATACTAATCTATGCATCCATAACTCAGGAAGTTACATGTTCCTCGAGTTGTTTCTCCTTAGTTGTATTACGACCCCGTCATCAATTGATAGTCGGGAATAGTCGTCATTAGCCATCGATGCCTATTATTCTTGTGGTCTGTCAAGCCATTCTATCCGGAATGACTAGGAGAAACAAACTCCGATTACCTTGTCCATTTCTAGGATTGGGTCAAAGTAGTTGTATCCTTGAGATCAAAATGCCAATTCAGCTTTGTTCGTTTCTACCTTGAGTATTACCCCTTTATGTCGAATTGACATGAGAACTGCACCAACTCTCATGAATTTTTGACGTAGTGATACTTCTCACCATCATCATTCATTCCTCGGTCCCGTGTTGATGTAACCGAATTGCCGACAAGTGAATTGTGATGTGTGAAATCGATACTCCGAGCAACTCGTTGCTTGGCAGCTAATGGACAATATCCTCATTCTTAGCGTGTTGGTTATTAAATCATCATCCTAATATTGATCGTGCTACCTAGTCCTTATTTACGGGTGCACACTTGATTGATGAGTTAGGATCTTGTCAAGTCCTCACTCATTTGATCATATCGTCTTGCCTCAAAAGCAAGATTGTTCTCGAGCTTAGTAACATACCGGTGGTTCGTGACTTTCCAAATATCTTCTTGGAAGTGTTACTGGGTTGTTTCCTGATTGTCATGTTGAGCTCGTGATCAATTTGGTTTCTTGTGAACCACCCTTTCTCCAAGAATCTGTGTTGGATATCCCTGAGCTAGTTGGTTAAGCTAGACAACAACTTGGAGAGTTGGAAGATAAAAGTTTGCCTAACTTAGTTCATTCCAAAGGGATATTCTTGCGTAGTGTGTGTTGAAGAAAGATGATATCTTCATCGATTGGTCCCTATGATCGATTCTTTGGACCTATTGTCTTATCAATCCTTTGATTTGAGTGTGGGTTATCGTCAAATCAAATCGGTACCAACGATGCTCGTAATGTTGTCTTACTCGTGGTTGATCCCTCGAGCATATACCATTACATCCTTTGGTCCGACCAATGCTATCACCGTGTTCACATGATGGTGGAAGTCCGATTGATATGGAAATTCCGATGAGTTGTTGTTGAGCCCGTCAGCAGCATTTTGTCTCCCCCATGATTCATGTTGAACATCAACCTAGTGTTGGAAATTTTGTAAGCAATGCCTTCGTGCTCCGTTCATGAAGCCTATGCTTGGATGGAAGAAGTGACTTCCTCTAATTCATGTGCCTTTGGTGCAAGTTGCCGCCGTGGGTTTGAGAAAGGTTTGTTTTGTTTCCTCTGGAATGCGTCCCAAGTCGATCATGCATGTGCGAAGTATGCTATGGTTTGACAGGCTGCAACCTTCACTCCATATGTGTTCCTAGCACACCAAGCCATTGTTGATTTGCTCAAGGAGAAGGAGTCCCTTCATAAGAGCTAATCCGGACTTATGAAAAGACTTCGATATCCTCGTTGATGGTTCCCCACCTGAACTTGGTAGTGTTTAATATAAGACTACTACGTGGCCATGCTTGTCTGGGACAACATGCTCACTTGTTTGTAGCAGAACCCGCTCATGTTTTGGAGCTTACTACCATAGTCCATCTCCCGAGAATCTCGCAACATCATCTAAATGGGATTTGTGTTGCAACCCTTCCTTTCGGACATGCTGAGTCTGAAGTATCCTATCACCAATCGGATCTAAATCTCAGGCAGATATGATGGTTGGAACATTCCAACAGTTGCATTTCGTTCCCAGCTTGCACCGTCCTTGTGCCATTTCACTATGGGCTGCCTTCTTAGTAATTCTTGTCTAGGTTCATCTTCAAAGGTGGACTTACCATGGGTCCCCTCCACCTCCGATGATAAGCAAAAATCATCCATTGCGTTGTCTTCAACAAGGTAGTCCACATCATCCATTCTAGTCTGGGTGTACCATTCCTTGTACTCCGCCAAACGATCGTTGTGAATTGCCTTAGGCTGGTATGAAGAGTTTCAATGATCTCTGAATCAAAAGTAATTCTTTTTGCCACTTAAGGGAATAGTTCCTCGCGTCACCTCCCCGAGGTGCCCGTTATTGAATCATGGCAATTATTTCTCGCCACCTTGACACCATCCACCATCTCTCTAAGCGTGGAAGTGTTGCCACTAATCAAACCTCGTTGTTTGTTCTTCCATCCCTCTCGATGTGTTTGGTGCCTCAAACTCGAGATGTTTCAACATCTCATTCCACGAGTTGATCTTGAGTGCTCGATCTTCGAGGAGATCGTCTCCTATAGAGTCTCTTTCTGTCGCCATCGTGTTGGATGAAGATCCCAAAAGCAAGGACGTCAAGATCAATTGGAACAATGAACCAACATCTTCGGGAAGGGAAATTGGATCGACAAGATCGTGTTAGCCAGTGTCCCCTCTGTCTTCTTACCTCACGTCTTGAATCTCGGGACAAGATTCTTGTTTAGTGTGGGTGAGTTGTCACAGCCCCAGAATTGGTTGTAATTAGTGGCATCTGCATCCATGCATCATGTTTGTTTTCAAAGGAAATTTTGAAGTAGGGATGACCAAGCCCTAACCTTTGAAGCAAATCAAATAGGTTCAACTAAAAATATTTTTCAGTGAATCCAAATGGCTTTAAGAAAATGTTCATCATTTACGGAAAAATGTTATAAACCATAACCAGAGGTGATGCACATATTTCATGACATATTTGGTCACTGGATTAATTCATTAAGTATTTGCATTTGGGCATTTAATGCTAATAAATAGTTTAAATGTTCAAATAATCATAAACCAAAATGTTTGTTGTTTGTTATATTCCAAACAGTGGCATTGATTAGTTTCATGATTTTTGGGTTTGACCTAGTATTTTTAATAAAACCAAACAGTTGCAGATATTTAGAAAATAGTAACATAATTAGAAAAAGAGAGAGAGAGGAGCCGACCTGGCCCAATTACCTATAGCTGGCCCAGTTTGACTAGCCCAGCCCACCTACCTCGCCGCTCGTCGTCTTCCTCTGCCAGTAGGCAGAGGCGAGGCGTGGCGCGCGCCCGAGAGCCCCGGCCACCTCCTGCTTACCTGCTCGCCGCTGGAGGCACCCGAGGGTGCCACGCACTCCCCCTCGCCCCCCTGCACCTCTCCTCTCTCCCCCTGGACCCCATCCCCTCCTCTGCTCCCCTCTCGCACGCACCACCGAACGGAGGCCGTCGCCGCCGCTCACTTCCGTTGCGCCACCGCCGTACCCTTGCACCGTTCTCGAGCCCCCGTGCTCCGCCCCAACCCCAAGCACCTCTCCGCCAACCAATGCAAGGCCGGACGACCCGAGGACGACGCCGCGACCTTTCCTCCCGTCCGCATGGCCGCGGATCTTTGCCGTCCGATTCGCCGTCTCCGCCGCTTCCCCGAGCACGCTGGGTTTCTCTACGAGTCCGCTGTGAGCTCCTCTCCAATCCCGCCATGGCCGAAGCTCGCCGCTGTTGCGCCATGTTGCCGCCGTGGCTATAGCCACTAGAGCTCCCACCCGAGTACACCATCGTTCTCAGAACGTCTCCACGAGCCCGTTGCGTGCCGCGGCTCCTCCTCCCGTGCCCCCAAAACGCCGTGTCCGAGCGTGCCGAGCTCCGACCGCCGCGCATAGCTCGTCGCCGGTGCCTCTGTAGGGCCGCCCAGCTCCATCTGCCACCACCACCGGATCGCCCCACCGCCACTCTCCGTAGCCGCAAACCATGCACGAAATGGTCCTCCGTGCGCGAGCCCGAGCAACTCCGCGAGCCTCCTCCGCGAGATGTGGTGCGCGGCGCCTAATCCTGCGGCAGCCGTGATGGCGTTGCCATTAGCGGCTAATCCCCAATTAGCACACTAACAGAGACAACGGCAATGAGGCCCCACCACGAGGTCAAACCCAGTCGGCGCTAGTTTTGACCGTGGTTTAGTCCACAGGTCAATGACACGCGGGTCCCACCAGTCGGAGTTGACCCTGGTCAACTCGGCTGACCTCTTGGACGCGATGATGACACAATGTCTTGATGTCATTAATCTTTTTCTCGTTTAAAACTAATCATGAATTTCCAGAAAATGCCCAACACTTCTAAAATTCATATAAAATCAACCGTAACTCCAAATGAAATAATTTATATATGAAAAATTATCAGAAAAATCCAATCTATCCATCTGTACCACTTTCATGCATGATTGAACAAGTTAACCTCACTGAATAGGATGAATCATGATTAGGGCAACTTATGAACTAGCATTTGGAGTTGGAGTTTAACCTTGTTTGAATTCCACTTCAATTAACTTGGCTTATCTTTGCATTAGCTCAAAACACCAGCATATTGCCATGTCATTATCATGCATCATATTGTTGCATCACATTGATTGTGTTCTTTCTTGTTTGCCGTAATTGTCCCCTCTCGGTGAGCGGCGTGCAAGCGATGAATTCAATGTACCCGATGAAGAACTATATTATCTTCAGAAGTGCCAGGCAAGAAAAACCCCCTTGTTCATTCCGATATAATCCCACTCTCTCGCTCCTGCTCTATTTTACTGCATTAGGACAACAACGACTCATGTGTTACTTGCTGCGGTAGCTGAACCCCTTTATCCTCTGCATGACTGTCATTCCACGATAATTAGATGAAACCCACTAGCATGAGTAGGAGTTGCTTGAGCCATGTTGTGCCTACTCATTCATGCTTGTTTGTCATGCCTACTACTGCTTAGAGTTGAGTCAGGTCTGATTCATCGGGGATGAATCAGAGGTGTGTGAACATGTCCTATTGTGTGTAAGCTAAGTGTGTGAACACGATTTGGTAAAGGTAGCGGTGAGAGGCCATGTAGGAGTACATGGTGGGTTGTCTCATTGCAGCCGTCCTCAGGAACTGAGTTCTGTGTTTGTGATCCATGAAACAGTTACTACCACACATTGGGATCCTTAATTGACTCGTGTGCGCCACCTCAAAAGAGTTACTTGCAGTCATAGTTCAGGATAGCCACCGAGTCAAAGCTGGCTTGCTGCAGTCAAACTCCACCACCCCCTTTGTTGATACTGATGCATATGTAGTTAGATTACGATGTAAGTCTTGCTTTCAAGACATTTGTACTCACGTTTGCTTATTTTATGTTTTGCGAGAGACGTCGGTCTCGCTAGTAGTTCCGCTTGGGCTTGACGTTTAGCTTGTTATCTCAGCTACGATCTTGTGCCCTCGGCGAGATCTGGTAGATAGTCGAGGCTTCTCGGCCTCTTTTTCATTTGTAGTTATGCGTACTTTCGGACATGTTAAGCTTAAGCTTGTGCTTTGACTTGTATGCTTTGAGTGTTGGGCCATGAGACCCATGTTTGTAATATCTCGCTCCTCGGAGCCTAATGAATAAATATTTGAGTCGTAGAGAGTTATGTTGTGATGCCATGTTGTATTTGCACATAGTGAGCATATTGTGTGTATGTTTGAAATGCTTGGTATGTGTGGGATCCGACAATCTAGTTGTTTATCCTTGGCAGCCTCTCAGATGGGGAAATGTAGTCTCGTGCTTCTGAGCGATAGTAGTCCGCTTCTGACCAGTTCACCGAGTCCTGCTAGCCCAGCACTACTGCTCTGGACACTTGATCGGCTGGCATGTGTTTCACTTCGTTCCTATGTCCCTTCGAGGAAATGTCACGCGGTGACATCCGAGTCCTGCCTAACACCTTTCTGACCGAAGTTACCGGAGTCCTGTTAGCCCGATTACAGCCCGGATTCATTCGTTGATGACCGACATGCTCGATGTGATTCATGTATGCCTGTACCCATAGGTTAGTGCCGCTTTGGGTTCACGACTAGCCATGCCGCCGGGTTCTCTGTCATATGGATGCTAGCGACACTATCATATCGTGAGCCAAAAGGCGCAAACGGTCCCGGGCCATGGTAAGGCGACACCCGTGGGAATACCGTGCGTGAGGCCGCAAAGTGATATGAGGTGTTACCGGCTAGATCGATGTGACTTGGAATCGGGGTCCTGACACGCTAGGATTTTTTCTTCTTTGGTACCATCACCAGGTTTGCCAGCCAGTCCGGCTGTTTGATTTCTCTAACGAATCCGGCCTCGATAAGCTTGGCCAGCTCCTCCCCCATGGCTTGTCGCTTGGGTTCGGAAAATCGCCGCAGTGTTTGCTTGACCGGTTTAAATCCCTTTAATATATTGAGGCTATGTTTGGCCAGCCTGCGTGGGATCCCTGGCATATCGGAGGGTTGCCAGGCAAATATGTCCCGGTTTTTGTGCAGGAATTCACGTTGTGCAGCGTCAACTGTTGGGTTTAGTTGCCATCCGATAGATGTTGTCTTCTTGGGGTCCGTTGGGTGGACCTGAAATTTGACTATTTCTTCTGCTGGTTTGAAGGAGGTGGATTTGGGGCGTTTGTCGAGGATCATGTCGTCCCTGTCCATCGTGGAGCGCAGTGCGGTTAATTCTTCGGCCACGAGGGTTTCGGATAGCGCCTCAAGGGCCAGGGATGCGGTTTTGTTTTCCGTGCGGAGTGCTATGTCCGGATCACTGATGAGATTGATTATACCATTTGGTCCGGGCATTTTGAGCTTCATATACCCATAATGGGGTATAGCTTGGAAGCATGTAAAAGCATCCCGCCCCAACAGGGCGTGGTATCAGCTGCTGAAAGGGGCCACTTGAAAGGTGATTTGTTCGGACCGATAATTCTCCAGCGTGCCGAAAATACCACGTCAAGTGTGATTTTTCCCGCGCACCACGCCTCCCGACAGGGAATGATTCCTCAGAAGGTTGTGCTACTTTGCTTGATGCGGCTCCTGTCTATTTCCATTTTGTGGAGTGTGTCCTCATAAATGAGGTTTAGTCCGCTGCCGCCGTCCATGAGGACCTTAGTAAGTCGAAACCCGTCCACGATGGGACTGAGGACTAATGCGGCTGGCACTCGGACTGTCCTGTACCTCGGTTCGTCACCGGCATTAAATGTTATAGCCGTGTCGTTCCAAGGGTTTATTGCAGCGATTTGGCAGACTTGGCCGGTCGCGAAGTGCCCTTTTGCGCTTGTTGTTTGAAGCGAATGTCTCGAAGACCGTCAATACTCTTGTGTCGTCGTTTTCTGGATGGTGCTGCTCTGGGATGTCCTTGATAAGGATGTCCTCGCCGCTGTTGGCTACCTGCTGGAGTATCCAACATGCTCTAAGGCTGTGGGTTGCCATGGTATCTGGTGTCGTGTGTATTTTGCATGGGCCATCGAGCCATCCCTCCAGAACGGTTCCATGCCGCGTAATGGATTTATGTTTCTTGACTGTTGGACTGGGCGTGCCATGGGGGTGCGCCCTCTTCGCCTGTAAGAGGAGTTGAGTTGGGACCGACAGCTCCCCGCAAGCTGCCTGGGTTTTCCAGGCGCTTTCCATCGCGTTGTACTTATGTACGATAGTTGCTAAGTCAGTGAACTTTAGTATGCGGCGGCGATTGATGGCCTTCGTCCGTGCAATTGTTGCAGGACGCTGATATCGCGTCCTCGTTGCGGAAATCTTTTACCTTGTCTTTGACAAGGAGGAATCTGGCCCATAAGTGGTGGACCGTTTCCTGAGACTGTTGTTTTATGCTCATGAGAGCTGTCGCACCCTAGCTAGTTCATGCATTAGAGTGTTGCATCATGTTTACTTTTCCAGAAATTTGAAATGGGATGACAAAACCCCCAGCAC
Source organism: Aegilops bicornis (assembly GCA_021605145.1). Taxonomy (NCBI): domain Eukaryota; kingdom Viridiplantae; phylum Streptophyta; class Magnoliopsida; order Poales; family Poaceae; genus Aegilops; species Aegilops bicornis. Next base: position 663,153,195 of record CM038671.1, read on the forward strand.
CCCCCTAAACCTAAAACAACTAGGGTTTACTAAAATCATTTTCAATGAACCTGAAATGCCCTTCTAAAATGTCCATCATTTTTGTCTTCGTCTAGAACCTCTGCCAAAATTGGTTCACATTTTTCTATGACACATAAGGTCACTGGATTAAATCATTACCTATTTCCATTTGGGCATTTAAATGCTATAAAATAATTCAAATGCCCAAATAATTCTGAAGTTAAGTGTGGGCTGTTGGAAATAATCTAAACAAAGCCCCCAATTAATTTCAGGATTTATGAAAACGTTTTAGTATTTTAAATAAAGCCTAGAAGCTACAGAAAATTAGAAAAACAAAAAAATAGAATAAAGAGAGAGAGAGAAAGGCTCAGGCCACTTACCTGGCTGGCCCGGTCCATCTGGCCCGTGCCAGTCATCACCTACCTCTGCCAGTAGGCAGAGGAGGGACACCGCGACGCCGCCGAGCTCGCCACACCACCTCCCTACCTGCTTGCCCTCGCCCGCGCCAGCGCGACGCCTCGAAACGCCTCCTTGTTGCCGCCCCGACCTCACCGACACCCCATTCGCCCCTGCCTCTCTCCCTCGCCTCTCCTCACCATGGCCGACGCTGCCGCGCTCGCGCCGACGTGAAACCCGCAGCCACCGTCGCCCCCTCGTTGCCTCGTCGTGTCCAAGATCTTCGCCGTTGTCCGCTACGCCGAGCTAGCCGAGCCCCGAGCTCTCGCACGCTCTACTTCGCCTTCTTCGACCTTGTCTTCATCAAACGCCGCCGGAGATCCCTTCGCCGTCACCGCTGCACCAGCTCGTCTCCGACCGCGCCGTCTACCTCGTAGTGATCACCGTGAGCTCAGCCACCTCCCCATCCTCTCCGTTCCTGCTCTCGAGTACCGTAGAGACCGCATGAATCTCAACCGCACGCGACGCCGCCGAGCTCGTCGCCGACGTGACTCCGGCCATGCAACGGCCTCACCACCCTGCCCGTTAGCCTCACCGCACTCGCAGGAGTACGTAGCACCACCGCACGCCCCTTGCCGTGCCCCCTAGCAACGGGTTCGACCTCGCCCAAACTCCGACGACCGCCAAGGTAAATGCGCCAGCAACGTTCCGACCACCCGGCTCCACCACTGCCACCACTCGATGCGGCTTACTCCCCGCAACACGTAGATGTGCTCCGCCATCGTTTTGGTCACCGGAGCACGAATCCCGCACTGCCCCGCCGCGTTTGGCCTCGCCGGCGGCTAAACGCCGGCGAGTTTGACCCCGCCGACCCAGTTTGACCCCGGGTGGACCCAGTTTGACCCCCCTGGGTCTATGACAGGTGGGACCCGCCTGCTAATTAACTTAGGATTAGGATTAACTAAAAATTAGTTAGACTAATGACACTGACACGCGGGACCCACTGGCCAGGTTTGACCTGGACCATCCCCGTTGACTGCTGACGTCACCCTGACGCAATAAGTGTTTTCTGGATTTATTTTTATATAGTAAATTCCAGAAAATACTACAAACTTCAAAAATTCATAGAAATTAATCTGTAACTCCAAATGCAAAGATTTATATATATAAATTGATCAGAAAAATTCAATCTTTCCATCTGTACTAGTTTCATGCATGTCAGAACACCTTAACCTTGCTGTTTAGATGAAAAACGTTAAGCACTAATATTACCTCTTATTTTGGGTTAACATTTGAATCCTTGATTCAAATGAACTCAAACCAATCTATACTAAGTTGCATTAGCCGAAACACACTCATTTTGCCATGTCATTGCATGCATCATATTATTGCATATTGCCATGTGTTGATTGTGTTTTGATGTGTTCTTTGTGGTAGGTTCTGCCTCCGAGGATATTCACGAGTATCCAACTGAAGGGCAGTATCCTACTACCACTCTATCAGGCAAGCAACCCCATTGATCATTTTGATACAAACCCATCTTCTCGCTTCTGCTCTTGTTTACTACATTAAGACAACAACGTTTCAAACCGCTGTGTGTTGCGGTAGTTGAACCCATATCCTCTGCATGACCTGTCATTTCCACAGTAACTAGATGAAACCCACTAGCATGTGTAGGAGTTGATTGAGCCATGTTTGTGTTTCCTACCATGCTATGCCTGCTATGCTTAGAGTTGTGTCAGGTCTGGCTCATCGGGGTGATGAACTAGAGTGAATGGTTGTGTCGGTAATGAGAGTGAAGTGTTGAATATGATTTGGTAAAGGTATCAATGAGAGGCCATGTAGGAGTACATGGTGGGTTGTTTCATTGAGGCCGTCCTTAGGCTGAGATCTGTATGTCGTGATTTAAGATTCAGCTACTACCACACATTGGGCCACTGAAATATGACCCCGCTCGACTTACGGCCCCTCTAGCCCTCTGTCCGGGGAGTTGCAAGTAGTTTACGGTGTTTGTAGTTCTTTGGAGGCCGTCAGCTGGCCTGACCTTAGGGGTGAAATTGGGCTGTAAATCACGGTAGGCACGTGTACGGTGTGCAGTCGCCCCTTTGGTGTCTCGGGAACCCTGCACACATCGTTTGGGGCCGTTGAGGACACCCCGGCCGGATTTCCTTGTGGATGGAACCCGAATAGGCGATAAACCTGGACTAGAGACTTGTGAGGTTAGTCAGGTCGTGGTCTACACCCACATTGGCTTTCGCTTGAAGTCTGCCGAGCACATGTCGTGTGCAGACGCTAAGTGGTGGAAACATGTGTGATGAAGTACACCCCTGTAGGGTATAAAACTATTCGAATAGCCGCGTCCGCGGTAAAGGACAGCTTGGTCGCTTATGCAGTTCATAGACAAGTTAATGGTTACTACTAAAAGACTCAAGGTAAGTGTGAGTACCGCGGATGGCCCTGTCGTAGGATGTCGAGGGGGGATCCACGGTGGAGTATTGTGATGGTGATTAGTGGACTCGTGTGCGAAAACTATTTGACAAGTGGTGTCTCGTAGGATAGCTTAGCCAAGAGTCAAAGCTGGCTTGCTGCAATAACTCCACTACCCTTCTTGAGAATGTGCATGTATAGTAGGATCTGTCGTAAGACTTGTTGAGTACCTTTGTACTCATGTTGCTTTAATTACTGTTTTCAGACGACAACACCACCCCCTCCGATGGTTTCTATGTAGATCTCGACGTTGATGAGTAGCTTGATGCCCAGGTGGTGACTCTGAGCTTGTGAAGGGCCTATGTAGATAGACATGCTTCGTCTAGCCTTCTTTCTTTCTAGTTGTCTGTACTCAGACAAGTTTTCTTCCGCATGTGCTTGTATGTTTGTTAGACTTGAGTGTCGGGTCGTGTGACCCCTATCTGTATGAACCTGTTATGTATGGCTCTCCGGAGCCTTTAAATAAAGTACTTTGAGTTGTAGAGTTTTGGTGTGATGCCATGTTGTATTTACACATATCGAGCATATTGTGTGTATGATTGAAATGCTTGGTATGTATGGGATCCGACAATCTAGTTGTTTATCCTTGGCAGCCTCTCTTATGGGGAAATGTAGTGCAGTGTCTCCACTTTGAGCCTTGGTAGTCTGCCTTTCAGCCCGGTCTACAGTCTGCTAGCCCACCACCCTTGCTCGGAACACTTAGACCGGCCGGCATGTGTTTCACTTCGTTCACAATATGCATCCCCTTGAAATGTCACGCGGTGACATCCAGTCCTGCCTAGCACCTGCTCTGACCCGGGTTCCCGGAGTCCTGTTAGCCCAGTGCTACAGCCCGAATTCGCTCGCTGTTGACCGACATGCTCGATGTTGATTCATGTATGCCTATCCCGTAAGTTAGCACCACTTTGGGTTCATGACTAGCCATGTCGGCCCGGGTTCTCTGTCATATGGATGCTAGCGACACTATCATATACGTGAGCCAAAAAGGCATAAGCGGTCCGGGCCATGGTAAGCGACACCGTGGGAATACCGTGCGTGAGGCCGCAAAGTGATATGAGGTGTTACAGGCTAGATCAGTGTGACTTAGAATCGGGGTCCTAACAGCGTTGGCATCAGAGCCGAACTACCTGTAGGTTCGTCAAGCCAAAATGGTCGATGTCGAGTCTAGAAATGCTTTAGTTATATGTTGGGGAATTGATTGTGGGAAGGGACGTAAGGCTCTTTTTACTCCTTTACCTTATGCCCTCTAATCTGAGTCATTCTCTTCTCATTCTACATGGGTTAAGGACTAGGCTCTCTTCTCTCTATCAGGTTCATGTGTTACTAATCCGTAATAACTTGTAGGATTGTTGGTTACAAGCCCAGTTCAGTTCTACTACTTCTAGTATGTTACCAGTTGAACCAGAACCTTGTTATGATGATGTTGAGTGTCTATGCAAACTGTTTTGATTGTCTCAAATCTTTTTCTGAGCATTTACCGCCGTTATACTATCTGATTTCTCCTAAGAATTCTAATGCCTTTGCATTATTCCATGCTCTCAGGATGGTTAATACCCGCAACAACCTTGCTGCCCCGAAGCAGGGTGAAGCCAGTGCAGCTAGGGATGGGAATCTGCCTCACCCGACTTCTCTGGCCGAAGTTATGCTGGAGGCAGAAAGAAACACGCATGAGACTAACCGCTTGCTAGAACGAATTGAGCAGAATATTGCACGTCATCAGAGGAACGACTTGGTGTCAATCAACGACTTTATCAAGTTGTACCCACCGACATTCCATCATTCCGTCGAGCCCCTCGACGCAGATGATTGGCTTCACAGCATCACCAATAAGCTATGTTCTACCAACGTAGCCGAAGCTGATAAGGTTACCTACGCTGCCTATCACCTCGAAGGCCCTGCTAGCCTTTGGTGGGAAAACTATGAGGCTATGCGCCCAGCTGGCCAAATCACTACTTGTGCTGATTTCAGCGAGGCTTTTCGTGAGCATCACATTCCGGAGGGTCTCATGGATCATAAGAGGGAAGAGTTCTGCAATTTCACCCAAGGCAGACTGACTGTGGATGCATACAGTCGTGAGTTTGGAAATCTAGCATGTTATGCTCCTGAGGAGGTATCCACCGACGCCAAGAAGCAGGAAAGGTTCCGCAAGGGACTTAGCCCCGAGCTTCGCCGTGATCTCCGTCTGCACGAGTGCACCTCTTTTCAGAAGTTAGTGAATAAGGCCATCAGTGTTGAGACAGGTCAGACTGACTATGACGCTTCACGCAAGCACTCCCATGACTTTGATTATTCATTCGGCTCTGGACCTCAGAAGCGTCGGGTGTGGATTCCAAACACAGCCCTGCCACCCAGGTTCACTCCGAGGCCATCCTTTGAGGTGCCTCGCCCCAACCAGCAGTTTGCACCGCCCAAGGCCTATGGTGGCCCCGCTGCTAATGCTGCTCCACGCCCCTATGTTGTGACATGCTTCAAGTGTGGAGAGACGGGTCACTACATACGCGAGTGTCCCCAGAACAACCCCAATCAGCCTGGAAAGTCCGTTGGCCGTGGTAAGCCAGCGGGAAAGACATATTACACCAAGCCAGCCACCACTGCACCTGGCCATGTCAACTATGTCTCAGCTGAAGAAACTCATGAGGATCCCAACGTTGTCCTTGGTACGCTCGTTGTTAATTGCCATCCGGCAACTGTTCTTTTCAATACTAGAGCATCTCATTCATTTATTTCTGAGAGTTATGCTCAGATTCACAACACCACATTCTGTGACATGCCCACCTCCATGGTAATTCAAACCCCTGGTTCAAAATGGCAAACCTCTAAAGTAAGCCATGGGAATGAAATTCTTGTCGATAGATTGGTTTTCCTTGCATCACTGATAGCTCTCAAGTCCTCGGACATAAACATCATCTTGGGTATGGACTGGATGTCAACCCATTATGCTAAGATTGATTGCTCCACTAGAACTGTTCAACTCACCCGCCCATCGGGCAAGACAGTCAATGTTTTGACCCGACTGTGTGAGCGTCAGCTCTACTCCCTAAATGCCAACCCTCTTCTAGACCTTGAAGATATTCCGGTTGTCCGTGACTTTCCGGATGTCTTTCGGAAAGAAGCTGCCGGTGTTCCACACGGCGGGGATGTCGAGTTAAGTGATAGACCTTGTTCCAGGAACCGTCCCAATCTCTAGAAGACCCTATAAGATGGCACCCCTAGAACTAGCCGAGCTTAAGAAACAACTCGATGAGTCCTTGAAAAAGGGTTTCATCTGTCCTAGTTCTTCTCCATGGGCTTGCCCCGTCCTCTTCGTCCAAGAAGAAGGATGGAACGGATCGGATGGTTGTAGATTACCGACACATCAACTTGGTCACTATCAAGAACAAGTATCCGCCTCCCGGGATCAACTATCTGTATGATCAGCTCATTTGGGTCCTCGATCTTTTCAAAATGGATTTGAGGTTGGGCTACCATCAAATCAAAATCAAGAAAGGGGACATTCCTAAAACGGCCTTTGTTACTTGTTATGGCCAATACAAGTACACCATCATGTCCTTCGGTTTAACCAATGCCCCAGCCACTTTCTCTCGGTTAATGAAATCGATCTTCATGGAGTATTTGGACAAATTCGTCGTAGTATACCTCGATGATATACTCATCTACTCCAAGAATGAGGAAGAACATGCCAAGCATCTAAGGATAGTATTGATGAAACTTCGAGAGCATCGCCTTTATGCCAAATTCTCCAAGTGTGAATTTTGGTTGCCAGAAGTGACCTATCTAGGCCACGTAATTTCTGGTAAGGGTATTGCTGTCAATCCCGAGCGAGTTCAAGCCGTCCTTGATTGGACTCCACCTGAAATGGTCAAGCAAGTTAGGAGTTTCCTTGGCTTAGCGAGCTATTGTCGCCGCTTCGTCGAGAATTTCTCCAAGGTTGCTAAACCTCTAACTGAACTCCTCAAGAAAGATAAAAAGTTCAAGTGGACCCCAGAGTGAGAGTTCAGCTTTCAGGAACTGAAAAGACGCCTGACATCTGCTCCCGTACTTGTGGCACCAGATTTTTCTAAGGACTTTGTTATCTATTGCGACGCCTCACGACAAGGACTAGGTTGCATACTCATGCAAGATCGTCATGTGATTGCCTACGCTTCTCGATAGTTGCGTCCACATGAGGATAACTATCCCACACATGATCTAGAGCTTGCAGCTGTAGTCCATGCACTCAAAACATGGCGACATTACCTTCTCGGTAATCGTTGCGAGATTTACACCGATCACCAAAGTATGAAATACATCTTCACCCAACTGGATTTGAATCTCGGGCAAAGACGTTGGGTCGAGTTGATCACAGATTACGACTTAGGAATAACTTACGCCCCGGGCAAAGCCAATGTCATGGCTGATGCGCTAAGTCGTAAATCTTATTGTAACAACTTGATGTTACAACAAAGTCAACCACTTCTCCACGAGGAATTCCGTAAGCTTAACCTTCACATTGTTCCTCGAGGATTCCTATCCACCCTGGTGGCGAAGCCTACCCTTACGGATCAAATCATAGCTGCCCAGAAGCGTGATAAGGGTATATCTTGCATCCAAGAGAACATTGCTAGTGGAGTTGCTAAATGTTTTTCCATGGATGATCGAGGTGTTGTCTTCTTTCAAAACCGTCTAGTGGTTCCAAAGAATCGACATCTACGGCAGCTGATCCTTAAGGAAGCTCATGAATCCCCTCTCACCATTCATCCCGGTAGTACTAAAATGTATCAAGACCTACGCCAGAGGTTTTGGTGGACTAGGATGAAGAGAGAAATCTCTCAATACATTGCTAATTGCGACATCTGTCGTCGTGTTAAAGCAGAGCATCAACGGCCTGCTGGCACCCTTCAACCTTTGGCTATTCCTGAGTGGAAATGGGATAAAATCGGTATGGATTTCATTACCGGGTTTCCCAGGACCAAGAGAGGGAATAATGCTATCTTCGTTGTTGTCGATCGTCTTTCCAAAGTAGCCCATTTCCTACCTGTTCGTGAGAGTATAACCGCTAGTCAGCTAGCTGACTTGTACATCTCTTGAATAGTGTCTCTTCATGGTGTTCCATTGGAGGTTAACTCAGGCCATGGAAGTCTCTTCACCTATCGATTTTGGGAAAGTTTCCAAAATGCTATGGGAACTCGTCTCTCCTTTAGCACCGCCTTCCACCCCCAAGAAAGTGGTCAAGTAGAACGAGTTAATCAAATTCTGGAGGATATTCTCCGAGCTTCTGTCATCTCTTTCGGTATGGATTGGGAGAAATGCCTTCCATTCGCCAAATTCGCTTATAACAATAGTTATCAAGCTAGCTTGGGCAAAGCTCCTTTCGAAGTTCTCTATGGACGAAAGTGTCGAACACCTCTTAACTGGTCAGAAACCAGGGAAAGACAACTATTTGGCCCGGATATGATTTAGGAAGCAGAAGAGCAGGTTCGCATTATTTGTGAGAAATTGAAAATAGCCCAATCTCGTCAAAAGAGCCAATATGACCGTAAACATAAGCTCATGACTTATGAAGTTGGCGAGATGGCTTACCTTCGGGTTACTCCTCTGAAGGGAACCCATCATTTTGGTGTCAAAGGAAAATTTGCTCCTTGTTACATTGGACCCTTTTGCATTCTTGCCAAACAAGGAGAAGTTGCCTACCAATTGGAACTACCTCCGCATCTTTCCAGAGCTCATGATGTCTTCCACGTTTCTCAACTCAGGCGTTGCTTCTCGGATCCTATCCGTGGAGTAGACCACGAAACGCTTGATTTCCAAGATAATCGCACATATCGGGAATACCCCGTTTGCATCCTTGATCAAGCCGAGCGTACCACTCGACGCCAAAATATCCAGTTTCTCGAGGTTCAATGGTCACACCATTCTGAGAAAGAAGTTACTTGGGAAAGGGAGGATCATCTTCGACTGGAGTACCCCACCTTCTTCCCAACGGATCCTAAATCTCGGGACGAGATTCTTTTGAGTGGGGGTGAGTTGGCACACCCTAGCTAGTTCATGCATTAGAGTGTTGCATCATGTTTACTTTTCCAGAAATTTGAAATGGGGATGATAGAACCCCCATCACCCCCCTAAAACAAGTAGGGTTTACTAAAATCATTTTCAATGAACCTGAAATGCCCTTCTAAAATGTCCATCATTTTTGTCTTGGTCCAGAACCTCTGCCAAAATTGGTTCACATTTTTCTAGGACACATAAGGTCACTGGATTAAATCATTACCTATTTGCATTTGGGCATTTAAATGCTATAAAATAATTCAAATGCCCAAATAATTCTGAAGTTAAGTGTGGGCTGTTGGGAATAATCTAAACAAAGCCCCCAAGTAATTTCAGGATTTATGAAAACGTTTTAGTATTTAAATAAAGCCTAGAAGCTACAGAAAATTAGAAAAACAAAAAAATAGGATAAAGAGAGAGAGAGAGAGAGAGAAAGGGTCAGGCCACTTACCTGGCTGGCCGGCCCATCTGGCCCGTGCCAGTCATCACCTACCTCTGCCAGTAGGCAGAGGAGGGACACCGCGACGCCGCCGAGCTCGCCACGCCACCTCCCTACCTGCCTGCCCTCGCCCGCGCTAGCGCGACGCCTCGAAACACCTCCTCGGTGCCACCCCGACCTCACCGACACCCCATTCGCCCCCCTGCCTCTCTCCCTCGCCTCTCCTCACCATGGCCGATGCTGCCGCGCTCGCACCGACGTGAAACCCACAGCCACCGTCGCCCCCTCGTCGCCTCGCCGTGTCCAAGATCTTCGCCGTCGTCCGCTACGCCGAGCTAGCCGAGCTCCGAGCGCTGGCCCGCTCTACTTCGCCTTCTTCGACCTCGTCTTCACCGAACGCCGCCGGAGATCCCCTTCACCGTCACCGCCGCACCAGCTCGTCCCCGACCGTGCCGTCTGTCTCGTTGTGATCACCGTGAGCTCAGCCACCTCCCCATCCTATTCGTTCCTGCTCTCGAGCACCGTAGCAATTGCATGAAGCTCAACCGCACGCGCCACCGCCGAGCTCGTCGCCGACGTTACTCCGGCCATGCAACGACCTCGCCACCCTGCCCGTTAGCCTCACCACACTCGCAGGAGTCCATAGCACCACCGCACGCCCCTTTCCGTGCCCCTAGCGACGGGTTCGACCTCGCCCGAACTTCAGCGACATTTCCGGCCACCCCAGCTCCACCCACTGCCACCACTCGACGCGGCTCACTCCCCGCATCACGTAGACGTGCTCCGCCGTCGTTTTGGTCGCCGAACACGAATCCCATAACTGCCCGCAGCGTTTGACCTCGCCGGTGGCTAAGCGCCCGGCCGAGTTTGACCTTGACCGGTTTGACCCCGGGTGGACCCGGTTTGACCCCACAGGTCTATGACGAGTGGGACCCGCCTGCTAATTAACTTAGGATTAGGATTAACTAAAAATTAGTTAGACTAATGACACTGACACGCGGGACCCACTGGCCAGGTTTGACCTGGACCGTCCCCGTTGACTACCGACGTCACCCTGACGCAATAAGTGTTTTCTGGATTTATTTTTATACAGAAAATTCCAAAAAATAGTATAAACTTCAAAAATTCATAGAAATTAATCTGTAACTCCAAATGCAAAGATTTATATATGAAAATTGATCAGAAAAAATCAATCTTTCCATCTATACTGGTTTCATGCATGTCAGAACAATTCAACCTTGCTGTTTAGATGAAACAAGTTAATGCACTAATATCACCTCTTATTTTGGGTTAACATTTGAATCGTTGATTCAAATGAACTCAAACCAATCTGTTCTAACTTGCATTAGCTGAAACACACTCATTTTGCCATGTCATTGCATGCACCATACTGTTGCATATTGCCATGTGTTGATTGTGTTTCGATGTGTTCTTTGTGGTAGGTTTTGCCTCCGAGGATATCCACGAGTATCCAACTGAAGGGCAGTATCCTACTACCACTCTGTCAGGCAAGCAACCCCGTTGATCATTTTGATACAAACCCATCTTCTCGCTTCTACTCTTGTTTACTGCATTAAGACAACAACGTTTCAAACTGCTGTGTGTTGCGGTAGTTGAACCCATATCCTCTGCATGACCTGTCATTGCCACAGTAACTAGATGAAACCCACTAGCATGTGTAGGAGTTGATTGAGCCATGTTTGTGTTTCCTACCATGCTATGCCTACTATGCTTAGAGTTGTGTCAGGTCTGGATCATCGGGGTGATGAACTAGAGTGAATGGTTGTGTCGGTAATGAAAGTGAAGTGTTGAATATGATTTGGTAAAGGTATCGATGAGAGGCCATGTAGGAGTACATGGTGGGTTGTTTCATTGAGGCTGTCGTGGAATTGTCACAGCAGATGTCCTTAGTGTTAGGACTTAGTCGCGAGGCCAACGCATCTATGTGGTAGCTTGAGAGGGGTTGAGCGGGACGAGAGACACGAGGTTTTACCCAGGTTCGGCCCCTCTCGGTGGAGGTAAAAGCCTACGTCTGCTTCATTGATATTGATGATGATGATCACGGTTACACGAGTGCTCTAACTCGAGAGCTATTGTCTAAACCTAACTTGTCCAACTTGTGGAACTTGTCCCCCTTTGGGGAGCCCCCCTCCTTATATATGTTGAAGGGCGGTTTACATGTGGAGTCCTATTAGGATTAGGACTAGTCTATCTCTAATACAAACCGGATACAAGTCCTGGTCTTAACTCCTTGTAAAATATTCCTCATGCCTTTCCTCTTAAACCGCCCACAATAGTTGAACCGGCCTTACGATCCGCCGGCCGGGTTACTAATGAACCGCCAAGACCGGGCGGGTAGCCCGTGAACCGCCAAGCTCAAGGCGGGTTACCGATGAAGCCGTCGAGACCGGCCGGGTTAACTTCCGGCGGTTTACACCTTGAGGTATATCCCGACATTAGCCCCCAAGTTTAGCTTGGATTTATCCATGGTAAACTTACGCTGCAAAATAAACACGAGAACAAATTTGGCGGGTTGTACTCCGGGTTAAGAATTCTTGTAGACCCGGCACTGATCGTCCTTGTCATTTCCTTCTTCTAGAAAATCCGGGTCAATAACCACTTCATAACCAATTTGCTGATGTTGGTTTCTTATAGAAAAATATTGTGAAGAATAATCCACTTGAGTCGGCTTCCAAAGCGCCGGTTTAAGAAATATTGGTCTTGAAATACTCATCGATATTCAACGGTTTGAAGATGTAGAACTTGCGGTTTATCATTGCCAAAAGCTGTCGGGTTATAAAAGCTGATAATTCAGGTTATGATTGTTGCCAGCGCGGGTTATGATTGTTGCAAACACCGGGTCATAATGGTTGGTAATGGCGTCAATCCGGTTTGCTCAAAAGCAGAGAATTTGAAAATAGTTCTTCCATAATAATATAATACCTGTAGCCCCCAAGTCTTGAGTAGAACAAAGTGATGGCTTAAGACTTGTTTCAATATAAATACTGCCACTTAAGAAGAAATCCATGTTGTTCATCCCAGTCACTTAGTAAAACTGAATACTCCATATTATGTAGCCCCCAAGTGCGGGTCATTATGCAATAATAAGCGGGGACTTTGTAGGTATAATCATATAGATTTGAGCAATGATGTGTAGCCCCCAAGGGCCGGCTCGATAAGATAATATTGAGCTGGGACTTAATATATACTTCAATGAAAATAACATCATATGATGTAACTCCCATCATGGGACTTGAATCCACGTCCACAAGGTTAAGAGCCTTGTGCTTTACCAACCGAGCAGCGGTCCCTTCAATATAATGAATAAAAGCTTTGTACCTTCAAGCTGGCAGAGAGCAATTGGTAGCCCCCAAAATTCGACTCATTATAATATGATGAGTCGGGTCTTCAATAATATGAGCAAAAAATTACTTTGCATTAGCCCCCAAGTGTCATGGTGCATGCTTGCGGCGACATGAGACTTGCATATTTAATATAATCTCAACTTGAATAATGTAGCCCCAAGTGCCGGGTTGTAAGCCTGCGACAACTCGGGACTATTCCTTCAATTGTAGAATAAATTATATCCATTGATAATATGATAGCCATTGCGCTAAAAGCGACTTTGAAAACCTTAATCATAATCTTTGGTTATTGATAACCATAATGGAAATCCAGCCATGTTGGCTATTTAAGATAATATAATCCGGTATGAAAAATTCATCCAATATCATAATGAAAATTCAGCCAAGTTTGGCTATTTGAATAATATAACCCAATCATTTATAAGCGCATGATTCCAATGGCGCCAATCCAAAATATATCTTTGGCGGCGTATAGTCCAAAAGCCAGGCCGGTTTAATAAGCGCCCGGTGATTTATAATCATGCTTTATTCAACTTTGTTTACATATACAACAAGTTTAAAATGTCCTGACGGTTTACCGCCGGACGGGTCAAGAATAATCAAATATGAAATATATCATACCTGTGATATTGAATCACATTGCTGGTTTGACCAACTTTATGTAGTAAAAGTGATAACTCCAATCTTGAGTAATGATAACTCCTTTCATCTTTGTGCGGTTGATGATAAACCGTGCGGGTTGTGATAAACACCGGTTTAACCATATATAATCTGGCGACTCGTAGTCAAACCAGACGGGCGGATAGTCTCCGGATTATGATTTGATCATGTCTTGACAACTTGTAATTGAAAGTCAAGCGGGTTAATGAACACGGTTTACTCCATAATAAGATGGTAACATACAATCAAACCGGGCAAATAGTCTCCGGATTAGGATTTGACCGTGTTCCGCCAATTTGTAATTGAAAGTCAAGCCGTGTTAATGAACTCCGGTTTACTCCATAATAAGATGGTAACATAAAATCAAACCGGGCAAATAGTCTCCGAATTAGGATTTGACCGTGTTCCGCCAATTTGTAATTGACAGTTTGAACCGGATTAATAATGTCGGTTTGAAAACACAACAAAAGAAATAATTTAAAAGAGAACAAAATTCAAGCAAAGGCAAATATAAAACCATTGCAAATGAGGCTTTGAGCCGATCAAGAGGCATTACCATGGTCGGACACGACCAAGCCCCCAAAAGGCGTAGCTATGGTTCGAGTCAGCCAGGTCCCCAAATGATGCATTGGCATTACGCCGATCAAGAGGTGTAGCGATGGTTCGGGTTCGACCAAAGCCCCCAAGTGATCTTTGTGGCACTAGGCCGATCAAGAGGCGTGACTATGGTTCAGACGTGACCACAAGTCCCCAAGTGATGCTGTGGCTTTTAAGCCTACCAAATGGCGTTGCTATGGTTCGGACACGACCAAGGCCCCCAAGTGATCTCTTGTGGCATTGCGCCCGATCAAGAGGTGTGACTATGGTTCGAGACATGACCAAGCCCCCAAGTGATCAATAATGTGATAAGCCAACAAGGCATGATACCCATGTTTGAACCGCGCATCATGGCAGCATGTCCTCTTTGGCACCCTTTAACTTTTGCAAGAGATAAATCCTTCTTGAACCGGATTTGAACCGGATATTGAGAGCTTGATGAGGCCGACTTTCCTTTAGCCGGATTTTAAACCGAATCCTTTCTCGATGACCGGATCTTCTTCATTGAGCCGGGATTTTGTAACTATCATACACTTTCTAAACCGGAAATTTTTAAATGGCCTTTAAACTTTCATCAATATAACGGTAGCCTCCGGACCGGGTTATCCTTCCTCCATCGTCACGGGGTTCTTTAAATTTACTGGAATGGCAATATTCATTTGAGTCATGTCATCGTAGCCCCGAGTCTCAAAAAGGTGTCTCGAGGAGTTGGTTTGAGACTCTCCATATTTGACTGTGATATAAACCGGCATAACTTGTACATCATTGTTGTTGATAGCACGATGTGAATCCATAGAAGGTTGAGGTGACTGCGGCGGGTTGTAAATGATCCCATATGAGCCGTGTCAGCAACTCGGCCAATGGTTCCTTCAAGCTGGCGATTTGAAGTTAACCAAAGCGTAGTGGCGGCGACTTGTGCGCTTTGTCCATTGAGCCATCCAAAGGTAAACAAATGCGGTTTGATGATAATTTGCCTCCAATTTCTTTGAAGAAAACCGGGCTACCCAAGCTGTGACTTGCTCATACGTAATATATAGCTCATGCGGAATAGGTGCGGCCCGGTATGTTGATGTAGACCAGGCCGCAATAAATGGATGGTAGAGACATCCACAGTATTAGAGGTGGCTTGGGCGGATGAACCGCCACGGTGTTGTAAACCGGTTCGGACGGGCGAAGTCAACGCAGCACGGTCGGCAAGCTGATGTAAACCGGGCCGTAAGGCGGCGTCTTACACGCGCCCATTCACCGTGTAATGTAACGCAGACGAACACGGGCGGGGCGTTGCCGGTAGCGTGCCGTACCAATGGTATAAACCACATTTATAATGAATAATTGTCCTGCATACAATATTGCGAGACCAAGGCAAAGATAAACCGCTCTTTTACAAAACAATATGCACTAATAAAATATATTTTAGATGGATATCACACGAAGTGTTAGGCCAGAAATTATCCGCCATGGAGTTGATGATCACCACGGTGATGCTAAAATTAATCACGGCGAGTCTGCCCGGAACGAGCAGACGGATAGTCCGACGCGGTGTTTGTAAACCGGTCTGACGAGCAAGTTGTCCTCCGTGTTGTAAACCGCGCAGACGCATGAACTGTGGCCCGGGGGCCAGGCGAGTTGGCGTAGCGTTGATGTAAACCGGAATACTGGCGGCGGTTTGTGTTCCGATTTATCGATGTGATATCCGCGAATCTTTGGTTGTAGAAACGGTAGCCGGCCGTCGCATGATAGGGCATCACTTTTATAGTGAGCACTTGTCCTCGTATATTTTGTCCGATGAATACGGACTGGAACATATTGCGGCAAGCATGGCCGTCATAGGGCACAGAGCAGAGCAAGCCCGTGCCGTAAGATGGCTGGCGAGGTGAATTGTGGCGGCAGCCTTGCGGCGGCAACAATTCGGCCGTGCTACTTGACGACGGCGACGAGCTGAAAGTGAACCGCAGAAGCAGGCGGTTTACGAACAAAGGCGACAAAACGGCGGCTTTGAAGTAGAAGGGCGCTGATGGAACAGCCAGCGGCGATGGCGGTTCAACGGGAGGTGGCTTGTGGCTTGGAACGGCACGCAGAACCCGGGCGGTGAGGAGGTGGAGCAGCGAGGCGAGCAGGCAAATCTGAATCGTGGCTGGCTGATGTTTAAATGCTGATTGAGGCGCTTGTTATTGTTTGTAACGCTGGCCACCACGGGCATGGATGTAATAGCTTGCATAAAGCGGTGTGGTGGTACTTTTGAAGTAATACTTTTCCCTTCGGATCCCACATGGAGTATTTGAAGTCTGCGCGGTTCCTCAATGGCGTAACTGATTTGACTATTGTCAAGATACCATATTACTTAGCTTGATGGAAGTTGAATTGCGGGTTCTGGTGGCTTTTTGCGTGTATTTCTTTGCTGCCCTCTTTTTCTTACTCCGATCTGGTAGTATTCACGGTGTCTTACATAGCCGTTGTCACGGAGAACAAAAAGATCGAACTAGTAGACTACTTTCACGTGGAAGTAGTACTAGTTGTCAAATCAGCCTTGAATTTTACGTAGTGGGAACCGCCTTTCTTTGGTTGGTAGTAGTATATCTAGCAATCAATCAAATCACTTTGGAATTGTTTTAGCGATCGCCCGGCTTGGCTTGATCTGGGGGCCCGGCGATAACTTCGGCGGCTTGAAGCGATGTCTGAGAAACACGGACGATGTGTGGCCAGCGACTTCGAAGTCAAATCGGAACCGAGTCTTTGGGCGACTCGGAGGGATCTGGCGACTCATGGCACCAAAAGGCGGATTCGAAGGCGAGGTGAGGATAGCCACGTAGACGGCTTTTCGAGCCCGTGATTGAGGTGGCAAAAAGCGAGGAACGTGCCTTCAAAGGCACCGTCGGCGTGACGGGCCTTTCCATGGAGAGCCGATGGCGGCTCATGGCAAAAGTGATTCATGGCGAAACTACTAGTAGCGGCTTGGAACACCTTGGCCATCTTGCTGACCGTGAACACCATAAAAATTTATGATCTTGATAAAAGCTGGTGTAGATCCTTCCAAACCGGCTTATTAGGACAATTGCAAACTTCTCGATCCACGGAGAGATCCTTCAAGAACTCAACACCACCGTCGCCCGGCCCCACGGTGGGCGCCAACTGTCGTGGAATTGTCACGGCGGATGTCCTTAGTGTTAGGACTTAGTCATGAGGCCAACGCATCTATGTGGTAGCTTGAGAGGGGTTGAGCGGGACGAGAGACACGAGGTTTTACCTGTGTTCGGCCCCTCTCGGTGGAGGTAAAAGCCTACGTCTGCTTCATTGATATTGATGATGATGATCACGGTTACACGAGTGCTCTAACTCGAGAGCTATTGTCTAAACCTAACTTGTCCAACTTGTGGAACTTGTCCCCTTTGGGGAGCCCTGCCCTCCTTATATATGTTGAAGGGCGGTTTACATGTGGAGTCCTATTAGGATTAGGACTAGTCTATCTCTAATACAAACCGGATACAAGTCCTGGTCTTAACTCCTTGTAAAATATTCCTCATGCCTTTCCTCTTAAACGGCCCACAATAGTTGAACGGCCTTACGATCCTTGGCCGGGTTACTAATGAACCGCCAAGACCAAGGCGGGTAGCCCGTGAACCGCCAAGCTCAAGGCGGGTTACCCGATGGCAAATCGTCGGACCGGCGGGTTAACTTCGGCGGTTTACACATGAGGTATATCCCGGCAGAGGCGTCCTTAAGAACTGAGATCTGTGTCGTGATTTAAGATTCAGCTACTACCACACATTGGGCCACAAATATGACCCGCTCGACTTATTGACCCCTCTCGCCCTATGTCCGGGGAGTTGCAAGTAGTTTACGGTGTTTGTAGTTCTTTGGAGGCCGTCTTGTGCTGACCTTAGGGGTGGGCTATGATGCGGTAGGCACGTGTACGGTGTATCGAGTCGCCCGTTTGGTGTCTCGGGAACCACCACACATCGTTTAGGGGCCGTTGAGGACACCCGGCGGATTTCCTTGTGGATGGAACCCGAATAGGCGATAAACCTGGACTAGAGACTTGTGAGGTTAGTCGGTCGTGGTCTACACCCACGTCGGCTTTAAGCTTGAAGTCTGCCGAGCACATGTATGGGTGTCACGGGCAGCTAAGTGGTGGAAACATGTGTGACGAAGTACACCCCTGCAGGGTATAAAACTAATAGCCGCGTCTGCGGTAAAGGACTACTTGGTCGCTTATGCAATTCATAGACAAGTTAACGGTTACTACAGAAAGACTCAAGATAAGTGTGAGTACCGCGGATGGCCCTCTCGTAGGATGACGAGGGAGGATCCACGGTGGAGTATTGTGATGGTGATTAGTGGACTCATGTGCGAAAACTATTTTACAAGTGGTGTCTCGTAGGATAGCTTAGCCAAGAGTCAAAGCTGGCTTGCTGCAATAACTCCATTACCCTTCTTGAGAATGTGCATGTATAGTAGGATCTGTTGTAAGACTTGTTGAGTACCTTTATACTCATGTTGCTTTAATTACTATTTTCAGACGACAACACCGCCCCCTCCGATGGGTTCTATGCAGATCTCGACGTTGATGAGTAGCTTGATGCCCAGGTGGTGACTCTGACCTTGTGAAGGGCCTATGTAGATAGACAGGCTTCGTCTAGCCTTCTTTCTTTCTAGTTGTCTGTACTCAGACAAGTTTGCTTCCGCATGTGCTTGTATGTTTGTATGACTTGAGTGTCGGGTCGTGTGACCCCTATTTGTATGAACATGTTATGTATGGCTCTACGGAGCCTTTAAATAAAGTACTTTGAGTTGTAGAGTTTTGTTGTGATGCCATGTTGTATTTACACATATCGAGCATATTGTGTGTATGATTGAAACGCTTGGTATGTGTGGGATCCGACAATCTAGTTGTTTATCCTTGGCAGCCTCTCTTATGGGGAAATGTAGTCTGGTGTCTCCACTGAGCCTTGGTAGTCCGCTACAGCCCGGTTTACCGGAGTCCTGCTAGCCCAGCACTACTGCTCCGGAACACTTAGACTGGCCGGCATGTGTTTCACTTTGTTCCTGTGTGTGTACCTTCGGGGAAATGTCACGCGGTGACATCCGGAGTCCTGCCTAGCCTGCTATAGCCCGGGTTCCTGGAATCCTGTTAACCCAGTGCTACAGCCCGAATTCACACGCTGTTGACCGACATGCTCGATGTTGATTCATGTATGCATGTCCCCGTAAGTTAGCACCGCTTTGGGTTCACGACTTGCCATGTCGGCCCGGGTTCTCTGTCATATGGATGCTAGCAACACTATCATATACGTGAGCCAAAAGGCGCAAACGGTCCCGGGCCATGGTAAGGTGACACCCGTGGGAATACCGTGTGTGAGGCCGCAAAGTGATATGAGGTGTTACAGGCTAGATCGGTGTGAAATAGAATCGGGGTCCTGACAAGAGCGACTATGTCCGGGTGGGTGGGTGGAATTAAATCCGAACCCATACCCGACCGATTATCCGGAGTCTGAAGACCCTCCAGACTCAAAAGTCCGGGCTCCGGAGTATCTTCTGATTGTTTAGGACCGCCGTCCGATCCTATGTTCGTAAGGCCGGTCGCATCCTTTCGCTGGTGGGTGTCCGGTTCTTCCTGATCAGCGATTCGGACATAGTCCGTCTTTGAAATAGAAGAAGACTCGCCGTCTTGCTCCTCGATTACCGCTATCTGGTGGATGATCGGTGGAGCTTTGGTTTCTCCTTGATCGGTTTTAGGCCCGATCCGATCGTAATCCGTGGCGATTCCCAAAGCGGTGATGCGATCTAGGAGCTCGTTCAAGGACGAAACTCTACCGGATCCATCTGCTTGGAGCGTTCGGAGTTGATGCGAAGGGGATTTTCGGTGGCACGAGAGGTCATCATTGGTGCAACGGCCGAACGGGCGATCATGGTAAAGCCGCCCAGCCGGAGGTTTTGGCCCGGGGCCAGTACTCCCCCGGAGGTGATGTTGTCTTTAAGGACAAGGCGAGCCATCGATCCGATTGTCGATGTCACAGTGGAACTCTCAATGAAAGCACCAATGTCGGTGTCAAAACTGGCGGATCTCGGGTAGGGGGTCCCAAACTGTGCGTCTAAGGTCGATGGTTACAGGAGACAGGGGACACAATGTTTACCCAGGTTCGGGCCCTCTCTATGGAGGTAATACCCTACTTCCTGCTTGATTGATCTAGATGAATATGCATATTACAAGAGTTGATCTACCACAAGATCGCAATGACTAAACCCTCCGGTTTATATAGACACTGGGGAGGGATCTAGGGTTACATAGAGTCGGTTACATAGGAAGGAATCTTCATAGTTGATCGCCAAGCTTGCCTTCCACGCCAAGGAGAGTCCTATCCGGACACGGGTACAGTCTTCGGCCTTCGTGTCTTCACAGCCCATCAGTCCGGCCCATGGATAACAGGCTGGACACCCGAGGACCCCTTAGTCCAGGACTCCCTCACCCACCATCTGCAGCATGGCCGTTACCAAGACCCTCATCGATGGCGGCGCTAGCCTCAACGTGCCCTCTGTGCAGGCTTTTAGCCTCCTTCACGTACCGCTCGAGCGGCTCCTCCCCAGCAAGCCCTTCTCCGGGGTCGGGGGCGGCTCCTCCAGTCCCCTAGGGCAGATCTGTCTTCCTGTGACCTTCGGCACCCGCGACAACTACCGCACGGAGCTGATTGACTTCGATATCGCTCGCATCGGGCTTCCGTACAACGCCATCCTTAGGTACCCAGCTCTGTCTCAGTTTATGGCGGCAACCCATCCGGCCTACAACCTCATGAAGATGCCCGGGAGCAAGGGTGTCCTGACCATAGTTGGAGATACCAAGGAGGCTCTAGTGGCGCTCACGCTTGCCCTCAAGGCCGCCACGACGGCGCGCCCAGCCGACAAGGCCACCTCTGGAGTTAAGGAGGCCGCGCCGGCCAAGAAGAAGCAGTTGTTCACTCAAGATCGGGCGGAAACCAAGCAGGTGCCGGTCGAGGAAGATGGGTCTTCTGGAGCCACCTTCACCATAGGTGCCAACCTCGACTCAGATCAAGAGGAAGCATTGGTAAAGTTCTTGCGTGCAAACAAGGAAGTATTCACCTGGGAGCCCAATCAGCCGGTAGGGGTCCCAAGAGGGGTGATCGAGCATCACTTAGGGGTGTGCCCCAATGTGCGCCCTGTGAAGTAGAAGGCATGGCGACAGTCCACGGAGAAGCAGTCCTTCATCGTCTAGGAAACCCGCAAGCTGGAGGCAGCAGGTGTCATTCGTGAGGTTCGGTACCCCGAGTGGCTAGCGAACCCCGTCGTTGTGCCAAAGAAAGGTGGGAAGGAGCGCATGTGTGTCGACTTCACCAACCTCAACAAAGCCTGTCCCCAAGATTCGTTCCCGCTTCGGTGCATCGACCAGATCGTTGACTCCACCACCGAGTGCGACCTGCTATGCTTCCTGGACGCATTTTCAGGCTATCACCAGATCAAGATGGCAGTAGAGGATATGGAGTAGACAACCTTCCCGACCCCTTGCGGGGTGTACTGCTACACTTGCATGCCGTTCGGGCTGCACAATGGGGGCACGACCTTCCAACGGCTGATGCACATCGCCCTGGGCCAGCAGCTCGGGAGGAACGCTGAAGCCTACGTCGACGACATTGTGGTGAAGTCTCGGGAGGCGAGAACTTTGATTCAGGACCTGGAGGAGACCTTCACGAGCCTGCGCCAGGTGGACTTGCGGCTCAACCCGGAAAAGTGTGTATTTGGTGTCCCCTCCGGCAAACTGCTGGGCATCCTCGTGTCCCACAGGGGGATCGAGGCCAACCCAGAGAAGGTCAAGGCGATTGAAGACATGAGCCCACCACAAACCCTCAAGGAGATGCAGAAGCTTGCCGGCTGCGTGATTTCGCTGGGACGTTTCATCTCCAAGCTGGGAGAGCGCGCCCTACCATTCTTCAAGCTGATGAAGAAGAAGGGCCCGTTCGAGTGGACTCCAGAGGCTGACCAAGCGTTTCAAGATCTCAAGAGATATGTGACCAGCCCTCCGGTGATGGTGGCGCCCCACCCTCTCGAGCCCCTGGTGCTTTACCTCGCCGCCACTCCTTATTCAGCCAATGCAGCTCTGGTAGTGGTCTGGGAAGAGCACCAGGCCAAGGACACGTCGCGCTGAACCGCGCCCCCAGCCGGGGCGGCGCGAGACCCGAAGGACACCGCGGGGGTTGCTGCAACACCAACGGATGACCCAGCTCAGCAGGATGGCGACCTTAGGCCCGCCGAGGCCCCAATGGGCGACCAGGCTCTGGAGGTCCCATCGCCTCAGGTGGCGCCCCAACCTCCGACAGACGCGGGTCCCGTTGACGCGCCCACCCTCATCGAGCACCCAGTGTATTTCGTCAGCACGGTACTGCGGGATGCAAGGGCACGATACCCCATGCCTTAGAATCTCTTGCTCACGCTTTTGGTGGCCTCGCGTAAGCTACGACACTACTTTCAAGGTCGCCCAATCAAGGTCGTCTCGGCCTACCCACTGGAGAGGGTACTCAGGAGCCCTAACACTGCTGGAAGAGTCGCCAAGTGGAATATCGAGCTGCAGGCATTCCAGCTGGAGTTCAGCACAACCAGGGTCATCAAGGGAGCCGCACTCGCCGACTTTGTGGCGGAATGGACGGATGCTCCGGAGCTTGATGCGGGCAAGGATCGGTCCCTCTCGTCGGGAAGTGAAGCGTCGGATGGCTGGGTGATGTATTTCGATGGCGCATTTGCGCGCCAGGGCGCGGGGGCTGGAGCAGTGCTCATCTCGCCCACTCAGGACAAGCTCTACTACACTGTGCAGCTCTGCTTCCAGCAGGGTGAGAATTCTCCAACAACATAGCGGAGTACGAAGGCCTCATAGCTGGCCTTAAGGCTGCGGTGGCCCTGGGGGTGAAGCGCCTCACCATCAAGGGCGACTTGCAGCTTCTCGTCAACTTCTCCAACAAGGTATACGAGCCGAGGGACGAGCACATGAAGGCATACCTCGCGGAGGTGCATAAAATGGAAAAGCAGTTCTTGGGCACAGGAATTGCAGCACGTGCCCCGTGGCATCAACAAGGAAGCCTACGACATCGCCAAGAGAGCATCCAAGCGGCTAACCCAAGATCCTGGCGTCTTCGAGGAGCGACTCTTCAAGCCATCGGCAACACCACCACTTTCAAGGCCGGCGCTGCCTCGGAGGAGCTCCCCCAACCACCTACCTCGGGAGCCCCGGCCTGCGGCCCGACCTCGGGAGCACGCCTACTCTTGGCGCTCGAGCCTCGTGGAGGAGTCTTGGACCAAGGAGTTCAAGGCATACCGACGCAAGGGGCGCTGCCGGAGAAGGAGGAGGGCCGAGCACGTGGCTCGGCGAGCCACGGTGTCTTGCATCCGAGGCGGTGAGTTATACAGAAGCGGCGAATAGCGTTTCCACAGGTTGTATCTCCGGGGAAAAGGGAAAGAGCTGCTAGGCGACATACACGACGGGGCTGCGGGCACCACTGCCGTAAATCCACGAACCCTCGTCGACAAAGCGTTCAGCGGAGTTCTATTGGCCTCTGATTGCTCAACGCAGCCCGAGCTGGTGAAGTCCTGTGAGGCCTGTCAATTCCATGCCAAGCAGATCCATCAGCCAGCTCAGGGCCTCCAGACCATCCCACTCTTGTGGCCATTCGCGGTCTGGGGGCTGGATATCTTGGGCCCATTCCCTCGAGCGCCTGGGGGCTACCGCTACCTCTATGTCGCCATCGACAAGTTCACCAAGTGGGCGGAGGTAGAAGCCGTCTGCACCATCCCGGCCGGATTCGCGGTCAAGTTCATCAAGGGTCTCGTGAGCCGGTTTGGGGTCCCCAACCGCATCATCACCGATAACTGCTCGCAGTTCACTAGCAATCTCTTCAAGACATATTGTGCTAACCTTGGAACGCAGATCTGCTACGCTTCGGTGGCACACCCCAGGAGCAATGGTCAGGCCGAACATGCCAATGCGGAGGTCTTGAGAGGCCTCAAGACCAGGGCCTTCAAGAATAAGCTCGAGGCCTGCAGCAGGGGCTAGCACGATGAGCTCCAGTCTGTGTTGTGGTCCATCCACACCACTGCCACCAAGCCAACAGGCGAGACCCCGTTCTTCCTCGTCTACGGAGCAGAAGCGGTTCTCCCTCACGAGGTCAAGCATCACTCCGCGCGGGTCCTGGCGTTTGATGAGGCGCAACAGGACGCCACGCGGGGGATGGACCTCGTGATTGGGGAGGAACACCGCCGTGAAGCCATGCTCCGGGCGGCAAGATACCAGCAGGCGCTGCGGCGGTATCACTGTTGCAACGTCCGCTCCAGGACGCTCAAAGTGGGCGACCTTGCCCTAAGGCGAGTGCTCTCCAGGGAAGGGCTGCACAAGCTCTCGCCCATGTGGGAGGGCTCGTTTAGGGTCACCCACGTCTCCAGGCCTGGCGTCGTGCGCCTGGAGACGCAGGACGGGGTACCTATCCAGAAAGCCTGGAAAATCCAGCACCTCCGGAAGTTCTACCCATGAAGAAAGGCCCGACGCCTGTGAAGCAAGTCCCAGTGCCTGTGAAGGTCTTCGCTCGTGACACTCTCACGTAATAATGAGTGGGGCTGTACATGCCCCGGAGTCCCCGGAGTGCCGCCCTCGAGCCCCGGGGGCTCCCTCCCATGTCCTAGTGGCAGCACTTAGCTCCGCGCTGATGAGAAGACAAGAAGACTAGATTAGGTGCCGGACGCAGCTTTTCATTTGCTTTCCGTAGTTGGCTTGCCCCTCTTTAATGTGCTTTCTGGTGTTCCTTGCCGGTTTGGTTCCATCGCCTTTTGCCTCTGTTTCTGCTTTCGGTTCCTTGTTACGACCTGTACTCTCTCTCGCATGCCTCGCGAGGGGGCTGGACAGGTGCCCTCGTGAGCGTTGTTTTTCCTGTTTTTCGCGAGGCACCCTCGTACGAGCTCGCAAGCTGGTGCACTTTCTCTCAATCTATGCCCCTCGGGCACCGCGATGCGAAGCGCTGGATCGTGGCCAGCGGCGCGTGCAACCAGGGCTCGGAAGAACAAGAGTTTCCTAACGAATTTTTGCAGTTCCTAGACGCCTCCCAGGCCAAGGAGGCCTCGCCAGGTACTGGGAGATGCGTGCCTCACGAGGCGAAAAATACTTCGAGCTTGTCAAGCTAAGTTATCTCTACGCGCCTACATAAAACGTTGATGCTACAACATGACACAAGAACAATAAACATAGCATAGCAACTTGGAAACCGTGGTTCGTTGCACGCCCCTACAGGGCCCCATACTTGTCTCTCTGTTAATGCAGGAAGAAAAGAAAGAACGAAACAAAAGTGGCACGTGCCCTTGCAGCAGTACGCGAGGAATGATCCATGGCGCTCTCCCGAGCTCAGTGAACCCCTCCTCGGCGCTTCAACTTTGGCAGCGACAGCGAGGCGACCTGCTGCCACCCTCGAAGCAGGCGTGGCGGCTGGTCGTAGCTGTCGCTGCTGGAGCTGTCGCTGGAGGGAGAATCGCCATAGCTGGGCAAGCCGCGGCCAGCGCCGAAGGCAAGACCACCCTCACCCTCGTCTCGACCGTCGCCAAGCCCAAGCACCTAGCCGTCGTCGTTGTCCTCGGGGCAGCACCTGACGCGGCGGCCGTCTTCTCCGAATACCCTCATGTAGAGGGTCGCGTTGTCGTCGTACTTCAAGTGGAGGGTGAACCGCCTGCCCAGACCGCACGCGCGCGGGCAAACGTCTGCCAGCCGCGAGCCAAGGCTGCATTGCCTACGATAGAGACCTCGACCGCGACCCATGAAGCCTTGCTGAAACAACCGTCCGCCTGCAGCCAGAGCCTGCCTGGACCCGTGGCCGGCAGCTCGCTGGCGAAGAAGCATGGGAGCTGAAGCCAGGTGCCGGTCGGGTTCTCCGACCACACGACGAACTCCGACAGCACCTCCGCTGAGTGGAAGCACGGCCGGGGAGGCCGTGCGACCATGGCACGCCTCCCTTCATCGAGGGGGATTCCACGACTTGGGCGACTCCTACCACGCGAAGAGGCGCCGTTGCGGCCGCGAGGGGCCACGGCGGGGGTCGCGGTGTGCTTGCGGGGACGGCCGCACCCCCTCTTGGGAGGCGGAGAGCCGGGGCCATCCTGGCGGGCCTTCCCCTTCTCTGCGGTCGAGAACCTCTTTGTAGGCGCCATGGGAGTCGCTACTAGCAATGAAGCAAGGAAGAAGAAGCGAGCGGAGCAGGAAGAGATGAGCGACGAGGGCTCTGCCCCCTCCTCATTTATAGCGGGAGAAGGCCAACCGGCGATCCCCACGATCACAGGTAATGATGATTTTTCTCTGCATGCAGCAGGGACTCGTCAAGTCAGGCAGTTGCCGAGGCAGCGTGGGGAAGCGGAGATGCCCACGTCCAATCAACCGCCATGCATCAAGCGGGGCCGCAGGCTGTTGGGGCCCCCGGCGCTCCGCACTTGCCCTTTGGCTTCACCTCGAAGCCAAGTCCGAGCGTGCCTTGGGCACAGGGGACTTGTCGGCCGTCACGGGAGCAGGGGTCTCTAGACTTGCACGCATGCGGCCTGACATGGCTCCTGGCGGCCTGTACGGCCCATCCTCACCAGCAAACACTCAAGACCCTCACGAGGGGCCAAGCCTCGCGAGGCGGACGACACAAGACCTCCTCGGGGGCAGCCTCACCAGGCCGGCTCACGAGGGGCGGGGAGATCAAGGCAAGGGACACCTCGCGAGATTCCTGTGAGGCAAGCCATGACAACTGGAGCCAGGCGGGTGCCAGCGCGCGTAGTGTCCTCGTTTCCTCTTTGGTGCTAAAGAGGCAAGCACAGGCGAGGAGTCCTGAGGCATCAGGCAAAGGTTTCCATATCGGTGCAACGAGACCAAGACCAGCAGGACGGCAGGACGGAGGTCACCGTGGAGCCCAAGACGACGTCACCACCAGAGCCTTTGGTAGGCAAAGACCACCTTTAGCCAGGATAACTTGTACTAGTTGTCTCCCTTCGAATTTGGCCGTTGTTGGACCCCTTCCCGCTCAATATTTGGAGATAGGACTAGCCACCACCATAGGGGGCATCTGGACAGATCATTCAGATCATCCTCAACCACACAAGCTCACCAAGCACAAGAACACCTCTCCTCAGGAGGCTGTTCTTCCCTTGTAACTGTTCATCCTTAGCCCAAGAGGCAATCCACCACACCACATTAGAGTAGGGTATTACACCACATCGGTGGCCCGAACCAGTATAAACTCTTGTGTCTCTCGTTCTTTGGGTTCGTCGAGCTAGGCCTTGTGATTGTTGCGAGAGCGATCTAGGGAGAGAGAGATCTTCGTGCGCACCCCAGTGTTCGAACCTCAAGGGTTTTGCCGGAACCCGAAATCCGACAACAAGAGACTCTTTGTTATTTGGTTGTAGTGTTGTTTGAGCGAGACCATCTTCATCCTACGCCTCCCACGGATTGATAAACCTTAGGTCATTCACTTGAGGGAAATTTGCTACTATCCTACAAACCTCTGCACTTGGAGGCCCAACAACGTCTACAAGAAGAAGGTTGTGCAGTAGACATCAGGTACCTCCGAGATTAGCACACATTCAGCTTGATGGCGTCCTCTCCTTCTTGATCCAGTAAGCGAATGAGAGGAGGTAGATGAGATCGGGACCAGCCCAACGTCGAGGTGGTGGTGGTGGCAGCGGAATTCCTACAGGGCTTCGCCAAGTGCGTACCAGAGAAAGGTGGGAGGAGTTGGGAGAAATAGAAGGCAAGGGTGGAAGGGCGCAGCCCCTGCACCTCCCCACTATATATAGGGGTGAGGGAGGGGGGAACTGTCCCTAACCCCTCCTCCAAGGGAGGGGGCGGCGGTTTAGGGGGAGGCTTGCCTCCCAAGCCAAGGGGCGTACCTTCCTTCCCTAGGCTTTCCACCCTTTGTCATATGGGCCTGGTGGGGGGGCTGGTGAGCCTAGCCCATACAGACCAGGGCCCCCCTCGGGGCAGGCGTACCCCCAGTGGACCCCCGAAACCCCTTCGGCGCCTCTAGTACATTGCCGATATTCCCCCAAACTTTTCCGGTAGCCAAAACAGGACTTCCCGTATATAAATATTTACCTCCGTCCCATACCATTCCAGAGTTCCACGTCATATCCTAGATCCCATCTGGGACTTCGAACAATCTTAGGACTTTCCACTATTAATATCTCAATACTACCCTAGCGCTAATGAACGTTAAGCGTGCGACCCTACTGTCCGCGTTCTGGGAACGGGGGTCCCCAGACTTGCCTGCCTGCGGCCCGCGACGTGGATGTGCTAGCAGGCCTGTACGGCCCATCTTCACCAACAAGGCATTCAAGACCCTCGCGAGGGGCCAAGCCTCGCGAGGTGGATGACACAAAACCTCCTCAGGAGCGGCCTCACCAGGCAAGCTCGCGAGAGGTGGGGAGATCAAGGCAGGGCAAACCTCGCGAGGCTCTCGTGACGTGAGCCATGATGATCAAGATCGGTGGCGCCCATTACGCATGTCCTTGTTTCCCCTTTGGTGCTAAGGGAGGCGGCCTTGGTGGCGAGTACCGAGGCATCAAGCAAAGGTTTCCATATCGATTACTGCGAGACCAAGACCAGCAGGATGGCAAGACGGAGGTCACCATGGAGCCCAAGGCGGCGTCACCACCAGAGCCTTTTGCAGGCGAAGACCGCTTTTGTCAGGATAAGTTGTACTAGCTGTCCCCTTTCAAATTGGCCGTTGTTGGCTCCCTTCCCGCTCAATATTTGGGAAGAGGACCAGGGCCTATATTAGTAGAACTAGCCACCACAGTAGGGGGGATCGATTCCACCTTCCATCCTCTCACCTTCAAGCACACCAAGCACAAGAACACCTCAACATCAGGAGGTTGTTCTTCCCCTTGTACTGTTCATCATCAGCCCAAGAGGCAATCCACCACCACCACACTGGAGTAGGGTATTACACCACAACGGTGGTCGGAACCAGTATAAACCTCGTGTCTTTGTGATTGTGAGTTCATGGAGCTTGTTCTTGAGATCTTAGCTAGTTAAGACGCGGATCGGTAGGAGGGAGAGAACTTCGCACGCACCCCAGAGTTCAAACCTTAAGGGTTTTGCCGGAACCCATGATCCGACATTTGGCGCGTCAGGTAGGGGTGCACCGGAGCCTCTTCCCCGCCAATCGACCCACCGACGCTCCGCGGCCCCGATGTCCGGCGACCCGAGGGCCGACTCCGACCGCTGGGCAGCCTGGCCCGCCCGGGCGGCGCCACCTGCCCATGAAGACCTCAACCCCGCGCTCCAGGCGGCACGAGCGCCACCCAACGCTACTGGGCGCGGACGGCGCGGCCAGGCGCCATCCACCCTGACTCCACGACAAGCGCGAGCCGCTGCAAGGGCCGCAAGCCACGCCGCAGCAACTGTGCCACACACCCGACGGGAACAGGCGAACATGCGGGCAGCTCTCACGGTGGCGCGAGAGTTGTTGCGGTGCCGGCTGATGGAGAGCGGCCGGGATGCACTACTGGAATGCTTCGCTGAGCTGCTGGACGCGGCGATGTCAGGAGTGCCGCCCGCTGCTATCTGCTTCCTTCTCGGGCCGCTACCGGATCTCACGGTGGACCTCGCCGCAACCACGCGCCCTCGGGTGTGCCTGGGGGCTTCGTCGACACCGGGATGACCGGCGGCGCCAGGGGCCCCGTTGCCCCCACGCCACCTCCGATGAGCATGGGCACGAGCGTTGCCTCCCATGGTCACAACAAGACATCGTGCTATCATCCTCAGGACGCCGCACTGGGTCGGGCAACATAGAGTGTGGGGCACTACGGCGAGGTGTTCGGGGTAAAAGCCCCAGAAGCCTATGTGCCCCGCATGATGGACCAAGAGTACACGCTAGAGGACGACCCCGTCTCGTTCCTCAGGACAGGTTGGGATGAGGAGGCATTAGGAGCTGAAGCCTTCCAGGAGCCGCCAGAGAACCCCACCAACCGCGCCGTCGACAACAGATACAGGGTACCACTAATCCCTCAGGAGCAAGCTTACGCTAACCATGAGTCGCAGGGAGATCAGGTCACCACAAGTGGCGGCCCTAGCTCGGCGGCCTCCCTTCCGTCGAGGGGTGTGGCTGGGGGCTGCAGGAGAGGGTCGAGGCAGATCCCTCCCAGCGTCGCCGGAGCAAGGCGTCACCCGGTAGAGTCCTCTGCTGGGAGGCGCCGTGAGCCTTCCCGGCGAGAGGACCGGTGGTCGCCCGAGGCGCCGTGGCGTCCCCTTCCCCCTTTGTGTCGTCACGGTTTCCGGTCGGCTCAAAGGTGGTCGAGGGTGGCGCAAAGGCGGGGCCCTCGCCTGGCGATATGAAGCAAGGCGGTACACTGTGAAGAAGGCCCAGTGCCTGTGAAGATCGCCGCCCGTGACACTCTCACGTAATAATGAGTAGGGTTGTACACGCCCCGGAGTCTCCGGAGAGCCGCCCTCGGGCCTCGGGGGCTCCCTCCCACACCAAGTGGCAGTACTTAGCTCCACGCTGGTGAGAAGACTCGAAGACCTGAAGACTATACTAGGCACCGGACGCGGCCATTTGCTTTGGATCTCTTTTCTGTAGCCTTGCCTTCTGGATTTCGGATTTAAGTTGAATTTGAATTTTCATTGATGCGTGCGCGCGGGGGGGGGGTATCTTTTCTCATTCGAGCATTTTTTCTGCCTGGTTCTTGCTCTACCCTGAGCCTTACGACCGCTGCCTCCCCCTCGAGGGCTCCTCACGAGCGGGGCGGGGCGCAGCGTACGTGATGCGCACGTCGACACCATGATCGGCGCCGGATTCTCGCGAAGCCCTCTTGGGCGAGCCAGCAGACCTCGTGGGAGTTCCTCAGGAGCTCATGGTCTCACGACCCAGCACGGGGGCTTAATTGGCTAAGGTAAGCCGCAGCAGCAAGACTTGCCGCCAGACTCATGAATCCACGAAGGCACACACACGGCTTGGCATAGAAGAGTAAAAATCACGATTTGTTTACATGAGGGGCTCCCCCTCTCAAAATGCTCTCACAATCTTTAGGGGCCACGCCCAAGTTTTTTCATACAGGGTAAACACAGTAAAGGAACCAGGGATCAGCCAGATATGTTGCTCGCCGCGTCCTCCACGTCGTCTTCAGACGCACTGTTGGCGTCGCTGTCACCGATGTCGGCG
The DNA here is from genome assembly GCA_021605145.1 of Aegilops bicornis. Lineage (NCBI taxonomy): Eukaryota > Viridiplantae > Streptophyta > Magnoliopsida > Poales > Poaceae > Aegilops > Aegilops bicornis. The sequence goes on from CM038671.1 coordinate 663,184,331, forward strand.
CCACCTCCACCCTCACCAACGCCGGCATCACCATCGTCAACCATGTCACCTTCATCCACAGCAACCACCACTGCGTCGTCTTCAGAAGCGAAGGCTCTGACCAGCGCATCCACGTTGTCCTCCACCCACCACGCCAGGTCGCTGCGGATGGCCTGCGGTACGGGGGCAATGGTGGTGTCGAAGTCGAAGTCGGGGAAGGTGTTCTGAAGATGGCTGAAGACACGGGAGAACGCGCGCCCGAGCAGGCCCCGGCTTCTCTCTTCCACAATGTCGGCGTTCTGGAAACGGGGGTCCCCAGACTTGCCTGCCTGCGGCCCATGGCGTGGCTATGCTAGCGAGCCTGTACGGCCCATCTTCATCAACAAGGCATTCAAGACCCTCGCGAGGGGCCAAGCCTCATGGCCAGACGACGCATAAGACCTTCTCGGGAGCTACCTCGCCAGCGAGGCTCACGAGGCGGAGATATCAAAGCGGGAAAACCTCGCGAGGCTCTCGTGGCGTGAGCCGTGGCGACCAGATCGAGCGCCGGCGCCCGGCGCCTAACGTCCTTGCTTCCTCTTCGGTGCTAAGGCGGCAAGCGCAGGCACGGAGTACCGAGGCATCAGGCAAAGGTTTGCATATTGGTGCACAAAGACCAGGAATGGAAGGACGGCAGGACGGAGGTCACTGTGGAGCCCAAGACGGCGTCACCGCCAGAGCCCTTTCGCAGGCGAAGACCGCTTTTGTCAGGATAGCTTGTACTAGCTGTCCCCTTTCAAATTTTCCTGCCGTTGTTGGCTCCCTTCCTGCTCAATATTTGGGAAGAGGACCAGGGCCTATATAAGTAGAGCTAGCCACCACAGTGGGGATCAAGTCGCGCTCTCACCGCACAAGTTCACCAAGCACAAGAACACCTCAACCTCAGGAGGCTATTCTTCCCCTTCTACTGCTCATCATCAGCCCAAGAGGCAATCCACCACCACACACTGGAGTAGGGTATTACACCACAACGGTGGCCCGAACTAGTATAAATCTTGTGTCTCTCTGTGTTGTGAGTTCGTCGAGTTCGTCCGTGAGATCTTAGCGAGCTAGGGCGTGGATCGGTAGGAGGGAAAGAACTTCGCGCGCACCCCAGAGTTCGAACCTTAAGGGTTTTGCCGGAACCCGAGATCCGACATTTGGCGCGCCAGGTAGGGGTGTGCTGTAGCTTCCCTTTCATCGATCCGTCGCTCCGTCATTTCCATGGCGGACGCTCGCCGCGCTCGAGCTGAGCGCCGGGCTGCCCTCACCACCCGCGTCGCTCAGACGGCTCCCGTCGGCGGGCCACCTCGTCGTTCTCCGTCTCCTGCCGCCAATGCCGCCACCGGTCCGGTGGGGAATGAGTAGCAAGCATCCTGCCTGCACCCATCGGTGCGACAGGACGGCCGCACCGCCACTCCATCGCTGACCCCAGACGGTTCTTCATCTCATGCACGCCGCGCTCCCATGGATGCACGGGCTGCGCTCCTCAGGCAAAATGAGCTCCTGCGCTACCGCCCGGTCGACGACCTCTATGAGGAGTGGCTCGACCGCGCCGCAGGGGGCTCCCAGGCGCCGTCCCTCTCTCTCCCTCACCCTCCCCAGCCACGGGCGACGTGGCCCATGGCGCGCCTCCACCACCTCTGCCCCAAGACTATGCCTTGGAGCCAAGGCGCGCGGCCCCACGACGCGATCCACCACGCCCGGTGCCCGCGCGCGAAGAGAGGAGCTGCCAAGAAATCCCTCGGCCGCGAGAAGCTGCACCTGCGCTCTCCGCGCCGCCTCGTCAAGACCGCGTGCTGCCTGCGGTGGCGGCGCGGGGGCCTCACCAAGACCAAGCTCCACCTCTGAGACGGGCCCCGGCAACCACGGCCGGCTGCCGCGCCTTCACTCCCGAGCTGCGTAGCGTAACCTGGCCAGGCAAGTTCAAGCCGGATCTGCCTCCTCGCTACGACGGCACCGCCGACCCTGCGGAGTTCCTGCAGCTCTACGAGCTGAGCATCGAAGCAGCCAATAGCGACGAGAAAGTCATGGCGAACTGGTTTCACATGGCTCTCAAGGATGGTGCCCGCTCCTGGCTCCTGAACCTGCAGCACGGCTCGATCTCCTCCTGGGAAGAGATGCGCGACCGCTTCGTCGCCAACTTCCAGGGCACTCGCGACCGCCCGCCGGCCGCGGGTGACCTGCGCCGCATCAAGCAACAACCGGGAGAGACCCTCCAGAAGTACATCCAGCGCTTCAACAACACTCGCCTCAAGATTCCCAAGGTCACGGACGAGGCCATCATCTCCGCATTCTCCGACAGCGTCCGTGACGTCAAGATGAAGGAAGAGCTCGCTATCCACGAGGATCTGTGCACATCTCAGGAGCTGTTCAACCTGGCGACCAAGTGCGCAAGAGCTGAGGAGGGGCACCTTTCCCTCCTCGAGCTGCCAACCGCGGGCGCGGAGGAAAAGAAGGCCAAGGACAAGGACGTGAAGCGCAAGGAAGCGGTCGTGCTCGCAGCAGAGCCCGACACCAAGCGGGGCAGAGATCAGCCTGAGTCATCCAAGAACAGCCGGCCGTTCTGCGCCTTCCACAACCTGAACACCCACAACACCGGTGGTATCAAGAGCTCAGAGCCATCCGCGAGGGACGCTTCGGTCGACGCCCCGAGTGCAGCAACCGTGGCTACGACCGTGGAGGAGGACGTGGTGGCGGATGCTGGGACGACCATGGCCCGCGCCAGGAGTGGCGCGACAGGCCTCGTGAGGATCGTTGGCAGGATCATCCTCGCGAGGGCGCCTGGAGAGACCAGCCTCGCGAGGACCGCCCTCAGGGCAATGCCGGTCTTCCCCCGCTGCCGCCACCGCCAAGGAGGAACGATGACCACCACCAAGGCGAAGTGAGGGGCTTCCGAGGCAGCGTGCAATCGCCTGTATCTTGGGCGGAGCTCAGGCCCCAGTCTCGCAGCGCATCTTCAAATAGTTCGCTCGTGAAGTGAATGCAGTCCTCCCCAAGATCGAGGCCAAGCGCCCGCTCAAGTGGTCCCAGTGCGCCATCACCTTCAACTCGGCAGATCGGCTCAAGTGCGCAGCCACCGCTGGCGCCCTCCCGATGCTTTGTTCCCCAGTCATCAGCAACGTGCAAGTCACCAAGACCCTCATCGACGGTGGCGCCGGACTCAATGTCCTGTCCATCGACACATTTGACAACCTCACGAGCAACTTTAGCCTACCAAGCCTTTCTCAGGAGTGACCGACGGTTCCACCACACCGATTGGGCAGGTCCGCCTCCCTGTCACCTTCGGGGAACGCAAGAACTACCGCACCGAGCTCATCGACTTCGCCGCCCACATCCATCTGCCGCCTAGCGCCATCCTCGGGTATCCAGCCCTGGCCAAGTTCATGGCCGTCACCCACCATGGCTACAACGTCCTCAAGATGCCAGGAAGCGGCGGAATCATCACGGTCCTGTGTGAAGAAAGAGATGCGGTGTGCTCCCTCGAGCGTGCCTTCCAAGCTGCAGCAATCGACGACCCCGACAGCAGAAGTGAAGGCCGTGCGGAGGCCATCCCCAAGAAGAAGTAGCTGCGCCGTGCAGGATCTCAGGAGGATGGCGACGCAGCTGGAGCCTCGTCAGGATCAGCGCCCGCTCCAGGGGCGCCTCCCTCCATCACATAGGAAGGCGCGCCCAGCGCCCTCCTCGGGCGAGGCTCGGGGCTCTCTTCTGGAGGGCCTCGGACCTTGCCAACCTCACGAGGGAGGTGCTTGGGCACCACTTGGAGGCGTGCTTCGCGGCATGTTTCCCTCAGGAGAACCCAGGGCAAGGAGTGCCCACCACTCAGGAGTTCATCACCAAGGCCACTCAGGAACTGCAAAATGCAAGGGCCATGTGCGGCGACCGCCGCTCACCAGGCGCAGCTCCCCATCCAGGCGAGGATGTCGGGCTGCGCGTTTGCATTGACGTCCCAGGGCTCAACAGGGCCGCATCTCAGGAGCTTTTCTGGCCTTCGCGTGTGGGGCGCTGTGAGGGCCCACCACACAGCTACGTTCGCATGCCCTTCGGCTTGCCGAGCGTGGCGTCAGCCTATCAGCGCAACATGCGGCGTGTCCTGGCGGCTCAGGAGGCCAGGTACCACGCCGTCCTGGCGGAGATGGAGATGGTCCTCAGGGAACCACCTGAGCCCCCAGAGCATCCCAAGGCTCAGGGCCCCGGTGGCTCATGAGGAGCCATTCCTTCGACGCATGCCTTCAGCTGCACCAACTCTTCTTCGTCAACAGAACCAGGTGACATTTTCCAAGTTCGTTCAGCTGGGAGCGCCCCTCGGGCTGCATTATTCCCAGGCCGCATGGGTCCGTCCCTGTGGCATGTATCCCTTTTTCTTATGTCTTTAGCTTACCTTGTTGGGGGCGCCCCTCGGGCTGCATCATCCTCAAGCCACTCGGGCCTGACCCAGTGGCATGTATCTTTCTGCATTTACCCAGGCTGATTTTTCTTCCATGCTTAATCTGCCTATGATTACCGCCTGTTCGGTTGCCACACACCACGGGTCCACCCCTTGATAAGCACATTTCATATATATAATTTTGACACACAAATTCACCATTTCTTGAGATGTGTCCATCCATTCTTGCTAAGAATTGTCGAATATTGCATGAAAATCATATAAAAGGATTGTTGACTAGTCACTTATTTATTTTGCAGAAAAGTGTGACAAAGCACAAAACTCTTCTACTACAAATGATCAAGTGATGGAGTCAAGGAGCTGGGCGTGAAGGAAAGAAGTAACCGAGGGGCCAAACTAAGGCTGCGTTCGGATCGTAGGATTTTCGCAGGAATATGGAAGGAATACTATTCACAGAGGTTTATTTTCTTTTGTGGTGTTCGGAATGCAGGAATCTCCTACAGTAAATCAGAGGAAATATGTCTTTTCGATGCTGATTCCAGAGGAAATGGAACATCTGCGTGGAGCTCATTTTTTCGCGGAAGACCGAGGCAAGATGCCTTGAGCTTTGGCAGTTAGCATACAGAGCTCATTAAAATATGTTGATGTGTGACGCAATGAGGTAAAAAACAGAGATAAAGCTGCCCTTGTTCACCACTGTTGCCAATTTTAACCTTAAAGGCTCATGTGCTTTCCCATCGTTTTTCTGTAGCCACTCAAGCGTGATCCGAACAGCCTCCATTTTTAGATTTCCATGTTCCTAGACCCTGTAGATTCTCTGGTAACCTTCAGCCCTATTCCTGTGAAGTGTTTTTTCCATTGTTTTTTCTCCCTGTGTACCGAACACAGCCTAAAGATGGGAGGACCAACTTGGGAAGAAAGAAGGAAGAAGGAGGGCCAAAGTGAAAACGTTCAGATCTGATCGGGAGGGGATCAAAATCCGTAGCCGCATCTCCATTGCAATCGATCCTGGCATATCCATCTCTCTCCCCCTCACCACTTCTTCTCCCACCTCCGGCCACCGCCGCGGCCAGGCCATCGTGGCGGCGCGCCTCCGCGACCTCGCTGCTCCACCATCACCCGCGCCATCCACCACCCACACCATCATCCATCCATCACAGCGCCAGCCACCAGTGCCCACCTCGCGCGACCTCTCCCTCCAGCCGGCGCGCCCGGCCAGACACACCGCCGCTGCTTCTTCTTCCCTTCTTCCCCGCTTCTCTGAATCCCTGTCTGCTGCTCCTTCTTCCCCGCGCCCCTGCTGCTGCTCATCTACAACTCTCCCTGCTGCTATCCTTCTCCAAGCTCGCCACCTCTCTGAATCCCTACTGCTGCTGCTCTTCTACTTTCCCCTACCACGCTGCTGTTCTGCTCCTTCTCCATCTCCAAACTCCAAGTCGTTGCTGCTACTCCATCTTCCTTTGACCCGCTGCTCCTTCTCCCTCCTCTCAACGCCCCCTGCTACTGCTTCTTCTCTCTCAACCTCCTGCTGTTGCCTTCTCTCTCTCCCTCTCTCTCTCTCTCTGAAATTCTGTAGTATTGAGAGATGTTTAAGACTTGTAAGGTTCAGATTTGAAGAGTACATGTAAACTGTTGTTTGCTCTGTTTAGTACTTGTATAATATAGTGTATGTTTTCTGGGATCTGACTAGTTGATGCATCTATATAAAATAAGTTCGTGAATGTTATATTTGTCACCCGTGTGGTACATGTATGCTTGTCACTTGCACTGAATTTACGTAATTCCAGTTCATGTATGTGTTGTCACAGTGTCTTCCCTTTTCTGCAGAAATATATTCAGTTTTGTAGTCCATGTATTAGCTCAAGTTCTTGTTTCTTCCCACTTTTCATGTTAGATAGTTATATATATGTTCTTGTCTTTTTAATTTCCTAGCCATATGTTTTCTTGTGTTAGCATTAAATTCTTCGAGTAATATGGAAATTGCCAAAAAGAGAGTATAGAAAATCTGAATCTCTCTTTGCTTATTTTGCATTTTCTTTGGCGATGATCTTCAGGAACTACCCTGTTTAGTTTAGGTTTATTTCCTTGCAATCATCATCTGTATTCTGTCACCTAGCTTTAGTCGAGCATAGTCGTCGTCGCCTAGTCCCTGAGGAGAACACGACACTCGCAGTTTGGGCGTAAAACCCCCACTGTACTTTCAATTGATCATTTTGGCGCCGTTGCCGGGGACTAGCGTCGAGTGAACGTGTTAGGCTATAGACTAGGTTTATTTTAGTTCCGTGTTTAATTCGTCGTGTATTTCATTTTCTGCGTTTCTTATATATTTCTTTCCTTGTTGTTGCTTCGGCTTATTAGGATACTAACATTCTGACTAGTATTTACTGTTTATGAGTGTGCATAGGAAATCTGAACTATTTACAGGTTGATTGATAGTTACACTTGGTGGAGATATGGTGATTCTTCGTGATGTTTGGATGCCAAGCAGCCAATGCTATTTCACAGGGCCACTTTGGCCGTCTTTTGAGGCGGAAAATTTTGAGCTAAAGCCTGGTCTTATTGCTTTGGTTCAACAACATCAGTTTGGAGGGTTGCCTAATGAAGATCCTTACGAGCACTTGCTCCGAGTCATGGAGTATTCAGATACAGTAAAGTACCATGGAGTTCCTCAAGATGCTATCAAGTGCATGTTGTTCACATTCTCTCTCCGAGATGATGCTCGTGCTTGGTATCGATCCTTGCCATCAAGATCATTCGGTTGGAATGAGATATCACGAGCTTTCTTGGATAAATATTTCCCACTACACAAGCAGTCCGCAATTCGAGATGAAATCTTCAATTTCGTTCAGCGTGAAGGCGAGAGCTTGTATGATGCTTGGGAGAGATACAAAGCCTTATTCAGGAGATGTCCTAATCATGGGCTCGAGAGATGGTTAGAGCTGCAGATATTCTATAGAGGATTGACTTCGGACACTCGAGCTTATGTCGATATGGCAGCGGGTGGAGCTATTACAAACAAGACACTTGATGAAGCTTTTCTGCTGATTGAGAGCATAGCTTTCCACCAACTTCAGTGGTACAATAAGAAGCCCACGTCTGATTCATTGGTTTGCTTGCAACAAATCACTACACCTCAGCCACCAATTCTTACACAGAAGCCTGAACCTCTATCTCAATGTGACAAGATTGAGCTTGCATGGATTATCTTTGACGATGATGACACCATTCTAGTTGACACACACGCTACAGATCATATGGATACTAGTGTTGGAGATTCGGTTTTGCATTGTGATGATTCTTCCATGGATGAGCCAGAGCTGCAGTTAGTTGTTTTTTATATTGAGGAGTCACCTTTAGTTGATATCGATCATGTGCTGCTAGAGCCAGATATGGAGAAGTTCACCTTCGATGATGTTAGCCGCATTGCTTCCTCAACACTGGAGCCTGAGATGGAGAGCTTCATGGTTGAGTATGGTGAGGTGGATTCAGATGTCAAGGAGCCAAGCTCTACTATTTCACTTGTTGACACGAGTCCGGTTGAAATTTCTACTACCACACCTCACTTGGTATCTTCAATTCAGGTAGTCCTGAAGCTTCTTCCTAACTATCTCAGGTATGATCTCAGCTTTCTGGACAAGACATGTCATATCGCTGATATTGCCTATGCACCATGTGACTTGTTGTTGATACATGTTCCTGATTTGCTCAATAGATATACTTATATGATAGGGTACTCTATCGATGACTTAGAGGGCATTCTCTCTGTCACTTGTATTGGCTTGGTTGTTGAGTGTTCTTTCAGGTTGATGCTTGTGTACCATTTACTGCGAGTTGACCGAGTTCGAGATGACATTCCCTGGGATCCTGGTGGATTCACGGCATGGTGATGAGGAGAAGCAATGGGCACACACGAAGAGGAGTGAAGCTGGAGCAGGCATGGGGATAGAGAAGCAAAAAGAGAAGAGCTGCAGTTTAGAGAGTGTTGAGCGAGTGCTACTTCCTATATAAACCCGGTGAGCTGTTTCATGTCCCCAATCTGAATATATCATCCATTGATAATGCTGAAATCATTTGATATTTGAGTTGCTTAAGCCATTTCTTAAATTATGTCCCACTGAATTTTATTTGACATATTGTGCTTGATGTGAACATGAGAGCCGATTGTTGAATGCCTTGTAAACTAGTGATCTACATATTGCTTGCTTTGCTGAAATTAGTGAAAGTTATTAGTTTGGAGTGCTCAAATCCCTAATACACTAGAAAACTTCGTCATTTTCTGCATTTACTATGATACACCTAGATCACCATGTTTAGATGCTGAATTTGTGCCAAGTGTGTTCCCATTCAGAGCAATCACCTAACCACTATGGATTAGCATGCTATGTTCCCTGGATCGGTAGCATGTGAACCAGACATGGAGAAGTGAGGATTCCTGTTTTTTGTGCTTATGCGTTGTTCATTTAAAAAAAAGGTATATCTTATAATGAAAAAGTCTGGTCTACCTACAGTAGCATGTCATGTTCTCGGGATCGGTGGCATGTGAAATATGGTAGCTTGGACAGTAATAAATAAATAATAAAAATGTAATTGTCGAACCAGGTGTATATCATGTTCTCTGGATCGGTGGTATGTTCCTTTGGGGAGACAATTAAAAAAACTAACAATTGGTCGAGCCAGGTGTATACCATGTTCTCGGGATCGGTGGTATGTTCCTTTGGTGAGATCGATCATATATTATCAAGTGCGTTTCAATTTCAATAAGTGGTTCTACCACGTTGTTATGTTCCTAGTAATAGGTGTCTCTTGGGATCATGCTCTCTTTAGGAACCTTTTGGCACAATCAGCATTTGAAATTGTTAATCTTCTTTTATCATTGTAAAAATTTAAAATGATTGAGTTTACTAGTGTCCTATTGCTTTGTAGTACTCCTAACCATTAATTTTCACTAACCAAGTCTGAAGCATGCATTGTTTAGAGATCTACTTTGCTTGACATTTTCTATTCAGTTCACTATTCACTATCTTGCTCTTGTCATATTCCTTTGCTTGAGGACAAGCAAAGATTTAAGTGTGGGGGAACTTGATAAGCACATTTCATATATATAATTTTGACACACAAATTCACCATTTCTTGAGATGTGTCCATCTATTCTTGCTAAGAATTATCGAATATTGCATGAAAATCATATAAAAGGATTGTTGACTAGTCACTTATTTATTTTGCAGAAAAGTGCGACAAGGCACAAAACAATTCTACTACAAATGATCAAGTGATGGAGTCAAGGAGCTGAGCCTGAAGGAAAGAAGTAACCGAGGGGCCAAACTAAAGATGGGAGGACCAACTTGGGAAGAAAGAAGGAAGAAGGAGGGCCAAAGTGAAAACGTTCAGATCTGATCGGGAGGGGATCAAAATCCGTAGCCGCATCTCCATTGCAATCGAGCCTGGCATCTCCATCTCTCTCCCCCTCACCACTTCTTCTCCCACCTCGGTCCGCCGCCGCGGCCAGGCCATCGTGGTGGCGCGCCTCCGCGACCTCGCTGCTCCACCATCACCCGCGCCATCCACCACCCACACCATCATCCATCCATCACAGCGCCAGCCACCAGTGCCCACCTCGCGCGACCTCTCCCTCCAGCCGGCGCGCCTGGCCAGACACACCGCCGCTGCTTCTTCTTCCCTTCTTCCCCGCTTCTCTGAATCCCTGTCTGCTGCTCCTTCCCCGTGCCCCTGCTGCTGCTCGTCTACAACTCTCCCTGCTGCTATCCTTCTCCAAGCTCGCCTCCTCTCTGAATCCCTACTGCTGCTGCTCTTCTACTTTCCCCTACCACACTGCTGTTCTGCTCCTTCTCCATCTCCAAACTCCAAGTCGTTGCTGCTACTCCATCTTCCTTTGCCCCGCTGCTCCTTCTCCCTCCTCTCAACGCCCCCTGCTGCTGCTTCTTCTCTCTCAACCTCCTGTTGTTGCCTTCTCTCTCTCTCTCTCTCTCTGAAATTATGTAGTATTGAGAGATGTTTAAGACTTGTAAGGTTCAGATTTGAAGAGTACATGTAAACTGTTTTTTGCTCTGTTTAGTACTTGTATAATATAGTGTATGTTTTCTGGGATCTGACTAGTTGATGCATCTATATAAAATAAGTTTGTGAATGTTATATTTGTCACCTGTGTGGTACATGTATGCTTGTCACTTGCACTGAATTTACGTAATTCCAGTTCATGTATGTGTTGTCACAGTGTCTTCCCTTTTCTGCAGAAATATATTCAGTTTTGTAGTCCATGTATTAGCTCAAGTTCTTGTTTCTTCCCTCTGTTCATGTTAGATAGTTAATATGTTCTTGTCTTTTAATTTCCTAGCCGTATGTTTTCTTGTGTTAGCATTAAATTCTTCGAGTAATATGGAAATTGCCAAAAAGAGAGTATAGAACTTATTTTGCATTTTCTTTGGCGATGATCTTCAGGAACTACCCTGTTTAGTTTAGGTTTATTTCCTTGCAATCATCATCTGTATTCTGTCACCTAGCTTTAGTCGAGCATAGTCATCGTCGCCTAGTCCCTGAGGAGAACACTACACTCGCAGTTTGGGCGTAAAAACCCCACTGTACTTTCAATTGATCACCTCTCTGTGATGCCATCCGCTTGCGCGTTAAAAGGGGGGCTCTTGAGCATCGCGACTCAGAGCTCTTCGGCTCTCCAAATTTCATCAGAACGTTTACGATGCGGCTATATCTCCCACGTGTCGAGGAACGACTTGGAGGCATAACCGCATGGTTGTTTTGTTGCAAGAAGGGTCATCTTCACACAATTCCATGTAATGAACAAGAATGGGATAAAGAGTAGGCTTACAATCGCCACTTCACACAATACATAAATTAAACATCCATCATTCAGAGTATAATCAAGGTTCGAGTACGGAACCAAAATAAAAGAAGACAACCCCAAATGCTAGATCCCCGATCGTCCCAAGCTGAGCTCCTCATCGATCATCGGAAGCGAAACATAGTAACGGCCAAGGTCCTCGTCAAACTCCCACTTGAGCTCGATTGCGCCACTTGCACTTTGGTATCCTCGGCACTGCATCTGTTTTGTAGAATCATGAGTCACGGGACTCAGCAATCTCACACCCGCGAGTTCAAGACTATTTAAGCTTGTAGGTAGGAAAGGGGTAATATGGTGGAGCTGCAGCAAGCACTAAGCATGATATGGTGGCTAACATACGCAAAAGAGAGCAAGAAGAGAGGCAAAGCACGGTCGTGAAACTAGAAGTGATCAAGAAGTGATCCTGAAACTACTTACGTTCATGCATAACTCAAACCGTGTTCACTTCCCGGACTCCGCCGAGAAGAGACCATCCACGGCTACACACGCGGTTGATGCATTTTAATTAAGTCAAGTGTCAAGTTCTCTACAACCGGACATTAACAAATTCCCATCTGCCTCATAACCGCGGGCACGACTTTCGAAAGATAATACCCTGCAGGGGTGTCCCAACTTAGCCCATTATAAGCTCTCACGGTCAACGAAGGATATTCCTTCTCCCGGGAAGACCCGATCAGTCTCGGAATCCCGGCTTACAAGACATTTCGACAATGGTAAAACAAGACCAGCAAAGCCGCCCGAATGTGCCGACAAATCCCGATAGGAGCTGCACATATCTCGTTCTCGAGGCACACGGATTGTCCAAACTTCCGATAGGCCATCCCGAGTTGCCCCCGTGACCACCGTGGTGACGAGTTGGACCAACACTCGGAGGAGCTGGCCGGGGTTTAAATAAAGATGACCCTTGGGCTCGCGAACACCCAAGGGAAAAGGTCTTAGGTGGCAAATGGTAAAACCAAGGTTGGGCCTTGCTGGAGGAGTTTTATTCAAAGCGAACTGTCAAGGGGGTCCCATAAATCACCCAACCATGTAAGGAACGCAATGTCAAGGAACATAACACTGGTATGACAGAAACTAGGGCAGCAAGAGTGGAACAAAACACCAGGAATAAGGCCGAGCCTTCCACCCTTTACCAAGTATATAGATGCATTAATTAAATAAGATATATTGTGATATCCCAAAATATCCATGTTCCAACATGGAACCAACTTCATCTTCACCTGCAACTAACAACGCTATAAGAGGGGCTAAGCAAAAGCGGTAACATAGCCAAACAACGGTTTGCTAGGAAAGGATGGTTAGAGGTTTGACATGGCAATATGAGAGACATGATATAGCAAGTGGTAGGTATCGCAACATAGCAAAAGAGCGAGCGACTAGCAAGCAAAGATAGAAGTGATTTCGAGGGTATGGTCATCTTGCCTGCAAAATTCTCAGAGTTGTTGAAAGCTTGATCCTCGTAAGCGTTCTCAACAGGTTCCTCGTTCACGTACTCGTCTCTCGGCTCTACCCAAAGCAAGAACACAAGCAAAGGGGACAACCATCAATCACGATGCAATGCGCAAGCAACATGGTGCAAAACATGGCATGATATGCGAGATGTGGTATGCAATGCATATGCGTGCTCTGGAAGGAAAAAGATGAACAAGGCATCAACTTGGCAAACCAAGTATGCCGCTGGAAAGATGAGATGATTTCGGTTGAAATCGATATAAAGATCACCGGGAACGGATGCACGGTTTGCAAATGGCAAGTAAAACAAGAACGACACAAATCTGCGATTAACAGCACGATGCTACTTAGCATGCAACAAAAAACTATGCTACAGCACTCCAACATAACAACAAAGCATATGGAAGTGATCTACAGGAGATGCTTGACAAAAGAGGAACACTGAGCTACGGCTAAATCACACAATAGCAGGTTCAAACAAGCATGGCAAAAGTGCAAAAGATATCAGCTTGGACATGGCATAAACAGCATCAGGTAGCAATGTTCAGAGCAAGCAATCAACATGCTACATGATCTTATAATATCAAAACAAGACATGACATGATTCTACTCAAAGCATAGAACAAAAGTACCTTATTGACCATGAGCTAAAAAGGCCAGAAGATATGATGGCACCCATGTAAACACATCAAGTTTCTTTAACAGATTCAGACTTAGCAGAAAAACAGAGCATGGCACAAACAGATTCATGTTGGCATGTTAACAAGCTTGTTTAACTCAAACTAAAACATATCATGGCAGGAGCATAATTCCAGAAGCAAGTAGGCATGATGAAGAGCATGTTCATGTGCAAAACTACCTCATAGCATATTTGCATAAATATACACACAAAAGACAAAACAGCAACATGATGTAAAATGACATGTTCATGAACTTGCTCAAATGCAGAAACTAATGCCACCACTGGATTGGTGGGATTTTTATACCCCAAAAACATATATAATAGGTGCACCCAAGCTGTACCCAGACGTTAGGCTGACTGGTAGGGCCGTGGGCCACGTGGCTGGGTGTTTGTATGACCGGTGGGGCCGAGGCGTCAGTGTCACAGAAAAAAAAATGCCCAGCAAAATATGCAGAGTCTGGGACTCGAACCCGAGTCTCCCTGGTGTGTACGTGCCTGGGTAACCAGCTCGGCTGCGCGTGTGCTTGTGCCAAGAACGGGGGGACTTGACCCTTTGGAAAGACTCGAAGGCTGAGCCTTCCCTTTGCTCCTACGCAGAGAAGATGGCGACGTCGCCGGCGGGCAACGGTGGCAACCAGCGGGGCATAGGGACTCCAGCGGGCATGTGGAACGGGGTATGGATGTGTGTGCAGCTACAAGGGGATGCAGGGGCGCTCGAGCTCGGGCAGTTGCTCGGCTCGGGGCCATGGCGTCCGCGGCGAGCAGCGGCAGCAACTACGGTGACACGAGGTGAGGCCGGGTGCGCTGGAGCGAAGCGGCGATGCACGCGTGGTGAGGTGAGGCCGAGGGGCGCGCTAGGCGCGAACCGGGGCGCGGAGACGTTTCTGCACCTACGCGTGCAACAGATAGCTACAAGCTTCGCTGGTTCACCGGGAGCACGGCAAGGGCACGAATCGAACGAACCCTAGGGGTGCCTAAACACGAAAGATATGGATGGGAGAGGGAGGTGCGTTACCCAGCTCACCCAAAGACACGACGGGGTCGACGGAGACGAGCCAGCGGCGACGAAGTGGAGCTCTGAACCTTGGCGCGGTCCTGACCGAGAGGAAGATGGAAGCGAAGGGCGTCGAGGAACTTGTCGTCCGGCACCGTAGTCGACGTCGTGGATGAATCTGACGACGAGGAAGAATAAAACACGATCTCCGGGTGGAGGTGGCGGAGAGCACGCCCGGCGACGCAGGTCACGCTCTCAAAAAGCGCTCTGGGCCGGAGTAGCGGTGGATCTGGTGGTTCTTCGCACCTGGCGGCGGCGGTGAGAGGAAGAGGGAAACCCTAAGGGTGCATGGACAAGGAGAGGGGTTAAAAGGGAGGCCAGAGCGACGGGTGTAGCATGGCGTCGACGCGGCCGTGACTATGTGCGAGCCCGACACGAGCTTGACGAAAAGGTGAGGGGCGGGTGAGCTGTAGCCAGAGGCTGGCTGGTGGGGTCATGAGGACACGTGGGCGTCTGGGCTCTGGGTAGAGGCGGCTGGGTGAGAAAGCAGGCGTCTTGGCGCATGCGGGAGCAGGTGAGCGCGACCGTGGCCTGGATGGCTGCGAAGGTTGGGCTGGCGGGTGGAAAAAGGCCTCGGCTGGGCTGAGGCTGCTGGCTGCTGCTCTTCTATTCCTATTTGCTCAAACAGGAAAAGAAAACGAAAAGCACAGGGTAAAAGGAGAGGAGTTTGAGAATAAATAAAATATGCTCAAGCTCCTGGAATTGTGATCTATTTGAATAAATTGCATTGGACCTTTTTAGAGGTATAAAAATAAAACAAGTTCGAATTATATTCAAACTTGAGGCATTTTTGGACCTAACCAAAGCAACTTCAAAAGGGATGCAATATTACAGTGAGGGTGTAGGCATGGTACAAGATTTATCGGTAGAAGATGAACATTAAAGGAGAAGGTAAAAGGTGCACTTTCAAAATGAAAGAAAGGAAAGGAAAGAGAATTGGTGATGATGCGAGGTTTATGCATTGAACATGCAACAACATAATATGTATGAGATCACACCATGCACATGATGAGGATGGAATGCAAAATGACAAGAGGCACAAATGCAATATGGTAAGGTGAGCATGACAATGAAAAGAATAAACCACATAACCAAACAAGATGAGGCCAAACATGATAAAAACCCACAAGAATTGGATGAAGGTCAAGTTGATATATTGCCAAGTTGGGACATGTTACATCTGGGGTGTTACACTCACCCCCTGGCCTTGACCACGACATCGCGACCTGGCATACCAGCGGCGACTGAGCTCACTCGAGGGCCGGGACCTGAGGACGTAGAGCGCTTGCACCTAACCGTCTTGAAGGAACACACAACCATCGAAGACTCAATACCAAGCGCAACCCGCCTTGAGGTAGGGCCTCTTGAGTCCCGTGCTGGCTCACGAGTGCCCAGATACACCTTGTAGCCCTGTTGTGCAAGCCATGTGTCAGGGCGGGGCTGTACACGCCCCGGGGGCTCCTCCCGGAGGGGGGCCCCCATCCCACGCACAAGTGGAAGCACCATGCTCCGCGCTGGCCGTCGACACTGCCGAGGAGCGGCTATGCCCGTGCACAAGCGGAAGCACTATGCTCCGCGCTGGTGATAAACAACTGAGGGCGGCCCCACGGTCGTACCAACCTCAGGGAGCCCAGAGCTCAGCGTCCAGCCTCATCGCAAAGCCTCCCCTCGGGAGAGCCGCACGAGGGGGCTGGGCACGGGGGCTGCGCTCGGGCCATGCCCAAGCGCACGCCACCCAACCAGTTCTCCCAGACCTGGGCGTCGCGCGCCCCTCCCGAGGCCTCGGCGAGGGCAGGTATGGAAATTCTTTGCACGTCAAGGGGGACTCCTGAGCATCGTGACTCAGGAGCCTAACTGGTCACGTAGCCCCTCACTCCTTGGTCCGTCTCCGGTCGGCCCAACGATGGTTGAGGTATGCGCGGGGCCAGGCTCTGCCGACGTAGAACATCAGTCTATCCCCATGAACTCTCCCTATAAGCTATTTGCGCGTCAAGGGGGACTCCTGAGCATCATGACTCAGGAGCCTAACTGGTCACGTAGCCCCTCTTGGTTCGTCCTGGTCTCTGGTCGGCCCAACGGCGGTTGAGGTATGCGCGGGGCCGGGCCCTGCCGACGCAGGACACAAAGCAAATAGGAAGGAAAGCACAAAATCTTGAAGCAAATATTACAAACATATTATCCTCACAATATCAAATGAAAAATCTAAACGCCTCCACGAGGCCTGATGCATGTTGCAGGAACGAAACAGGAAACTAGCTGCAGGTCACCCCTGAACACCGCCATCATCGGCGGAAGGTGCTCCTCCGTGGGTGACATCGTCTTCACCTGCACCATCAGTCGCAGGATCGCCGGACAGGGGTGCGGAGACATAGCCATGGAACTTCTTCAGCAGGGCCTCCACCTGACCTTGCACGGCCGCGGCAGTGGCTGCGCTATGATCATCAGCCACGGGTTCCAGCAGCTCGTCAAGACAAGCGTTGGGGTCGTGGAGGTACAGATGGCTGAAGACGCAAGTCAATGCAGCTGAAGACAGGACGCGAGCTTCTGCCTCCGCAATGGGACCGACACCATAACCGACTTCCTCGAGCGCCTTCACCAAGAGAGGAAGCAGCCGGGCGGGGCAGTCCTCATTGGTGGCCAGCGACTTCTCCAGGCCGTGCTCGTAGAGCGTCTTCAGTGCCTTGCGAGATCTCTTCTCGAGGTCGGCAAAGGCCACACGGTCCTCGGTCATGACCCGCGCCTTGGCGTCAAGATCGGCCTCCCTCGCCTTCACCTTCCGCTCCAGCTCTTCCAACCGTATGCGCTCGGCGGCCTGCGTCTTCCCCAGCTCCACCAGCTCAGCGTCACGGTTCTTGACGGTGTCTTGCCGGGCCTTCGCCTCCTCCTCCTTTGCCAGGCGGCCGCGCGCTTCTTCAGTGTGCGTGTCGCGCAGGCTCTGCAACTCGTCCTCCAGCTCTTGGCAGCGGTCACGGGCGGCCTTAGAGTCTTTCAACGCCGCCTCATGATTGGCTGCAGCGTTGGCGGCACTCCGCTTCTCCTTCTCGAAAGATGCTGCGGCCTGGCTCAGTGCCGCGCAGACCGCCAAGTCGGAGTGAAGCCAGCCAGAGGCCAGCTCAAGACGCCTGCCACCACGCTGGTCCAAGGCCAGAGATCTACCCAAATCGGGTCATCTCCGAAAGAGCGCGTTCAAAACAAAGCAGCAGGAGCGTAAGAACACGAGAGTGGAGGTGCGATGGTGGGAGGCGACGTCGTCACCAAGGCCTGGGAGACTGCGGGCTCCGGAGCAGCCGGAACCTCTTCAACCGGGCCAGACGCTGGCACTTCCGGAGCCAGCGGGGCCATGGGGGCTGACTCCTCCTGAAAAATAAGCACTTTGTCTTAACTTTGCTTTTCATGAATGCACATATATGAGATTATCTTGGAAGAAATCCTTCAGCGCAAGAGATTGGCAACATAATTACATAATAGCGGTAACAGTTATTGTAACCAGTTATACATGTTAATAAGGTGGACTGCCGGAGTACTTATTCTGTGAACGATTTTTTTGAAGGTTATCAAGGATGTATTGTCTTGAAAATTTGCATATTTGTGATGTTCCCGATATCAAAATGACCAACTATGATTTCTCCTCCCTCGTCAAATTTAATTTCTTACTCTTGATTCTTCACTTTCTTTCTGATTTATCTAAGGATAATACAACTCAGAGATTTTTGTAAAGAAATGCCATGGACAAACTGAGAAAGGCCTCCTTCTGTATGGGTGATATTCTCTTTGTGGCTGGCAGCGCCTGACTGGTGCTACTACTTCTCGTCACACTTTATGGTATTGTGCATGTGGAGGTAGCCTAGGCTGCAAGCTGGACAACACCGAGGCATGAGCTGACTTAGCTCTCTAGCACAAAAAATGAAAATAGCCCACACTTCCAATGTGGATGAGGAGCTTGCTCTACCAATTATCCCTAGCACTACCATCATTTTTGGTTCTAAGCATGAATGGGAACACGTTGCAGAAGACATATTTCATATCCCACAAGGAGGCTCACCAGTCAAGCAACAACCCCAAATCAGCTGACCCCACCAGTGAGGAAGAGGAGGTCTGTTGGGCAGCCACAACGATGGAGAGCCCGGGGTTGGAGAAGGGGATCATAGCCTTGCCTCCACTTGCGCGACAGCATGGCACAAGATTGGAGAGGCCCCTATCCCCCCTCTTCTTTTCTTCCTCACCTTCAACGTCCACTGAAGAGTTGTGATTCACAATGACAATGGATCTGGAAGTGGCATGAACGGGAAAGGAATTAGCAATGATAGAAAGAATAAGTAGGGCTGAAGGAGTAAAGGAGAAGGAGGTGAACCGCCAGTAACGGACCACCACCATTGTCACGCCCGATATGCGACCCTATCCAAAAGGAACTCGAAGGTCCCACCAAGGATAGACCCGCATATTGAAACGCTTTTGCAAGGTGGATATCATTACATCAACATTACATAATAGATGGGGATACATACATAAGGCATACTATGCCACACGAATACAACATCATCTTACATAAGATCAACATCCGACTACGGATGAAGCATAAACAGAAACTCAAACAATACCCTGCTAGCCCAGGCTGCCGACCTGGAACCTATCCCCTGATCGAAGAAGAAGCAGAAGAAGAACTCCAAAACAAGCCAACATCGCTCTCACATCATGATCATCGCAAACCTGTACCTGGCAATCGTGGTGTAGTAATCAGTGAGCCACGAGGACTCAAAGAATCCCATTACCATGGGTATCAAGACTAGCAAAGCTTAATGGGAAAGGAAGGGGGGTAAGGTGGTGAGGTTGCAGCAGCGACTAAGCATGATATGGTGGCTAACATACGCAAATGAGAGCGAGAAGAGAAACAAAGGAACGGTTGTCAACTAGTAATGATCAAGAAGTGATCCTGAACTCCTACTTACGTCAAGCATAACCCGAAACCGTGTTCTCCTCTCGATTAACCCGAAAAGAGACACTCACGATTACGCACACGGTTGGTGTATTTTAGAAGAGTTTGCTTCAAGTTTACTACAACCGGATATTAACAAATTCCCATCTCGCCACATAACCGGGCACGGCTTTGAAAGTTCAAACCTGCAGGTGTCCCAACTTAGCCCATGATAAGCTCTCGCGATCAACGAAGGATATTCCTTCTCCCGGAAGACCCGATCAGTCTCGGAATCCCGACTACAAGACATTTCGACAAAGCAATAAAACAAGACCAGCAAAGCCGCCCGATGCCGACAATCCCGATAGGAGCTGCACATATCTCGTTCTCAGGGCAACACCGGATGAACACTACGTACGGCAACCGACGATACCCCAAGTTGCCTAGGGGCGGCACCGCAAGTGGCTCTGGTTTGGACCAACACTTAGACAAGCATTGGCCCGGGGGGCTAAATAAAGATGACCCTTGGGTTAATTACTCCCAAGGGAAAATAGGTGGTGGTGAGGCAAATGGTAAAACCAAGGTTGGGCCTTCTTTGGAGGAGTTTTATTCAAAGGAACTGTCAAGGGGTCCCATAAATCACCCAACCGCGTTAGGGACACAAAATCCGGGAACATAATACCGATATGACGGAAACTAGGGCGGCAAGAGTGGAAAAAAACACCAGGCATAAGGCCGAGCCTTCCACCCTTTACCAAGTATATAGATGCATTAATTAAATAAGAGATACTGTGATATCCCAACCAAAATCCTGTCCACCAAGGAGCAATCTTCAACTTCACCTGCAACTAGCAACGCTATAAGAGGGGCTGAGCAAGAGCGGTAACATAGCCAAACAACGGTTGCTAGGAAGGGTGACAATGGTTAGAGGTTCATGGCAATTTGGGAGGCTTGAGCAGGAAGTGATAGGTAGCGCAGCATAGCGAAAGAACGAAGCAACTAGCATAGCAATGATAGTAGTGAGATCCAGGGTAGCGGTCATCTTGCCTGAAATCCCGCTAGGAAGAAGAACGAGTCCATGAAGAAGATGAAGCCACGAAGACGAACCCCGCGTAGAGCGAGCGAATCCTCACGATCATAGCGAAAGCAGGAACTATCGAGAAGAAGCACACAACAAGGTAAACACACCACACATATACATGACATGATGCACAACCAAACATGATGCATGACAAGGCTACATGAAGCTACTCATGGAAAAAGATGATGCATACAAGACCAACACATCAAAGCAAGTTTAAATGAGGCCGGAAACAACATATAACAATTCCGGTAAGTCCTCATATGCAAATTTCGAAATTGGTCCAAATCTAAAAAAACATTATGTTCAAGTTGTTAAACAGCAAGTTAAGATACACCACAATGATCTACACGAGATTCTAGTCAAGTTACATATAAAGTCCATTTAATTCGGAGCTACGGCCTAGAAGAAATGAGCAAAACAAGTTAAGCATGGCATTGATGCAAAATGCATCCAAACATCAAGCAAACACCTCAAAACAAGGATGCAACATGATAATATGAAACTACATGAAAAATCAAGCAAGTTTCATATAGAGCACACTCAAAACGGAGCAACGGATCAACACATACACTCTATACAAGTCATGACAACAATCTGTCCAAAACAGCAACTAGGCATATTGCAAGCATCAAAACACTATGCTACAGGACCTCAACGTGAAAACAAAAGGCATGGGCATGATGTAAAGGTAAAGCATGACAAAACATGAACACTGAGCTATCTCCAGAAATCACTAGAACATGCTCAAACACACATGGCAAGATTGCAAATAATAACAGTTTCAGACTTAGCAGAAAACAACACCAGGTTGCAATGTTTAGAGCTATCAAACAATATGTTACAGGAACTTATAATGGCAAAAAAAGGCATGGCATCATACTACTAAATGCATAGAACAAGAGCCCCTTACTGACCATGAGCCAAAAAGGATCAGAAAATATGATGGCACCCATGTAAACATGGCAAGTTATATGACAGATTCATACATGGCAGAAACAATAATAAGTAGGCATGTTGGTGAGCTTGAACCACTCACCACAGATCAATACATGGCATGTAAAGACAACCAACAGTAAGAAGACATGTTTATGAAGCTAAGCATGGCAAGAGAAAGTTCATAGAGTGCATGGATCACTAACAACAATCATGGCAACATTGAACTTAAAGTTAACAGGCTGACAGAAACATTATTTAGCAACTTGAGAGCAAGATAAAAACAAGTTACATCAGGCTATAAATGCAACCAGGGGCATTGATAGATAGAGCATGACATGTAGAACAAAACACCCTTAGTGAATATCTCCAGATTATGCATAGAATGACTTGTAGCAGCAGGTTTACATAGCATCATAATATAGCAGATTCAGACATGCAAAACAGCAACAAGTACCCTACTTAACAAGCTTGATGCACTCACTACAGGAATCACAAAAATACATGGATGGCATCACTGTAAAGATGGAATGGCATAGAACAAAACACCTGTAGACATCAACCTCATAGGATGTACACATCAATCATGGAAAAAATGACAAATGAGCATGTTATAACAGTTTCAGCAGATTAACATCACATAGCACTCTTGCAACGAATATTCAGGCATTAAGATGAGCTCAAATGAACATGATTCAATGGAATGAAATGAAGTACTCGTCGAGGCGAACAATTTGACATATTACATGCACGAAACGGAGCAGTATGCAGAGAGTTATGACATCTTGAACATTGCATGATAATGTCAAAATACTAGGGACTTAGGCGATTTTGGAAAAAAACAGATGGGTGCACTATAGTAAACTACGCCTAGGGCGGAACTTAGCAGCGGAGCTCACCATGGGCTTGGCCCAGTTGACGGGGAGGACGAGGCGGGCCGGCGGGGAAGCTGGGCTGGGCCCACGTGGCCGGCGAGGGAGGCGCCAACAGGCGAAGCGAAAGCAGAGAGGCGCGGATCGGGGTTCTCCCGATCCCGCCGGCGGCGCGAGGCACGCCGAGCTGCAGTGACGGCGGGGACCCGGATGGCCGCTGATGGGTGGCCCGGACCGGATCTGGCTCGATCCGCCGGGCGGAGAGCGGCCACGGCGGTGAGGGCACGCTGGCGCGAGAAAGCGCATGGACCGAGCGGCGCACGGAATCCATGGCGAAGGCGCGCGCGAATCGGAGAGGAGGAGGCGGCGGCGGCAGTAGTCCGGCGAGGCGGCGGAGCGCAGGAGGCGCCGTGGCGACGGGAGGTGCCGGGCGGGGACGGCGCGCCCGGCGACGAGGCGCGGCGGCTGGTCACGGTGAGGTTCGGTGGCCGGAAGCAAGGGCGGCGGCGAGGTTCGGCTCAAGGGCTCGCGATGGACCTGCAGGCCGGGCGCGGTGGAGAGAGAGCGGAGGCGATGTGGCGGCGGCTGATTCGCTGCGGGGGCGGCGGATGCTGAGGTGGCGGCGCGCGATTGGCCAGGCGACGTGGCTGGGCGGTGGTGGACACGTCCGGCGGCGGGCGGACATGTCCGGCGACTGAGAGGGAGAGGGCTAGGGTTGGACTGCGCGAAAAATCCGGGAGGGACACATATTTACAGGTAGAGGGAGCTAGGAGACTCCAAATGGAGCAGGGTTTTCGGCCACGCGATCGTGATCGAACGACCGAGAGCATGGAGGGGAGTTAGATGGGTTTTGGGACATTTTGGAAGGGGTGTTGGGCTGCAAAGAGAAAGGGGCTTTTACGGTTACCCGGTTAACTGTTGGAGTATCAAACGGACTCCAAATGGCACGAAACTTGACAGGCGGTCTACCGGTGCTATACCAAGGCCGCTTGGAAAACCTCGGGCCATTCCGAGAAAGTTTAACACCCGCACACGAAAAGAGGCAAAAGGGGGCGCCGGGGACATAGGAGTGCCGGATTGGAAAACGGACAACAGGAAAAATGCTCGGATGCATGAAACGAATACGTATGCAAATGCGATGCACATGATGACATGATATAAAATGCAGATGATGACATGGCAAAGTGCAACACGCAAGCACATGACATGGCAAAGACGGCGAATAACTGGCAGACACCTGGCGCATCGAATCCGGGGCGTTACAACCATGATCGACCGGATGGAAAATTGTCAGGTGGCGCTGATACGTCTCCAATGTATCTAATTTTCCAAACAATTTTGCCCTTGTTTTCGACTCTAACTTGCATGATTTGAATGGAACTAACCCGGACTGACGCTGTTTTCACCAGAATTGCCATGGTGTTATTTTTGTGCAGAAATAGAAGTTCTTGGAATGACCTGAAACTTCATGGAGAATATGGAATAAATAAAAAATACTGGCGAAAGAATCAACACCAGGGGGGCCACACCCTGTACAGGAGGGTGGAGGGTGTGCCCACCCCCTGGGGCGCGCCCCCTACCTCGTGGGCCCCCTGAGGCTCCACCGACCTCAACTCTAACTCTATATATTCATGTTTGGGGAGAAAAAAATTTGAGAGAAGGATTCATCATGTTTTACGATACGGAGCCACCGCCAAACCTTAATCTCTCTCGGGAGGGCTGATCTGGAGTCCGTTCGGTGCTCCAGAGAGGGTAATCCATCTCCATCATCATCATCAACCTTCCTCCATTACCAATTTCATGATGCTCACCGCCGTGTGTGAGTAATTCCATCGTAGGCTTGTTGGACGGTGATGGGTTGGATGAGATTTACCATGTAATCGAGTTAGTTTTGTTAGGGTTTGATCCCTAGTATCCACTATGTTCTGAGATTGATGTTGCCATGACTTTGCTATGCTTAATGCCTGTCACTAGGGCCCGAGTGCCATGATTTCAGATCTGAACCTATTATGTTTTCATGAATATATGTGAGTTCTTGATCCTATCTTGCAAGTCAATAGTCACCTACTATGTGTTATGATCCGGTAACCCCGAAGTGACAATAATCCGGACCACTCCCGGTGATAACCATAGTTTGATGAGTTCATGTATTCACTACGTATTAATGCTTTGGTCCAGTACTCTATTAAAAGGAGGCCTTAATATCCCTTAGTTTCCAATAGGACCCTGCTGCCACGGGAGGGTAGGACAAAAGATGTCATGCAAGTTCTTTTCCATAAGCACGTATGACTATATTCGGAATACATGCCTACATTACATTGATGAACTGGAGCTAATTCTGTGTCACCCTATGTTATAACTATTGCATGAGGAATCACATCCGACATAATTATCCATCACTGATCCAATGCCTACGAGCTTTTCACATATTGATCTTTGCTTAGTTACTTTACCGTTGCCACTGTTACAATTACTACAAAGTTGCTACTGTTACTTTTGCCACCGTTACCGTTACTTCCATACTACTTTGCTACTAAATACTTTGCTGCAGATATTAAGTTTTCCAGGTGTGGTTGAATTGACAACTCAACTGCTAATACTTGAGAATTTTCTTTGGCTCCCCTTGTGTCGAATCAATAAATTTGGGTTGAATACTCTACCCTCGAAAACTGCTATGCGATCCCCTATACTTGTGGGTTATCAAGACTATTTTCTGGCGCCGTTGCCGGGGAGCATAGCTCTATTCTTTGAGTCACTTGGGATTTATATCTGTTGATCACTATGAGGAACTTGAAACACGAAAAACCCAAGATTATCCCTCAACTACGAGGGGAGGTAAAAATCTGCCATCTAGCTCTGCACTTGATTCACCTTCTTTTATGAGTAAACTTGCGACACCTACTCCTGCTATTGATTTTGATATGTCGCATGTTATTGATGATGCCACTTCTGCTATGCATGATACTTATGATGAAACTACTTCTATGCTTGATAATATTTTGTCATTAGCTGAATTTCTTGATGAACAAATTGCTAGGGTTAGAGAGAATGAAATTATTGAAACTGATAATATTGATGGAAGTGATGATGAAGATTCTCCCCCTAGATATGAATTGCCTGATGTGCCTGAGGGTTATGTTATGGATGAAGAAACTGCTAGAGACTTTTTTGCTTGCAAAGATAGATATGATCTTAAGAAACTGTTAGCTAAGCTGAAAGAAAAGTCTTTGAATGCTAGAATGAAATATGAACCTGCTTTTGCTACTTCACCTATGTGTATTTCTGATAAGGATTATGATTTCTCTATCGATCCTGAGTTGATTACTTTGGTTGAATCTGATCCTTTTTATGGCTATGAATATGAAACTTTTGTGGTACATCTTACTAAATTAAATGATATAGCCACCCTATTCACTCATGAGGAAAAAATTCGTTACTACTATATCCTTATGTTATTTCCGTTCTCATTAAAGGGTGATGCTAAAACATGGTTTAATTCCCTTGATCATGGTTGTGTGCGTAGTCCCCAGGATATGATTTATTACTTCTCTGCTAAATATTTCCCCCGCTCATAAGAAACAAGCTACCTTAAGGGAAATATATAATTTTGTGCAAATTGAAGAAGAGAGTCTCCCACAAGCTTGGAGGAGGCTTCTTTGATTACCTAATGCTTTGCCTGATCATCCTCTCAAGAAAAATGAAATACTTGATATCTTTTATAAGGGACTAACTGATGCTTCCAGAGACCACCTGGATAGTTGTGCTGGTTGTGTTTTCAGGGAAAGAACTGTTGATCAAGTTGAATTGCTATCGAATAATATGTTGAGTAATGATAATAATTGGACACTTCCTGAACCAACTCCTAAGCCAACTCCGAAGAAAAGGGGTATTCTATTTCTCAGTCCTGAAGATATGCAAGAGGCAAAGAAATCTATGAAAGAAAAGGGTATTAAAGCTGAAGATTTTAAGAATTTACCACCTATTGAAGAAATACATGGTCTTGATAACCCGACACAGGTAGTAAAGGTAAATTCTCTCTATATATTTGATGAAGGTGATATTCCTTGTTGTAAGTCTACTAGCCAATGCTTAGATGAGTTTGATAATTTTATTGCTAAACAAGAAAACTTCAATGCTTATGTTGGTAGACAATTGAAACGTAATGCTTATATGATCGAACACTTGAGTGATTATATGTCTAGAGTTAAAGGTGAGCTTAAACTTATTAGTAAACATGCTTCTATGGTTACCACTCAAGTAGAACAAGTGCTTAAGGCTCAAAATGATTTTCTCAATGAATTAAATAATAATAAAAATGATAATGCTGTTAGATTTATGACTAGAGGGGGTAAAATGCCTTAGGAACCTTTGTATCCTGAGGGCCACCCTAAGAGAATTGAGCAAGATTCTCAGAGAACTAATGTTGATGCACCTAGTCATTCTAAGAGGAAGAAAAAGAAAAATGATAGGACTTTGCATGCTTCTAGTGAACCTGTTGTTGACACACCTGAGAATCCCACTGATATTTCTATTTCTGATGCTGAAACACAATCTGGTAATGAACATGAACCTAGTGATAATATTAATGATGATGTTCATGTTGATGCTCAACCTAGCAATAATAATGATGTAGAGATTGAACCTGTTGTTGATCTTGATAACCCACAATCAAAGAGTCAACGTTATGATAAGAGAGACTTCGTTGCTAGGAAGCACGGTAAAGAAAGAGAACCATGGGTTCAGAAACCCATGCCTTTTCCTCCTAAACCATCCAAGAAAAAGGATGATGAAGATTTTGAGCGCTTTGCTGAAATGATTAGACCTATATTTTTGCGTATGTGTTTGACTGATATGATTAAAATGAATCCTTATGCTAAGTATATGAAAGATATTGTTACAAATAAAAGAAGGATACCGGAAGCTGAAATTTCCACCATGCTTGCCAATTATACTTTTAAAGGTGGAATACCAAAGAAACTTGGAGATCCAGGAGTACCAACTATACCATGCACCATTAAAAGAAACTATGTTAAAACTGATTTATGTGATCTTGGAGTCGGTGTTAGTGTTATGCCTCTCTCTTTATATCGTAGACTTGACTTGAATAAGTTGAAACCTAGTGAAATATCTTTGAAAATGGCTGATAAATCAACTGCTATACCTGTCGGTATTTGTGAGGATGTTCCTGTTGTGGTTGCAAACATTACTATCTTAACGGACTTTGTTATTCTTGATATTCCTGAGGATGATAGTATGTTTATTATTCTTGGTATACCCTTTTTGAATACTGCAGGGGCTGTTATTGATTGCAACAAAGGCTATGTCACTTTTCATGTTAATGGTAATGAGCATACGGTACACTTTCCAAGGAAACAACCTCAAGTCCACAGTATCAGTTCTATTGGAAAAATTCCAAGGATTACTATTGGAGGTTTTGAATTCCCTCTTCCTGCTGTCAAGAAGAAATATGATACGCTTATTGTTGGGGACGTGCATATCCCCGTTGAGGTAACTTAGTGTTATTCGAAAATTCTCTGGTTTCATGCGATTCGGAAAGAGTTTGTTAACAAGACTTGATATTCCTTTTGATGAGCATGAGATGGATGAAGTTAGAAAGCACAACTCTCTGTACCCTCCTTTTACTTTCTGTTATTTAGATTAAATAAAGAAAAAATAGTATTTTCTGTTTGTTTTCTAAATTATCCTTGCAATAAAAAATACCTCAAAAATAAAAGTTCTCCAAATGTCCCCAAAATGAAATATGATTTTTTGTAGAATATTTAAGAATATCTGGCACTGAGAACACACCAGGGGAGCCACCACCTGGCCCCCAGGGCATAGGGTGCGCCCCCTGCCTTGTGGGCCCCACGTGGCCCCCCTCCACTTATTCCAGCACCCACACACTTCTTCCTCCAGAAAAATCCTCCCATAGCTCAAACCCGTGTTCTAGCTCATCTTGCTGCGATTTTTGATCTCCTTGCTCAAAGCTCCATTCACAAAAATGCTTTGGGGGATTGTTCTTCGGTATGTGACCCCTCCAATGGTCCAATTAGTTTTTGTTCTAGTGCTTTATTTATTGCAAAAATTTTCTGCTTAGGTGACATTGTTCTTGAGCTTGCATGTCAAATTTATATGGTCCCAAGTAGTTCTAATGCATGATATAGCCTCTAGGCATTTGTGGGAGTAGTTGCTATCAATCTTGTTGAGTTTGTTTCACTTTTATTTTGAGTCACTAAAAATTTCAGAAATTTTCAAAGGGAGAAAATGTTGAAGAGGTTGTTGAGAGGCTCTTCGAGCCGAAGCTCGAAGGATAAGAAAAGTGAAAAGAATAAGAAGCCCAAATATAAACTTCCTCGCACCGCGAAGGTTCGGCCGTGTGAATGGCCTTGTGATGCATTCTTGAAGGCCGCCGGAATTTATGATGATTTTTATTACTTGACTGAGAATGCAGGCCTCACCGACTTCCTCCACGACCAGCTCGAACAGTATCTCCTACTCACTAATATTTTTGTGCAAAAATTTCATTTGCATGCTAGGAGATCACCACCTTCGGTAGATTTTTATTTATATGATGAGTTTAAGGAGATGTCACTCTATGATTTTTGTGTGCCTTGCAAGTTGCCTTTTGAGGGCAGCGTCGAGGAACCACATCCTAGTGATGTGGCAGAATTTATTGATGAAGTTGCTATAGGGGAAAAGAGAAAAGTGTCAGATGCAAGAACTACTAGTATACATTTTCCTGTTCTACGTTACTATGCAATATTTGCTAGTAGATCTTTAATTGGTCGCGGGAATAGTGGGGCCTCAGTGCTCCTGACCTTGCCATTTTGTGCCATGCCTTACTGTTGGTGAACGTAGTAATTTCAAAAAAATTCCTACGCACACGCAAGATCATGGTGATGTATAGCAACGAGAGGGGAGAGTGTTGTCCACGTACCCTCGTAGACCGAAAGCGGAAGCGTTAGCACAACATGATTGATGTAGTCGTACGTCTTCATGATTCGACCGATCCAAGTACCGAACGTACGGCACCTCCGAGTTCAGCACACGTTCAGCTCGATGACGTCCCGCAAACTCTGATCCAGCAGAGCTTCACGGGAGAGTTCCTTCAGCACGACGGCGTGATGATGGTGATGATGTTGCTACCGACGCAGGGCTTCGTCTAAGCACCGCTACGATATGACCGAGGTGGAATATGGTGGAGGGGGGCACCGCACACGGCTGGGAGAGATCAACAGAGCAACTTGTGTCTAGAGGTGCCCCCCTGCCCCCGTATATAAAGGAGCAAGGGGGGAAAGGCGGACGGCCAAGGAGGGCGCGCCAGGGGGGAGTCCTACTCCCACCAGGAGTAGGACTCCTCCTTTCCTTGTTGGAGTAGGAGAAGGGAAGGAAGGGAGAGAGGAGAAGAAGGAAAAAGGGGGGGCGCCACCCCCCTCCTTGTCCAATTCGAACTAGAGGGGTAGGGGCACGCGGCTGCCCTGGTCGCCCCTCCTCTTCTCCCATTAAGGCCCATGAAGCCCAATTAACTCCCCGGGGGGTTCCGGTAGCCCCCCGGTACTACGGTAAATGTCCAAAACCTCCCGAAACACTTCCGGTGTCCGAACATAGTCATCCAATATATCGATCTTTACGTCTCGACCTTTTCGATACTCCTCATCATGTCCGTGATCATATCCGGAACTCCGAACTACCTTCGGTACATCAAAACACATAAACTCATAATACCAATCGTCACTGAACTTTAAGCGTGCGGACCCTACGGGTTCGAGAACTATGTAGACATGACCGAGACACGTCTCCGATCAATAACCAATAGCGGAACCTGGATGCTCATATTGGCTCCCACATATTCTACGAAGATCTTTATCTGTCAAAACGTATAACAACATATGTTGTTCCCTTTGTCATTGGTATGTTACTTGCCCGAGATTCGATCGTCGGTATCTCAATACCTAGTTCAATCTCGTTACCGGCAAGTCTCTTTACTCGTTACGTAATGCATCATCCCGCAACTAACTCATTAGTCACATTTCTTGCAAGGCTTATAGTGATGTGCATTACCGAGAGGGCCTACAGATACCTCTCCGACAATCGGAGTGACAAATCCTAATCTCGAAATACGCCAACTCAACAAGTACCTTTGGAGACACCTGTAGAGCACCTTTATAATCACCCAGTTACGTTGTGACGTTTGGTAGCACACAAAGTGTTCCTCCCGTAAACAGGGGTTGCATAATCTCATAGTCATAGGAACATGTATAAGTCATGAAGAAAGCAATAGCAACATACTAAACGATCAAGTGATAAGCTAACGGAATGGGTCAAGTCAATCAAATCATTCTCCTAATGATGTGATCCCGTTAATCAAATGACAACTCATGTCTATGGCTAGGAAACTCAACCATCTTTGATCAACGAGCTAGTCAAGTAGAGGCATACTAGTGACACTATGTTTGTCTATGTATTCACACATGTATTATGTTTCCGGTTAATACAATTCTAGCATGAATAATAAACTTTTATCATGATATGAGGAAATAAATAATAACTTTATTATTGCCTCTAGGGCATATTTCCTTCAGTCTCCCACTTGCACTAGAGTCAATAATCTAGATTACACAATAATGATTCTAACACCCATGGAGTCTTGGTGCCGATCATGTTTTGCTCGTGGAAGAGGCTTAGTCAACGGTGCGCAACATTCAGATCCGTATGTATCTTGCATATCTCTATGTCTCCCACCGACTTGGTCCGGATGGAATTGAAGCATCTCTTGATGTGCTTGGTTCTCTTGTGAAATTTGGATTCCTTTGCCAATGCAATTGCACCAAGATTGTCACAAAAGATTTTCATTGGAACCGATGCACTAGGTATGACACCTAGATCGGATATGAACTCCTTCATCCACACTCCTTCATTTGCTGCTTCCGAAGCAGCTATGTACTCCGCTTCACATGTAGATCCCGCTGCGACGCTTTGGTTAGAACTGCACCAAATGACAGCTCCACCGTTCAATGTAAACACGTATCCGGTTTGCGATTTAGAATCGTCCGGATCGATGTCAAAGCTTACATCGACGTAACCATTTACGACTAGCTCTTTGTCACCTCCATAAATGAGAAACATATCCTTAGTTCTTTTCAGGTATTTCA
This sequence comes from Aegilops bicornis, assembly GCA_021605145.1. Lineage (NCBI taxonomy): Eukaryota > Viridiplantae > Streptophyta > Magnoliopsida > Poales > Poaceae > Aegilops > Aegilops bicornis. The sequence continues at coordinate 663,215,730 of CM038671.1, forward strand.
GGATGTTCTTGACCGTTGTCCAGTGATCCACTCCTGGATTACTTTGGTACCTCCCTGCTAGGCTAATAGCAAGACACACATCAGGTCTGGTACACAGCATTGCATACATGATAGAGCCTATGGCTGAAGCATAGGGAACATCTTTCATTTTCTCTCTATCTTCTGCAGTGGTCGGGCATTGTTTCTGTCTCAACTTCACACCTTGTAACACAGGCAAGAACCCTTTCTTTGCTTGATCCATTTTGAACTTCTTCAAAACTTTGTCAAGGTATGTGCTTTGTGAAAGTCCTATCAAGCATCTTGATCTATCTCTATAGATCTTGGTGCCTAATATGTAAGCAGCTTCACCGAGGTCTTTCATTGAAAAAATCTTATTCAAGTATCCTTTTATGCTATCAAGAAATTCTATATCATTTCCAATCAGCAATATGTCATCCACATATAATATCAGAAATGCTACAGAGCTCCCACTCACTTTCTTGTAAATACAAAGCTTCTCCAAAAGTCTCAGATAAAACCATATGCTTTGATCACACTATCAAAACGTTTATTCCAACTCCGAGAGGCTTGCACTAGTCCATAAATGGATCACTGGAGCTTGCACACTTTGTTAGCTCCCTTTGGATCAACAAAACCTTCCAGTTGCATCATATACAACTCTTCTTCCAGAAATCCATTCAGGAATGTAGTTTTGACATCCATTTGCCAAATTTCATAATCATAAAATGCGGCAATTGCTAACATGATTCGGACAGACTTAAGCATCGCTACGGGTGAGAAAGTATCATCGTAGTCAACTCCTTGAACTTGTCGAAAACCTTTAGCAACAAGTCGAGCTTTGTAGACAGTAACATTACGTCAGCGTCAGTCTTCTTCTTGAAGATCCATTTATTCTCTATGGCTTGCCGATCATCGGGCAAGTCAACCAAAGTCCATACTTTGTTCTCATAAATGGATCCCATCTCAGATTTCATGGCCTCAAGCCATTTTGCAGAATCTGCGCTCACCATCGCTTCTTCATAGTTCGTAGGTTTGTCATGGTCAAGTAACATGACCTCCAGAAAAGGATTACCGTACCAATCTGGTGTGGATCTTACTCTGGCTGACCTATGAGGTTCGGTAATAACTTGATCTGATGTTTCATGATCAATATCATTAGCTTCCTCACTAATTGGTGTAGGTGTCACAGGAACCAGTTTCTGTGATGAACTACTTTCCAATAAGGGAGCGGAATCTGATTACCTCATCAAGTTCTACTTTCCTCCCACTCACTTCTTTCGAGAGAAACTCTTTCTCTAGAAAGGATCCATTCTTAGCAACGAATGTCTTGCCTTCGGATCTGTGATAGAAGGTGTACCCAACAGTTTCCTTTGGGTATCCTATGAAGACACATTTCTCCGGTTTGGGTTCGAGCTTATCAGGTTGAAGCTTTTTCACATAAGCATCGCAGCCCCAAACTTTAAGAAACGACAACTTTGGTTTCTTGCCAAACCACAGTTCATAAGGCGTCGTCTCAACGGATTTTGATGGTTCCCTATTTAACGTGAATGCAGTCATCTCTAAAGCATAACCCCAAAATGATAGCGGTAAATCAGTAAGAGACATCATAGATCGCACCATATCTAGTAAAGTATGATTACGACATTCGGACACACCATTATGTTGTGGTGTTCCGGGTGGCGTGAGTTGCGAAACTATTCCGCATTGTTTCAAATGTAGACCAAACTCGTAACTCAAATATTCTCCTCCACGATCAGATGTAGAGGTAGCGTGCCGACAGCGATTACATCGACTTTGGAACCATTTCCCACGCGCATCGTCACCTCGTCCTTAGCCAGTCTTCACTTAATTCATAGTCCCTGTTTCAAGTTGCAAATATTAGCAACAGAACTAGTATCAAATACCCAGGCGCTACTACGAGCATTAGTAAGGTACACATCAATAACATGTATATAAAATATACCTTTCACTTTACCATCCTTCTTATCCGCCAAATACTTGGGGCAGTTCCACTTCCAGTGACCAGTCTGCTTGCAGTAGAAGCACTTAGTCTCAGGCTTAGGTCCAGACTTGGGTTCCTTCTCTTGAGCAGCAACTTGTTTGCTATTCTTCTTGAAGTTCCCGTTCTTCTTCCCTTTGCCCTTTTTCTTGAAACTGGTGGTCTTATTGACCATCAACACTTGATGCTCCTTCTTGATTTCTACCTCCGCAGCCTTTAGCATTGCGAAGAGCTCGGGAATTGTCTTATCCATCCCTTGCATATTATAGTTCATCACGAAGCTCTTGTAGCTTGGTGGCAGTGACTGAAGAATTTGTCAATGACACTATCATCCGGAAGATTAACTCCCAGTTGAATCAAGTGATTGTTATACCCAGACATTTTGAGTATATGTTCATTGACAAAACTATTCTCCTCCATCTTGCAGCTGTAGAACTTATTGGAGACTTCATATCTCTCAATCCAGGCATTTTCTTGAAATATCAACTTCAACTCCTGGAACATCTCATATGCTCCATGATGTTCAAAACGTCGTTGAAGTCCCGATTCTAAGCCGTAAAGCATGGCACACTGAACTATCGAGTAGTCATAAGCTTTGCTCTGCCAAACGTTCTTAACGTCGTCAGTTGCATCAGCAAGAGGCCTGGCACCTAGCAGTGCTTCCAGGACGTAATTCTTCTGTGCAGCAATGAGTATAATCCTCAAGTTACGGACCCAATCCGTGTAATTGCTACCATCATCTTTCAACTTTGCTTTCTCAAGGAACGTATTAAAATTCAACGGAACAACAGCACGGGCCATCTATCTACAACAACATAGATAAGCAAAATACTATCAGGTACTAAGTTCATGATAAATTTAAGTTCAATTAATCATATTACTTAAGAACTCCCACTTAGATAGACATCTCTTATCATCTAAGTGATCACGTGATCCAAATCAACTAAACCATGTCCGATCATCACGTGAGATGGAGTAGTTTTCGATGTTGACATCACTATGTTGATCATATCTACTATATGATTCACGCTCGACCTTCGGTCTCGGTGTTCCGAGGCCATTTACGCATATGCTAGGCTCGTCAAGTTTAACCCGAGTATTCTGCGTGTGCAAAACTGGCTTGCACCCATTGTAGATGAACGTAGAGATTATAACACCCTAACATAACGTGGTGTCTCGGCACGACGAACTTTGGCAATGGTGCATACTCAGGGAGAACACTATTCTCTTGAAATTTAGTGAGAGATCATCTTATAATGCTACCGTCAATCAAAGCAAAATAAGATGCATAAAGGATAAACATCACATGCAATCAATATAAGTGATATGATATGGCCATCATCATCGTGTGCTTGTGATCTCCATCTCCGGAGCACCGTCATGATCACCATCGTCACCGGCGTGACACCTTGGTCTCCATCGTGGCATCGTTGTCGTCTCGCCAACTATTTCTTCTACGACTATCGCTACCGCTTAGTGATAAAGTAAAGCAATTATAGGGCGATTGCATTGCATACAGTAAAGTGACAACCATATGGCTCCTGCCAGTTGCCGATAACTCCGTTACAAAACATGATCATCTCATACAATAAAATATAGCATCATTATCGGTGTCAAAACCGGCGGATATCGGGTAGGGGGTCCTGAACTGTGCGTCTAGGATCGATGGTAAAGGAGACGGGGGACACGATGTTTACCCAGGTTCGGGCCCTCTCTATGGAGGTAATACCCTACTTCCTGCTTGATTGATCTTGATGAATATGAGTGTTACAAGAGTTGATCTACCACGAGATCGTAATGGCTAAACCCTAAAAGCCTAGCCTATGAATATGGTAATGAATGTCCTATCCAGACTATGCTCTTCGGTTTATATAGACACCGGAGAGACCTAGGGTTACATGAGGTCGGTTACATAGGAGGAAATCTTCATAATAGGTCGCCTAGCTTGCCTTCCACGCCAAGTAGAGTCCAATCTACACACGGGTTTTGTCTTCGGCCTTCGTATCTTCACAGCCCATCAGTTCGGCCCATGGATAACAGGCCGGACGCCCGAGGACTCCTTAGTCCAGACTCCTCAAGAGCCCACAGACACGGCTTCAATGACGAGGAATCCGGCGCGCAGATTGTCTTCGGCATTGCAAGGCGGGTTCCCTTCTTCCGAACTCCAGGATAGTCTTCAGATGTGATCATTGTATCCGGACCTGTAACGCACTCCACACACAACTGCAGAGAGAATATAATATTTGCACGAGTCTGATCTGCTGACAGCTTTTTACAACACGACGTACGCCTGTCCGGCCATAATTGAACCGTTTCTTTTTATCTGCCAGCCCACGTTTCAAAACGCGGTTGCTACTGGCACGTCTTGTCGAAGCAGAGATCGTGTCCCCCTATCGCGGGATTCTCATCAATGCGGGCATGGGTAACCCAACCGCGCCGTTTGCACGGCCCTTGGGAATAGGCGAGTTTAAGGCGAGTAGGGAGGTGCTTGACATTCGCGGCCTCTATAAGGGGGTAAGGATACCCTCTTTTACCCACGCCCCTTTTCTTTCCCAGCCCTTCCGTCCTCGAGCTCCAGCACCCAAGCTTTAGGTTTTCCCTCGTTCGAGAAAGTACTCCAAAGATGTCCAGATCCGGAGCTGGAGGTAAGTGGATGGACTCTTCCATCAAGAAGAAGGATATCAGGGAGCTCCGGGAGGCCGGATATCTGGCCAAAGAGATCGCTCATCGACTCCCGGCCAAGGGACAGGTCATCCCCACTCCCGAGCCCCACGAGAGGGTTGTGTTCCTCACACACTTCGTCCGCGGGCTTGGGTCCCCTCTTCACCCATTCGTCCGTGGGTTAATGTTTTGCAACGGGCTGGATTTCCATGACCTAGCCCCTAACTTCATCCTCAATATTTCGGCGTTTATCGTCGTTTGTGAGGCTTTTCTCCGCATCCCGCCTCACTTCAGCCTGTGGCTGAAAACCTCCAGTGTGAGGCCGAAAGTAGTGCGCGGTCAACAAGAAGAATGCGGAGGCGCTATGGTGGGCAAGATGCCCAACGTCACCTGGCCCGAAGGTTCATTTGTGGAGACGGTAAAGGGGTGGCAATCGAGGTGGTTCCACATCACTGAGCCGCGCGACGCTGACTGGTTAGTGGCTCCCGAATTCTGATCCGGAATCCCGATGCGGCTCACCTCCTGGCAAGAGAGGGGCCTAACCTGGGGTCCCTCGGACGAGCTGACTAGGCTCCAGACGTGCATCCAAAACATGATAGAAAGGAAAATCAAGCTTGTCAACATGGTCCAGGTCATGCTTGTTCGTCGGGTCCTTCCATGCCAACGCCAAACTTGTAATTTGTGGGAGTTTGAGCCGGCCAAGCACCAGACGCCATCGAGCTCTTGACGGGGCCTTGCGAAGAAATCTGTAAGGTGCTCTTCAAAGCCGGCGAGGCGCCACCGCCTACGACCAAAGACCGCGGGCTTAGCTTGAAGCGCCAGCCCAACCCGGTAAGCTCCTTTAAAGTTTTCAAGGAGTATCCCCTATTAGCATATTTTGAGAGGAATTTTAAGCTTCCTTCCCCTATTTTCAGGCCTGGATTAAGTTGGCCGAGGAGATTAACTGTCCGGCTCTGCTCCCCGAGGACCAAGAATTTCCATTATTGGAGAAGATGTTGTTCCCTGCACCTTATGAGGTGCCAGAGAAGACGGCTAAGAAGGCGGCCCAAGGGGCCAAGAAGAGCCTTCGCCGAAGACGCACTCCGGACGCGACGTCCGGAAGCGAGACTTCCTCTTCATCCGCTGATGACGATGATGAAGAGGAGGAGGAAAACGACTCCCCACCCGAAGCGGGGAGGAAGAAGAGAGCGGCCCCCACAAGCCCGGAGGCGAAAGCGCCTAAGAGGGTTGAAGGCTCCCTCGCGATAACTCCGCGTGTGATGTTGACAGCAGTCCGAACGACCTCACCGGACCAAGCCTCGGGCCGCTTCGTAAGCACCAGAATTTGCAAATGTCGGGATTTTCCAGTTTGTAATATTGACATATTGTAAACCTTGTCCTTGCAGTCCGGCGCGCGATAACTCCCTGCGATCCTTGACAGAGGATTCGCTGGACACAGAGGAGATGGCTAGCATATCTCCGCCGCGTGCTCATTCTGTCTCACCCAGGGGTGATGACGAGGTGGTGTCCAAAAAGGCCTTCCTGGGCCGGGGGGAGGTTCCGGAGATCATCCGGGTGACACCCCAGGATGACCCCTCGGACGCCGGACACCTGGGGGGAAAAGCCCCCATGGGCACTGGTGATGGGGCCCGAATTCCCTTTGGCCCTCAGTCGGATACCATCCCGGAAACCTATACCGCTCCGAGGTCCAGCGAACGGCATTCCCCACCAGGAGGGGGTGTGCTTGTTCCACCAGTGACCTCTGTCCAACCAGAGGCACCGGATAATCTGCTGGAGGCGCTATGAGGCGCCTCTATCGTGGATGAACATCGTGTCCTTATGGACACGGTAGTAGAGAAGTTTCAGTCCATTAAAAGCGGACTGACCGAAGCCTGCACTAGCCTTCTAACGGGCTTTGAGGTAAGTAATGTGATTATGGGAAAAATATCACAGTATAGACAGTAGCCCTTGATGCTCTATTTGGTGTTCGGGAAGAAAAGCCGAACAAAGGATCAAAAAATCGCAGGAATCTAACATAAGTTGTCTATGTGAATAAGCAGGTATCGCTGCAGGCTGCCACTGCTCATGCTGCGGAGGTTTCCGGACTAAAGCAGAAATTGGAGCGGGCCGAGAAGGAGCTCGGCCGCGTGAAGAAGCAGTTGGAGGATAGCCGAGGTATGTGATAACCTGTGTGTACATTTCGAAAAGAAATGAATAGTCCGACTGGAATATAGTGTCATAAACTTTATTAGGGGCCACGGCCGAGGTGGCAACCCTGAAGAAGGCGCTAGCCGAGGCCGAGGATAAAGCGGCCAAAGAGCGTGTATCACGCGAGAAACATGAGGCCCGGGTTGGCGAGGCGCAGCAACAGCTCCAGGGCGCGATAGAGAGATTTGAGGCCCTGGAGCGCGATTGTAAGGTGCAAGAGTCCGAATTTGTGAAGGCTCTCCAGAGCGCTCAGGATGCGTGAGCCGAAGCCCAGAGCGCCCTCCAGGAAATCAAGATGGCCAAGAGGATTGCGGCAGGTAAGTTCTTCACCCTATAGAGCAAACGTGTAGAGGCAACATCCCTTGTACTTATCCTGAATTTTGGTTTTTCAGGGGCATTTACAGGTCTGCCGCACAGTGTGTCGGATGCAGCCGAGCATTATATAGCCGAGGAAGGGATGTCTACGGAGAAGCTGTTCTGGTCCCAATATCTGGGATCCGAACATCCGGTGCCCTTGAGCGACCAACTGAAGCAGTTGGTCGAGTTGCACAGGTTGGCAGAGTTAGCCATGAAGGACTTTATAGTTCGGCTGTGGCCTGCCGATCCTATACCGAGCAGCTATTTCGGACTTGTGCAGCGGCTTGTGAATGCATGTCTGCGTCTCGAAGCCGTGAAGCGGTCGGTCTGTATTGAAGGTGCGCGTATGGCCTTTGCCCGTGTAAAGACGCATTGGGCGAAGCTGGATGCCAAGAAGCTGATGACCGAGGGACCGCCGGAGGGCAAGGAGCATCGTCGACCCGAACACTATTTTGATGGTGTCCTGGAGGGGTCCCGTCTTGCGGCGGAGCATTGTTCAAAGGATATTATATTCCCATAAGAACATGTGTACTATCTTGCCCTGTAATATGGAACAAAGATGTTATGTAGTGTAACATTTATTATTTTAAATTTTACCTCCTGTGCGGCCATTTATTAAATCTGAGGGATGACCAGTCGTCGGCTTCTGCCCCCATGTAGATAGTACGGGGGTGTTCGAGATAAATCTAAACACTCTTTAATCCACATTCTGGTCCTTAAAGGAGGTGTTTAGCGCAACGAACGAGGCAATCAGACTATGCGGCCTTTACCGCCCCCACTTAGCCATAGGAGTTCGACAATTAATAAAGTTGGTGAAGCCCCTGGTGTTCGGAAGGCCGAATTAGGGGCTCTATGCACGCCTAATCGGAAGAACCGATTCTTCACAAGAAGCGGGAAAAATCTCCAAAGATTTAGAACCTCACGAACAGCTGACGGCTCTCGCCGCATCATGACAGTCAGTTTTCGGCTTTCTCTACTGAGGTGCTCGTCCGGAAGAACCGGGACACAATCGCAGTAGTTCTCCCTTTACTACCCTAGTCGATATAGCGGAATGTAAGGTAGTAAGCACAAGAGCCGGGCAACCCAACTATTGACCAAAGACATGATTCAGAGCTGATGCATATAATGCTATAAGTTTGGGGTGTCGAACTATACTATAAAAGTGTTCGGACTTTTATTGCCGTGCTGCGGGGTGTTATTAGGCCCCTGGCGTATTAGTGCGTACCATGGTGTACGTGTGCAATGAGTAATAAATACTGAGGTGAGGAAACAGAAAAATGAAGTAATGGGTTGACGCCACCATTTATTCACCGTTGTGGTGTAATCAGTACGTCAAGGTGTACTTTGTACAAGTAATGCGATAAGCAACTAAGGCTATTGAAAATGCCGCCAAGGGCGAGCTGTGTGCGGGTATGTAAAAAAAGTATAGTAATCATTTATTAGAAACCACCCGGGGGGTTCCCTTGTACGCCAGAGCTCCTTGCCTCCTTGGTGTGTTCTGCCAGCAGGTTGTCCCTATAGCCCTTGAAAAGAGAGGAAGACATGTACAAAGAAAAAGCAGAAACGTGCGAATCCCAGGGTCTATCAAGCCGTACTGTGGATTGCGAGCGAGTTGTGCCTCCGTCAGCACCCCATGAGTGCGTAGTTTAAATGCGCGCGGTACTAATACCATTGCCTCGTCGGGGCTGGGACGGAGGCCGAATTTGCTAGACTGGCTTGTGACGAGCCAAGCTATCCTTCTGCAGTGTAGTCCGGACCCTCTTAATGATGTCCAGGGGCTCAGCAACCGGATTATAGTGTTGCTTGAGAAGGCCACTCTGTACTACTGCTGCTAGGATGGTGGTGCATTCCTCTGTACGGAGGGAGCATTCCGTGTTTCCATTTACTGTGATGACTCCCCGTGGACCGGGCATTTTTAGCTTGAGATAAGCATAATGTGGCACCGCGTTGAATCTAGCGAATGCGGTTCGTCCGAGCAGCGCGTGATAGCCGCTGTGGAATGGGACAATATCGAAGATTAGTTCTTCACTTCGGAAGTTATCCGGGGAACCGAATACTACCTCCAGCGTTATTGAGCCCATACAACGGGCCTCTACGCCTAGTATGACTCCTTTAAAGGTAGTCTTTGTAGGCTTGACTCATGAGGGGTCAATGCTCATTTTACGTACTGTATCCTGATAGAGCAGGTTGAGGCTGCTACCGCCGTCCATTAGGACTCGATTCAGGTGGAATCCATCGATGATTGGGTCGAGGACCAGTGCGGCTAAATCGCCATGCCAGATGCTAATTGGATGGTCTCGGCGGTCGAATGTGATCGGGAATGATGACCATGGATTAAATTTTGGGGCGACGGGCTCTACTGCATAGACGTCCCTGAGTGTGTGCTTGCACTCCCTTTTGGGAATATGTGTAGCATATATCATGTTTACCGTTTTGACTTGAGGGGGGAATTTCTTTTGCCCCCCGGTGTCTGGCTTCCGGGGCTCTTCGTCATCGTCCTCGCTCTGTGATTCCCCTTCTTTGTTTCTTCTATTTACCTTGCTGGCTTGTTTAAAGACCCCGCAATCTCTGTTAGTATGGTTGGCCGGTTTGTCTGGGGTGCCATGTATTTGGCAAGGACGGTCGAGTATGCGGTCCAAGCTGGATGGTTTTCCACTTCTCCTTTTATAGGGCTTCTTTCGCTGGCCGGACTTGGAGCCACTGAATCCGGCATGAATTGTTGTGTCAACTGTGTTATCGCCATTGCTTCAGCATTTGTTTCTGTTGCACCGGAGCTTGCCGGTGCTATTTTCAGCCTCGGAGGGGCTTGTTTCGTTGGTCGTGTTTGTACTTCGAGCCAGCCAACTATCCTCTCTCGCGCAAAAGCGGGTCATGAGTGCCATGAGGGCTGCCATGGATTTTGGCTTTTCTTGGCCGAGGTGGCGTGCTAGCCATTCGTCACGGATGCTGTGTTTGAAGGCTGCCAAGGCCTCGGCATCCGGACAGTCAACGATCTGGTTCTTTTTGGTTAGGAACCTAGTCCAGAATTTTCTGGCTGATTCTCCAGGTTGTTCAACTATGTGGCTTAGATCATCGGCGTCTGGTGGCCGGACATATGTTCCTTGGAAGTTGTCTAGGAAAGCTTCTTCCAAGTCTTCCCAGCTGCCGATAGAATTTTCAGGCAGGCTGTTAAGCCAGTGCCGAGCTGGCCCTTTGAGCTTGAGTGGGAGGTATTTAATGGCGTGGAGGTCATCTCCTCGAGCCATGTGGATGTGGAGGATGAAATCCTCTATCCACACTGCGGGATCGGTTGTGCCGTTGTATGATTCGATATTAACGGGCTTGAATCCCTCGGGAAATTCGTGATCCAGTACCTCGTCCGTGAAGCAGAGAGGGTGTGCGACACCTCTGTATCGGGCCGCGTCGTGGCGTAGCTCTGATGGAGTCCGTCTGCGGCATTCGGCCCGGGCGTGGTTAGGTTTGTCACGTCCGAATAGGTAGCCATCGTCGTGCCTTGAGGTACGTCCGCGCGATCCGTAGATCGGTCTTGTATGTCCTGCTTTATTGTCCAGGGTCTGCCGGAGGTCGTATGTGTGACCCTGAACTCTTTCTTTATTTTTTCAGGGGTGGTGGGGTAGGCTGCTGTTCGGCCTGAGTTGCCGCTTTATCCCGACCGCGGGATGGCCGGTCGGCCACCCTGTCTCGACCACGCGGTGGTCGTTCCGTATTACGCGAGGGAGATGTATGCTCCGGTGCTTCCTCGTCGAATTGAGGTAGCAGTCTGCGTTTCGGGTAGCTCTTAGTTGGGCGCTTGGGGCCGTATTCTTTGGCAGTCAGTACATCGGTCCATCTGTCTACGAGCAGATCTTGTTCGGTTTGAAGCTGCTGTTGTTTCTTTTTCAGGCTTCTTGCAGTGGCTATGAGTTGAAGCTTAAAGCGCTCCTGCTCCACAGGTTCCTCCGGCATGATGAAGTCTTCGTTGTCGAGGCTTATCTCTTCCTCGGAGGGTGGATGGTAACTATCATCCTCCGAGTTATCTTCTATGGCCTGTTCGTCAGGGTTGTCTTGCCTGTTGTCATGTTCCTCCTGTTCGGATGCCGCACCGACAGGGTCTTCATTGTTTTCGGCGTCACCCAGAGTGCTATTTTCTTCGGTACCAGTGTTTCCATCCTTTGAGCGATGAGGCTTAGAACGGTGTTTGGGGCGCCGACGCTTGAACTGCGTCTCAGAGGGTTTGTTCATATTCGGCTCTTTTTTGTCGTTGCCAGATCCTTTGGGTGTATCAACCATGTACACATCGTACGAGGAGGTGGCCGTCCAACGTCCAGTGAATGGCGGGTCTTGGCCTTTCTCATTGTTAGCATCGTCGTCCATACCTATGATGTCTTCGGAGCCGTAGTCAAGCACGTCGGTTAAGTCGTCGACGGTGGCTATGAAGTGGGTGGCGGGTGGGAAGCAAAATTCCTCGTCGTCCACCTCTAGCTCAAACCGAATATAGTTCGGCTGTGAGTCTTCCACCAGGGTCAAGTTCTTCAAAGAATTTAGTACGTCACCCAAAGGCGAATGCTAGAAGATGTCTGCGGCGCTAAATTCAAACATCGACAACCGATCCAGCTCAGTGTCCGCAGGTGTATCCGGTCTGGAACGTGTAGCCGGAGACGAGTCCGGGGTTCCGTTGATGCAAGCATTGAAGGATGTCGAGTCTGTGTGCGGCTCCAACGTCGCGGACTTTATGGCCTCGGAGGGCGTGATCTGCTTTGGCTCTAAGGCCGTTGTAGCAACAGGATCCATCTCCTAGATGTGGTCCGATGACAGATTTAAGTCAAGTTCATTGGAGAGAGGGGGAGTGATCGCCGCGGTCTCAAATCCATCGAAGATCAAGTCTCCACGGATATTCGTGATGTAATTCAAGCTTCCAATCTGACCTGATGGCCAGGGGCGTAGCTATTGACCTGCTCCAGGCGGCCAAGCGAGTTGGCCCGTAGTACGAAGCCGCCGAACACAAAGATTTGTTCGAGGAAAAAGATTTCTCCCTGAACGACGCCATTGCCGGCGATTGGAGGGGCCATCGAGCCTTACGTCGACGGCACAGTGGAACTCTCAGTGAAAGCACCAATGTCGGTGTCAAAACCGACGGATCTCGGGTAGGGGGTCCGAACTGTGCGTCTAGGATCGATGGTAATAGGAGACGGGGGACACGATGTTTACCCAAGTTCGGGCCCTCTCTATGGAGGTAATACCCTACTTCCTGCTTGATTGATCTTGATGAATATGAGTGTTACAAGAGTTGATCTACCACGAGATCGTAATGGCTAAACCCTAAAAGCCTAGCCTATGAATATGGTAATGAATGTCCTATCCGGACTATGCTCTCCAGTTTATATAGACACCGGCGAGATCTAGGGTTACATGAGGTCGGTTACATAGGAGGAAATCTTCATAATAGGTCGCCTAGCTTGCCTTCCACGCCAAGTAGAGTCCAATTCGGACACGGGTATTGTCTTGACCTTCAGATCTTCACAGCCCATCATCCGGCCCATGGATAATTTGGTACGCCTTGAGGACCCCTTAGTCCAGGACTCCCTCAATTATGTATTGACCATATGACATCACAACATGCCCTGCAAAAACAAGTTAGACGTCCTCTACTTTGTTGTTGCAAGTTTTATGTGGCTGCTACGGGCTGAGCAAGAACTGTTCTTACCTACGCATCAAAACCACAACGATATTTCGTCAAGTATGTGCTGTTTTAACCTTCACAAGGACCGGGCGTAGCCACACTCGATTCAACTAAAGTTGGAGAAACTGACACCTGCCAGCCGCCTGTGTGCGAAGCACGTCGGTAGTGTTGGAAATATGCCCTAGAGGCAATAATAAAAGCATTATTATATTTCCTTGTTCATGATAATTGTCTTTCATTCATGCTGTAATTGTATTATCCGGAAATCGTTATACATGTGTGAATACATAGACCACAATACGTCCCTAGTGAGCCTCTAGTTGACTAGCTCGTTGGTCAACAGATAGTCATGGTTTCCTGACTATGGACATCGATGTCGTTGACGACGGGATCACGTCATTAGGAGAATGACGTGATGGCCAAGACCCAATCCTAAGCATAGCACAAGATCGTGTAGTTCGCTTTGCTAGAGCTTTTTCAATGTCAAGTATCTCTTCCTTAGACCATGAGATCGTGTAACTCCCGGATACCGTAGGAGTGCTTTGGGTGTACCAAACGTCCACAACGTAATCGGGTGACTATAAAGGTGCACTACAGTATCTCCGAAAGTGTCTGTTGGGTTGACACGGATCGAGATCGATTTGTCACTCCGTATGAGGGAGAGGTATCTCTGGGCCCACTCGGTAATGCATCATCATAATGAGCTCAAAGTGACCAAGTGTTTGGTCGCGGGATCATGCATTACGGTACGAGTAAAGTGACTTGCCGGTAACGAGACTGAACGAGGTATTGGGATACCGACGATCGAGTCTCGAGCATGTAACGTACCGATTGACAAAGGGAATAGTGTACGGGGTTGATTGAATCCTCGACATCGTGGTTCATCCGATGACATCATCGAGGAGCATGTGGGAGCCAACATGGGTATCCAGATCCCGCTGTTGGTTATTGACCGAGAGCGTCTCGGTCATGTCTCATGTCTCCCGAACCCGTAGGGTCTACACATAAGGTTCGGTGACGCTTAGGGTTATTAGGAAGACTTGTATGTGATTACCGAATGTTGTTCGGAGTCCCGGATGAGATCCCGGACGTCACGAGGAGTTCCGGAATGGTCCGGAGGTAAAGATTTATATATGGGAAGTTGTCAAACGGACACCGGAAAAGTTTCGGGGCATATCGGTATTGTACCGGGGTCACCGGAAGGGTTCCGGGGGTCCACCGGGAGGGGCCACCCCTCCCGGGGGGCCACTTGGGCTGCGTGGGAAGCGGCCTGCCCCTGTTGGGCTGGGCGCACCCCCTCCCTTGGGCCCTTGCGCCTAGGGTTGAGGGGGAACCCTAGAGGGGCGCCCCTTGCTTGGGGGCAAGCCCTCCCCTTGGCCGCCCCCTCTAGATGCCATCTAGAGGGGCCGCCCCTCTCCCTTCCCCTATAAATAGAGGGGTGAGGGAGGGCTGCATACACAATTGAAGGCGCAGCCCTCCCTCCCAACACCTCTCCTCCTCCGCGTGTGCTTGGCGAAGCCCCTGCCGAGAATGTCACTCCACCATCACCACGTCGTCTTTGCTGCTGGAGCCATCTTCCTCAACCTCTCCTTCCTCCTTGCTGGATCAAGACGGAGGAGACGCCGTCTGCACTGCACGTGTGTTGAACGCGGAGGTGTTGTCCGTTCGATGCTTGGTCATCGGTGATCCGAATCACGGCGAGTATGACTCCATCATCACCATCCCCTTGAACGCTTCCGCACTCGATCTACAAGTGGTATGTAGATGCAAACTCACTCCCTTGACTCGTTGCTTAGATGAACTCATAGATGGATCTTGGTGAAACCGTAGGAAAAATTTTAATTTTTCGCAACGTTCCCCAACAAGGGCAGCATGAGCTAGGTCTATGCGTAGTTCTCTATTGCACGAGTAGAACACAATTTTGTTGTGGGCGTAGATCTTGTCAACTTGCTTGCCGCTACTAGTCTTATCTTGCTTCAGCGGTATTGTGGGATGAAGCGGCCCGGACCAACCTTACACGTGCTCTTCACGTGAGACCGGTTCCACCGACTAACATGCACTAGTTGCATAAGGTGGGTGGCGGGTGTCTGTCTCTCCCACTTTAGTTGGAGCGGATTCGATGAAAAGGGTCCTTATGAAGGGTAAATAGAAGTTGACAAAATCACGTTGTGGTTATTCGTAGGTAAGAAAACGTTCTTGCTAGAACCCAATTGCAGTCACGTAAAAGATGCAACAACAATTAGAGGACGTCTAACTTGTTTTTGCAGCAATTGTCATGTGATGTGATCTCGGCGAAGTTGTGATGAATGATGAATGACATATTGTGATGTATGAGATCATGTTCTTGTAATAGGAATCACGACTTGCATGTCGATGAGTATGACAACCGGCAGGAGCCATAGGAGTTGTCTTAATTATTGTATGACCTGCGTGTCATTGATTCAACGCCATGTAATTACTTTACTTTATTGCTAAACCGTTAGCTATAGTAGTAGAAGTAATAGTTGGCGAGCAACTTTATGGAGACACGATGATGGAGATCATGATGATGGAGATCATGGTGTCATGCCGGTGACAAGATGATCATGGAGCCCCGAAGATGGAGATCAAAGGAGCTATATGATATTGGCCATATCATGTCACTACTATATAATTGCATGTGATGTTTATTATGTTTATACATCTTGTTTACTTAGAACGACGGTAGTAAATAAGATGATCCCTTACAACAATTTCAAGAAGTGTTCTCCCCTAACTGTGCACCGTTGCTAAAGTTCGTCGCTTCTAAGCACCACGTGATGATCGGGTGTGATGGATTCTTACGTTCACATACAACGGGTGTAAGACAGATTTACACACGAAAAACACTTAAGGTTAACTTGACGAGCCTAGCATGTACAGACATGGCCTCGGAACACGGAGACCGAAAGGTCGAACACGAGTCGTATGGAAGATACGATCAACATGAGAATGTTCACCGACGATGACTAGTCCGTCTCACGTGATGATCGGACACGGCCTAGTCGACTCGGATCGTGTAACACTTAGATGACTAGAGGGATGTCTAATCTGAGTGGGAGTTCATTGAAATAATTTGATTAGATGAACTTAATTATCATGAACTTAGTCTAAAACTTTTGCATAATATGTCTTGTAGATCAAATGGCCAACGCCTCCCGCCAACCTGAACTTCAACGCGTTCCTAGAGAAAACCAAGCTGAAAGATGATGGCAGCAACTATACGGACTGGGTCCGGAACCCGAGGATCATCCTCATAGCTGCCAGGAAACAATATGTCCTAGAAGGACCGCTAGGTGACGCACCCGTCCCCGAGAACCAAGACATTATGAATGCTTGGCAATCTCGTGCTGATGATTACTCCTCGTTCAGTGCGGCATGCTTTACAGCTTAGAACCGGGGCTCCAAAAGCGTTTTGAGCATCACGGAGCATATGAGATGTTCGAGGAGCTGAATCTAGTTTTCCAAGCTCACCGGGTCGAGAGATATGACATCTCCGACAAGTTCTATAGTTGTAAGATGGAGGAAAATAGTTCTGTCAGTGAGCACATACTCAAGATGTCTGGGTTGCACAACCGTATGACCCAAATTTGAATATTAACCTCCCCGATGAGGCGGTCATTGTGAGAATCCTTCATCGCTCCCACCAAGCTACAAGAGCTTTGTGATGAACTACAATATGCGGGGATGGTGAAGACCATTCCTGAAGTATTTTCAATGCTGAAGTCAGCAGAGGTTGAGATCAAGAAAGAACATCAAGTGTTGATGGTCAATAAGACCACTAAGTTCAAGAAGGGCAAGGGCAAGAAGAACTTCAAGAAGGACGGCAAGGATGTTGCCGCTCCCGGTAAGCCGCCATTCTGGGAAGAAGTCAAAGAATGGACCCAAGCCCGAGACCCAGTGCTTTTATTGCAAGGGAAAGGTCACCGAAGCGGAACTGCCCCAAATACTTAGCGGATAAGAAGGCCGGCAACACCAAAGGTATATTTGATATACATGTAATTGATGTGTACCTTACCAAGACTCATAGTAACTCCCGGTATTTGATACCGTGTCGTTGCTCATATTTGTAACTCACAGCAGGAGCTGCGGAATAAGCGGAGACCTGGCGAAGGGACGAGGTGACGATGCGGCGTCGGGAATGGTTCCAGAGTCGATGTGATCGCCGTGGCACGCTACCTCTTCATTTACCTACGGGATTAGTTTTGAACCTTAATAATTGTTATTTGGTGCCAAGTTTGAGCATGAACATTGTATCTGGATCTCGTTTAACGCGAGATGGCTACTCATTTAAATCCGAGAATAATGGTTGTTCTATTTATATGAGAGACATGTTTTATGGTCATGCTCCGATGGTCAATGGTTTATTCTTAATGAATCTCGAGCGTAATGTTACACATATTCATAGCGTGAATACCAAAAGATGTAAAGTTGATAACGATAGTCCCACATACTTGTGGCATTGCCGCCTTTGGTCACATTGGTGTCAAGCGCATGAAGAAGCTCCATGCTGATGGACTTTTGGAGTCTCTAGATTATGAATCATTTGACACATGCGAACCATGCACGATGGGCAAGATGACCAAGACTCCGCTTCTCCGGAACAATGGAGCGGCGACCAACTTGTTGGAAATCATACATACCGATGTGTGCGGTCCAATGAGTGTTGAGGCTCGCGGAGGATATCGTTATGTTCTCACTCTCAATGATGACTTGAGTAGATATGGGTATGTCTACTTAATGAAACACAAGTCTGAGACCTTTGAAAAGTTCAAGGAATTTTAGAATGAGGTAGAGAATCAACGTGACCGAAAGATAAAATTCCTACGATCGAATCGTGGAGGAGAATATTTAAGTCACGAATTTGGTACACACTTAAGAAAATGTGGAATCGTTTCACAACTCACGCCGCTGGAACACCTCGGTAATAGAATTGTGTCCGAACGTCGTAATCACACTCTATTGGATATGGTGCGATCTATGATGTCTCTTACAGATTTGCCGCTATCATTTTGGGGATACGCTCTAGAGACAGCTACATTCACTTTAAATAGGGCACCGTCTAAATCCGTTGAGACGACACCGTATGAATTATGGTTTGGGAATAAACCTAAGCTGTCGTTTCTAAAAGTTTGGGGATGCGATGCTTATGTCAAGAAACTTCAACCTGAAAAGCTCGAACCCAAGTCGGAAAAATGCGTCTTCATAGGATACCCTAAAGAAACCATTGGGTATACCTTCTACTTAAGATCCGAGGGCAAGATCTTTGTTGCCAAGAACGGATCCTTTCTGGAAAAAGAGTTTCTCTCGAAAGAATTAAGTGGAAGGAAAGTAGAACTCGATGAAGTACTACCTCTTGAACGGGAAAGTAGTGCAGCTCAGAAAATGTTCTGTGATGCCTACACCAACCGAAGAGGAAAATAATGATGATGATCAAGGTACTTCGGATCAAGTAGCTCGAACTTCAGAGTCCACAAGGACACGTTCCGCACTGCAGTGGTACGGCAACCCCGTCACGGAAATCATGTTTTTAGACAACGGTGAACCTTCAAACTATGAAGAAGCGATGGCGGGCCCAGATTCCAACAAATGGCTAGAAGCCATGAAATCCGAGATAGAATCCATGTATGAAAACAAAGTATGGACTTTGGTGACTTGCCCGATGATCGGCGGCGATAGAAAACAAATGGATCTTTAAGAAGAAGACGGACGCGGATGGTAATGTCACCATCTATAAAGCTCGACTTGTCGCTAAGGGTTATCGACAAGTTCAAGGGATTGACTACGATGAGACTTTCTCTCCCGCAGCGAAGCTTAAGTCCGTCCGAATCATGTTAGCAATTGCCGCATACTATGATTATGAGATATGGCAGATGGACGTCAAAACAGCGTTCCTTAACGGTTATCTTAAGTAAGAGCTGTATATGATGCAGCCGGAAGGTTTTGTCGATCCTAAGAATGCTAACAAAGTATGCAAGCTCCAGAGATCAATTTATGGGCTGGTGCAAGCATCTCGAGTTGGAACATTCGCTTTGATGAGATGATCAAAGCGTTTGGGTTTTATGCACTTATGGAGAAGCCTGCGTTTACAAGAAAGTGAGTGGGAGCTCAGTAGCATTTCTCATATTATATGTAGATGACATACTTTTGATGGGAAATGATATAGAATTCTTGGACAGCATTAAGGCCTACTTGAATAAGTGTTTTTCAATGAAGGACCTTGGAGAAGCTGCTTATATATTAGGCATC